>JAQPPZ010001969.1:2400000-3032215 GCA_028583015.1 Wollemia nobilis
ATGTTACCCTAAGAGAAAAGTTTACCTTGCTCATCCCCCTATGTGAATGGTTCAAAAATGCTGAGAATTGACAAAAGGACAAGCTCCTCCTTACCCAAAGTAATCAAAATCCCTTGCTTCATGCCAAATTGGGGCAAGTATCCAAAGAGAAAAATAAATAGTGGTTGTTACCACTTAAAAATATTCAAAATAAAAGTGGTTTTCACCATTAGCAAAAGCAAAAAGTAAAATAAATAGTGGTTCTCACCACTACCAAAATCCCTTGCTCACCAAAACAAAAATGAGCAAATCCCTAGAGCAATTCAAAGATAAAAGAAAAGAAGGGAGTACTGAACTTGAATCCCTAGAATTCTTAGCATTTGACAACCATAAGGTGATCCTCATTATAGGTTGGGTGGCATCAAGCTTGCCTAGCAATGGTGGTATCCTTACGCATGATGATATGTCTATCACATTAGTGACATGCTTTTGTACAGACCAATGTTTGCATGCGGATGAGCTAGCTTTTGGTAGCCTGTATTGCCTAGTGGTCTAATCCAACTACGTACAAAACTCAGGATAATGATACTCATAGGGTGATATTCAGTACAGATGGGCTGCATCAATCCTATTTGGCACTAGGGTAACTTTATGCGTTATCATAAAAATGAACTCACATGCACACATAGGGATATTGAATATCTTGGTCATCCTAGCAGATTTATACCTTGCCAAAAAGTCTTGCATAGTTAATATACAACTTTTGACTAGATCACTAGAGTGTTTGAGTCTCATGAAAATCTCAAGGACATTCTATAACATCTTACTATGCATATCATTCCATACCATTTTATCACATGTTTGTTAGTTTACATTTTCACAATCCATTACATAGTCTTATGATAACGTTAAAATGAATCGATGAATTTTGTACAATCTATGGTGCTAGCATCTAGTGTGTCAAATAGTATTCATAATTCATCATACAGATTAACAAATCATCCATTTCATTATGCATACACACATATACATATCATAAAATAACATCATATTACAATACATGCATCCATGATAAGCATCCATAAATGCATCAACAAACCAAGAAGCAGACATAAATGCACATATTTGCTCACCACAAGGAGCTTCATAAAGGACAATTAAGCATATCTACCAATCCAAAATATTCAAAAATCATAAAATCAACAAAAAAATCAAATAAAGAAAAATCTCAAGTGAACCTCGTACCCAGTTATTTACCCTATACACTTGGTGGTTGCAGCGACTTGCGCTCCATGCAATCCGGCAAGATGAGTAAATTACCATAAGGCTATTTGAACCAAATTATTCATAGATGAATTGAAATATTCTTCACTTCAATCATCAAGAAGGCCATTGCGGTCAGACTGCTCCATAGGAATGAGGTATTCATTTCCTTTCTTCCATGAAATATCATCAAAAATACCAAAAAAAAGAAGAAAAAGCAAAGAAAATGGCCTAAAAACCACCAAAAATAGGTCAAAATTGATAAAATTCACAAAGGATCAAGATTGAACCCAAATTGTTCATTGATGAATTGAAAAGTCTCTACTTCAATCCCCAAGAAGGCCATTGTGGTTAGACCACTCCATGGGAATGAGGTATTCAGTTCTTTTCTTCCATGAAATATCAACAAAACCATCAAAATCCTAGAAAAATTGATAAATTTTACAATGGGTAAAATTGAAGGTAATCCCAATCAAGTCATATTGGTCAAGTGACTCATCACTTTCATCATTGGTCATGCCCTCATCGACTCATCGCTTGAGGGGGTAGTCATAATAATGAATTCATAATCAAAATCAACACTCAAACACTCAAAAGTGCAACTTGCATACATTCAAAAGAATCATTGCCAAAGATAAATTTCAAGCCTACGTTGGGGCAAATAATTCAGCACAAATTCAAAACAAAGTCTTGGTATACTTGAAGCCTTGAGACACGTATCCCAAAATAGGTAAAATAAGGAACCAAGACCAAGTATACCCTAAGCCCCTAAGATTGTTCGAACAATGTGGTTGAAAGGTATACCAAAATCAATCCTTCAATTATGTCAAAAGCAAGGATTCCAAGAATGTATGCTCTTTCCACAATGGAGGCATCTAAATTTGGTTAGGTTACTGAATAACCTTAATCATTTGATAGTTTAGTCATATATTTTTGCTTCGTGCTCTATTTCACACAATGCATCTCAAAAAGGGGCATCTATAGACACTAAAATCATGTCAATCGGATAAGACTACGATGATGCCACTCTTATAGACACCATATGGCCCCATTGGGAAACCCTCAGGGGTTAATTAGGGGTCCTAACCACTTTTGGGAAGGTTTACCCCACTTTTGGGAAGTTTTGGGCCATGTAGCCATGGTCATCCCACCCAGGGAACAACCACAAGAAACCATCCCTGGGTGGGATGACCATGGTCTAGACCCCTCAAAAATTCAAGGGTGGGATAAATGGCAATCAAATTCTACCATTTATCCCACCCAATGACTTATGATAGATTGGGATACTGTCTAAGCCATCACAACCTACAAATTGGAGGCCCAAATTGGAGGCCTCTTCCACCCAATGCATGGCAAGGGTTTTGACAAGTGGTGACACCTACCTTGCATGCCCCAACTTGCCCCTTTGGCCCTTTTGCCCTCTTGGGCTATAAATTGGAGTGATTCCACTCAATTTTAGAGAGAGGTCTTTGCAAGAATTCACCATGAAGTGCTACCGAGATTCACTCTCACCTTTTACCCTCGTATTTGCCCTTGGAATCTTCATCAATCAAAGGTATTTTCAAGGTATCCCCAAATACGTACATCCCTTACAAAAACCATATATTTCTATGAGTTAAATTACCAAATTTGATGACAACACCCCTAGGAGTATTCTAGACCAGATCCTAGAGGAATTGGTGGTAAAAACCACCATGTTTGGTGGTCGTCCCCACCTAGGATGGTTAATAGTCCCAATTGGCCCACCCAAGGATGGCCATGAATTGGCATACAATTTTGAATCAATTTTAGTGTAGATCATTTTTAGAGTAGTTTATATGCATCATACTTGAATTTGGTAAATTTTGGAGTAGTTTTGGACCTTCAATTAGGGTTTTTGTGATGATAGTCCCAATTGGCCCACCCAGGGATGGCCATATATTCTGCTCATAATTTCATTTCAATTTCTGCATAGATCATTCCAAAAGTAGATAATATACATTATGCTAAGTTTTGGTATCATTTGGAGTAGTTTTGCATTCTCTATTGCAATCTTTGTATCCTATGTTGCATGCATTTCATTGATTTTATCTTAATCCGCACATGCTATTAACCAATTTTAATTTCTTGTGTGTAGGTACAGGTATTCCAATGCATGAGGAAGGAGCTAAATATTTGAATATGGATAGATCATCGCAGCGGTAACAAAAACCACTCTTCAATCGTGAGTGCGAGGAAGACACTAAAAGCGCACCTTGAGTTTCTGAAAGGATTGGATCCTTCGACATTGTAATTGGATTGTATCAATTGAGAGCCCTCAAGGGGATATTTTGTAACCATGTATTTGAAAAATAAATTAATATAAAGAGAACCCCCCATTTCTTTCACATATTTGTCATTTATTGCTTACTTTAATGTCACTTTTGAATGCTTGAATAGAACAATAGATGCATTTCATTTCCCTTTGCTAGGTGCACCATTTTTTCCGATCTACAGGTAGAATATGGATCATGGTAAATCCATCATGTTAATCAATATTTATTTGAATACCACATTTCCTTTCCTCAAGGAAAAATCAACTAGCATTTGTATGTGGTGCCTTTGCATGTGTTTGACATTATTTTATGAGTTGATTGGTTAAAAGTGCAAAAGGCTCTTTTAAACTTCGAAGAGAGATGGGTGGAGTTTTTGATTGAAATTAATCAAAGGATTATAATTAGTTGTGAGTGAAGGGAATTTAGTCCACATCTATTGACTGCAATGCAGATAAAAAATGTTATTAAAAATAAGGGAATGATCTTCATAGTTAAGATGAATAGGATAGAAGCATATGAAAAGGAATCTGACCTTTTCCAATATTACCTGGTGTTGGGTGCATTCAAAGATGTATTTTTTTAGGATCTCCCAAGGTTATCTCCATGGAGGAAATTTGATTTCTCAATCGAGTTATTACACAGGGCAGCACCAATTGCAAGGTCACTTATTGAATTAAACCCATAGAGTTGCAGGAGCTCAAAATACAACTTTAGGATTTGCTTGAAAAAGGGTTAATCAAACCTAGTGTGTCACCCTGGGGAGCTCCTATTTTATTCATTAAAAGGAAATATGGTACCTTAAGGATGTGCATATATTATCAAATTTTTAACAAGGTTATTTTCAAGAACATGTATTTGTTTCCAAGGATTGAAGATTTGTTTGATAAATTTAAAGGAGAAACTATCTTTTCTAAGATAGATTTGAGATCTAGATACCATCAATTAAGGGTTCAGGAGGAAGATACTTCTAAAAAAAAAATTAGAACAAGGTATGGAAATTTTGAATTTACTGTCTTACCTTTTGGGATAACCAATACCCCAGATGCATTCATGAACCTCATGAACAACGTATTTAGAGAATAACTGGATAAGTTTGTACTTGTATTTTTGGATTATATTTTGATTTAATCCAAAATCAATGAAGAGCATGATCAACATATGTGAACAGTGCTTGCAATTCTTAGAAAGAAATAATTATATGGAAAATTGACCAAGTGTGAGTTTTATACTCCACAAATGCAGTACCTTGAACATATTGTTTCCATAGAAGGAATTGCAGTAGATCCCAAGAAAATTGAAGTAATGATCGACTGGCCAACACCTTGTAATGTTTTAGAGGTGCAAATTTTTATGGGGATCTCAGGATATTATAGGTGGTTCTTCAAGGGATTTTCGAGAATTTCTCAACCCATTACCAACCTTCAAAGGAAAGACAAAGGCTTCAAGTGGACAAAGCAATGTGAAGAGGCTTTTTAGGTTTTGAAAGAAAGGTTGACAACAATACCAATTCTGCAATTACCTGACCTTAATAAGTAGTTTACAATTTGTACAAATGCATCGATCGAAGGGTTAGGTGTTATTTTGACTCAAGATGATGCAATTATTGATTATGAGTCTAGAAAGCTCAAGAGGCACGAAGTCAATGCAACTCATTATTTAGATTTGGAAGTGGTAGTACATGCATTGAAAGTGTGGCAATATTATTTATTGGTAAAACCATTTGAATTAAAGATAGACCATCAGATTTTGAAGTATATATTCACCCAACCCCTATTAAATTTCAGACAACAACACTGGATAGAGTTTCTTGCAAAGTATGATTTTGGCATTGAGTACATTAAGGGTAAGGATAATAAGGTCATCGATGCCTTGAGTAGGAGAGGGCATATTACCGCTATGACAAAATGTCAATATGATATGTTGGATAAAATAAAGGAGTGGAAAGGAAAATATGAATTGTGCCAATCTTGCATCAATCAAATTGGACAGAAATTAAACAAGGATGCAGATTTTGTGATAAAAAATGATCTTCTATTCTTCAAGAATAGGTTGGTAGTACCTAATTCTGGGGATTAAGAGAAAATATTCTTAAAGAGGCTCACAATACTCCATATTCTACGTATCCAGGAGGGGCAAAAATGGACGAGAATTTGAAGAAAACTTATTTTTGGCTAGGTATGAAAAAGATATCATCAATTATGTGGCCAAATATTTGGAATACCAAAAAGTGAAGGCGAAACATATACATTCATGATGCAATATTCAAGCATGATGTAATTTAAGTGATTGTGGATAAGCTTACCAAATTTGCTCATTTTATACCAGGTAATGTGCATGATGACGCACCCACAGTAGAAATTAAGTTTTCCAGGGAAGTGGTGAGGCTACACGAGTTTCCAAAAGTTCTAATCTCTGGTAGAGACTCTCGTTTTACTTCTGAATTTTGGCAAGCATTGCATCAGGTTTTAAGGATAAAACGAACTATCAGTATTGCTTATCACCCTGAGATAGATGGTCATACTGAGAGGGTGAACCAAGTGCTTGAGGATATGCTGAGAATGTATTGCACGAAAAGACTAATTTTACCTAGTGGAATTTACATATAACAACAGTTACCATGCATCACTAGGTATGGCACCTTTTGAAGCTCTATATGGGTGATTGTGCAATGTTTCCTTAATTTGGTATAATCTCAAATATTAGGTAGTGATCATATTAAAAATGATAAAATATATGGAAGAGCAGTTAAAGAGGATTTAACAGAGGCTAAAAGGGACCGCAGACCGCCAAAAGAGCTACATGAATCTCAAAAGGACATCGAGGGAATATTCTATGGGATATAGAGTATTATTAAGGGTCAAGCCAACAAAAATTTCTATAAAATATTCTATTCTTGACTCCATATATGTGGGTCCATTTGAGATTATTGTAAAGATAAGCCATATAGTGTATATATTAGCTCTACCGCCAAGCTTATCCACGATCCATAATGTCTTTCATTTGTCCCTCTTTAGAAAATATTTTTGTGATCCTACTCATGTATTGGATGTTTCTAACTTGCACATGATCGATCCATTAAAGATTAAGGCACGACCTATTTGCCTGCTTGGTTTTCGAACCAAGAATATGAGAAAATGAAGCATCGAGCAATGTCGGGTCCAATGGGACCACTACTCAAACCAAAATTCTACGTGGGAAGATGTGGTAGAAATATGATGGTAGTTTCTTTATCTGTTTGAGTAGAAATAGACTTTATCATAAACTTTTATATAATTTTGGAATATATGTATATATACAAATGCAAATGGAACTGGATACTAAGTAGAGTAAAGTATGGTTGCCATTTTATTAAAGTAGAGTAATTTGCAAGTGTGTAGCATTGCAAAGTGATATGTTTTGGAACATATATTGATATTTGGTAAAATGGTTATATTGTAATGTAATATGTGATGTGATTATGTGCCAATGATGTGGAAAATTCTTTGTTTATGCAATCTAGAACTTGATGTGAGCAATGAATTTGTTTGAATTTAAAAAATGTAAAATGTTTTTTTGCTTAAAATGATTAGAAACATTGGTACTGTGTTAATCCCTAGTGGAGGAGGATGTAACGACCCTCGTCACATGATTTATGAAATATAGTAAAATATGTATATACTTACTCTTTTCCTATGAACCATGGCATTGTTGACAACTTCTATGAGTGCAGGACAGTTGCATGAATACAATGAAAGGAAGCTAGAGTCACATCCCCACAACTAGTAATTAATTTTCTTGAAAGAATGTGATTTTGTGATTAGTGTTTGTGGTGCAGGTGCAGGACTCAAGGCAGATAGTGAAGAGAGCACCCACCCCATTGACCGAGGTAGCAGATCGAGAATGTCGGGTAAGTGGTTATGATGTTGTGCCTCGAGCACCTTGGTCCGTGGGTACATGGAAGCCCACCGTAGGTTTGCATTGCATTGCATTCTGCCTGTCATGATTGACCGAATGCTTGCATGTTGTTTCGCCAGTTTGTTGTTCATTGATTGTTGTCATTTAAAATGATAATTTTAATATATATATATATATATATATATATATATATATATATATATATATATATATATATATATATACATATAAAAGTATATGGATATACTAGTTTAGAAGTAAATTAAAAAAAATTGTATTTACCTAAGAATCCATAATCATGGGATTAACCACACTAATAATAAAAATATATAATTATAAAAATAAAATAATAAAAATATATAATAATTAAATTAAAGTATATACATTTATATAAACTTAAAAAGAATATAAAATATTGTAATATGCCTCTTTATTATATTAGGAGAATACCCTTAAATGTTATATGTGCCTAGGAGACTAGAGTAGGAGTGGACCGTGAAGCTTAGGCCAAGCATAATTAAAATACTTCGAGAAATTTTTGAAGCCAAAGTAAATAATAATATTAAATAGTTTATTTTAAAAAAACCCAATGATCATACATGGAATATGATAACGTGCTCTGCCTGGAAAATAAAAAATGAGGTGTCTCGCCCTCATGAATTACCTTCTCTTATATAAGAAAGCGAGTTGGTAAGAGAGGGGACATAGGGTATTTTTGTTTACACAAAGTCAAGTGAAGGCAAACATACGCTAGCAGAAGGGAATTCACGTGGAGAAAGCAAAGCTTCTGTAAGAAGTCAGAGCTCTGCTATGTTATCTTGTGGAATGACAGATTAAGAATGTAGTGTTTTTTTTAGATTTTACAACGAATAAATATTGTTTGGTTTCATTAATGCTCCCTGTTCTAGTTTATAATTAAAACAATCATGTTGTATTGTCGTAATGAAATGAGTAGCTGGTTTATATAATTAACAACCCTTGTTTACACAGTATAATATGGGCTACCTAGATGTAGTGTTATGTAGGATGGAGTATCATTTATATAGATTAAGCTATCAACTAACCGTGCCATAATATTTGATGTAATGTTGTGATAGCTGAATAGTTTATAAGTTGGTCAAAATCAATTTCTGAAGAGGAATTCTGAATATAAAATATGTATAAATTTCTTATCTAAGCTAATTTCTTGAAGACGTAGGGGAAAATAAGATATAATCTGGTGATGATGTTGTTTATAATTTTACCAGTGTATATTGAAAATATAAAAGCTTTCTATTAGGCGAACCCAATTCTTTTGCATTTCATACGACCATGTTTTGTTGTTGTGTTTTAAGGGTTGATATGCATGATTGTGAAATGCTGAGTATGTCATGTATTTTTATGGGCCAATTCTGAGCCATATTCCATAGCTTCTTGTTCTCGTTCGGTTATTGTTGGTGGGCGCTGCAGGTGCAATACCTTTCACCAAGGCAGCGTTGGAGAAATGTTCCATTCTGGGTGATTGAGTCTGCACTGAAAGGTGAAGCATGAGAGAACCTTTGTGATATAATAGTCATCATGTTTCCTACTATGAAATGATGTTATAAAGTGATATACCATTATTTGACAATGTTCATACTATCATCAAATATTAAGCCCATAGTGTAATGTAAGATGAAAACGGTAGACAAATTTATCTTTGTAGTATTTAAATATAATTTTTGCACAGTTTAACTTATAGATTTTATTTGGAAATAATTTAGTTATATTTATTTTTTATTTTAAAAGTATAGTACGTCACGACCGAAATCTGAATGATATTCCTTCTATGTATTTTATATTTTTAACTTTGGATTAACAAAATGATAGTGCAGGGCAATTAGATTAGTTTTATTATTATCTCGAATAATTAAAGTGTCATTACATTAACCATATGTATTATGCATTGCTTCATTTGTAATATTATTTCTTCTAAAGCATGCATTATAATCTTGATTGAAACTGTAGGCTTGGAAATGTATTACTCTAGCCGAAGCTACGAATTGCTATTATTCTAAGTTTAATTTAGGACATGTGCTTTATTAGTATTTAATTAAATTAAGCTAGTTGGAGGCAATGTAGGTTCTATTGTTATATTATTTGATGTTTAATTTTATTTCGCTTCACATGTTTTTTTATTTAAAATAAAACCTAATTTCATATTTGGAGGAATTTTACTTATGTAGACACCAAAACAGCACCAATCTGATTATGTGGCTACAAGCACTGACCGAATTGGCATACATAGCCCCTAGGGCAGCCCCCAGAGGTTAAACAGTGGTCCTAACCACTCCCAAAGTAGTTTTGGAAGGTCGGAGGTCAATTTGGCACCTTTCAAGCACCCTGCTCCCTACTCGTTCCACCCTGGGGTGATTAGAATGCTATTCGCCCCACCCCGGGATGATTAGCAGCAATCGCTCCAGGGTGGGGCGAATAGCAGGTTTGATGGGAAAAAGGTCAAACCTTGACAAATGGTAGCTCAGATCCACCACTCAACTCCACCTTCAATGCATGGGAGTGTGAGTGAGCATTTTTGAGCTCAAAGAGGCAGTCATGGAGCCCTTAATCAGGGAGGAATCTTCTCTCCCCTGAGAAGGCATGATGGCCAAGTGGCGCCCCTGCATGCACATTCAAAGCAGACCTTCAGGTCTATAAAATGGTGAGTCTTCTCACCCCAAAAAAGGATAGAGTAGGAGCATTTGGAGCAATGGAGTGCTGCCGAATTACATCCTCACCCCTCACTTGTGCTTCTTACATCCTTGATCTCTCTTTTGGAAGGGAGGTTATTGGGTGAACATTGGAAGCGCAATCCGGACCCAAAACCCAAACATTTGGCCACAATACCCCACCCAATTTTCTGACACAACCCCTAGGAGGTTTTGGACCCATCCCAAGTGGATTGGTGTCGAAACCAAGCCCCAAACGATGGGCGTCCTGCCCTCGGGCGCCCTCGCACTACTGTAGTCCTAATCGCCCCACCCCAGAGTGATTAGAAATATGTAGTATATTTCTTCACTATTTATTTTGCATATTATTTTATGTCATTCATATATGCTTCCATTCAAATTTCATGCCATTCTGATGAGTTTTGACTATGTTTTCATTATTTTTCGCTTTCACTAACATACAGGGAGCATCTTCGGATACAGGGTGATCGGGGCTGAATCTGCAAAATCCGACCTTCTGGGTCATCTCAAAATGCCCTATTTTTCCTAACCCCAACTTTGTAGGTGTTTTGGAGGCCTCTAGATGGGACATTTAGGAGGTTGCTTTCTGACATTTTATGACAGTCCTAATCGTCCCACCCCGGAGCGATTAGAAATCTACAATATATTTCTTGACTGTTCCTTTTGTAGTGTGTTCATGATGGTGTTTGCATGCTTCTATCCAAATTTCATCTTATTCTGACATGTTTTGATTACCATTTTAATTATTTCATGCATGCATTAACCGGAGGCCTTGGGGATTGCATGTTTCCCTCCATCCGTAGGTGCTATTAATCATTTGCTATTTCTATGAATGTAGGATCTCAACACCAGAGGGGTAGAAAGGAACTACAGATGCATTCATGCAAGTGGCGATGATGTTTGGCCCACCCATTTCAAATGTGGGCACGCGGAAGATCCCGAAGGGAAGCGTACCATCCGTGGTGTAACAAAACTATATCTAACGCTCCTAGCCCCTAAAAAGGAAGGAGACGTATTGTAACCTGATCTCAAAGAAAAATTAATAAAAAAAAGGGCTGCACTTTACATTTGCTTTATATCTCATTTCAGTTCATTTGTTTTCCCTTTTCATGCACTTTAGTCCTTTCTTCATTCGTAGGAGCTAGCGTTACATTTGCTTTTGTTTGCATCGCACCCGGTACGCCATTGCTTCCGTATCCTAGTGCTTTCAGTGGCGATCATGGTGGGACCCTGTCCCCTAATTTTGGGATCAAAATTTCATGTTTTTGCTTGCAGGTGTTAATCCTTCAAGCGCTGGACTACTGCTCGTGCCACCCTATGACGAATACAGACTAGAATTCATGCCACCCCGGGATGAATAAGGCATTCATCCCACCCTATGATGAATACAGATCTGCTATTCATCCCACCCAGGATGATTAGCTCTCTATGCATTTTTTGAGCAGAAACTCAGAGGCATCCGGTTTGGGCAGAGAAGAGGTAGGTTTTCTGAACATCCTCTATAATTTTCTGTCTCTGTTTCTATGATTTTTCTATTTTCTTTGCTTGCATAGGAAAGTTTTACTGCATGTTTTCTTTCTTTGCGCAAGTAAAAATAACCACACACACCACGTGATAATATAAACATCAAGGAGTTGGTCGTAAAACCCCAACACTTGATCAAGACCAACGGTGGATTTCATCACCACCTTGGCTTGAATTTTTGCATACATAACCCTGATCGCTACTGTTGCTAGACGTAAATCCTGATGAAAGCTGACCAAGTGTAGCTGGGGTGATTCCCAATGCATGAGGATAAGTCTTCTATGGTAGGTGTCAAAAATAGGGTGATTCCCCTTTCATACCGCCTATGTTCCACGTACTGTTCTGCTCTCGCGTACCAATAGTTTCCCTCACGTAAGGGCGGGTATATTGAGAGGTTCGGTATAATGGCCTGGTAGTGGTATATTGAAGGGGCAACCATTTTGGGAGATATAAGAGCCCTCATATTGCATATACAACAAAATTTTCTTTACAAGGTTTTCACCACAAAATCAAAACACACTAAACCAGATCTAGGGCACACCTTTAATCTATAAACGAGATAATCATTGCTTTGATTGTGTGGTCCCCTTTTGTTTAGTGTAGCATAAAAAATTGTAAAGAAGATAAAAACCTACATATCTTGTAGAGAGACACCACCATGGTGTACACCCGTAGCCAAGCCCAATCATGGGCAGAAGCTACGAAAAGTGTACAAGGGGGCACAAGTCACCTCCGCTATAGCCCCAAGGACTTGGTCATACCACCTTGGTGGCTCGACCCACAAAATAGTCCACATCATACCATGATGGAATGGGACTATAGAGGCACCCCTTCGAGGGGCACGCCCATGCAACATAGACCCTTTCAGGAGGAGTCCATACACGTGGCACTCAACATAGATGGGAGGGCTCCCTTAGACACTCGTTATGAGTGGCCACCATGTGATGAAGTGCTAGAACAACATAGGGTCCATAAGGAGGGGCCACATGATTACATCATCCCTCCTCTACCCCTTATTACTATCAAAAACAATAGGCCAAATCCAGAGCGCAAGGCTCTTCAGACAGGGCGAGCCAACTCTGCCCGCCCCTTTCACATATACGAAAGGGAGCATGAGGAAAACCACTACATTCCTCAAGAGCAATACACAGCATGGGAACAATGCGCTTCCACACCTGCTATTTATCAGGATCACCTACTGAGGCCAGAGCCTCGGGTGAATGCCACTAACCTCGACAGAGGGAAGTGACCTATAGAGATCTCGGATCACCATGACCGAGATAGATGTGTAGGGGAGGCATCTAGGCCTCCTAGACTCAAGACGATAGAACAAATTGACTTGGCATTTGCCAAACATGTCACCCGCCAAGCGCAAATCATGTAGCTTGAGCAAGACCAACAATAGTTAGAGCACCTGTATCACCTTAGCAAAGAGCGCATTCGACATCAGACAGATGAGTTGCTCTAGAACACTATGCCTGAGAGGGTCCCAACCCCTCGCATGCATAGGACAGAGTTGTATGAGAGGCACAACCCCTTGGTGCGAGACAGGTCTCCATGACCTTATCAAGTGTTGCCTCCAAGACCTCCTAGACCTGAGCGGGAGACCACCCCTAGAGCCAATGATGGGCACCCTCCATGGGCACCCACCCATGTTTATAGGTCATGCCCAAGAACTCCTCAAGAAGCCTATGAGGAATTTGAGCAAGAAGAAGAGTGGGCTGAAATGCCCTACCAAGGCAGGGGGCGCTACCCGGTTGCCCCTCCATAGGCCTCAAGTTCCCCGTAATTCACAATGGGAACAAACCAAGGAGGAAGAGATCAAATCTTCTGATGCATACAAAGCGCTGCTAGAGCGCTTAGAGTCTATGGAGACCAAGACTTCTGGGCCCCAAAATCCCACTTTACGCCAGCTCCATAGTCACCGTGCATCCTTCAGTACTGGCACCCCCATACCCTGAACACTTCAAAATGCCTCAATTGGCAATATTTAGAGGGGATGAGGATGCCCAAGAGCACGTGACAAGATTCCTAAGCCAATGCTTTGGCATTCAGGACAATGATGCTTTGCTTCTAAGAACATTTATAACCACGTTCGTAGGCCCTACCTCGGATTGGTTTACCCAGTTGCCGAAGCATAGCATCAACAACCTGGACCAGCTAGTGGATGCATTCCTTGAATGTTTTGCCTTCAACACCAAGAAGAAGGCATCATTAAGTGACCTAGCTAGCCTCAGGAAGTATGAGGAAGAGACCATGGTGGCCTATGGAAATCGATGGAGAACGTTGCTTTCAAAGCTTCCTTACCTCCCTCCCATGGCCGACCTGACCCAAATGTTCTCGAAAAGTTGCCTAAGATCGATCTCCATGCTATTGCAGCTACAACAATATGCCACTCTCGAGGAAGCTCTAGCGCAAGCCAGAATCATTGAGGAGATCAAGATACAGGATGGCGAGATTGCCAAGCCATGCAAGAAAGAGTGGCCCAAAAATGCCAAAACTGGGTCAACGCAACCAAAACCCACCATGGTCAATCAGGTTGCTATAAACATACCAAAGCCTGCACAAGCAACACAGCCCCCAAAGGCTAATTATCAAGCAGTTCCTCTTGACAGCTATGAGAAGGAAAATCATAGGCAAGAGCAAAATCAGTAGCATCACCCTAGGCGACAATTCACACCCTTCACAGAATCTAAAGACTCCTTGTTTGACCATTTGTCCATGGCAAACTTGATAAACCTACCAGAAAGTCGACCCGTAGACCCCAACGCACCAAAACCCAAGGGCTATAGGGAAGACTTGTACTATAGATTTCATCGACAGAAAGGACATGACCTTTACGCATGTTGGAAGTTCAAAAGCTTAGTGCAAGACCTAATAGACAACAAAATGCTAGCGGTGGATAATCCCGTAGCACCAAACAACCAATAGATGGAGGTCTTCAAAGACCCCCTGCCTACCCATGATGCATAGGCAAAGACTCTTCAAGTCAATGAGGTGACACAAAACTGCCCCATGCAGGGGTATGTAGGGATGATAAGCATAGTGACATGAAACAAGAGGTATCCAAGCACAGCTGCCCCCACTGTAGCTACAGGAGAGGTTCCATCAATGTCACAACCTCAACAACACCCTACGCAACCTCCTCCACCTAGACCAGTGGCCACGATTCGGACTAAACTTACCCAAAGTTTAAGGACCACGTCGGCTAGGCTCTCCATCTATGAGCTCATCCAACAATCATCGCCCCATCGAGAGGCTCTAATGGAGATACTCAAAGCCATCGAGCTACAGCCCCATGAAGCAAACTCTTTCAACAACTTTGTGGGACATGTAAAATGATGTACAGAACTAGTCATCACCTTTAGAGAAGATGAACTAAAATCGGTGACTGGTGATATGGTGGATCCACCCCTGCACGTCATTGCATGGGTCAACGAGATTCCATTTAAGAGGGTGTTGGTGGACACTGGCTCATCCAACAATATAATCACAATAGCGGCATTGAAACACCTCAAGTTGCCAGCATCTCACATTGTGGCCTCCACCTATACCCTTCGAGCATTCAATGACGTGATATGCTCGATGGTTGGCACAATTGTCCTACCCATCCAAGTGGGACAAAAGACTATTCCTACATTGTGCCACATCCTGGAAGGTGAGATGGCCTACAATATTTTACTAGGCCGGCCTTGGATCAGGGACATGAAGTGTGTCCCTTCGATAGCCCATCAATGCCTAAAGTACACATACGAAGGGCAAGTGCATGTAGTCCCGATAGACTTAGAGCCCTTCAAGTATTGCAATGCGGTGTAACTGATGCCACAATCGACCCTTCCATCGACACATTTGGACTTTCAGTTGAATCCATCCAAATAGGGTCCGATTCTGCATACATCCCCACTGTTAAGTCCCTCAAATCCCCAATCGGGTCCATCTTCATCATCTGGTCCTTCACCAACGATGCCACCTACGGTGGCCACACCGAAGGACAATGGGAAGAAACCCCTGGAAGAGGTACCACCATCAGTCTCAACCATATCTACCGAAGAGGTGCCTAGCCGAATGGAAGTCGAGATGCCTAGTTCACCCGACATGGAGTGGACTCAGGAAGAACTCCCATTCCCTCCCCCTCAACCACCAATGATCACCATTGAGATGGCCAATACGGGCCTGGGGAGTATCTAGTGTGGAACATTGTAGCAACACCCACGCTTGAGTCCATGCAGGACATGGGGAGACCTCGCCTCCCCATCGACACTATTGTCCCTTTGGGCTACCCACCAAATTAGACAAATTTTGTATATGGGGGCCTCGACAATGGCATTGAACCTTACCTGCAAGAGGAAGAGGATGAAGAGCCCTTTGCTGAGAACGTCAACTATCTGTCCAACCCGGACTTCGCTTTGAAATACCTTGGCCAATGTAATTGGCATGGATATGGGTTGGGGAGATATGAACAAGGGGTGCGCGTTCTTTGTCAACCAAGATATCAGATGTCATACGACAAATCAGGAGTAGGGTTCAACCACCCTCTGCCCCTTGACATCTTGGTAGAGAACATGCAAGGCCTAGGGCTAGGCAACAAGGATGGGTTGGCACAAGATCCATATGCCAATCCTAACACAACATACACATTGGGGGATTATCTCCCATTGTTAACAACCAACCTTGTGGGCCTCAACAATTCCTCCCCTTTGATCGAGAAAGGGGAAAGTTCAAGAACTTGCCTCCAAAAGGGATATAGACAAGGCCAAGAAGGATCTTCAGAAGATGAGTCAGAGTATGAGGTAGCACCTTGGGACCCTTTCGAGTCCGATAGCAATCACTCGCAAGTGATGCCCATAGATGACTATCAGGAGAACTTCATGACAATGTTCCCCTTCAATGCTCCAATCGAGCAAATGCCACCTCAAGAGAATCAGGTCCTCCCATAGAGAGCGGAACAACCCCGATGGGACCAAATCAACTTGCTCGAGCAGAACGAGCCTCACATGCCACAAATAGTTGTTAGAGCCAATGAAGGCCTATGGATCTCTGATAGCGATTATGAAGATGAGACTGAGATGGCATATCTCAACCATATGTGGCAGCAACAATGAGAATACCCCATGGACATTGATGATATGTTTGAATAGCTAAACATGGGGCCAAGGCATAGGTGGCACCTAAACCAAGCATAGTTAGACCAAGTGCTGCACCCGCCACTTGAGGCATACAGAGAGCACCTTCCGCCAGAGACCCTATAGAGCCATCAGTGCCAAGGGTAGACCCTATCCTGTTATCCACACATAGGGCCGATCCATTTGTGCCAATACCCACAGAGCCAGATCTAGAGCACAAAGATCACCAAGGATGTCCGAGTCACCACCCGCACGGTAATGGAGACCAAATTCACTTCATCAACATGATCTCCATTGACTTAACCACCCCCATCCACAATCCAACCGATCCAACATGACCATTGTATCTAAACCTAGATGCCATAGACTAGGATCATGCTAACTCGCCACCATCCCCATCAGAGTACTGGCCTTGCGGTGAGATGCTTCATTTCACCCCAAGACCAACTCAGGATATCTTCCATGCTAAAGAGGAACCCGACGTTCCAAACGTAGATCTAAATTCAGCAAATGATATCCACCTGATCCCAACTCCACACCAGTTGGAGGATGGGTCCCACATGTCAATCGAAGAGACGACTGACGTAGACATCGGCTCTGATCCAATGAATCCATAAATCATCAAGTTAGGGGTAAGTCTATCCCCCAAAGAGCAAGCCGATTACATTACCCTTCTCAAAGAGAAGAAGGAGGTTTTTGCATGGTCCTACAAAGACATGTCGGGGCTAGACCCATAGCTAGTCACGCATAATCTAACGCTTGATCCGACAGTCAAGCCAGTCAAGAAAAAACTATGTAAGATGCACCCAACAGTAGCCTTAATGGTAAAATATGAGCTACAAAAGTTGTTGGATGCACAGTTTGTCATCTGCATGGATTACCCACCATGGTTGTCCAACATGGTACCCATCAAGAAGCCTGATGGGAGGATTCGCATATGCACCGATTTTTGAGATCTAAACAAAGTGAGTCCCAAGGATGATTTCCCCTTGCCTAGCATCGATGCATTGGTAGATGCTACAGTAGGCCATGAAATGCTTTCCCTCATGGATGGTTTCTCGAGATACAATCAGATTCGTATCAATCCCGATGATCAACTCAAAATGGCGTTCACAATGCCTTGGGGGACATTTTGTTATAAGGTCATGCCCTTTGGCCTTAAAAATGTTGGTGCCACCTACCAACGCGCTATGACATACATCTTCCATGATCACATGCATAAAACTTTGGAAGACTATATGGATGATTTGTTGGCCAAATCTCTTTTGCGCCCAGATCATCTGGATGACTTAAGCAAGATCCTCGATCGCCTCATCGAACACAAAGTCAGACTAAACCCCAAGAAGTGCGTATTTGGCATCACATCTAGAAAACTCTTGGGTTTCATAGTCTCAAAATGAGGCATCGAGGTAGATCCAAATAAATTCAAGGCAATCCTTGAAATGCTTCCCCCAACCACCATCAAGCAGCTCAGAAGCTTGCAGGGAAAGGTCACGTCAATCAAGCGCTTCATAGCGCAATTATCTGACAAGTGCCGACCCATGAATAAATTATTACACAAGGGGGTAGCATTTCACTGGGATGACGAGTGCCAGTCAACCTTCGATGACATTAAACAATACTTGGCTTCATCGCCAGTATTGGCACCACCTAGACCAGGAGTGTCATTCTATTTATACATCTCAGCTACTGAGGTGGCACTGGGCGCCATGCTAGCCCAGAAAAATGAACTACATAAAGAACAGGCTAATTACTATCTTAGCCGCACCCTGGTCAATTATGAACTTAACTATGCATACGTCGAGAAGCTATGCTTAGCAGTGGTATTTGCCACCAAAAAGCTATGCCATTACATGCTGAGCAATACGACGTATGTTGTGTCTAAGGAGAATCCATTGCGGTACATGATGAGTCATACTTATCATAGTAGCCGCATGAAAAAATGGATCATGTTGTTGACGGAGTTTGACATCGAATTCATTGGAAAGAAGTCCATCAAAGGTCAAGTCATCACCGATCAACTAGCAGAGGCTCCTCTCGAAGACGATCAACCTTTGACCATAGAGCTACCCGATGATGGGGTCTTCCATGTCTCAGAATCGCCAGATTCTGATGAGCCTGAGTCACAGGCCGACATAACCTTATTCTTTGATGGTTCTAAATGTGAGCAAGGGGGTGGCACGGGAATCATATTCTTCACACCGCAAGGGGCTCCAATGCCTCTATCATTTAAACTTGATTTCCCATGCACCAACAACAATGTCGAATACGAAGCCTTGCTCATAGGTCTTCAGACAACAATCACCATGAACATCAAATGCTTGAACATATTTGGTGATTCGCTGTTAATCGTCAACCAAGTGAAAGGGGTATTCCAATGTAAATGCCCAGTTCTATAGGCATACAAAGCCCTTGTGGATAAATTCCTGGCAAAACTTGAATGGTACGACATCGAGGCACTCCCTCGATCATCGAATCATTTTGCGGACACTATGGCCTCCTTGGGGTCACTAATCCCGCAAGACCCTTCTGGTGAGATGACAACCATTCAAGTCAAAACATTATCGCAATCCATGATGGAGCGTGCAAGCTCTGACATAACGCCAAGAATCCACCTGATCCAGATTGAACCATCTCAGGATAGGTTCGCTCGAATCCATGATAGCCTGAATCATGCCAACTAGGGGTCCTTGTTCTCCCCTATTCCCCTTGATAGCAACACAACGCTATTTTTACAAGTTCGTTCCCACTCAAATTTTGCTAGGGACGAACTTCAAGAGGGATTGGTAGTTCATACCATCGAGGTTTCTGATCAGTAGGATTGGTACACACCCATAAGAGACTACCTCAAGCTAGGTAACCTCCCACTTGGATTGACACATGCCACAAAAATATCATTCAAATAGAAAGTGGCAAAACATGTCTTGCTAGGAGACATTTTGTACCATCGAAGCTACGAAGGGATCCTCCTCCATTGCTTGGACCAATAGGAGTCCACTTGGGTGATCACCCAAGCGCACGATGGTACATGTGGTGGCCACTTCAGCGGTATGGCCATCGCAAAGTGCATCCTTTGCATGGGCTATTATTGGCCATATTTAGAGCGAGATTGTTGCGCGTATGTGAGGAAGTGCATGAAATGTCAACACCATGCTAATTTGACACATGTACCTTCTCAGGCCTTGCAGCCGATCCAATCGGCTTGGCCATTTTTATAGTGGGGCTTAGATCTAATCGGAAATATCTCCCCTACATCATCAAGTCATCACACGTTTATCATAACGGCCATAGAGTACTTCACCAAGTGGGTGGAAGCAATTTCGCTTACCTCTACGATTGGGACCCGCATTGCGGAGTTTATTTTACATAACATCATATGTCATTTTGGTATTCCATCCAAGATCATCTCGGATAATGGGATGTCATTTAAGAACAAAGATGTGCGTGCTTTAACAACAAAGTACAAAATTTAGCATAGTTTTTCGACACCTTATTATCCGTAGGCAAATGGGCAAGCAGAGGCATCAAACAAAATGCTAGTTGCCATCCTTAAAAATATGGTCACAGATAGTCATAAGGATTGGCACATTCAAATCCCACTTGCTCTTTGGGCTTATCGCACTAGCATTCGGACGCCCACTGGGGCAACTCCATTTTCATTGGTGTATGGCTCCGAGGCAGTCATGCCTCTCGAGTTGGAAATACCTTCCCTATGCATATCAATGCAAGAGTTCATCGATGATGACACTGCATGGTAGGCCCGGTTAGACCAGCTTACGTTGCTCGATGAACGATGCATCAATGCTCTCGAGCATTTACGTATCTATCAAGAGCGACTTAAGAAAGCATACAACATGAAAGTTCACCTGAGGGACTTTCAGGTTGGTGACTTGGTCTTAAAAGAGAACCAACAAAATTCTAACTTGCCGCCCCATCTAAGGGACAAGTTCATGGCAAATTGGTTAGGTCCTTATGTAATCGATAGTAAAATAGGACCTGGAACATACCGGCTCGCCTCTCTTGAAGGAATCAAGGAACTAGAACCCTTGAACATCAGTCATTTGAGGCCATTCCACATTTAAAAGAGCCATGGCCCACCCCAAAAGCTCCAAGGATTCTCACAATCGCTTGGTCACCCCAAAATGCCCCAAAGGTCCCATAATCCCTTTGGTCAAACCAAAAGCTCCAAGGATTCCCACAATCACTTGGTCAACCCCAAAAATGCCCCAAAGGTCCCATATACCTTTGTCAAACCAAAACGCTCCAAGGATTCCCTCCATCGCTTGGTCAACCCCAAAATACCCCAAAGGTACCCATAATCCCTTTGGTCAAACCAAAAGCTCCAAGGATTCCCACAATCACTTGGTCACCCCAAAATGCCCCAAAGGTATCTATAAACCCTTTGGTCAAACCAAAAGCCCCAAGGGTTCCCACAACCGCTTGGTCACCCAAAATGCCCCAAAGGTATCTATAATCCCTTTGGTCAAAACCTCCAAGGATCCGAAAGAATCACTGGCCGGTCGCACTCCACTCGGATAAACCAACCATAAAGAATTTTCAAAAACAATAAATAATCAAAAATAACAAAAAAATTGCATCTCACTTCCATGCATACTCTTAAAAATCAAAACACAAAAAAATAAGTTGCATTAGGCATCGCAAACATACATTGCATATTTGTTGGTCATACAGGTCAAATGCACCATAGACTATAATTACTCGGCAATTCCATCATTTTCCACATTTTTCCACTTTGTAAATAGTCCAACAAAAATAAACGCCATCCACATTTTTCACCATATCATAATCAGTGTCTTCTAATGTATTTAGGCTTTCATCATTCAACTGTCTTTAGATTTCTAGCCAAAAACTGTACAAAGTCAGATAGATTTTTACAAAGGTAGAATTTTCCTTGGATCACACCTTGTTACGTAGCATCCCAACACAAGTTAAAACACATAAAAATTCCCAAGTTGTGTGAACGAAAGATGAAACCTGCATAGCAGGCTAGGTTACCATACGAAATGGTTATCTTGCTCATCCCCCTATGCGAATGACCCCAAGAATGCTGAGAGTTGGCAAAAGGACAAGCATCTTCCCTACCCAATTCCCCAAAAATCCCAAAATTCTCAAAGGGTTGCAAACATCAAAAATTGCAAAATTCAAAATACAAACTCCAAAGTTTGATATCCAAAACCCTCAAAGTGCACACATCAAAAAGCACAAGAAATAGTGATCCTCATCACTCAAAATTCAAATCCCTTGCTCAAAAGAACAAAATAAAAATAAACAATGATTTTTATCACTACATACGAGAGCAAGTATCCCAATAAAATTAAAGAAAATAAGGGAGTCGAACTTGAATCCCTGGAACTCTCAACATTCGAAAGGTCAAGAGGTGATCCTCAATACCGGTTTGGTGGATAGCCTACTGGTCACTGGGGCAAACCTCCCGCATGACGATATATCTATCGCATTAAACTATGTACAGATCAATGTTTGCATGTGGATGAGCTAGCTTATGGTATCCTAGATTGCACCATAGATTAATCTTACTAAATACAACAAAGGAGTTAGTGGAGCTAATTAGGTGATCCTCAGTACAGGTTTGGTTGATAGCCTATTTGGCACTAGCGGTATCCTGACAACTACCACATAAACAAATTCAATCGCACACACAAGGATGTGAAATAACTTGGTCAAACTCAAGTCTGATTCATACCTTGTTCAAAAGTCTTGTAAGATAAATGTACAGTCTTGGCTAGTTAGTTAAAACATCTGAGTCTCAAAAAACCTTAACTACATTCTAGAACACCTGTGGTACATTCCATTCTTACATCACCATCAGAAAATACAAACAAAAAAATATATACACATGCAAAGTCATCACATAGTACAGAAAGCCAGTAAATCTTGTACAGTCTATGGTGCCACCACCAAGTTATCAACAAATCATTTCATCCATTCCATATGCATACATCATATAATTAGAAACATCGCATTCATAATAACCCATGCATACATCAACGTAAATAAATGTGCATAAAAGTAACAATAAATCATGACAAGTGTATAATAAAAAATAAAGTCATATATATATCACCAAAAATGCCCGTAGGCTACAATAAGTCGGTCCTCTGACCTCACAACAAAATAAAAAAATCAAAAACCCCAAGCCTAGGGAGTCGGCCACCATGATCACGTAGGATCGGTGCGACTGGAACTACCCCCAGTGGTGTGGGTCCTATGGGACCTCTCAGGGCGGCTTGCCAGCCCCCGCATCATGCCCACTAGTGCTACCCTCACCCACCCACCTGCGATGAGAGGAAGCAGACTACTCAGTCTCACTATCTCTCATTCGGCATGAAGATCCACCTCCAGTGAGCTCAGGTAACTGTCCACCAAGGTGGATAATCTCGACCTCCAACTCCACCCAAACCGACCCCACTCCACATCCCATCGATGGTATGCAACCAATGCTTCATCTCGCTATACCAACTGAGCCCGTAGGTGATCCCTCTCGACATTGTGCTCCTCATCCCATCTCTGCAGTAGCTCCTCCAATCATGCTATCTCAGCATGATACCTAGCCTCCATATCCCCCAAGACTGCCTGAGGCATGGGCATCTCCAAGATGACATGCTCCTCTGACACCCACTGCTCTAAAACATCCTATGTATCCGGCTACTCCGAAACCCCTAGGTCATCCCCAGTCAAGTCGTCAACCTCCACCATATCCGCATCATCGAGCGAAGCTCCCCAACCCTCCCCGATGCCTCTACATCCTCACCACTTGCTACCACATCCGTACCTCCTAGAGGCCCCTCACCCCGCCATCACCGCATCGTCCACCACTGGTCATACTCTATAGTCACCCCGACATTGTCCACATTGGGGACATCAATCACTACATCCGACTCCTCACCCAATGGCTCAATGATCGACCAGGCAAAATTCCTCTCATCCGACGTCGATAGATCAAGGGCTCACCCAAAAATCCCTGGTGCACCCCAAACTATCGAGTCACTCGAACGTACGAGAAGTACTCTGCTCGGTCCCATGTCGCCCGATCAGCCACCTCCCCTTGCACACCCATCGGAGCCACTCCCCAACCTCAGGCTAGGCTGGACAGTCCCGATATGGCCGCCAGAACACCTCCCCTAGAGCAAGATGCGAGAAGGCATCAACATAGTGCCCCACGACACCTGCCCACCATCGACTCTACCCCTGCTCCTCGGACCTCCACCATAGAGCAGCATAGCCAATCTCCCTATCCACCATCTCTCCCCGAGTGGTCCAAGGCAACCCCTACGACCGCTCCATAGCTATGTGCTGCCATCCCCAACACTACAATAGGTAGCTGCACCCAATCCCCTTTCACCTTCGATAGCGGACCTCGTACAACTCATCATATAACTATGCCAGTAGCGTCTAACCCCACCTCATAATCAGTGGTGCTACCATCGGACACTCCACCAATCTGAACACTACCTCAAGTAGGTTCCAAGGGAACCTCACACTTGAGGAGTCGAGAAGCAGCATGTTGGAGATGAGGGTCATAAGCAATGTATGCCTCACCCCCAACATGCCCTTCTCAAACCACCACCGCACCAGAATCCCACCAATCAGGAAGTCCCCCTCTACCCTCTCCACCACCCCATCCACCCCCATCTCCATCGCATGCCCAAAGCACCATGTCAACACCATCGTCCATTGATCCCGAGGAGTCATCCGAATGGGCAGCCCATCTATCAAAATCCATAGAATCCGATAAACGTCCTCCAGAGTCACTATCATCTCCCCTATTGGGAGATGAAAGGTGTTGGTGGAGGATCCCACAAATTGATCAGGGCAGTCAGATATGCCCGATCCCCCACCACAGCTCTAACCGAGTCACCTGCTTGAGCCCAAGGGCATCAAGCCAATCCCAGTCCTGCCACAGTCAATGCATCCCGTGCATCAAAAAATACCATCGATTGACGGTACCGACTCTTCACCACCTGCAAAACAAAACAACACAAAAACATTAAAACATGACAAAAAAAATTATACAACACTAAAACAAATATACAACAATGTATACAAACTGTACAACAAAAACATTTAATAAATTGTACAACAACATTAACAAAATGTACAGTACAAACATTCAAAAAAATCAATAAACAACGCAAAATAAAACAAATTTATTTTTAACCTTAGTTTAAACTAAAAAACAAAAAACAAAATAAACAACAAAATTTTTAACCTAGGGTTTTTAACTTTAGTTTAAACTAAAAAACAAAAAACAAAATAAAAACAAAATTTTTAACCTAGGGTTTTTAACCTTAGTTTAAACTAAAAAAAAACAAAATAAAACAATTTTTTAACCTAGGGTTTTGATCTTAGTTTAAACTAACCCACAAAAATACAAATACAAAACAATTTAACCTAGGGTTTTGATCTTAGTTTAAACAAAAACTAAATACAAATAAATTAATTACGGTTTTAATGAAATAAAAACAAACAAAATAAAGCGAAGGAGCACCTACCGGTCTTGCCTCGGCTCCGCCACTCGAAGATCCGGTCCGTGCACTCATGGTATCCATGAAATCTCGACAGCGCTCCGCTACGCAGACTCGAACTCCTCCTCCTCACAACTCCAAATCGCTAGAAAAACAATTGCAAATGAGCCCAAAACCTAGTTTTGGCCCTTATATAGGCTCTTAGGCCTATAATCGTTCCACCCTAGGATGAGCACTCTAGATAGCACTCATCCCACCCTAGGATGATTACAAAACTAGTATTCGTCCCACCCTGGGACGATTACAGAGCAAGAAAATAAAAAACAACCAAAACTGCATCCAAAATGCACCAAAAACAACAATAAAACTACCGAACAAAGGCACCTTTGCGCCTACACTTCAAGGCATCCAAAACCGATGTTGGGGTCACAAATCCTCACTATCCTACTCCCTAATAAGGCTACCATAGCCGGACCACTCCACGGGAGGAAGGATTTTTGAGAATTTCATCCCCAAAAGGCATCACAAAAAGGGTCCAAACCCACCCAAAAATAGCAATAACATTGCCGAACAAAGGCGCCTTTGCGCCTGACATTCTTGGCATACAAAACCAATGTCGGGGCCACAAATTATCAATATCCTACTCCCTAAGAAGGCTACCATAGCCGGACCACTCCATGGGAGGACGAATTTTTGACAATTTCAGCTCCAAAATGCGTCACAAAAAGGGTTAAAACCCACCAAAAATAGGTCCGATTGTTGGGAAACTGCATAAGCATTCAATGGAAAACAACTGAAGGCACCCTTACAAAAGTCATCTTGGGTCAAGTGACTCATCACTTTTCTCATTTCGATCATTCCCTCATCGATTCGTCGCTTGAGGGGGTAGTCACACTTAGTCACCAATCAACAAATACACACCCAATCAAGGAAATGGCATGCATTCAAAGAATCATTGACAAAGACAATCATGCTCCTGCTTGGGGCAGCAAACAAGCAATAATCACAAGCTGATCAAACACTTGGCATTCTAGAATCATGAACTCAAGGTTCCCATAGACAAAAGGTTGCGCCCTTTGCCTATTCATGACTGAACAATGTCCAAGATCAAGTAACACCTCACCAAAAAAGGTTAACACTTGAATTAAGCTCCTTAGCTCGTCAGAAGCAAGGATTCAAGAATGCGTGCCCTTTCCATACTTGGGGCATCAAAATTTGGTTAGGTTACCAAGAAACCCTAATCATTAAGTGCTTTGGTTATCTATTTTTGCTCAACACTGTGCCACGCACAATGCATCCCAAAAAGGGGCATCTATAGACACCAAAACAACACCAATCCGATCATGTGGATACAAGCACTGATCGAATTGGCATACATAGCCCCTAGGGCAGCCCCCAGAGGTTAAAAAGTGGTCCTAACCACTCCCAAAGTAGTTTTGGAAGGTCAGAGGTCAATTTGGCACCTTTCAAGCACCCTGCTCCTTACTCGTTCCACCCTAGGACGAATAGAATGCTATTCGCCCCACCCCGGGATGATTAGCAACAATCGCTCCAGGGTGGGGCGAATAGCAGGTTTGATGGGAAAAAGGTCAAACCTTGACAAATGGCAGCTCAGATCCGCCACTCAACTCCACCTTCAATGCATGGGAGTGCGAGTGAGCATTTTTGAGCTCAAAGAGGTAGTCATAGAGGCAGTCATGGAGCCCTTAATCAGGGAGGAATCTTCTCTCCCTTGGGAAGGCATGATGGCCAAGTGGTGCCCCTGCATGCACATTCAAAGCAGACCTTCAGGTCTATAAAATGGTGAGTCTTCTCACCCCAAAAAAGGATAGAGCAGGAGCATTTGGAGCAATGGAGTGCTGCCGAATTACATCCTCACCCCTCACTTGTGCTTCTTACATCCTTGATCTCTCTTTTGGAAGGGAGGTTATTGGGTGAACATTGGAAGCACAATCCGGACCCAAAACCTAAACATTTGGCCACAATACCCCACCCAATTTTTTGACACAACCCCCTAGGAGGTTTTGGACCCATCCCAAGTGGATTGGTGTCGAAACCAAGCCCCAAACGGTGGGCGTCCTGCCCTCGGGTGCCCCCCGCACTACTGTAGTCCTAATCGCCCCACCCGGAGTGATTAGAAATCTGTAGCATATTTCTTCACTATTTCTTTTGCATCTTATTTTATGTCATTCATATATGCTGCCATTCAAATTTCATGCCATTTTGATGAGTTTTGACTGTGTTTTCATTGTTTTTCGCTTTCACTAACATACAGGGAGCATCTTCGGATACAGGGCGATCGGGGCCGAATATGCAAAATCCGACCTTCTGGGTCATCTCAAAATGCCCTATTTTTCCTAACCCCAACTTTGTAGGTGTTTTGGAGGCCTCTGGATGGGACATTTAGGAGGTTGCTTTCTGACATTTTATGACAGTCCTAATCGTCCCACCCCGGAGCGATTAGAAATCTACAAGTAGATTTCTTGACTGTTCCTTTTGCAGTGTGTTCATGATGGTGTTTGCATGCTTCTGTCCAAAATTTCATCTTATTCGACATGTTTTGATTACCGTTTTAATTATTTCATGCATGCATTAACCGGAGGCCTTGGGGATTGCATGTTTCCCTCCATCCGTAGGTGCTATTAATCATTTGTTATTTCTCTGAATGTAGGATCTCGACACCGGAGGGGTAGCAAGGAACTACAGATGCATTCATGCAAGTGGCGGTGATGTTTGGCCCGCCCATTTCAAATGTGGGCACGCGGAAGATCCCGAAGGGAAGCGTACCATCCGTGGTGTAACAAAACTATATCTAACGCTCCTAGCCCCTAAAAAGGAAGGAGACGTATTGTAACCTGATCTCAAAGAAAAATTAATAAAAAAAAGGGCTGCACTTTACATTTGCTTTATATCTCGTTTCAGTTCGTTTGTTTTCCCTTTTCATGCACTTTAGTCCTTTCTTCATTCGTAGGAGCTAGCGTTACATTTGCTTTTGTTTGCATCGCACCCGGTACGCCATTGCTTCCGTATCCTCAGTGCTTTCAACTTGTTATAGGCATATGAGGCTAAAGTGATATTAATATTGATATAATTTTATTTTACTTATTATGCTGAGAAAGATTATTTTATTTTTATTTTGAAAATTGCTTTGTTATTTTTATAAGCAGTTTGTTTATTGAATTATTTTATTAATTTTGAATGATGAAAGTATGTCAACACTTGTAAATAGGTTATTCTAGATGTATTGAGATAATAGCAAACTACAAAATATTATTCTTGACAATAGCAAATTAGAATAATAGAAAGATAAGTATTATGTATGGAATTGTATGGTATACATTTGGCTTATCAAATTAAAAGATATTTAGAAACACAGATTATTCATCCATAGGTTTATATGGTTTAGTGTATTAAGATTAACCATTGACTTTATGAGCTTTGAAATAGCTGTAGTATAAGAAATACATTTATGATTAATGTTGTAAGTTTAAATTTGAAATTTGAAGCTTGCTTGGAGAAAATCGAGGGAGGTTGTATCCACTCATAACATTAAAGACACGCAGTTTCTTAAGTGGGAATCAACCTTGATTGACAAGAGAAAGTCAAGGATACTTTATCTACCCATGCCACACAGTCACGTGGAGACTTAGTGGGGACTACACCATCATACTCTAGCTCTTTGGGACAAAAGGGTCAGAGCTGAGGAGTGTAACGAGTGATGGAATGGGACGTCACTCCAGGTGGTCAGTTAGTTAGCATGGTGATATCCATCATTCCACTCGGGTTGGGGAGGTGCCAACATAAAGCATGACTAGAGAGCTACTCATGTTGTTGGAAGATCCAGCGGCAGATGGTTATGGGTAGCATTATCGTTAGCCCGAGGAAGAATATAGATATCTAGTCCCTCAGCCTTACGAAGGCGAACTCTAGCCAAACCTTAGTAGATGGTCAATGGCTAGCACCGACATATAGATGCTAGTTCCAAGGCATCGAGCTGAGATCTCATTAAAGGTTGCATACCTTACAACCTTGGACAAGGGGTATAGTGTACCCTGTTCATGTGATATGGGCCTTGAATTGATAACCCTCTATCCGATTCCTAAGAGTCTCAAGTGAAGAGTCGAATCTAGTAAGGGAAACCACAAAATCTGGCTAATTTCGAGCACTTAAGACACTAGCTGCAGGAGTGAATAATATTGAAGTGCATTGTATATGTATGCCAAAACTAACATTCACATGGGAAATCAAGAAATGTGTGGTTGAGTTAAAAAAAAATTTTAGTGTGTTTTTTTTTGGGTTGTGACAGTTGGTATCAGAGCCTAGGTTTGTGAAAACCTGGTTAACATAGTTCTCTAACAAAAAATCTTAATGCCAGATGGTAGGTACTTCTCGGAGACCTAGTATGAATCTGCAAGAGGAAAATGCAGAAGGTCCGAGGAAGGTACTCAGACGACTCGTAAGAGAGTCAAAAAGAGCACAAACTACTGAAAAACCACGATGCGTGGTTAGGAAGGAAAAGGAGCCGATAGCGGGGGCTACCTCCAAAGAAGGGAATATGGCTCAAATGTTCCAGCTCATGCAAGAGCAATTTAATTAGCAACGAGAGCTGATGGAGAGCTAGAGGGCTCAAATGAATGAGCACATGGAACAACAATGGGCACAAATGGCCCAACAATAGGAGCTCATTTCACAACAGCAAAAGGTTATTGAGAACTTGAAAAAAAGAAAGTAAATAGTAACATAAACCAATTACCTAAAGGATCCACTAGAAGGACAGTGGGTGAGGAATTACAGAAAGAATTAAAGAAACTAGATATCTCCAAGTTTGATGGGAGCGATGATGGAGAAACCGCTATCAACTGGCTAAGTGAGGTCGAGGGATACTTTGCTATCAACCCTCTTAGCTCCGAAGGAAAAACCACATGGGCAGTCGCTCACTTGGAGGGTTCCGCCAAGACATGGTGGACCACATATAAGAAAGCCGCTCAAAAGGAAGCAACTGATATTCCTTGGGAGGAATTTGTTAAGGAGTTCAAGAGTCATTTTCTCACTGAACAATTCTTTATTGAAAAGCATGTTGAATTTACCAACCTACGTCAGGGTAATATGTCAGTAATTGAGTACTATCAAAAATTTGTTCAGTTACAAAAATATGCTCCCAAATTTGATAATCAGGAAAAACTTAAGGCACATAAGTTCATTATGGGATTACACCCAAAACTTAGTCTGCATGTAGGGGGAAAAACTCCTCAAACCCTGACTACGGCTTATGACGTTGCTCGATTCTTTGAGTCAGGTCAAAAGGAAGTGAAAGCTTTTTATCAGCAAGAGAAGGACAACTCAAGAAAAAGAAAGAATGTTGAGCAAAACCATGGTTCTAACCAAAACCGCAGGTATAAGGATAAGGGTCGAGAAAGATATGATAACCGCAATAGAAACAAGAACCAGGGGAACAGAGGACAGTCTGACCGAAGAAGTTTCCAGGATAAGAAATCCAACAATAGTAGCCAAAATAAGACTGGAAACCGTAATCAGATGAATGATAAGCCGAGGAATGACGGACCTAATGCCTGCTATGTATGTGGAGCATTGGATCACTTTGCGAGACAGTGCCCCAAGAAATTCGATCCCAGGAATCCTTTCGAAGAGGCGTCCCACATAATTTTTGCTGCTACAGGTAATCCTAAACTGGAAGGACAAACTACTCCATTTTTTATTAATGGAAAAATTGGCAAAAGAGATGTGAAAATTTTAATAGATAGTGGTGCTACTGATAGCTTTATTTCAAATAATGTTTTGAGGGATATACCTGTTAGACCTGGGATCATGGCAAATGGTTGGCAAGTAGAATATGGCTCGGGATAAACTTACTTAGTAAACCAATGCCTATTTGATTCAACAGTAGAAATACCTCAAGGAAAAATCAATTGGCTTTTGTATGTAGCCTTTTACATTCCTTTTGAGTGGTTTTAGGACTAGATTGGTTGAAAGCACATAAGGCTATATTAAATTTTGAGGAGAGATGGATGGATTATACTAATGAAGCCAATCAAAGAATCCACATCCACTATAGTAGAGCCTCCCTTGAACCTCATTTGATAAGTAGCATGCAAGCTAAAAAGGCCTGGAAAAAGGGATGCAGATTGTATGTAATCAAGATGAATAAAAAAGAAGAATCAGACCCAAGCTCGACACTATTCCAACAATACCCAGTGCTAGGAGAATTTAGAGATGTGTTTTCGAAAGATCTACCTGGGTTGCCACCAAGAAGAGAATTTGATTTCTCTATTGAATTAGTGCCTGGAGCAACACCAGTAGTCCAGACACCATATAGAATGACACCATTGGAGCTACAAGAACTCAAAAACCAACTACAAGATTTGTTGGAGAAAGGGCATATTAAACCCAGTGTGTCGCCTTGGGGAGCGCCAGTTCTGTTTGTCAAAAAGAAGGATGGAACCTTAAGACTATGCATTGACTACATAATGCTTAACAAAATGACAATCAAGAACAGATATCCCCTGCCTAGGATTGACGATTTGTTTGACCAACTCAGAGGTGCTACTATATTTTCTAAAATTGACCTTAGGTCGGGATATCACCAACTAAGGATCCGAGATGAAGATACTTATAAAATTGCCTTTAGAACAAGATATGGGCACTATGAGTTCACGGTGTTACCTTTTGGTTTAACCAACGCACCAACAACCTTTATGAACCTGATGCATAGTGTGTTCCATGAACAGTTAGACCAATTTGTGCTTATATTCTTGGATGACATATTGATTTACTCTCGAAACAAAGAAGAGCATGATGAACACATGAGAATTGTGCTAGAGGTACTCAAGAAAAATCAGCTATATGGGAAACTGTCCAAGTGTGAATTCTATACACCTCAGGTGCAGTATTTAGGGCATATCATCTCAGCTGAAGGTATAGCAGTAGATCCCAAGAAAATTGAAGCTATTATAGATTGGCCAGCTCCTACTAATGTGTCAGAGGTAAGGAGTTTTATGGGAATGGCTGGCTATTATCGACGGTTTGTCAAAGGTTTTTCAAAAATAGCCTATCCTATAACCAACTTGCAAAAGAAAGGAAAGGCATTTAAGTGGACAAAGTAGTGTGAAGAAGCCTTTAGAATTCTCAAGGAAAAGCTGACAACCGCACCAATACTGAGAATACCTGACCCAAACCAACCATTTACAGTGTGCACCGATGCATCTGTAGAGGGATTAGGAGGTGTATTGCTACAAAGGGAAGCTGTGATAGCTTATGAGTCCAGGAAACTCAAGAAGCACGAGATAAATTATGCCACACATGACCTGGAACTAGTAGTTGTAGTCCATGCTCTCAAAATTTGGAGACATTACCTGTTGGGAAAACCCTTTGAGCTTAAAACCGACCACCAAAGTCTAAGGTATATATTTACTCAACCAATGTTGAATGCTCGACAACGAAGGTGGATGGAATTTCTGGCTGAATATGATTTTGGTATTGAATATATCAAGGGTAAAGAGAACAAATTGGCAGATGCTCTTAGCAGGAGGAAACACATAGCTGCTATTACAAGATGTCAGTATGGATTTAAGAAGCAAATTGTAGAGTTGCAAAGGACAAATGAGTTTTGTAAATCCTGCCGAGAGAAAATTGAACAAGGAATTCCTGGAGAATATAGCATCAGAGATGAGTTGGTATGCTTTCGCAACCGAATCATTGTACCCAAAAAAGAAGAGCTTAGAAGAATTATTCTGCAAGAGGCTCATTATGCACCATATTCAGCACACCTAGGAGTAGTCAAGATGAGGGAAAACTTGAGAAAGGACTACTACTAGCCTGGAATGAAAAAGGACATAGTGCAATTTGTGGCAAAATGCCTTGAATGCCAGAAGGTGAAGGTAGAACACCAACATCCTGGTGGGAAATTGCATTTATTTGAAATACCAGAGCATAAATGGCAGGCTATAACCATGGATTTCATCGTAGGACTTCCTAAAACCCGATTCCAGCATGATGCAATATTTGTGGTGGTAGACAAGTTGACCAAGGTAGCACATTTCATACCTGGAAGTACTCACGATGATGCCTCAACAATTGCTCAAAAATTTGCTCGAGAAATTGTAAGGCTACACGGGTTTCCTAAAGTTATTATATCAGATAGAGACTCTCGATTTACATCTAAATTTTGGCAAGCGTTGCATCGAGCTTGGGGAACGAGGCTCAATATCAGCACTGCTTATCATCCTAAGACGGATGGATAGACCGAAAGGGTCAACCAAGTGTTGGAAGACATGCTACGCATGTATTGCATGGATCATCAAAGCAAATGGGAGGACTATCTCTTCCTGGTAGAATTTGCTTACAATAACAACTATCATTCCACATTGGGCATGGCCCCATTTGAGGCTCTATATGGGCGTAGGTGCAAGACACCATTAACGTGGGATAATCTGGATGATCGAGAGGCGATCGGTCCTGAAGCTGTGAAGCGAATGGAAAACCAACTGAAGGAAATCCATCAGCGATTGCATGAGGCAGTTGACCGATAGAAAAGCTATGCTGATTTAAAAATAGCACCTCAAGAATTTGCTATAGGAGACAAGGTCTTCCTTAGAGTCAAGCCTACTAAAAGCTCAATTAAGTCCACCAAATTAAGCCCTAGGTTTGTCGGACCTTTTGAAATAACTGCCAAAATCAGTCTCGTTGCCTACAAGCTTGCATTGCCACCAAATTTGTCAAAAATCCACAATGTCTTTCATATATCCCTGCTTCAAAAATATGTTGTTGACCCAACCCATATCTTGGATACTACTCATTTGTAGATGTCGGACCCGCAACTCATTGAGGTGCGACCAGTTAAAATTTTGGGATTTAGGACCAAGCAGCTTAGGAAAAGGACTGTGGACCAGTGCAGAGTTCAGTGGGACCAATACTCTGAAAGAAATGCCACCTGGGAGGATGTGTCCAGCATGAAAAATCAGTTCCCTTACTTGTTTGAGAATTGAAAACTGGAAGCAAACTGTTGATAAGTTGGAAACTTTTATAATGATGTATTGAAAAACTTGTTGCATATACATATCTGATGTTTTGTTTGATACATGATAATGAAAAACAATGTTATATTTGATAATGAACTATTTTACGATGTAATTATGCATGTTGATTTGGTTGTTGTACCATTTATGCTGAAGTGAAATGATGATGAGAACATTGTGATATTTTAAATATATTTAATCTATGAGATTATGTTTTGATGTTTTGTAGCTAACACAGGGATTGTGTTAATTCTAAGGAGGGAAATGTGTCACATCCCCACAACTAGTGATTAATTTTCTTGAAAGAATGTGATTCTGTGGTTAGTGTTTGTGGTGCAGGTGCAGGACTCGAGGCAAATAGTGAAGAGAGCACCCACCCCATTGATCGAGGCAGTAGAGTGGGAACGCCGGGTAAGTGGTTATGATGTTGTGCCTCGAGCACCTTGGTCCATGGGTACATGGAAACCCACCATAGGTTTGCATTGCATTACACTTTGCCTGTCATGGTTGACCGAATGTTTGCATGCTTGCTTTCGTCGACTTGTTGTTCTTTGATTGTTGTCATTTAAAATGATAATTTTAATATATATATATATATATATATATATATATATATATATATATATATGTATATGGATATACTAGAAGTAAATTAAAAAAAAAATTGTATTTACCTAAGAATCCATAATCATGGGATTAACCACAATAATAATAAAAATATATATAATTATAAAAATAAAATAATAAAAATATATATTAGTTAAATTAAAAGTATAAATATTTATATAAACATAAAAATAATATAAAATATTGTAATATGCCTCTTTCTTATATTAGGAGAATACCCTTAAATGTTATATGTGCCTAGGACACTAGAGTAAGAGTGGACTGTGAAGCTTAGGCCAAGCATAATTAAAATACTTCGAGAAATTTTTGAAGCCTAAGTAAATAATAATATTAAATAGTTTCCTTTAAAAAAAACCCAATGATCATATGTGGAAGATGATAACATGTTCTGCCTGGCAAATAAAATATGAGGTGTCTTGCCCTCGTGAATTATCTTCTCTTATATAAGAAAGCGAGTTGGTAAGAGAGGGGACTTTGGGTGTTTTTATTTACATGAAGTCAAGTGAAGACCAACATACGCTAGCGGAATGGAATTCGCGTGGAGCAAGTAGAGCTTCTATAAGAGGTCAGAGCTCTACTATGTTATCTTGTGGAATGACAGATTAAGAATGTAGTATTTTTTTTAGATTTTACAATGAATAAATATTGTTTGGTTTCATGAATGCTCCATGTTCTAGTTTATAATTAAAACAATCATGTTGTATTGTCGTAATGAAATGAGTAGCTAGTTTATATAAGTAACAACCCTTGTTTACATAGTATAATATGGGCTACCTGGCTGTAGTGTTGTGTAGGATGGAGTATCATGTATATAGATTAAGCTATCAACTAACTGTGCCATAAGATTTGATGTAATGCTGTGATAGTTGAATAGTTTATAAGTCAACGAAAATCAAATTTTGAAGAGGATTTCTGAATATAAAATATGTATAAATTTCTTATCTAAGCTAATTCCCTAAAGACGTAGGGGAAGGTAAGAGATAATCTGGTGATGATGTTGTTTATAATTTTATCAATGTACATTTAAATATAAAGGCTTTTTATTAGGTGAACTCAATTCTTTTGCATTTCATACGACCATGTTCTGCTTCTGTGTTTTAAGGCTTGATATGCATGATTGTGAAATGCTGAGTATGTCATGTAGTCTTATGGGCCAATTCTAAGCCATATTCCCTAGCTTTTTGTTCTCGTCCGGTTATTGTGGGTGGGCGCTGGAGGCTCAATACCTTTCACCAAGGCAACGTTGGAGAAATTTTCCATTCCAGGTGATTGAGTCTGCGCTCAAAGACGAAGCATGAGAGAACCTTTGTGATATAATAGTCGTCATGTTTACTACTGTGAAATGATGTTGTACTATGATATATCTTTATTTGACAATGTTCATATTATCATCAAATCTTAAGACCATAGGGTAATGTAAGATGAAAATGGCAGATAAATTTATCTCTGTAGTATTTAAATATAATTTTTGCACGGTTTAAGTTATATATTTTATCTGGAAAGAATTTAGTTATAATTTTTTTTATTTTAAACTATAGTACGTCACGACCGAAATCTAAATGATATTCCTTCTCTATGTTTTACATTTTTAACTTTGGATTAACAAAATGATAGCACAGGGCAATTCGTTTAGTTTTATTATTATATCGAATGATTAAAGTGCCATTACATTAACCATATGTATTATGCATTACTTCATTAGTAATATTATTTCTTTTAAAGCATGTATTATAATCTTGATTGAAAGTGTAGGCTTGGAAATCTATTACTCTAGCTGAAGCTACAAATTTCTATTATTCTAAGTTTAATTTAGGACATGTGCTTTATTTAGTATTTAATTAAATTAAGCTAGTTGGAGGCAATATAGGTTCTATTGTCAGATTATTGGATGTTTACTTTTATTTCGCTTCACATGTATTTTTATTTAAATAATATAAAACCTAATTTGAGATTTGGAGGAATTTTACATGTTATAGGCATATGAGGCTAAAGTGATATTAATATTGATATAATTTTATTATATTTATTATGCTGAGAAAGATTATTTTGTTTTTATTTTGAAAATTGCTTTGTTATATTTATAAGTAGTTTGTTTATTGAGTTAATTTCTTAATTTTGAATGATGAAATTATGTCATCACTTGTAAAGAGGTTATTCTAGACAATAGCAAACTACCAAAGGTTATTCTAGACAATAGCAAATTAGAATAATAGTTATATGTATTATTATGTATGGAACTGTATGGTATACATTTGGCTTATCAAATTAAAAGATATTTAACATCATCAATTATTCATCCATAGGTTTATATGGTTTAGTGTATTAAGATTAACCATTGACTTTATGAGTTTTGAAATAGTTGTAGTATAAGAAATACATTTATGATTGATGTAAGTTTAAATTTGAAATTCAAAGCTTGCTTGGAGAAAATTGAGGGAGGCTGTATCCACTCATAGAATTAAAGACACGCGGTGTCTTAAGTGGGAATCAACTTTGCTTGACAAGAGAAAGTCAAGGAGACTTTCTCTACCCATGCCACACAGTCACATGGTGACTTAGTGGGGACTGCACCATCGTACTCTAGCTCTTTGGGACAGAAGGGTCCGAGCTGAGGAGTGTAACGAGTGATGGAATGGGACGTCACTCCAGGTGGTCAGTCAGTTAGCGTGGTGATATCCATCATTTCACTCGGGCTGGGGAGGTGCCAACATAAAGCATGACTAGAGAACTACTCATGTTGTTGGAAGATCCAATAGTAGATGGTTATGGGTAGCATTATCGTTAGCCCGAGGAATAATATAGATATCTAGTCTCTTAGCCTTGCAAAGACGAACTCTAGCCAAACCTTAGTAGATGGTCGATGGCTAGCACCGACATACAGATGCTAGTTCCAAGGCATCGAGCTGAGATCTCATTAAAGGTTGCAAATCTTACAACCTTGGACAAGGGGTATAGTGTACCCCATTCAGGTGATATGGACCTTGAATGGATAACCATCTATCAGATTCCTAAGAGTCTTAAGTGAAGAGCCAAATCTAGTAAGGCAAACCATGAAATATGGCCAAATCCAAGCACTTAAGACACTAGCTACAAGAGTGAATAATCTTGAAGTGCATTGTATATGTATGCCAAAACTAAAATTCACATGGGAAATTAAGAAATGTATGGTTGAGTTAAACAAAAAATTTAGTGTGTTTTTTTTGGGTTGTGATAGTTGGTATCAGAGCCTAGGTTTGTGAAAACCTAGTTAACATAGTTCTCTAACAAAAACTCTTAATGCCAGATGGTAGGTACTTCTTGGAGACCTAGTATGAATCTGCAAGAGGAAAATGCAGAAGGTCTGAGGAAGTTACTCAGACAACTCATAAGAGAGTCATAAAGAGCATAAACTACTGAAAAACCACGGTGCATGGTTAGGAAGGAAAAGAAGCCAGTAGCGAAGGCTACAACCAGAGAAGGGAATATGGCTCAAATGTTCCAACTCATGCAAGAGCAATTTAATTATCAACGAGAGCTTATGGAAAGCCAGAGGGCTCAAATGAATGAGCATATGAAAAAACAATGGGCACAAATGGCCCAACAACAGGAGCTCATTTCACAACAACAAAAGGTTATTGAAAACCTGACAAAAAAAAAGTAAATAGTAACATAAACCAATTACCTGAAGGATCCACTAGAAGGATAGTGGGTGAGGAATTACATAAAGAATTAAAGAAATTGGATATCTCCAAGTTTAACGGGAGCAGTGATGGAGAAACTGTTATCAAGTGACTAAGTGAGGTCAAGGGATACTTTGCTATCAACCTTATTAGCTCCGAAGGAAAAACCACATGGGCGGTCGCTCACTTGGAGGGTTCCGCCAAGACATGGTGGACCACATATAAGAAAGTCGCTAAAAAGAAAGCAATTGATATTCCTTGGGAGGAATTTGTTAAGGAGTTCAAGAGTCATTTTCTCACTGAACAATTATTTATTGAAAAGCATGTTGAATTTACCAACCTGCGACAGGGTAATATGTCAGTAACTGAATACTATCAAAAATTTGTTCAGTCACAAAAATATGCTCCTGAATTTGATAATCAGGAAAAAATTAAGGCACATAAGTTCATTATGGGATTACACCCAAAACTTAGTCTGCATGTAGGGGGAAAAACTCCTCAAACCCTAACTGTGGCTTATGATGATGCTCGATTCTTTGAGTCAAGAGAAAAGAAAGTGAAAGATTTTTATCAGCAAGAGAAGGACAACTCAAGAAAAAGAAAGAATGCTGAGCAAAACCATGGTTTTGACAAAAATCACAGGTATAAGGATAAGTATCAAGAAAGATATGATAACCACAACAAAAACAAGAACTAGAGGAACATAGGACAGTCTGACCAAAGAAGTTTCCAAGATAAGAAATACAACAATAGTAGCTAAAATAAGACTAAAAACTGTAATTAGAAGAATGATAATCCGAGGAATGATGAACCTAATGTCTGCTATGTATGTGGAGCATTGGATCACTTTGCGAGATAGTGCCCCAAGAAAGCCGATCCTAGGAATCCTTTCGAAGAGGCGTCCCACATAATTTTTGCTACTACAGGTAATCCTAAACTGGAAGGACAAACTACTCCATTTTTTATTAATGGAAAAATTGGTAAAAGAGATGTGAAAATTTTAATATATAGTGGTGCTACTAATAGCTTTATTTCAAATAATGTTTTGAGGGATATACCTGTTAGACCTACTATCATGGAAAATGGTTGGCAAGTAGAATATGGCTCAGGATAAAATTACTTAGTAAACCAATGCCTATTTTATTCAACAGTAGAAATACCTCAAGGACAAATCAACTGGCATTTGTATGTAGCCCCTTTACATGCATTTGAAGTGATTCTAGGACTAGATTGGCTGAAATCACATAAGGCTATATTAAATTTTGAGGAGAGATTGATGGATTATACTAATGAAACCAATCAAATAATCTGCATCCACTGTAGTAGAGCCTCCCTTGAACCTCATTTGATAAGTAGCATGCAAGCTAAAAAGGCTTGGAAAAAGAGATGCAGATTGTATGTGATCAATATGAATAAAAAAGAAGAATCAAACCCAAGCTCGACATTATTCCAACAATACTCGATTCTAGGAGAATTTAGAGATGTGTTTTCAGAAGATCTACCTGGGTTGCCACCAAGAAGAGAATTTGATTTCTCTATTGAATTAGTGCATGTAGCAACACTAGTAGTCCGAACACCATATAAAATGACACCATTGGAGCTACAAGAACTCAAAAATCTACTGCAATATTTGTTGGAGAAAGGACATATTAAACCCAGTGTGTTGCCTTGGGGAGCGCCAGTTCTACTTGTCAAAAAGAAGTATGGAACCTTAAGACTATGCATTGACTACAAAATGCTTATTAAAATGACAATCAAGAACATATATCCCCTACCTAGGATTGATGATTTGTTTGACCAACTCAGAGGTGATACTATATTTTCTAAAATTGACCTTAGGTCGGGATATCACCAACTAAGGATCCGAGATGAAGATACTTATAAAATTGCCTTTATGAGTTCACAATGTTACCTTTTGGTTTAACCAACATACCAATAACCTTTATGAATCTGATGCATAGTGTGTTCCATGAACAGTTAGACCAGTTTGTGCTTATATTATTGGATGACATATTGATTTACACTCGAAAAAAGAAGAGCATGATGAAAACATGATAATTGTGCTAGAGGTACTCAAGAAAAATCAGATATATGGGAAACTATCCAAGTGTGAATTCTATACACCTCAGGTGCAATATTTAGGGCATATAATCTCATCTGAAGGTATAGCATTAGATCCAAAGAAAATTGAAGCTATTATAGATTAGCCAACTCCTACTAATGTATCATAGGTAAGGAGTTTTATGGAAATGGATGGCTATTATCGATGGTTTGTCAAAGATTTTTAAACCTGATGGAAATGGGTGTTGTAAGTTTAAATTTGAAATTTGAAGCTTACCTGGAGAAAATCGAGGGAGGCTGTATCCACTCATAGCATTAAAGACATGCGGTGTCGTAAGTGGGAATCAACCTTGCTTGAAAAGAGAAAGTCAATGAGACTTTCTCTACCCATGCCACGCAATCACGCGATGACTTAGTGGGGATTGCACCATCGTACTCCAGCTCTTTGGGACAGAAGGGTCCGAGCTGAGGAGTGTAACAAGTGATGGAATGTGATGTCACTCCAAGTGGTTAGTAAGTTAGCATGGTGATATCCATCATTCCACTCGGGATGGGGAGGTGCCAACATAAAGCATGACTAGAGAGTTACTCATGTTGTTGGAAGATCCAGCGGCAGATGGTTGTGAGTAGCATTATCGTCAGCCCGAGGAAGAATATAGATATCTAGTCCCTCAGGCTTGCGAAGGCAAAATCTAGCCAAACCTTAGTAGATGGTCGATGGCTAGCACCGACATACAGACGTTGGTTCCAAGGCATCGAGCTGAGATATCATAAAAGGTTACGAACCTTACAACCTTTGACAAGGGGCATAACGTACCCTATTCAGGTGATATGGGCCTAAATGGATAACCCTCTGTCGGATTCCTAAGAGCCTCAAGTTAAGAGTCGAATCCAATAAGGCAACCCGTAGAATATGGCCAATTTCGATCACTTAAGACACTAGCTGCAGGAGTGAATAATCTTGAAGTGCATTGTATATGTATGCCAAAACTAACATTCACATGGTAAATCAAGCAATGTATGGTTGAGTTAAACAAAAATTTTAGTGTGTTTTTTGGGGTTGTGATAGCTAGTTAGGGGAAAAATGTGAGAGAAGGAGGTGATGATTCGGCTCACGAACACATGGAAACTCGCGCTTGCATATCATATAGGTGCATTTCATATTGTATCTTTGCATAGGTTAAATTCATTCTAGTATTGCTTGTTTGACAAGGAATGGTAAATGTTGCTTTAGGTAGCGATGATGATGGGATCCACTAGTTTCTTAAAAAAACATGCATTTGTGTGGTTTCTTGTTAAATCATGTGTGAGGATATTATTTAAAAATGATATTTTGTTTTATATGTGAATTTAATATGGTATTAGGTTGCCATGTAGGGAAGCCTATACAAATGCTATTGTTGCTTTGTTTTGAAATATAGGATAATGGCTATAAAATTATTAATTTTTCTTTACTTAATTGCATGTAAAGTAGTTTACACTATTATGAAAATAACACTACCTTGAATATTAAAAAAATAATTAAAGGGTGGTATAACTATGTATTATTAAAACCTCAAAGTGGTGAACGCATTTGTGTTGGAAGATAGTTAAAGTAGTGATGTGAAATTATGAATGGGCCATAATTACTTGGAGCATGCATGAAGTAGGAGGAAGTTTGGAAACTTGGCATTGTGCATGGAGGAAGAGGAAAAAAACTTACATGAATCTTGCAGATCGTTTTGAGGGGTGAAAGAACAAAAGAAGAAGGTAAGGTATTTTTCAAACCACCATGCAGGGAGAAAACGAAAGTGAGGAAAGGTGAAGGGATACTGAAAAGTTCAACAAACTGTTTGATTGAAAAGTGAGAGAAACAGGTCTATATCTTCTATGACATCGAATGCGTATACCATGTTTAAATCAAATTGATTGAACTTCTGTATTTGTTGTGTGTTGTTGCTATTTGGCTAAAATAAGAGATGGTAATTGAAAGCTATGAAATTGTTAGTAAATCGTTACCATGTGGAACAATTCTTCACTGTATTCACAATGCTATATTAACGTGAAAGTAGAAGGTAAATGAAGCAATGGAAGTGTTGAAATAATTCTATCATATAGATGAATTAACACATATTAAAAAGGAAAAAGTTTAGATTTAAATAAACCTAATTAGTACTGTAATTAAACTTTAATACAATCAAAGTATGACGTTGGTCTTGCTATTATTAGAAATGTTGTGTAGCAAATTAATAAGGCAAACTAAAAACATACATTTTTAGATGAGAAACTTGCAAACATTATGGTTTATTCTTGCATGTTTTTGAAAGTTGTACCTATGGAGAAATTGGGTTGCAAATATTCCTTTTAGAATGTGTTAAAAGCCTTAGTAACAATGTAATTTGGGTTTATATAACCTATCATATTTTTGATAAGATAGTCTTTCTTATATGTCATGTTACTGAAGGATTTTCCTAAGGTCTTGTATGCTTATATTAATGAGAGATAGTTATTGAACTTAACTCAAGGAAAATATTAAAAGGCTTAGGTTTTTAATCCCTAACCTACAGACATGAGAAAATTTTGAGGTGTGGGTATGCACACAATAAGTTTCAATTCCATGGATGACTGACAAAAATGGTTGAAAGAGACTTGGTCGGTCAAGACAAAAAGGTGGTATGGGACACCTTTTCAAGGCTGAACTTGAATAGCATTGTGATGAAAACCATACTCAGTATACTTAGCTAGATTAGCCATAAATTTTGGCATGGGATAAACTATTATGAGTTATCCTGGATTTGGAAAATAAGTCCAAGATTAGGGTATTAACATGGCGCTAACTATCACCATTTTTAGGGACTCAACAGTTAGTGATGGAAGCATAAACATGCTAACCTCTCTCATTTTATTTAATAATGGGTCGACTAGTTAGTCGAGGGTTCAATATGTTGAGGTAGAGAATAAAAGTGTACCACTCCAGGTATTATGGTCCCTAGAGGATAACCCTAGCCATGGTTCAGTCCTTATGCTAGTATGTGGATGATAAATGAGTCTAACTAACTCCACTAAAAGGCTACTCTATGGGATATGGATGATCTCGTCCACTTGGGAGGTTGTCTGCAGTATATTAGATCTAAATTTGGTTAATTATGCTTATGTTAAGTAGACAACTAACAATTAAAATGTCAGTGGATGATCTAAATCATGTGAACATGTAAAAAAACCTGAGAACATAGAAAAATAACTTTCGGGTCTACTTAGAAAACTTACAAAAAAATCTATTTGGTAGTTGCATATATTATTTTTAGTATAATCAAGTGAGTCAATAGGCTTGGGTTGTTACACTCAAGCCTTCAATTTTTATATTTTTTTGAGAACATATATATATATATATATATATATATATATATATATAATAAGTGGTGTTGAAGGCAACTCAGGATTTGAACCTTGCTTGGTAATAGAATAATATGCACACACACACACACACACACACACACACACACACACACACACACACACACATACATACTATATATATATATATATATATATATATATATATATATATATATATATATATATATATATATATATATATATATATGTATGTATAAGGTAATTGGTTACATCTACAGTCTTATTCTATTACCAAGCAAGGTTCAAATCCTGAGTTGCCCTTAACACCACCTATTATACCTAGAATCCTAGGGCTATCCCCAACACCACCTATTATACTTTGTTGTTGTTATGATACCACCATTATCGGTTGTCATGCACTAAGCGAATTTAGTTTAGACTACTACTTTGCAAATAGGCATGCTCCTAAAATTTAAACCTAGATCTTCTTGATAAGCACCAAACTTACCAAACTCATTTAAATATAACTGCGGCTTCTAAAAATAAGATTTGGATATTTTTTTATTGCTAAAAACCAGAACTTACCAAACCCATTTTAATATAACAGTGGCCTTTGGAAGTACTCGTAGGTTTTTTTCTTTTTTTTTTTGAAGAAAAAGCTAGATTATATTAATTTATTAACTAGAATATTATAGTATTTTGGTGCTAGAACTGTCCACCAACTAAAAAATGATGAGGTGAATTAGGAGTAAAGCATTCATAACTGAATATACATAAGAATAAAAACTTATATCAATAAACAAATTATAGCTATATCTTACTGCAATACACCAGATATCAGCACTCATCTGTGGAAGAATATGTTATAAGAAGAAATTCTACGTATTTCTATGATATCTTCTAAAGTCTTAAAAGAAGAAAAAGAAGTAATCAAATCTTGAACATGATCATCATTGTTAACTACCTTCTTCTTAGTTTCCTATTGCACCTTCTGAATATCTTGAATCATATGAGAAAGTTGATGAAGTATGTCAATAACATTTCGAGGTATGTTGGAAGTTCCATAGACTTGGGAATGAATGCGTCCCACATGTAATATAAGATCAAGTGTCAAGTTTGCTAAAACTATATCCCATGGAGAAGCAGATCCAATAAACACATTTTTGCATCTGCACTTATAAATATGCTTGAGAAGTATGAGTCTACGAACATCCCAGAGTTTGGAACACTGATCCAGCTGAGAAAAACCAAGTAGAGAAAGCTTCCAAGATCTAGTGAAAGAGGGGAAAAGAAAATAGTAGAAGACATCCCAAAACTGTTTAGCCATGTCACAAAATCAAAACAAGTGAATAAGAGTTTCTAAAACATTACAAAAATTGCATTGAAGGGGAATGTGTAAAATCGTAGCCAAACTTTCAGCAGTTGGAAGCTTTTGATGCAACCATCCAAGAAGTTGATTTTTGGATACAATAGGAGCTTTCCAAATTTGAGTAATAAGAAACTGCCATTGGACATTGGTAAATTCACTTGCCACTTGACATTGAGCTTAGAGTCTAAAGAAGGGGGATACAGAAGATTTTTGTATAACCAACTAGAAGTAATGGAAGAGATTCTATGACCATTAAGCCATCTTTAGTCATTCCAAATATTATGGGCAGTTGTTCCCAACTTCATAAGGACCTCACAAAGGATGGAAGCCACAATTAAGCCATAAGACTCTTTGAATCTAGAGGGAAGGGAGCAATAATTGCAGATCTTAGATAAAAACTGAACAACTATCTGGATCCTAGATATCTTTAATTCTATTAACTCCTTTCTTCAAAAAAGCTAGACTATGAATAATATTGCATAAAACTAAAAATTTAGATTATAAACAATAAGTTTATTCCAACAAAAACTATTTAAACCCAACTGGTAGTCTTTTCTTTTTGTTCATTATTCCGTAGTCAATAATATTTACTTCCCTTCTTAAAAGTTCATTGACCAATTATGGCCTTTTAACAGGCCCTATGTGTTTTTTTTTAAAATGGAATTTTTATAAATTTTAGACATTGAAAAGAATTGAATTGGAGTTATGAGTAGTTAACTCGTAAGGTAAGCATAGGCCGTTATCAATGAAATAAAGCATGCGTTTTTTAATAGAATCTTAGTCCTTTAATACCGAAGTTTAAACTTACATCCCGGACGTGTCCTATGCATTTTTTTCAATTAGCCTTTACGCGCCAGTCTATTAAAGTAAAAACGACGGCCTTTCAACACTAGGAAGAGAATGTTATAAAAGAGCCTTGGCCATGCGAATAGGCACCAGTCCATTACGTCCCCTTGTAATCCGCCGTAAAAACTATGGCCTTTCCACCCAATGCATTAATATTAAAAGGCATAAATATGAATGCCGACAACACTAATAAAGGAAAAAATATATATATATTAACACCATAGATACCAAATCGATGAACCCGAATATTTGCTCCTTTGAAGATAAAATATAAAGTTAACCTAGATGAGCCCACAATTAGAGGGCTTGTGTGCCAGAACCATCACTAAATTTTATTATAAATAAATAAACTGATTTAAGAGGACCAACTATACAAAATAACGATGTTAACCAAAACGAGGGATGAAAGGGATGCTGCTCCGCTGTCGCAAACCCATGGGTTCGTATTTGCTACTTAGCAATTCCATGCTCCTTCCCGCCACCCACATCATCTATCATCTACAGAGTGAATATCAACCGAACCGCCGAAGGACACATGATGAACTGGACCGTGCGGCCACAGTTATATGATATTAATACGTAAATGACACAGTTATATGATATTAATACGTAAATGACACATAACTGAACCACATTAAGGACACGTGATACTCATACGTGAGAGAGCGTGCTGTCTCCACCACAGTTCTTCTCTTTATTTAAACCTTATAAAAAGAATATTGGGCATCTATTTCTCTGCTACATTATACAAATTTTGGAATCCGCCAGCGTATAGATATATTCCACGGCTTGTCTCAGGCTTTGAATGCTCCATGCTGGCTGTCCTTGTCCATCTTCTTTTTATTGGCCTTATTTTCTTAATGTATTTTAAAGTCATGCAAGTTGATTTTCCTACTTTTATCTGCCTCCTCTTCCTCCGTTTCATTCATTCCAGAAACTCCTGAAAGCCTTTGTCTTACGCCTTCTTTTCCAAGATTCATCTCCAAATGACTGTGGGTTATTCTTTTCGAGTTTTCACAAACAGTCGTGCTAAGGATAGCGGGGAATAACATTAGTCACCAGGTAAAAGATATTACAAATACCCTTTCATCACAAGTATGTAGGTGCCTATTAAAGGGTGTGTCTTTGTAATTGTTCATTCAGTATTTATGTTTGTCGAAATGAGTCATGTGTGATATGGATATATACTTTACCAGCCAATGGTTGCAGATGCGGCATCATCAGGATTCACTCCTCAATCCTAGAACTGGGTAATCTGCCTCACCCTACTGCACCACTGAGAACCCTATAGACTTTGATATGTCTGGCCAAGTATTTCTTTATGTCTTAGGTAAATCAGTGTGTACTGGTAAAGGGAAGGGGACTGCTGTATTTGGTATGTGATTTAAGTACATTGATTTCAGGGCTATTTGTTTGTTGTTTTAGCGATTGCTATCACTAGAAATGTACAAAGATGGGAAACAAGGGAATCTGCATAGATCATGCCATTTTAGACCCTAACAAACTGTCCCTTTGAACAGCAAGACCGTTTGTTGTTTGATGTTGTGGGATCAGTTATCTGTTGCCATAAATGTTACAAGTTCATTGACAGTGAAAATATGTGTGAGAAGATGATTAGTAGGAAGATACCTTTTCATGGCCATTTTCTTGTTTAACTGGAGAGAATCTTGATGATGCTGCATCAGCAATAAATGGCTAAAACGGAGAGGCTGCGTGTTTGCGAGCTGCATACGAGAGCGGATATATATCCCACACGAGGTAACTATTCCATACCGTTCTTAAAGTTTTTATTTTGCGAACTGAATGTAGATTAGCTGCATTTCTGATCATGGAAAGACACGTTACCTCGTTGTTTAATGAATTTTTAGGGGTACACGAATAAACACAAAGGCAGCGCCTTTATTCGGGACGTCAATCACCACTGTTTTACTGTTGGTGTAGCATCTGCACAATCGGACATTTTAATAGATTTTGTGGTATAATTCTTCTTTAATCCCAAAGAGGACTAGTTCTTCGTATGTTAATAGATTTTGCGGTATAATTCTTCTTTAATCCCAAAGAGGACTAGTTCTTCGTTATTATTCCATGACGACGAAGGGAACGTCTCACGGTTTCGAACCGCATTCTACTGTTAGGGCAAACATCTCATCACATCATTTTTCCAGACAGCGTAGTTGTTGCTTCTTTTTTATTTTACGGTTCTGTCGTTTTTATTTAAAGGAGTAGGTTGGTAATCTTCTATATTCTTATTTTATTCTTATTTTTTTTAAAGTGCTTCTTCACATTCAGTATATAATAATGAAGATGGACGTACAGCACTAAGTTGAAGAGATAACTAGTATCTAAATAAAGGTATAATAGAGTAGATTACTCTTTACATGTTTACTCTGATTACTTTATTGTGTTGTTATCTCAATAATCTTTCAATCTTTCTTTTTTAAGGTGTATACATAATTTTTACTACGCATAATTCTTTTAAGTTGTAGGATATAGTTTCTACCGCACATAAGTTTTTTTATTTCCTCTTTCTCCTTTAACATATTTTGTTATTATTGCCCCTTTCTTTTTGCCCCTTTCTTTTTTAAGGCTTCTCTTACTAATTAAAGTGTGGACTAATACTTCTGTTATTATTGCCCCTTTGTTTTTCATTACTCTATTACAATGTTAAAGTGTGGACTAATTAAAACATGAATTTAGGACCTTCATACAATAAGGTTGCTTCAACAATAAGTTCCTGGCTTTTCTTGAACCGGCCTACCCTACTATTTTGATGTAGTCACTCTGCAATTGTTTGAGATTTCTTAGTTTTTCACTAGACTTGAAACCAAATTGTGCAGATTGAACATATTATAGTTTTTTCTACATCATTGCTCCGAAAGCAATTCTCTCCCTTAAACACAAGAATATAAGGTTAAGTAAGATTTAAAGTTAAACTAATATCACCAATATTTAAATAATATACCTAATAATAATATTAAATTGTTATTGTTGTTATTACTGTTGTTGCTACTAAATTCTACTCTTTAGTAACCGTATTCTCAATTTCTGTTTTTTCTCAATTTATTATTGCTGCTCTATCTTTTGTCTCTACAACAGTCCCTCCTTTTTTTTTTTTTTGGTCTCCCAAACTACTCTCTTAAACGTAACTCTTTTTCCTCTCTGTTGCTCCTGCTGCTCTCTCTGTTACAGTCTTCTCTACCCTCTCCTCACAACAAAACAAGCTCTCTAATACCATACTTGAAATTGTATTGCAAAACAATATTTTTATTTGTTTGCATGTGAATTTTCACATTAACCATTAATTGTTCAACAGTAACATAAAACGTGTTGATAGACTGTAGTTTCACTTCCTGCTTACAAATTAAATGGCCATACAGAGTCGACTAGATTGTAGGGAGGTGTATTTGGATATTTCGATCTTGATCTGTTCAAAGAACAGCTTGTGTTATTATTTCCATTTTATTAAAATCTTAAGCTGTGGGGATCTTATTTCATAGCCATTTCTTTTTTGTCTTCTGCATGTTTATCGAAGACGCATTGTCAGCATATGTATCTAATTTCGTGGCTAATCTTTTTATCGTGTCTTTTTTTTTTTGGAAGTGGATTAAAACCACGTCTTTCAACGTGATTTTATGAGTTTCGCCCTAAAACATCACACTCTATTTTCATTGTTTTTGTTGTTCCAGGGGCAACATCTTCTAACCAGTAATATTACTTAGAAGAATGACGATGCCAAGGTCACCATTTCTACTTCGCTCACTTTAACGTTAACAAAAATTAAAATTTATATAAGAGGGGACTACTTTGTTAAAGGTGTGTTTTGGCGCATGTATGGCAGTAAATATTTACAAGGATGAAAGTTTTATTTTGTTATTTTTTAAGTTTTACAAAGACAGTGCAAGTGGTTAGGGTTTTAATATTTTTTGGGAGAAGTTTAAGGTTCCTTCCCCAATCTAGTGTTAGTTGTTTGTTTTTAGTTTTATTGGGTGTTGGAATGATAAAATTGATTCCAGAATTAGTTAGAATGTTCCCGAATAGAATTGTTCAGAAATTTGGAACAGTTGAAATTTTTCATAATGCAGTTTTCAATTTTTTTTAAAATATTTTAAATTCTCGAAAGTTCTTCATTATCCAGCTGTCCAGTTTAATGCATAATTTTTTCGGATTATTGTTCAAGTTTATAAATAAGACCATTTGCAATATAATGAAGTGCAAGCAATGTAATGTGTTTACTGCAGTAATTAAAAAAACCTGAGTTTAGTTTACAGTAGCAGAGCCAAGCAATGTAATGTGTTTCATATATTCTTTGTTTTCCTGTTTTATGCTCTGCCCCTAATCTACATTTGGTATCAGAGCCAGGTTGTGGTATTTTGTGAGTTTATTTGCAGAATGGCAGGAGTAAATGGCAGCAGTCTTACTCAACCCAGATTCTATTGTTCAGTGGAAAGAACTATGACTATTGGATCATCAAGAAGAAAACTTTATTTTATTTTCAAGAGCTAAGTAATTTAGTAGAGAATAGATTTCCAGAACCGGTAAATCAAGTAGCACATAATGCCCTGTCATAAGCAGAGAAGGATGTACTAAAGGAGAATAGAAAGAAGGATGCCAAGGCACTGTTTTTATCTAGCAAGCAATGAAAGAGTAAATTTTTCCAAGGGTTGCAACAACAAGGTCCAAGCAAGCATTGGATATTCTACAAAATTCATACCAAGGAACCAACAAAGTGAAACTAGTAAGATTACAAATATTGAATCCATAAATGATTTCTTTACTCGTGCATTAATCATAGGGAATCAAATGAGATCTTATGGAGAGACATTAATTGATAAAAAGGTTGTAGAAAAGATCTTGAGAAGTCTTCCTATCAAATTTGATCCAATTGTTGTAGTTATTGAAAAATCAAAAGATCTATTAAAAGTTTCTATTGATGAGATTATGGGTTCTTTACAAGCTCATGAACAAAGGCTAAATAGATTAGTAGATTTTCCCATTGAAAACGCCTTCAAATCATAAGTTCAAATCAAACGTAACATAAAAATGGGAGGAAATGGTAACAAAGGAGGATTCAAAAGGGGCGGAACTAGAAACCGAAATGAAGGAGGCAGATCAAGTATTTCTTATGAAGAGAGAATAAATTTGAATTTGTTTTCAAGCAGGTAAGGTAGAGGAGGAAGCTATTTGTGCAATTATGAATCCCATGGCCAAGGTCAAAGGTATGATAAAACTTAGGCTCAATGTCATTACTGTAAGAAATTTAGGCATTTTGCAAATGAATGTAGAAAGAAGCAGTTTGTTATGAATAGGCAAACTACAAATTTTTAAAGAGAAAATCATAATGATAATAGTGATTCAATGTTATCACTTGCACTGTTGCACAAGAAAGCTTTAAATAAGTGTGGTTTTTAGATAGTGGTTGTAGTAATCACATGAGTGGAAAAAAGGATATGTTTGCAAATATATATAAATGTAGTAATCACAGTAATAGCAAAATTAACTTTGATATAATAGCAAATTAACTGTTACATGTAAATGTAGCATAAACATTATAACCAAGCAAGGAGAGAAAAAGAACATTCCAGATGTGTATTATGTTCCTAATCTCAAATATAATCTTATCAGTATTAGGTAGCTAGTACAAAAGAGATATGGAGTCTATTTTGAAAATGGTGCATACGTGATTCTTGATAAAAATGGAAGGTTAATAGTAAATGTCTAAATGACACAAAGTAGGATGTTTCCATTAATATTGCAAAATGACTTACCTATAGGTTTGAAAGCAGGTATGAAAGATCAATCTTGGTTATGGTATTTGAGGTATGGCCATCTAAGTTTTAGTGGGTTAAATTTGTTACATAGAAAAAACATGGTGAATGGTTTGCCATTCATTGAGCAACCAAATAGAGTTTGTGAAGGTTTTATTCTTGGTAAACAACATAGAGAATCATTTCCTGTTGATAAGTCATATAGAGCAAAGGTTCCACTTAAAATAGTACATTAAAATCTATGTGAGTAGATGCAAATACCTTCAATTAGAAATAGTCTATATTTTATGAATTTCATAGATGACTATACCAGGAAAACATGGGTATATTTTTTAAAACATAAATTAGAAGCCTTTGAAATTTTTTAGTAGTTTAAAGTAATGGTTGAAAAGCAAAGTAGATATTACATAAAAGTCCTAAGAATAGATAGGATGGAGAATTCATGTCCCAAATACCTTCAATTAGAAATAGTCTATATTTTATGAATTTCATAGATGACTATACCAGGAAAACATGGGTATATTTTTTAAAACATAAATTAGAAGCCTTTGAAATTTTTTAGTAGTTTAAAGTAATGGTTGAAAAGCAAAGTAGATATTACATAAAAGTCCTAAGAATAGATAGGATGGAGAATTCATGTCCAATGATTTTGTGAACTTTTGCAAAAAAAAGTGGGATTAAGAGATAATTTACCACATGCTATACACCACAACAAAATGGTGTTGTAGAAAGAAAAAATAGAATAATTATGGAGATGGTGAGAAGCATGTTAAAAGCCAAACATTTACCAAATGAGTATTGGGTTAAAGCTGTAGCTTGTGCAGTATAATGATGGAGAGCCAAGCTTTCTAATCAAACCAAATTCTCATTCAAAAACTTGGAAAAATTTATAGAAATGGCAACAGTCTGCCAAATAAAATGGAAGCAACTCTGTCTCCGCAGTTTTCCCCACCTCTTGTGCATACCTTTGCTTCCCCTTTTAAAATCTATGCTGTGACTCTCCGTTTCCCTTTTTTGGCCCTTCGTTTCATTTCCCGTACCTCTTCGTTGTTTTGGCTTTCGAACATTTTTTTTTTCGACCCTTGGTCTTCGTCTGCTTTCATTGCACCTTGGTGCCACGTTCTGTTCAGTGCTGCCACTGTAGACTTTGTTTTCCTGTCAACCAATGATGACGTTTGGTATACCCATCGCTCGTTAATTTCCTCTGTAACGGCCCCTGTAACTTCCTGCCCTTTTTTTTATTTTGGTCATGAAAATGCGACATGTCGCGATATCGCGACACTTTTTCTCTCTTGCGCATTCTCTCGTCTTTTGGTCGCGATATCGCGGCACTTTTTCTCTCTTGCGCCTTCTCTCGTCTTTTGGTCGCGATATTGCAACACTTTTTCTCTCTTGCGCCTTCTCTCGTCTTTTGGTCGCGATATTGCAACACTTTTTCTCTCTTGCGCCTTCTATCGTCTTTTGGTCGCGATATCGCGACACTTTTTCTCTCTTGCGCATTTTATCATCTTTTGGCCGAGATAATGCGACATGTCGCGATATCGCGACAGTTTTTCTCTCTTGCGTCTTCTCTCGTCTTTTGGTCGCGATAATGCGACATGTCGCGATATCATGACACTTTTTCTCTCTTGCGTCTTCTCTCGTATTTTGGTAGCGAAAATGTGACATGTCGCGATATCGCGACACTTTTCTTTCTTTTTTGACATGTCGCGATATCGTGACAATTTTTCTTCTTTGCCAACATGTCGCGATGTCGCGACACTTTTTCTTCTTTGTGGTATTTTTCTTTTCCTTGGATGCTCCTGCATCAGACACCCGAAGTGGATTGATAAGTGACCTTCACTTCTGTACTGTTCTGTCACCTTCTTTTTCAACATCTCAAAACTTGCACCTACCTTTGCAGTCCACTTAAACTCCTTGAAATGCCTCTTTTGATCTATTTTGGCCTTGTACTAAGTATTCATCTTACTGATATGCTGTTGTACCTCTTCATGTAAACTCTTTATGTGCTCTACAAAATATTTAGCCTCAAAACTGCTCTTTTCTCCTTTATCCATCATTCTCAACTCAGAAGCATTCCTTGGACTACTCCCACATACAATTTGGAATGGTGATTTACCAGTACTCCTATTGACAGTCCTATCCAGAGTAATGGCGGGGCTATACAAGCTCTCCAAGCTTCAGAAAAATCTAGGTCTTTAGGGTACAAACCCTTAAGTTCTTCAAACCCCACAACTTCCACTCTCATTGTTGTCAGCAACCTCTTTTCATCCATCTCCTTTAGTGGCTTTAGTTTATGGCGCACTCCTTCGTTTGTTAGGGAGTAAGTGTTGGCATGTCCATCATGGACTACACGATGATCAAACTACCATGGTCTTCCTGATAGCATATGGCAAGCATCCATAGGTAGGATATCACATAGGACCTCATCCTGGTATCTCCCAATATTAAACTTGACTAATGACTGTTCACTGACCAATGCCCTATGGTCCTTTCGCAACCACGCAATCTGGTATGGATGCGAGTGTCTCCTCCTCTCTAGTTGTAACTTAGTAACCATTTATTTAGATACCAAGTTATCAGTACTACCATTATCTATAATAACATTACAGACCTTACCTAAACATTTGCACCTTATGCGAAACAGGCTCCTCCTCTAGTCTGGTTCTTTCTCCTCATTCAACAAGGTTCTCCTTGTGACCATAACTTCTCCTCTCTCTGCCTCCTTAGAGTACTCTGATTCAGCTCTTTCATCTACAATAACAGCTCTGGCATTACCCACTGGCCTCCTATTTGGCTTCTTTTGGTGATGTGGATACTCATATGCTCGATGTCCTCCTTATCCATAGTTGAAGTAGGTTCCACGAAACCCTCTTTCTCCATTTTCTCGACTATATCTACTTCTCCCTCTTGGGTAGTTGTTCTAACCACGGGATTTGTAATCATTATCTCCCTTATGATCCTGACTGCTGCTAGCTTCTTCTTTCTTCTCATCTCGTCCTCCATCTATTCTTCCACCAGTTCTTTCTCCATGACCTCTTCCTTTCTACTTACCATCAAACCTTATGTTCAGCTTCTCTTCAACTTTTAGAGCAAACTGGTAAGCATCCTCAATGGTGCTCATCCTAACCAGACTAAACTCTTCTTTAATATTTGTTCTCAATCCATTGCTGTAATGGGCTACCTTCTCCTTGTTAACCTCAGAATGGCCAGTTCTGATTGAGATCTTGTAAAACTCTTTTGTATATTCTTTGACATATTTGCTTGACTGTCTCAAAATCTACATTTTTCTCAATAGATCTAATTTGTAATCTGCAGGAATAAACTGTCTGTTCAACTTCTCTACCATTCGATCTCATCTGGTTATCTTTTCCTTTCTACATCTATTTCTTTTTAGCTAAACTTCTTCCACCATATGCTAGTATGGCCTTTCAACTTCGTTTTTGCAAACTTGATCCGATCTGGATCTAAAACCTCCTCATACTCAAAATACTCCTCCATATCATTGATCTAATCAATCAACTCCTCTAGATTGAGATTCCCAGAATATGTGGAGACATCAAACTTTGGCCTCTTCCCGATCTAAGATATGGCCCTAAATAATCTAGCTTCTGTAGGATCCATTGCTTCTTCTTCATCTGATGGATCATCAACCTCCCAAGCTTCATCTTCACTATGGTCTTCTCTCCTTGGCTCAACCCCTCTTCGCAACTCCTCTTGCAGGGCTTGCACTTGCCTCTACAAAGCTCTGAAATCTCCTTCAAGCACCACATTTCTCCCACCACCACGGTTTCTTCATGGAGGCATTCTTCCTCGCTCTCTTCTCACAACCCTTTCACAGATCCTGGTGCAAACTGCCTCACTTTCGGTGATCTACTCACACACTCAGGAACCCTAAGCTCTTCCATAGATCCTAGTGCAAACTACCTCACTTTCGGTGATCTACTCACACACTCAAGAACCCTAAGCTCTGATACCACTTGATGGAGAGCCAAAATCAAACCCAATTCTCATTCAAAAAACTTGGAAAAATTTACAAAAATGGTAGCAGTCTTTCAAATAAAATGAAAGCAACTCTGTCTCCATAGTTTTCCCCACCTATTGTGCATACCTTTGCTTCCCCTTTTAAAATATCTAGCGTGACTCTCCGTTTCCCTTTTTTGGCCTTTCGTTTCATTTCCTGTGCCTCTTCGTTGTTTTGGATTTTGAACATTTTTCTTTCTGACTCTTGGTCTTCATCTGCTTTCATTGCACCTTGGTGCCACGTGCTCGTTCAGTGTCGCCACTGTAGACTCTGTCACGCTTGTCAACCAATGATGATGTTCGGTATACCCACCGCTTGATAATTTCCTCTGTAACGACCCCTGTAACCGCCTGCCCTTTTTTTTTCTTTTGGTCGCGAAAATGCGACATGTCGCGATATCGCGACACTTTTTCTCTCTTGCGCCTTATCTCGTATTTTGGTCGCAATAATGTGACATGTCGCGATATCGCGACACTTTTTCTCTCTTGCACCTTCTCTCATCTTTTGGTCACGATAATGCGACATGTCGCGATATTGTGACACTTTTTCTCTCTTGCGCCTTCTCTCGTATTTTGGTCGCAAAAATGTGACATGTCGTGATATCACGACACTTTTCTCTCTTTGCCGACATGTCACGATATCGTGACACTTTTTTTCTTTGCCAACATGTCGCGATGTCGCGACACTTTTTCTTCTTTACGGTATTTTGCTTTTCGTTGGATGCTCCTGCATCATATAAATTTTGAATCGTTCCTCCATAAAAAGTGTGAGATATAAGGTATTAGAAGAAGCATGGAGTAATAAAAGGCACAATGTTTCTCATTTGAGAGTGTTTTTATGAATAGCATATGCACATATTTTTGATGAGAAAAGGAAGGAATTAGATAATAAAGAAGTACGGTGTATTTTTATAGGCTATAGTGAACAATCAAAAGCATACAAGTTATATAATACTATCATAAAGAAGACTATAATTAGCAAAGATGTTGAATTTCTTGAATATGATGAATAAATTTGGAATATAAATCTTTAAAAATAGTAGCAACTTGAAATAAGAGTTTAGTGAAGCTCATACTTCAGTAAATATTTCCAGAACATCTCAATGTAGATCCACATCTTTGTCAACTTCTCAATATCATTCCAGTGATGATTCAGATATATATGAAACTCCAAAGAATATAAAAAGTTTGAGGGAGATTTATGAAATGAATCAAAGTAATCAGGATGATTTGATTTTTTATTTTGCATTGTTTTCTATTGCTGATCCAGTATGTTCTGAAGAAGCAATTAAGAACAAAATTTGGCAAAAGGTAATGGATGAAGAAATTGAAGTAATAAAAATAAATCAAACCTGGAAATTAGTAAATCTACCAACAGGGAAATATGCAATTGGTGTAATAGCATATTCCTTGGAAAGTTTTACTAATGGATGTCAAAAAAACTTTTTAAATGGAATATTACAAGAAGAAGTATATGTGCAGTAGCCACCAGGTTATCATATTTTGGGTTATGAGCATAAAGTTTACACATTAAATAAAGCATTATATGGTCTTAAGTAGGCCCCAAGAGCTTGGTACATCCACAATAATTATATTTCTTGAATAATAAATTTAGCAGATGCAACTATGAACCAAATATTTAAATTAAAGCAAATGATCAAGGTGAGATTTCAATTGTATACCTATATGTTGATGATTCGATATATACAGGAAATTTTTCAATTGATTCCTTCAAGTCAACCTTGAAGAAATAATTTGAGATGATAGATTTGGGTTTAATGAAATATTTTCTAGATATTGAAGTAAGTCAAATGAATGAATGAATTTTTATATGTCAAAAAAAATATGCAAATGATGTTTTTAAGAGGTTGAGAATGTCAAATTGCAAATCAACATCTACAATTATGGTAATAGGATTCAAACCAAGTAAATAAGACAAGGACACAAATATAAATACAATATTTACATAAAAGACTAGTGGGTAGTTTGATGTATTTGATAACAACAATACCTGATATTTTACATGCAGTACATCTAATTTCAAGATTCATGGAGACTCCAAAGGAACAACATTGGTAAGTAGGAAAAATAATTTTGAGATATGTTAGTGGAACAAGAGATTATGGGATATTGTATTCAGCATCAAACATTTTCAAATTGATTAGATATATGGATAGTGATTTTGCTAGAAACATTGATGAAAGAAAGAGAACATCTGGATATATCTTTAATCTCGGCTCAAGTGCAGTTTCATGGGCTTCCCAAAAATAGTCCATTGTCACTCTTTCAACAACCGAAGCAGAGTATGTAGCAGCAATATTAGCAACATGTCAAGTTGTATGGATGAGAAGAATAATGTTAGAATTGAAACAAGAACAAAAGGGAGCAAAAAAAAAATATTGTGATAATAATTCAACAATAGAACTATTAAATAATCATGTTTTTCACAAAAGGAGTAAGCATATTGATACAAGATATCATTTCATAAGAGAATTGGTCAATAATGGTGATATGTATCTTGAACATTGCAAAACCAAATATCATTATGTTGACATCCTCACACAACCATTAGCTAAGGAGAGTTTTGAAAATTTGAGAGAAAGGTTTGGCATCATAAGTCTAGGAAGTAAGGAAGTCAAGTTTAAGGGGGAGTTTTGGAATGATAAGATTGATTCCATAATTAGTTAGAATGTTTCGGAATAGAATTTTAAAAAAATATGCAGTAGATTCTAGAAATTCTCCAGAATACAATTTTTAAAATTTTTCTAGAATATTCTAAATTCCAGAGAGTTCTTCATTATCTAGTTTTCCAGCTTAATGCAGAAGTTTTTCGGATTATTCTTCAAGGCTATAAATAAGACCATTTGCAATGTAATGGTGTGCAAGCAACATAATGTGTTTACTGTAGTAATTAATAAAATATGAGTTTAATTTGTAGCATCAATCTTTGCCCTATTCTATTATCCCTTGTTTTATTTTCATATATTCTCTATTTTCTTTTTTTATGCTTTACCTCTAGTCTACGTTAGGATTCCTATTTCCCTTACCTTCTAGTGCAAGACAACAAATTTTATAATGTCAACATTCAATGGTGTTATCAATTATCCTAAAAAATAACAATAATAATAAACACTTCTAATTTTTAAATAAAGTGTTTAATATTTTATATAAATAAAAAAGTTATAATTATTTATAAAATAAGTTGTGGGAATGGAGTAAAGAGTCTAAGAAATATTTTATGGAGCTAGATTTGAGTACAGTAATGGCAGGAGTATGGACTGATTGAGATGAACTGGAGGAATGCTATAATGGTGTCATGACATCATAGATAATGCATGCTAGTGATGTTTTTTCATCTAAAAATTATTAGAAGGAACATGATTTCTCAATGCATGTCGATAATCGTTTGTTAAAAAACAATAGATGTTTGGAATGATGTGAAGCCAGGCCAGTTCTAGTGGTTCAACCAGACTCGGTGGTGGAAGATGTAGATTATTTAACCAAGGATGCACTTATTGGTAAATTTAAGGGCATCCAAATTTCTCTTCCCTTTTTGGAGGCTTGGGTTAGGAATACTTGGAATCATGACGATTATGTGGAGGTGATGATGAGTGCAAATAACTATTTTATGGTGGATTTCTCTTGTCTTGCAGATCATAACAAATAATTTGAAGTGGGTCCCTATTTCTATAACCAAGATGGACTCTTTCTTAAACATTGGCATATGGGTTTCAACCTGTTAGAGGAGCAACTATTGTGGGTTCTAGTGTGGATTCAAATATTGTGGCTCACATTGGAATTCTGGAGAAATGACATCATGCATATGATTGTACTTCTTCTTGGGAAGCTGGTTGGACCATCACAACAGTTTATGGAGAAAAAGGTAATTTTTGTTACCCGTATTTAGGTCAAAATTTATTTAAACAATCTTATTCTAGATTTTGTTGAAATATAGTTTGGACCATATACATGGGTTCAATAACTTGACTATGAATCTCTTCCATTTTGTTGTTGGATCTATCATGAATATAGCCACCTACAAATAAAATATCCTAATTTTATCCTGCAAGTGGCTTCAAATCCTGGGTCCTCTCAATCTGCACAAAATTTGGATAAATAAAAATCCCTGATAAAGGAAGGAGATCAGGATAAGGAAGGATTTGTTCTTGTAAAACCCTAAAATAGAGGAAGAAGGGTAAAAATAACCCTTAAGGATAGCCAACTAGATACTCTGCTCAACCATTTTGAGATACTAGATGATCTTGATCAGTGTATGGAACAAGGCTAAATCAAATGTCTCTTATTTATTGGATCCCAAGGAATCAAATATAGTGGGTTTAAATGAAGAACATATGGCTTTGGCTTCGAGTATAGGTTATATGGTTGGCTCTAGCCCTAGAACGAAAACTATTTTGGAAAGTTGCAAAGATATAGTTGTGCTCTCTCCTACTGAGGCACTGATGTAGTCATCCTTATATTGCAACACTCCTACGATGTTGCGATTGCAGCAAAAAATAATTAAAACAGGTGCTTCAGATAATAATATGAAGGTGGGTCTAAAGAAAGACCAAGCTAGACTTAAGTTAATGGGGGATACTTTGGTGGAGTCAGGATTGGTGAGAACATTGGACTTTCATTTTTCTAACCCGTAAAAATAATTATCATCTCATGGAATGTAAGGAGGTTGAACAACATTTCCAAACAAAAAGTTGTTCTTAATTTGATTCATGTACATTCTTTGGAAGTGGTGTTTATTCAAGAGAATAAATTGGCTATTGATAGTATGTTCAATATTACTTCGAAGTTGTGGATAAGGGTTCAATGCTAGTGTATTGGCACATGTGGATATGTTGGTGGTGTTGCTTGTTTATTGGATCTGGTTAAGATATCTCCTCTTACTTGGATTTCTAGCAATTTTTCTATTTTGATGATTAGGCATGATAATGAATCTGGTGAAACCATCCTACTTAAAAATATGTATGCTCCTATTGATTACAATGGTAAAGTAAATTTGTGGGAGAAATTGGCTTTATGAGAAGTTTGGCTCCCCTGTAACCATGGAATTTGGCTAGAGATTTCAATTCTATCACTTGTTTGAAGGAGAAATGCGATGGAGTTGATCGTATCAGGACTTTTTATTTTGTATTTAGTGCTCATATCTAGGCCTTGAAGTTGGTTTACATCAAGCCGGATAATGGGATATTTACCTAGAATAATAGAATATATGGATAAGAGTCCATCTCATAAAGACTGGATAGGTTTTTGATCTCTAGTTTTTGGATTGGTAATAACATAAGCTCTAGTTCTGTGATTCTTGAGGGTAGGGGATCTGATCATTGGCCTATCAAACTCTATACTCTTGAGTTTGGGCTAAAGAAGAATTTTTCCTCTAAGTTTCAACTTATGTGTCTTTGGGATCCTAAGATTTATGATTTCATGTGAGGTTGGTGGACCAATGGCAAACCTTCTCATGACACCGCTATGTATTCGTTTATGAAGTGGCTACAATTTGTTAAGCATATATTAAAGAGGTGGAATAGTCTAAATTTTGGGAACCTTTCCTTGGCTAAGGTGGCGACTCTTAAGAAGGTGGAAGAAGCTTCAAGGAATATTAAATATCATGGACTCACAGAGGAGCTTCTGTTTAAGGAATCTAAAGCTACGAAAGAACTTACTAATTAGGAGCTGAGGGAAGAAATATTTTGGGAATAAAAAGCTCGAGTGGACTGGCTTCAGGAAGGGGATAAGAACATGGTCTTCTTTTTAAACTTAGTTAAGGCTCGTTGTAATGGTAATCTGATTTCCTCTCTTGTGGATTCTTAGGGTGTCCTCTCTTCTTTCTAGAAGAGAATAAGAGGAATTTTTCCTCTCTCTTCAAGGAGAACTCCTTATCAGATGATCCGGATGAAAAGCTTATTCTAAATTGTATTTCCTCGATTGTTTCTAAAGATATGAGTGAACATTTGATGGGCCCAATTCCCTTGAGGAGTTTAAAAATTTTGTATTCAAAATGAAAAAAAGGAAAGCGCTAGGCCCATATATATTCCCAAATGAGTTTTAGGAGTTAACAAAATTTGATCTTCTGAAGGTGGTCCATGAGTCCCAAAAGAACAAACATATGCTAAGGGCCCTAAATGCTACCTTTGTGGTGCTTATTACCAAAAAAGAGGGATAAAATTCTCTGGATATATTCAGGCCTATTGCTCTCTACAATATTGTGTATAATATCATTACAAAATTATTGTTGAGAGTCTGAAGATATGGTTGAGCAAAATCATCTCTGAGGAGCAAGGTGGGTTTGTTGTTGGCCTACAAATGTTGGATGGGGTTATTATTGCTATGGAAGCTATTCACTCGATGGAAAATTTTAAGGAGAAATATATTTTTATTAAGTAGGAGATGGCCAAAGCCTATGACTAGGTCAAATGGTCGTTTCTTTAGAAATTTATTGCTACTTTTGGCTTTAAGGAGGAATGGATTAGATGGGTAATGAGTTGTATTTCTTCTTCCTCATTCTCTATTCTTGTTAATAATGAGTCTTCGGAGCTGTTTGAGACCTCAAGGGGATTAAGGAAAGGAGAACCTCTATCTTCTTATTTTTTTATCATTATGGCATAAGGGTTGGGAATACTACTTAAGTGTTAGGTTAGGCATGGTTTCATTCAATGGTGGAAGTGAAATAGTAGTTTTTTGCCTCTTTTCCACCTTCAATTTGTTGATGATATAACTTTGGTAGGAGTTGCCACTACCAAGGAAGCTGGTAACATTAGATGATCTCTTGACATATATCTTGGTGCTTTTAGTCAATTTATTAATGAGGACAAGTCTTCTATTTTCTTCTTCAATATCCCTCCTCTTATTCTAAGAAAATAGTGTAAAGGTTATCCCTTGCACTTTAGGATTTCAAGAGCAACATTATAAGAAAATAAGAATAAAGGAAATCCATAGCAATTTAGGGGTTTTAAGGAAGTATAAGAAGGTTATTGTAATGAAGGAGCATCCTTGCACTTTAGGGTTTTTAGGGAAGCATAAATAAGAAAGCTCTTTTGAGGTTATTCCTTGCACTTAGAATTCTTGAGAGTAAGAAAAACTTATACATGATAGGTTTGACTATGAGCAGTCTAAAAAATTTGAAAATATTGACAAAGATGAAAGTATTAGAGGGATTAAAAAAAAAATATGACCCAAGAAACAAATACTTACTCAAAGGGGTATTAATATGGATAAACAAAATCAAATACTACAAGTGTTAAAAAGAGGTGGAGCTAAACCGACAAATAAAAAGTGACAATAAAAATGATATCTCATAATATTAGGGGTATGAATAAGATTACTAAAAAATAAGGTATTAATGAATTGACATGTTGTTATAGGCAACATATATTATAAATATAACAACTGGGTAACAAATGTTTTAGCAACTTATGATGTTGATGTTCATCTTACAAAAAATCAAATCTTAGAAGGTAATTAGATGAGTGAGAGTTCTTAGTAAAAAGGATACTAAATAGTTTATTACGAAAACATGACATATTGAAGAAGATGGATATTTTTGATAGAAAAACAAATAAAAAATATATTTAGTAAAAAGGCAAGTTAAATAAAAGTTAATTAATTTAATAGCAATGTAATGGTAATATTATAATATCTTATTAATTTAATGAGAGTAGCCCTTATGAAAACCACACATAACTTAACAAATAATATATAAATAAGGATTTCCAATGGTGTGTTGGGTCAAGTGATGAGTTATGTGAAGTTTCACATCATAAATAATGGTTTTAATTCTACGATACCTCATAAAATCATAAAAACACTTGTAGACGAGGACCAATGAAAATGCATTGATGTGGAGTTGAATATAACCTTATTATATATGCAAAACTATGTTCATGATTTTTATCCATGTATATGCAAACCTTATTTCTATAATTAAACTTAAAATTTCAACTATTAAAAGTAAATACATTCTAGACATATCTTATCCATGGTTTTTATTACATCCAACCATATTAACTAAGTGTAGGACAAATAATGTAGATTGAAGAGTTTCACACCTTAGGACATGTTTTTAATAAAGTATGCTCTATTCTTATGTTCTCTAACTCAATGTTTTAATAAGATTTGATAAAAATTATCTAGTTAAATTAGAGTGGATATAATATTAAAATAAAATAATTTTTTTGAACTACAATATATGATTAATATTTATACCTTTAAATAAATAAGTTATGTTACAATATAAAAAAAATTATCAATGATTTTTTTTAAAAAAACAACTTTTGAGATAACCATTTAAAAAAAACTCTCCCTAGTCATCTATTTGTTTATTTATATTGTGCTTCATAAGGGAATAGGTTACATCTACAATCCTATTCTATTATTAAACAAGGTTCAAATCCTGGGTTGCCTTCAACACCACGTATTTTACCTCGAATCCTGGGGCTGTCTCCAACACTACCTATTATACTTTGTTATTGTTATGATACCATCATCGTAGGCTCGCATGCAATAAGAGGATTTAGGTTAGACTACTACTTTGCAAACAGACACACTCCTAAAATTTGAACCTAGATCTCTTATTAATAAAAACCAAACTTACCAAACTCATTTAAACGGCGATTTCTAAAAATAAAATTTGAACATTTTCCAAAATTTACCAAACAATTTTTTTTTGTTGCTAAATAGCAGAACTTACCAAACCTATTTAAATATAACCGCGGCCTTTGGAAGTACCGGTAGTCTTTTCATTCTATTCATTATTCCGTAATCAATAATATTTTCTTCCCTTCTTAAAAGTGCATTGGCCAATTATGGCCTTTTAACAGGCTCTATGGTTTTTTTTTTTTAATGGAATTTTTATAAATTTTAGACATTGAAAAGAATTGAATTGGAGTTGTGAGTAGTTAACTAGTAAGGTAAGCATAGGCCGTTATCAAAGAAATAAAGCATGCGTCTTTTAAAACAATCTTAGACCTTTAATACCGAAGTTTAAACTTACATCCCGGACGTGCCCTATGCATTTTTTTTCAATTAGCCTTTCAACCTAGGAAGAGAATGTTATAAAAGAGCCTTGGCCATGCGAATAGGCACCAGTCCATTACGTCCCCTTGTAATCCGCGTACAAACTATGGCCTTTCCAGCGAAAGCATTAATATTAGAAGGCATAATTATGAATGCCGACAAACACTAATAATATATATTAACACCATAGATACTTATTCGATGAACCCGAATATTTGCTCCTTTGAAGATAAAATATAAAGTTAACTTAGATGATCCCACAATTAAGCGGGTTTGCCTGCCAGAATCATCACTAAATTTTATTATAAATAAATTAATTAATTTAAGAGGACCAACTATCCCAAATAACGATGTTAACCAAAACCCAAAACGAGGGATGCAGGGGATGCTGCTCCGCTGTCGCAAACCCACGGGTTCGTACTTGCTACTTAGCAATTCCATGCTCCTTCCCGCCACCCACATCATCTATCATCTACAGAGTGAATAGCAACCGAACCGCCGAAGGACACGTGATGAACTGGACCGTGCGGCCAACGAGAGAGCGTGCTGTCTCCACCACATTCCTATGATATTCATACGTAAATTGACCCCTCTCTCTTTTTAAAACCTTTTAAAAATAATATTGGGCATCTATTTCTCAGCTACATTATACGAATTTTGGAATCCGCCAGCGTATAGATATATTCCACCGCTTGTCTCAGGCTTTGAATGCTCCATGCTGGCTGTCCTTGTCCATCTTTTTTTTATGGCCTTTTTTCCTTAAGCTGTAATGCATTTTAAAGTCATGCAAGTTGATTTTCCTACTTTTATCTGCCTCCTCTTCCTCCGTTTCATTCATTCCAGAAACTCCTGAAAGCCTTCGTCTCATGCCTTCTTTTCCAAGATTCATCTCCAAATGACTGTGGGTTACTCTCTTTTGAGTTTTCACGGACAGTCGTGCTAAGGATAGCGGGGAATAACGTTAGTCACCAGGTAAAAGATATTTTTAAATAGCCTTTCTCCACAAGGATGTAGGTGGCCTATTAAAGGGTATGTCTTTGTGCTTGTTCATTCAGTATTTATGTTTGTCGAAATGAGTCATGTGTGATATGATATATACTTTACCAGCAATGGTTGCAGGTGCGGCATCATCACGATTCTCAACTCAATGCTATAAATGGGTACTCTGCCCCACCCTAATGCACCACTGAGAGCCCTATAGACTTTGATATTTCTGGCCAAGTATTTCTTTGTGTCTTAGCTAAATCTGTGTGTACTGGTAAAGGGAAGGGGACTGGTGTATTTGGTATGTGATTTAAGTACATTGATTCCAGGGCTATTTGCTTGTTGTTTTAGCGATTGCTATCTCTAGAAATGTACAAAGGTGGGAAACAAGGGAATCTGCATAGATCACATGCCGTTTTAGACCCTAACAAACTGTCCCTTTGAACAGCAATACCGTCTGTTGTTTGATGTTGTGGGATCAGTTATGTGTTTAAATGTTACAAGTTCATTGAGAGTAAAAATATGTGTGAGAAGATGATTAGTAGGAAGATACCTTTTCATGGCCATTTTCTTGTTTAACTGGAGAGAATCTTGATGATGCTGCATCAACAATAAATGGCTAAAACGGAGAGGCTGCGTGTTTGAGAGCTGCATACGAGAGCGGATATATATCCCACACGAGGTAACTATTCCATACCGTTCTTAAAGTTTCTTTTTTTGCGAACTGAATGTAGATTAGCTGCATTTCTGATCACAAGTAGTATGCTTTTACTGGAAAGACACGTTACCTCGTTGTTTAATGAATTTTTAGGGGTACACGAATAAACACAGCAAAAGCAGCGCCTTTATTCGGGACGTCAATCGCCACTGTTTTACTGTTGGTGTAGCATCTGCACAATCGGACATGTCAATAGATTTTGTGGTATAATTATTCTTTAATCCCAAAGAGGACTACTTCTTCGTTGTTATTCCATGACGAAGAAGGGAACGTCTCACGGTTTCGAACCGCATTCTACTGTTAGGGTAAACATCTTATCATATCATTTTTCCAAACAGCGTAGTTGTTGCTTCTTTTTTATTTTACGGTTCTGTCGTTTTTGTTTAAAGGAGTAGGTTGGTAATCTTCTATATTCTTATTTGTTTAAAGTGCTTCTTCACATTCAGAATATAATAATGAAGGTGTACGTACGGCACTAACTTGAAGAGATAACTAGTATGTAAATAAGGTATAATAGATTATTGTTTACAAGTTTTATGTTTATTAAGTTTGTTTTATTATATTGTTTAAATCTTTCATTTTTATTTTTTAAGCTGTGGGACATAGTTTCTACTACATATAATATTTTGTAGGATACATCTTTTACTACACATAACTTTCATTCAAGGATTTTTTTACTTCTTCTTTTTCTTTTGGGATACTCCTGTTATTGTTGTCCTTTTTCTTTTACGGCTTCTCTTATTATGTTTTTTCATGACTCTAATACGATGCTAAGGTTTGAACCAACTAGAACTTGAATCTAGGACCCTCATACATTAAAGCTGCTCAATAAGCTTCTGACTTCTCTTGAACTAGCCTACCAAACTATTTGGATGTAGTCACTCTGCAATTGCTTGGAACTTCTAAGTTTAACACTAAACTTGAAACCAATTTATGAAGATTAGACATGTTATAGTTTTTCTACATCATTGCTCCAAAAAAAAGTAAGTCTCTCCCTTCAACAAAAAAAATCTGAGGTTAAGTAAGATTTAAAATTAAACTAGTGTAACAAATATTTAAATAGTGTTCCTAATAGTAATATTAAATTATTATTATTGCGGTTACTAGTGTAATAAGATTTAAACTGTTGCTGCTACTAATTCTGCTCTTTAGTAACTGTATTCTCAATTTCTATTTTTTCTCAAATTGTTATTGCTGCACTTTCTTTTGTTTCTACAACAGTCCCTTCTTTTTGGTCTCCCCAACTACTCTCTTAAACCTAACTCTTTTTCCTCTCTGTTGCTCCTGCTGCTCTCTCTATTACAGTCTTCTCTACCCTCTCCTCACAACAAAACAAGCTCTCTAATACCATACTTGAAATTGTATTACAAAACAATATTTTTATTCCTTTACATGTTATTTTTCACATTAACCATTAATTGTTCAACAATAACATAAAACGTGTTGATAGACTGTAGTTTCACTTCGACTGTAGTTTCACTTCCTGCTTACAAATTAAATGGCCATACAAAGTCGACTGGATTGTAGGGAGGTGTATTTTGATATTTCGATCTTGATATGTTCAAAGAACAGCTTGTGTTATTATTTCCATTTTAATTAAAATTTTAAGCTGTGGGGATCTTATTTCATAGTCATTTCTTTTTCGTCTTCTCCATGTTTATCGCAGACGCATTGTCTGCAAATGTATCTAATTTCGTGGCTAATCTTTTTATCGTGTTAATTTTTTTTTAAAAATGGATTAAAACCACGTCTTTTAGGATTTTCGCCCTAAAACATCGCACTCTATTTTCATTTTTTTTTGTTGTTCCAGGGTCAACATCTTCTAACCAGTAATATTACTTAGAAGGAAGGATGACGATGCCAAGGTCACCATTTCTACTTCGCTCACTTTAACGTCAACAAAAATTAAAATTTATATAAGAGGGGACTACTTTGTTAAAGGTGTGTTTTGGCGTATGTATGGCAGTAAATATTTACAAGGATGAAAGTGTTATTTTGTTATTTTTTTAGTTTTACAAAGAGAGTGCAGTGGTTAGGGTTTTAGTTCTTTTTGGAAGAATTTTAAGGATCAAACCTCTGCTTAAGGTCCCCTTTCCAATCTAGTGTTAGCTGGTTATTGCTAGTTCTATTGAGTTTTGGAATGATAAGCTTGATTCTATAATTAGTTAGAATGTTCTCGAATAAATTTTTTCAGAAATATGCAACAGTTGAAATTTTTCAAAATGCAGTTTTATCTTAGTGGGATCATACATGTACTTCCTAAAGAGAGACACATGAAAGACATTATGGATTTTGGATAAGTTGGGTGCTAGGGCTAGTCTGTATGCTACACGGCTTATCTTAGTTATTATTTCAAATGGACCCACATATCTAGAGTTAATCTTGGAGAGTTTTATAGAACTCTTAGTTGATTTCACCCTTAATAATACTGTCTCCACATAATACTCCCTCGATGATCTTTTGAGGTCCACCTAGCTTTTCTGGCGATTTGTGGTCTCTTTCAACTTCTGCTAAATTTTCTTTAATTGTTCCTCCATTACTTTTATCATTTCCAGTCCGATCACTACATGATCTTCCAGATTATTCCAAGATAAGGTAATTTTGCACCATCGCCCATATATAACTTCAAATGGTGCCATAGCTACTGATGCGTGATAACTATTATTGTACACAAATTCTACTAAGTATAAGTAGTCATCCCACTTTGTGTGTTGATCAATGTAGTACATCTGCAACATATCCTAAAGCACTTGATTCAACCTCTCATTCTGTCCATCTATCTCTAGGTGGTAAGTAATTTTGATATTCAATTTGATCCCCAATGCTCGCTGCAGTATTTACCAAAATTTAGAAGTGAAATGAGAATCTCTATTAGAGATTATAACTTCTATAAAATCATGTAGTCTTACCACTTCCTTGGCAAACTTACTTGCTACGGATGTCATGCCATCTTGCACATTTCCTGGGATAAAATGTACAACCTTCATTAATTTATCCATAATTACTAGAATTGCATCATGCCTGAACCTTGTTTTTGGCAATCCCACTATAAAATCCATTTATACTACTTGCCACTTTTGTGTGGGTATATATTTCTATCTAGATGCAAATGTTCTACTTTCACTCTTTGGCATTCTAAACACTTTACTACATAGTTATATCTTTCTTCATTCCTGGCCAGTAGTAATATTTTTCTAGATTTTTACGTATTTTTGTTCCTCCTAGGTGCGTGGAATAAGGAGTATTATGAGCCTCCTTAAGGATTGTTTCTCTCAATCCTCCCAAATTAGGAACTACCAACCTATTCCTAAAAAATAGTAAATCATCCTTGAGATCATATTCTGCATTCTTGCCAAGTTTTTGCCCAACTTGTTTAACACAAGATTGACAAAGTTCATCCTTTTCTTACCATATTTTTAATTTGATTCAACAGATCATACTGGCTCTTTGCTATTGCAGTATTATGCCCTCTCCTACTTAGAGCATCGACAACCTTATTCTCTTTTCCCTTAATGTATTCAATTTTGAAATCGTATTCCGTTATGAATTCCATCCAATGATGTTGCATAGCATTCAGTAAAGGTTAGGTAAATATATATTTCAGAATCTAATGGTCTATTTTTAACTCAAAAGGTTTTCCCAACAAATAATATCACCAAATTTTTAGAGCATGTACCATCTATGCCAACTCTAGATCAAGGTTATGTACAATGGCGAATATTCACAAATTGAATGAATTTTAGGATTTCTAAAATTGGAAATTGGGGAATATGAGGACCCTCGATGTTGGCACATTCGCCTAAAATTTTTCATACCAATTATTTATTAGGTTCAATTCGCCACAATATATATCCAAACATAGGCATATTTGTACTCATTGGTGTTGTGGGCCAAACACGGTTAAATTCTTTCCTATTTTTATCACTTGCCCGTGTATTAATTATCAATCTAGGGAGCTTCATAAAATTGCGATGGGTCTCACACAGGATCACTTACAATACCACTTTGAGATGAGTCTGCTAGCTCGACTATTGGGGGGTGTTTCAAAGGTTGTCAATCATTCATTCACTCCTCAATAAATTACGTATGAATAATTAAATCTTAAGAAAGAAAAAATTCATATGTGCATACTAATAACAAACCTATTGCAATAATAAAATAATAGTGTAGAAATAAACCTATGAAAGTAGTAAGCCAATCTAGAAAACACAAAGAAATGGAAGAAATACTGGCTTGGAGTGGGCCCAAGCTCCAACAGCTTCCTACCAGCTGAACACGTTCTTAGAAACTATTAGAAATTTATTATAATCACCAAGGAATTACAATGCTTCTTAACCTCTGTAATTCTTTCTATATTATGTATTCTATCTTAGATATTTTTATATCTTATCAGAGAGGTTTGCATGTGTTTATAGAGCACACCCACAGATATTTTGTTACAAGGTGGTTACAACAGTCGATTCATTCCAAACTAAACTAAGACATTTCGATAAATGTAATCAACATCTGCTAAAATTGGCATTCATTCCTAGTGGTGGTGTATTCTCTGATTAGTTCGTGCTTCACCGAGAGTAGGTAGGATGTTCTCATACGTTAGTGTAACTCCTGAATTAACTTACATGACGTAGAGTTGGAACTGCACCAGTCAATGTTGCCTACGTCATGTTATATGGTCAACGAGCGAAGAACAAAGGCACCTTCTCTATGAGGAAGGTGCCTAAGCATATCGGGCACTTTCTTTATACAAAAGGTGCTTGCCTTCTGTTGGCACCTTCCTAGAAGAGGAAGGTGCTTGCCTTCTGTTGGCACCTTCCTAAAAGATGAAGGCACTTATCTCCTATTGGCGTCTTTTTGGAAGAGGAAGGTGCCTATCTTTTGTTGGAACTTATTTAAAGAGGAAGGTGCCTACTTACCATGCGTTAATTCTGAAATAAATAAAGTGCCAGGTTCATGAAAAGACCTCGACTGATCCAAATTTGACTAAATCAACTACAATTCCACAAAAATACACTAAAACATACAAATTAGATAACACACATAATCTTATCAAATAATTTCATAACATTCATAAAAATATATAATTCCTATTATATAGCCACATAATGATTAATGAAACTCATACAAAATATGAGCATTTTTTAGGCTCATCAATTGAAAAGATAATTTTGAGCCTAATCTAATGGTGGTGTTTTTATGAAGTTATAAGGTGATTTAATAGGTCAAAATTTTCCCAAAGATGACCTTACATTTTAGAGCTTCAAATTCCTAAAATTTTTGTGTGAAGATGATTGATTTGATTTGCTTAGGATTCGTCTTGATTAACCTTTATTTCTATTAGGATTCACCATTTTTTTACAAGTACATTTCGAGTCCAACCCCTTATGCATAACACTACTCTAGATCATGAGTGGCATAATTAACCTCGTGCCTCTTGAGTTTTTTGGACTCATGGGAAATAACTGCATCAAATTGAATTAGGACTCCACCTAACCCTTCAATTGATGCATCAGTACAAACTGTAATTTTTTTTTTAGGATTCAATAATTTTAGAATCAATACCATTGTCAACCTTTCTTTCAGATTTTGAAAAGCCTCCTCGCACTGCTCTATCCACTTAAATCCTTTCCCTTTTCTTTGAAGGTTTTTAATGAGTTGAGAAATTTTTGAAAACCCTCGGATGAATCACCTAGAGTATCCTACAATTCCCATAAAGCTTTCTATTTATGAAACATTAGTAGGTACTAGCCAATATTCTTTGGATCCACTACAATTCTCTTAGTGGAAACAATATGGCCAAGATATTGTACTTGTGGGGTATAAAACTCACATTTGGTTAAATTTCTATACAATTGATTCCTTCTAAGAATCTCTTGCACAATTCTCATGTGTTGATCATTCTCCTCTTTACTCTTGGAGTAGATTAATATATCATACAAAAATACAATTAAAGATCGATCCAACTTATCTCTAAAAATGTTATTCATGAGTTTCATGAATGCAACTAGGGCATTGGTTAGCCCAAAGGTAAGACAATAAATTCAAAATGTCCATATCTTTTTCTAAATATTGTTTTAGAAGTATCTTCCTTATAAATCCTTAACTCATGATATCCAGATCTCAGGTCTATTTTAGAAAAGAATATTGCTCCTTTTAATTGATCAAACAAGCCATCAATTCTTGGAAAAAAATATCTATTCTTGATAGTAACTTTATTTGGCATCTGATAGTCTATGCACATCCTTAAAGTACGATCTTAATTTTTAAAAAATAGGATAGGTGCTTGCCAAGGTGACACACTAGGCTTGATTAGTCATTTTTCTAGCAGACCCTGAAGTTGTGCTTTAAGCTCTTACAACTCTATAGGTGTCATTCTTGGACATTTGAGCAATTTTTGTTGTCATTGATGTCAAGAGGTTTGATGTCTAGTTTTGTTGTCATTAATGTCATAAGGTTGATTTTCCAAAAGGTAAGGAAGTGGTTGAAAGAAAAATGATATAGTATTTATTTTAAATATTATATACCTAAATGAAGCCTAAAAGGTAGAAGATCCAAGGGAGAAGAAGCAGGTTTAAAAAGAAATAATAATTTTATAATATTTAATATTATAATATTTTAGGCAAAAAGAAGAGGTGAAGAAAAATGAGGTCCAAGGAATCATTAAAATAATATATCCTTGAAAAGATCCATTCAGCAGATTATAAAGGTTTTTATTTAATTTATTTAAATTAAAATATTTTAACCTATGGTTAAAATTTTAATTTAAATAAACAAAAGGCGCCAAGGTTTAATTTTTAAATTCAAATTAGAAATTCGAAAATCGAATGTGCCGACGTGTTGAAGTGCAAAGAACAAAGTATAAAAAGGGGAAATGAATTTCATTTCAAAATTACCTATGCTATTTGAATGCCTAAGTTGAAATATAATTTGTGTGCTGCATTGTGAAGGGAGAAGAGGATTCGTGTGTTTTTAATTGAGGGAGGCAAAAATCATGTTGAAATTCAAGTGAAGTGCCAAATCCATTACCAAGGCACTGGGTAGCGCAGACGATGGTCAAAGGCTTTCTAAGATGCTCATGCAGGAGAGGTCATGGTTTTGAATCCCACACAATCCATTTTGCAAAGGAGGAAGATGCATTTTGGTTTTCCTTGAATTCCTATGGAGGCATTAATAGGAGTGCGTGGACTTAGGTTCATGTCTGGGTGTATAGCTCAGGTCATAGCTTAGCCTTAGGCTAAGACTCTATGGTGGAAGTTGGTCGCGAGTTCGAGTTTGGGTGCAGCCAATATGTGCGTAATAGTTTTTGAGATGTGGACCAAAGATTATAAGGTAAGTGTTTTTTATTTTTAATTAAATTCACTAAAGTTTAGAATGCACAAATATTATAGAGGCCACATGATAATTAAGTGCATATGTGGAATGCATAGGGAGTCATAAGGTTAATTGAAAAATATTTTATATTTTTGTTGCTTAGAAAAATAAATAAAGGATTGGAGTTATAAGGTGTTAACAAAGGAATTTAATTTTTATATGTTGAATGTTATTTTGAAAAGTTTGGATTTTATAAGGTGTTAATAAAGGAACATGACTTTTATGTATTGAATATTATTTTGAGAAGTTTGGAGATTACAAGGTGTACTTGAGACTTGATATTTTTGTATGGTGAAATAATTATTGAGGAGAATATTTATTTATAGATTTAGAGATAGACTGTTGCTATCTAACCTTGAAATTGGTAAAGAGGATTTGATTGTGATTAAGACAGGTTTTGAATACATATCTCCATAAAAGAAAAAATGTATAGGCACATCATCTTTTGTTTGAAATATTGGAATAAATGTTGTGAAATACAAGGTGGAGTGAAAAGGATTGTTTGATAAGGATTGTTAGAAATCTTAAATGAATTATTGGTGAATGTTTAGAGATCATTTGAGATAGAGATTGAGGACTATTTGATTTAGGGTTTGAAACTCACTTTGTGCACCTTTTTGGAAGAAGTATGAAAACATTTGTTTAGGGTTTGTGAGCAAGTTGTGTTTCATTGATTGAATGAATGACTAAAATTCTTGAGCATTGATTTTGAGTGATATTGAAAGTGATTGTGCAAACTTTTGAAACCAGATTTGTGAAAGTAATAAGCTTAATGATTGAGTAGAACATATTGAGTTTTTGATAGAGTACATCATTCTCTATATGTTCCAGAGGTTAAATGAATTCTCAGTAGAATATGTCTAAACTTATTCAAGTTAAAGGAATTACTTTGAAGGTTAGAAAACAATAATTAATAACATTGTGTGCAAGATTTTGAGCATGTGTTTGAGCATATCTTGTGAGATATTTTGAGCATGTGTTTGAGCATATTTGAGTAAGTTTTTGTTAAATATTAAGGAAAATTTTGAGTAAGCTTTTGTGAAAGCTTAAGGACAAATTTGAGCAAGATTTTGTGAAAGCTTGTAGGCAGATGTGGGAAAGTCTTGGTGAAGACTTGTTGAGGTAAGTCTTAGTGAAGACTTGAGAGAATATTTGAGGTAAGTCTTTGTGAAGACTTGAGAGTAAAGTTGATTGATTTTTTCAAGCTTTGTGTTAAGGCTTGGGGCAAATCTAAGAAGAGTTGATTTGTGATTGGATCAAGCTTTGTGTTAAGGCTTGAGGATAGATTTGATGATAGAGTTTAGTAAAAATTTGAGAGCAGATTTATGCTAGACCTGAGATAGGGTTAGAGCAGATTTGTGCTAGTCTGAGCATAGTATTTTGTGCAAATTTAAGAAAAAGTTTAGAAAGAGTTCTCCTATGGATAGAGATCCACAAACCATAGCAAGGGGAAATATTTTTCCTATAGAGAGTGATTCATGAAGCATATGGGAAGATAAATTTCTTCTGTGGATAGAGTTCCACGAACTAGTTGAGGAGAAAGAGTTCTCCTAGATCAAGTTCCACGAACCAGAGAAAATGGGAAAGAGTTATCCTGTGGGGAGAGATCCAGAAATCAAAGCATTAGGAGATTGGTGTCTCCTTTGGATATATGTCCATAAATATTGTAATATGGAATTGATTTCCAAGAGGATTTGTTGAGAAAATTTAGTAGAAAAATTTTCTCCGTGGAGTAGCACACATTAGGTGAACCACATTAAATTGGTATCTCTATTGTGTGTGATGATTTGTGTATTATTTTGATTACTGCTATTGATATTGTCATTGATAATATTGTTTGGGAAAGAAAAGTAAAAATTGATCTTATACTATTCACCCCCCTCTTAGTATAAGCTTGTGTTCTTCAGTCATTATATATAGTGATCTTGCAATTGGGAAAACATCAGGTAACAACTCTATTGAGAAATCAAATTTCCTCTTAGGCGGTAATCCTGGTAGTTCCTCAAAAAATACATCCTTGTATGCTTCCAATACTGGATACTTCTGAAATAGGTTTGATTCTTTGTTAGTATCTTCTCTTTCATTCATATTAACTATGAAAATCATACCTTTCTTCTCAATAACCTTTGTAATTTGCATTGTAGTAAATAGATGTGGTTTAACTTCTTTCTAATCACAATTAACTCTAATTATTTTATTAAACTCCTCCAAAACTTCCACCCATCTCTCTTCAAAATTTAGAAGACCGTTATGCATTTTCAACCAATCCATTCCCGGAATGATATCAAACGTATGCAAAGGCACCACGTACAGATACCAATTGGTTCTTCCTTGTGGTAAGGAGATATGGGGGTCAAATAAGCATTGGTTAACATGGTAGGTTTACACTGATCCATACTTTATCTTACAAATTTTAGCCAAAAAGCTAGGTCTAACAAGCAAATCCTTCACTATTCTCGAAGAGATAAAGCTATCAGTTGACCCACTATTAATCAAAATTTGTACATTTCTATCATATATATTACCATTTAGTAAGAAAGCAATAATTTTACCATCACATTATGAACTACCTATGGCATAATAGATCCTATGGCTAGCCTCATCTAGGGCCTTGGTGGTAGATTAGCTCTATGGGGATATTTATTGGTATAGTGAGCTCCTTTACACACATAGAATATGTTTGGTGGAGCTCTATTTACCCTATTATCATTCTCATTTCTATTCACAAAAGTGATTTTACTAACCCTTTCTTGACTTGCTATCTCCTGTCTTCTTGGAAATTTCTTTGCATTTTTCATGTATTTACCACTTTGGTAATCAAGTTTATTTTTACCACTTTGCCTGTTCTGATATCCTCCATTAGGCTTCTTATTTTATTCCTTCTCCCATTTCATAAATCCAACACTTTACTGCTTTTGGAGTTCATATTTTTCCTTTTCAAATAGATTTTGGTAATTAAAATATGTTTTTCTCGTTTCCTTATTGGCTTCCTCTTTCATTTCCAAATCAAAAGAAGTAGGGATATTGATAGGTTTGTGCATATTTACTACAGTGATGATTCTAGGATGTAATCCAAGAATGAAATTTTGAGTGTTTATTTCCTTGTTACTCTCATATTGAGATGCATATTTCAAAAATTGTATAAAATTTTGGTGGTATTCTCATACTGATATGCTTTCCTATCACAAATTTGAGAATTCCCTAAAATTTTCCATGTATTATTACCTTGTTAAGAATCTATCTCTAAATTCCTTGACAAATTCCTCCCATTTGAGGTTAGTAGATTCTATTTCATGCCCTTTATTATAGGATTTCCACAAATCCAGGGCTACTTAAATTATATTTATAACTACCAAAGTAGTCTTAGATTCAGATGATAGGACCACTAAAGAGAAGTAGGACTCCAATTCACTTAATCAATTCTCATCTGATTAACCATCTCCCTTTCCATTAAACTTGGAGATCACAACCTTTTTTGGGTTCTTGTCCAACTCTTTACTTACCTTCACCCTTACAACACTAGATCTCTCTTGTTCCCTGGGTACATCCCCTGCCATGTATAATCCAATTTCTCTTTCCCCTGTTAGGTTTTCTATTACCCGTTATTTTTGGGCAATGAATTTATTTTTTTGGATCATATGAACTTTGTGTTGGGCCATTTCCTCCCTTTGTTGCTCCATTTATGTTTGTAGTAATTTCACAACCTTCACAAGGTTTTCACCTCAACTTTCTAATTCATTTGGAGGTGTTTCATTTAATCATTTCATTCTTATTTCACATTGAGAAACTTATCTTCTCAAATTTGTTCTTGGTCCCCTTACAATTATTTTAGTGGTTTCCTCCTCTTTGCCTCCTATAGGGTTTCTCGAGGACCACCTCGTAGCATTGGTATCATATCAACCTATTGGTGAAAGAAGTATTACATTAGTTTGAAACAACTAATCATTTTCACATTCATAGTCTACAACTTAGGATTATGTATGCTCTGATACCCTATGTAACAACCCAAGTCTACTCACTTGGTTGCCCTACTCAAACAGACAAGATAAGCAAGAAGGTTATTTTTTTTCAACCTATATTTTGCTAAGGATATACCTTCAAGGTACTAAGTAAGAATTGATTCACCCAATATATCATTAAGACAAACTTAAAATAGTATGACATATTGTACCAACTTTTGGATTTAGGACTACTACAAACAATCATCCAAGTGGACGAGATAGGCCACATCTCGTAATTGTGCCATTTAGTAGAGTCGACTTTCTCATTTATCATCGTTGTTTTCAGGAATGAGGGTTGATACACGATAGGGGTTATCCTTTAGGATCCATAACACCTAAAGGGTTGACACTTGACTCCCCATACCTTGACATTTTGAACCTTTAACTTTTACTCATCATGTTCTATTATTAAATGTAAGGGCTCTAGCGTAAATAAACCTCGTGTCTATCTAATTATCTATTTTTCTTGGATTCAGATAGAGCCTTTCCAATTACCTGGCCTAGGTCGCACATACTCGATGTAACTCATGACCATTTGTCCCATACCAAACATCGAGGCTATTTTAGCTAAGTTACCCAAGCATGGAACTTATCACAATACTAACAGTTAGTGATATAGATAGATATGTCATTCCATACCACCTTATCATTAAGGGATTTTATCAAGTCACATAATTCGGCTAGTTTTATCAATACAAATATCACTCCTGAACTTGTTATGTACATTCCCACACCTCAACATATTGGGTTTAATTTTTTTAAAAACATCCTTATTTCTCGATGAATAGTTAATAGGCAAAGTAGGGTATTCTGACTTCTATTCTTGGTTTAATATTTACCTCTAAGAATTTCACCCAACCTAAGCTCTAAATATTATCAGTTGATGGTTTACCCCTTTGGGGATAAAGTTCCATGGCATTCCCTAACACGGTAGCAAGCATAATAGAACAATTAAAGTTATTTTCCACCAAACATTCAATGCATATAACATGCTATTTATTTTGTATTTTGAAACCTTAAATTAAAAAGAAACATGCAACCTATGGTTCCTTCCACTAGTTCTTCTTTTAAAGGGAACATAAAGTAGTTGCTCACAAGCGATTCCATTGAACTTATTGCCAGCTCAAATATGTTTTCTTAAAAAAATAATAATACATTCTCAAGTAAGACTTCTTCTTTGGCTACACTAAAAGAATATTTATATTGAAAGCCCATTCGTTACCACATGGGTTAAATTTCACGTTATCGAAACCAAGCAAAACTAGCATTTTTTAGAAAAGGACTATGGTTTTATTTTGAAAATCATTTCCAGCCAGCAGCATAGGTTCACTACTGACTTAGCTATCTATGGTTTTTTTTAATTTAAATAACCATGAAGGGTTCCAATGTCACTTAATAAATATGCATGCACAATTTGCTTAACAGAAAAATATATAAACTCATAAGAATCAACTTACTTCAATAAAATAGGGTCTCCGCTAACAACCATCTAATCATAGTCTATCTGTCGATTAGCTTAATACCTCAAGAGGAATAATTCTTTCAAACACATATAATATTTTACCTGGAACATGCTCTTTAATAAATTCCTAGGACGTTTTAAACAATACTAATAAGATGATTTTACTAAGGAAAAACATATCATTTAAATATGAAATACATTATGGTCTACCTCACAACAAAGCATACGGTCTATGCTATATTTGCTTCAACATAAATATCTTATTCAAGCATTTCTATAGAGCAGAAAAATGACACACCTAACAATGGGAAATGAAATGCATCTATTGCTCTATTGATTTAAGCACTACAAAAGCGACATTTTAAGTAAGCATGAGAGACAAATAAGTGAAAGAAATGGGGGTCCTCTCTATATTATTTGATTTTTCAAATTCATGATTACAAAATGTCCCCTTGAGGGCTCTAAATTGATACACTCATTACAAATATACCAAAATATTAAATCCTTTAGAAACTCAGGTGCGCTCCAATGTCTTCCTCGCACTCATGAATCATTCAAGAGCGGGCTTTCGATGCCACCGCAATGTTCTATCGATGTTCTAACTTGCTGCTCCTTCCTTGCGCACTGTGATACCTGGATCTACACACAGAGAAATCAGATTTGTTAATAGCATGTGCGGATTGAAATGCAATCAAAGAGATATATGCGATAATGAGCTTGAAAGAGGAAATGTATAATAGATGATGCAAAACTATTCCAAATGCTACCAAAACTTAGGATCATGCATATAATGTACTCTAGAAATGATCTAAGCAAGAACAGAAAGAAAATTGCACACAGATTTATGGTCATCCCTAGGTGTGCCATTTAGGACTACAAAACAAGAAATGCATAATAATAGGTGCAAAACAACTCAAAATTGCACCAAAACTTGATAGAAGGTATAAAATCTACTCTAGAATTGATCTATGCAAAAATAGAAGAGAAATTGTGCTCAAATTCATGGCCATCCCTAGGTGTGCCATTTAAGACTACTAATCATCCTAGGTGGGGATGACCACCAAATCTGGTGGTTTTTACCACCAATTCCTCTATGATTTGGTCCAAACTACTCCTAGGGGTGTTGTCATCAAATTTTGGGATCTGATTCACTCAAATGGGTCAGTTTTGTAAATGGATTGTATGTTTTAGAATCACTTGAAAACCTCCTTCGCTTGATGGAGATCTCAAGGGAAAACATGCGATGAATTGGGGATAAATCTCGATAGCACTTCATGGTAAAATATTGCAAAGACTCCTCCTTAAAATTGGGTGGAATGACTCCACTTTATAGCTCAAGTGAGCATATGGTCAAATGGGCATGCTTGGCCATGCGAGGCAGGTGTCACCATTTGTCCAAACCTTGCCATGCATTGGAGGGGGAAGAATCTCCAATTTGGGCCTCCAATTTACAACTTGGCATGAGAGTTATGCACCCTCAGACTGGCATGCTTCAATGGGTGGGGTAAATGGTAGAATATGGGTGCCATTTGTCTCACCTTTGACTTTTTAAGGGTCCAAGGCCATGGTCATCCCACCCAAGGATGGTTGTTAGTGGTCATCCCTGGGTGGGATGACCATGAACTATGGTCATCCTAGGGTGGGACGACCATGCCTACATGGCCCAAAACTTCCCAAAAGTGGGGTAGAACCTCCAAAAGTGGCTAGGACCACTATTTAACCTCTGAGGGTTGCCCAAGGGGGCCATATGGTGTCGATTAGAATGTGTCTTGGTAGTCTAATCAGATTGACATGATTTTAGTGTCTATAGATACCCCTTTTTGGGATGCATTATGTGCAGCACAGCATGGAGAAAAAATAGATGACTAAAATATCAAATGATTAAGGTTATTCAGTAACCTAACCAACTTTAGATGCCCCAATCATGGAAAGAGCATGCATCCTTGAATCCTTGCTTTTGATGAGTTAAGGAACTTGATTCAAGTACAACCTTTCATATTAGGCTTACTTGATCTTGGACATTGTTCAGTCATGAAGAGGTGAGGCCTATGATCCTTCATGCTTCCATGTGCCAAGAATTTTTTTAATTGAAATTTTTGCTTGTTTTCTACCCCAAGCAGGGGCATGATTATTTTTGGCAATGATTCACTGATGAACGTGATTTGCATGATTGAGTGTTTGATTATTGATTTTGATTATGAATTCATTAATTATGACTACCCCCTCAAGTGATGAGTCAATGAGGGAATGACCAATGATAAAAGTGATGAGTCACTTGACCCATATGACTTGGTTGGGGTTCCTTCAACTTTACCCATTGTAAAATTTCTCAGTTTTGTGAGGATTTTGATGATTTTGTTGATATTTCATGGAAGAAAGGAATTGAATACCTCATTCCCATGGAGTGGTCCAACCATAGTGGTATTATTGGGGATTGAAGTAGAGACTTTTCAATTCATCCATGAACAATTTGGTTCAATCTTGATCCATTGTGAATTTTATCAGATTTGACCTATTTTTGGTGGTTTTTAAGCCATTTTTGTTGCTTTTTCTACTATTTTTGAGGTGTTTTTTGGTGGCCATCCTAGGGTGGGATGGTTGTACAGTATATGGCCATCCTAAGATGGGATGATCACTAAATTTTCTGACCATCCCACCCTAGGATGACCATGCCTTTTGTAGGGCTATTTAAGCTCAAAATTTGAAAAATGGGCTCATTTGTGCACTTATGATTTGGTAGTTTGAGAGGTGAGGAGTAGGAGAGTGATTTTATGAAGTAGAGCACTACCAAAACCATCCCATAGTCACCATGATCCAGCCTATAGACTCATCAAGCGATGGAGCCGATGCAAGATGGGTAAGGGCTAAATTTGCTACTACACTTTGTTACTTTTGGAAGTGTAATTATCTTCACTTTTTGTAAATGAAACACACTAAATCTCAGTAAATGAACCTCATTAGTGATGATATTTGATTTTTTGTACCTTATTTTTATTTTTGTGCATTTTTGTTACATTTTTTGTATTTTTGTAAGGTTTTTTGCTTGTTTTTGGTGGCCGAGAAGGCCATTTTTGGGTAATTTTGGGGGCCATCCCTAGGAGGGATGACCATCTTGAGTTATTTGGAGGTCATCCCTAGGTGGGATGGCCACCAACTTTGGGGCCATCCCTAGGTGGGATGACCATGATTTTGCAAGAAAAAGTACCATTTTTAGGTGTTTTTGTGTTTCTTTTTGCTTCTTTTTGTTTTGTTTTTATTTTGTTTTAAGCTTGCTTGCCCCTGCTAGGTGATCAAGAGTTAGTATCAATTTTAATGCTCTTTAAGACCACTCATGGCCTATTGATAGAGGATGACTAGAAATGGCTTGATGCCATTGGTCTCAAGCAAGTGACATGACTAGAGCCAGTGATGGGAGATAGAGCCTACCTGACTACATTGATAGATCTATGGGACCCTCACACCAACACCTTCCACTTGCTGACTGGGGAGATGATAGTGACCCTAGAGGATATCTACCAGATTTTATATATTTTGATAGAGGGGCATCTGATTATATCTACTCATCAATATCTTAGAGATACTTCAGATATGATTGGCCTGAGATATTATGAGATTTACCTAGCGGAGGCATCCTAGTGGATCTATGGTATGAGGTAGAGGTCTTGACTATGAGACATGCCCTATTGATGATACTTATTTCTAACATGCTACTACCAGACTCATCAAGAGCTAGGTTCCCATGGAACCTTTTGGAGTTAGTATTTTCACTAGTGGAGTGCACCATAGAGAGACCTTTAGTGATGGCATGGGGTACTACATTATTAGCACAACTTTATGATGAGTTATATGAGATCCACTATCATGGATAGAAAGGATTGGGCTATAAATTTCTATTGTAGGTGTGGGGATGGTAGCATATTATTATGGATCGACCATGAGGGCTACCTTGGATGATGCAAGCACAACTCATAGATAGGGAGATAGGATATGGGATCCTATGGTAGTAAGACCAGGAGAGGGGTCAGAGCCATCCCAATGTAGGTTTGATTGACCATTATGTAGATTCATTTACATGGCTCAGGGTAGATGTAGTTATCTAGAGACCATACGAAGACTATCCAACATGGCCTGAGGCTAAGGCACAACTTTGATGGGTACGATAAGGGAGGTGGCTAGTTGGTCAACACAAGACCGAGTGAGAGTACTTCCCATATGCTTGAGTACTATGATAGTTTGGGCTATACCAAGGGTTACCTAGTGAGCCAATTATCTATCAATATCATGGTGATGAGAGGACATTAACTTGGCCTATAGTGGAGGTAGTTAGGGAGGAGGTAGATCCTATGGAGGCTACCTCTAAGAGAGATGATGTTAAGACCACAGTAGAGTATGAATCCTAGTGGGTGATGCATCAGTGGCATGGGGATGGACCACTAGGGGGTGCTATGGTTATAGGGGTAGAGGAGGCTCATAGGGAGGCTCCAAATGAGGAGGATCTAGAATTAGGTGAGTGACCTGACAAGGGGGTAGACTTAAGGGAGTGACATGTGCATCATCAGATAGATGATGAGTGGATGGACCACATGGATATAGAGGGCTAGTAGGGGGACTATGATGAGGATGATTTTGATGAGCAAGAGGTGTAGGTACAATTGGAAGGATGCCACCATTGTAGAGCTACAAGGTGAGATGATCAGAGGGAGACATGAGTAGGTGGGACTATGCTGAGGAGAGGGCTCTCCTATAGACAAGGTAGACATAGAGATTAGAAACACTAGTGATTGAGGGGTAGGGGTGATTATAGGTAATAGAGCTAGCCATGCTTTGATCATAGGTTAGGGCAGAGAGCTTGGTCTAGGGGGCATCTAGTAGTGGTGAGGTAGCTAGGCTATGAGAGGAGGTGACACAACTCTAGACTTACTAAGTGACTACCAGGGCATCTTGAGAGGAGCTATCATACACACAAGATTTAGAGGATGAGATAGCATGCCTTAGAGGGCACTTACCAGCTCATCCTTCTGCTAGTGGGTCCCAGCAGAGTAGGAGGAGTGGTATAGGGTAGTCATATATGAGGATGGGGGCTCCTAGATCCATGAAGAGATAAGGTAGGGGAAAGATCTAGGAGCTCTAGATGATGTTCGAGGGTAAGGGTGAGAGTCATGGTGTCGATCCTACGTGACCATGGCTTTTGAGACTCTATAGTTATTTTTAGATTTTGAATGTGTGAGGTCTGAGGACCCACTTTATTGTAGCCTATGAGAATTTTTGGATCATGATGTATCTTTTTACCCCATACATATACATATATATATGAGTTGTTTTATTGTCATCATGTGTTTCCTTATTGCTTTATTGGATGTATGCAATGCTTATGTTTGCTTTACTGATGCTTTGATGGATGCATGTATTGTAATATGATGTTTTTGATGATATGGATATGTGTGTATGCATAATGAAATGGATGATTTGTTGATATATATGATGAAATATGAATACTATTTGACACACTATGTTAGCACCATAGACTGTATAAAATTCATCGATTCATTTTGTAATGTTGTCATGAGACTATGTGATGGATTTGTGAAAATGTAAACTAACAAAAATGTGATAAAATGGTATGGAATGGAATGAATAGTAAGATGTTATAGAATGTCCTTGAGGTTTTCATGAGACTCAAACACTCTAGTCAACTAGTCAAAAGTTATATACTAACCATGCAAGACTTTTTGACAAGGTACGAATCTGCTAGGATGACCAAGATATTCAATATCCCTATGTGTGCATGTGAGTTCATTGTTATGATAATGCATAAAGTTACCCTAGTGCCAAACAAGATTGATGCAACCCATATGTACTGAAGATCACCCTATGAGTATCATGATCCTAAGTTTTGTACATAGTTGGATTAGACCACTAGGTAATACAGGCTACCAAAAGCTAGCTCATCCACATGCAAACATTGGTCTATACAAAAGTAAGATGCTAATGTGATAGATATATCATCATGCATAAGGATACCACCATTTCCAGGCAGGCTTGATGCCACCTAACCTATAATGAGGATCACCTCATGGTTTATCAAATGCTGAGAATTCTAAGGATTCAAGTTCAATACTCCCTTATTTTCTTTTATTTTTGAATTGCTCCAAGGATTTGCTCATTTTTTTTGGTGAGCAAGGGATTTTGGGAGTGGTGATAACCACTATTTATTTTATTTTTGCTTTTGTTAGTGGTGAAAACCACTATTTATTTTGGGATTTTTGGTAGTGGTGAAAACCACTATTTATTTTGTATTTGGGTAGGGAGGAGCTTGTCCTTTTATCAATTCTTAGCATTTTTGAACCATGCGCACAAGGGGATGAGCAAGGTAAACTTTTCACTTAAGGTAACCTAGACCACTTTGTAGGTTTCATATTTCCTTGTGCAAAACTTGGATTTAATGTGAAAATGTGTTGGGATTTTGATGTATACAAGGTATAATCAGAGCAAGACTCTACCTTCTAAAAATTAGGATAGCTTTCTATAAAATCTGAAAAGAAAACTAGAGATGGTTGAGTGACCAAAAACCCTAAAGACACCCTATAACAAATGACTAGGTGAAGGGAAACAGACACAAATATGAAAGGTTGGAAATGTGGATGGAAATGATAATTGTAATGTAGATGGGTGTGAATGATGACTTTTGACAAAGTTGACTCTGAAGGATGTCTAGTATACAGACCTGGTGCTAGACATGTATGAGCAACTCTAAAATGCAAAATGCAATGATGGGTATGCCTAATGCAAGTGATTGTATAATGCAATGGTATGAAATGTGATGTAATATTTTTGTATTTTTGTTGTTTTAATGATGTTTTTGGATTTTGATTAATATATATGTATATACATTTGACCAATGGGCTTATTGGATGCCATTGGGGCATTTTGGGTGACCAAAGGGTTTATGGATACCTTTGGAGCTTTTTGGGTGACCAAAGGGTTTATGGATACCTTTGGGGCTTTTTGGGTGACCAAAGGGTTTATGGATACCTTTGGGGATTTTTGGGTGACCAAAGGGTTTATGGATACCTTTGGGGATTTTGTTAGGGCATGACACTTTAAGCATGAAAAGGCCATAGATGAAGGATATTCAAGGGTTCAGGTTCCTCAATTCCTTCAATGGAGGCTAGGTGATAAGTTCCAGGTCCAATATGACTAGTGATAATGAATGGACCTAACTAGTTTACCATAAACTTATCCCATAGATGGGGTGACAAGTTAGAATTTTTTGGTTCTCTTTTAGAACAAGGTCACCAACCTGAAAGTCTCTAGGATGGACTTTCATATTATAGGCTCTCTTAAGCCACTCTTGATAAATGTGTAGGTGCTCAAGAGCATTAACACATCATTCATCAAGCAATGTTAGTTGATCTAGGTGAGCCTATCGCATGGTGTCATCATCGATGAACTCTTGCATGGATATGTGCAATGATAGGATTTCTAGCTCTAAGGGTATGACTGCCTCAGCACCATACACTAGTGAAAATGGAGTTGCCCTAGTGGGTGTCCGAATACTAGTGTGGTAGGCCCATAGGGCAAGGGGTAATTGAGTATGCCAATATTTGTGATTATCCTTAATAATTTTCTTTAAAATGGTAATCACTATTTTGTTTGATGCCTCAACTTACCCATTGGCTTATGGATAATAGGGCATAGAAAAGTTATGTTGGATGTTATATTTAGCTATTAAAGCTCACACATATTTATTCTTGAAAGGTGGCCCATTATCTAAAATTATTTTGGATGGAATACCAAAATGATAGATGATATTATGTAACATGAACTCCATAATACGAGGTCCAATCATAGTGGTAAGGGGAATTGCTTCCACCCATTTTGTGAAATACTCTATGGTCATAATGATGAATGTGTGATGGCCTAAGGAAGGGGGTGAGATCTTCCCAACTAGGTCAAACCCCCATTGCAAAAAAGGCCAAACTGATTGAATTAGTTGTAAGGCCTGAGAAGGTATGTGTGTCAAATTAGCATGGTGTTGACACTTTATGCACTTCTTAACATAAGTGCAACAATCCTACTCTAAAGTTGGCCAATAATAGCCCATGTGAAGAATGCACTTTGTGATGGCCATGCCACTAAAATGGCCACCACATGTACCATCGTGTGCTTGGGTGATCACCCAAACTGACTCTTGAGGTTCTAAGCAATGAAGGAGGATACCCTCATAGCCTCGATGATACAAAATATCTCCAAGTAAGACATATTTTATCACTTTTTTCTTGAAAGTTTATTTGGTGGCATGTGATAGTCTAGAAGGGATATTACCAAGCTTTAGGTAATATTTTATCTGAGTGGACCAATATTGATTTGAAGAAGCCTCAATTGCATGAATTGCTTGATCCTTTTGAAGTTCATCCCTAGAGAATGTTGATTGGGAGAGAACTTGTAAATATAGCATTGTGCTGCTATCAAAAGGAGTTTGAGGGAATAAAGTCCCCCAAGTGGTATTATTCAGGTGATTGTGAATTTGTGAGAACCATTCATGAGAAGGTTCAATTTGAATCATGTGGACTTATAGCATGGAGTGGATGTTCTCATGCTCAATCACAGATTGTGATAGCATTTTGACTTGAATGGTGGTTATATCATCAGTAGGGTTCTATGGGATTAAAGACCCCAAGGAGGCCATTGTATCCACAAAATGGTTAGATGATCGAGGGAGTGCCTCGATGTCATACCATTCAAATTTTATCAGAATTTTATCCACAAGGGCTTTGTAGGCTTGCAATATTGGACATTTGCATTGGTATATTCCCTTGACTTGGTTCACTATGAGCAAGGAATCACCAAAAATGTTGAGCTTAGTTATTTTCATGGTGATTGTCATTTGAAGGCCTATGAGAAGAGCTTCATACTCGAAATTATTGTTGGTGCATGGGAAATTGAGTTTGAATGATAGGGGTATTGGAGCCCCTTGAGGTGTGAAAAACATAATTCCTATGCCACCCCCTTGCTCGCACTTAGAGCCATCAAAAAATAGAGTCATGTCAGCCTATGATTCAGGCTCTTCAAGATCAAGTGATTCTGACACTTGAAAGACTCCATCATCGAGAAGCTCTATGTTAAGAGGTTGATCATCTTGGAGAGGAGCCTCTACGAGTTGATCGATGATGACCTGACCTTTAATTGATTTTTGTTTGATGAATTCGAGGTCAAATTCTATCAATAACATGATCCATTTCATCATGTGACTGTTATGATAAGTATGACTCATCATATATCGCAATGGATTCTCTTTGGATACTACATACATGGTATGATTGAGCATGTAATGGCATAGATTTTTAGTGGTGAAAACCACTACTAAGCATAGCTTCTCAACGTATGCGTATTTTATTTTGTAACTGACCAAGGTGCGGCTAATATAGTAAGTAGCCTGTTCTTTGTGCAATTCATTCTTTTGGGCTAACATGATGCCCAATGCAAGCTCAATAGCTGAGATGTATAAATAGAATGACACTCCTAGTCGGGGAGGAGCCAATACTAGTGGTGAAGCTAGATATTGTTTGATTTCATCAAAGGTAGCTTGACACTCATCATCCCAATTGAATGTGACCCCCTTGTGTAACAATTTGTTCATAGGTCGACACTTATCCGATAATTATGCTATGAAGCGCTTGATAGATGTGACCTTACCTTGTAGACTACGCAGCTGCTTGATGGTAGTAGGGGAGGCATCTCAAGGATTACCTTGAATTTGTTTGGATCGACTTTGATGCCTCATTTAGAGACTATGAATCCCAAGAGTTTTCTAGATGTGACATCGAAGATGCACTTCTTGGGGTTTAGTCTAACATTGTGTTCGATGAGGTGATCGAGAACTTTGTGCAATACATCGATATGCTCATGGTATAGTAAATATTTAGCCAATAAGTCATCCATGTAATCTTCCAAAATTTTGTGCATGTAGTCATGGAAGATGTAAGTCATAGCTCATTGGTAAGTAGCACCAACATTTTTGAGGTCGAAAGGCATGACCTTATAACAAAATGTCCCCCAAGGCATTGTGAATACCATTTTGAGTTGGTCCTCTAGATTAATATGAATTTGGTTGTATCCAAAGAAACTATCCATTAGGGATAACATCTCATGGCCTACTGTGGCATCTACTAGGGCATCAATGTTTGGCAATGGGAATTCATCCTTAGGACTCACTTTGTTTAGATCATAAAATTCGATGCAAATATGAATCCTCCCATCAGGTTTCTTGATAGGAACCATATTGGAAAGCCATGGTGGATAATCCACTGATATAATGAAATTGGCATCTAACAACTTTTGTAGCTCATCTTTCACCATTAAGGCTACTATTGGATGCATTTTGCATAGCTTTTGCTTAACTGGTTTTGCATTTGGGTCAAGCGTAAGATTATGCATGACTAAATTTGGATCTAGTCCTAGCATATCTTTATAAGACCATGCAAAAGATTCCTTCTTCTCTTTGAGAAGAGCTATGAAATCAGCTTGCTCAGTGAGGGATAAGCCTTCCCCTAACTTGATGAATTGAGGATTTTTAGGATCTATGCTGATATCACTATCAATTGTTGGCTCAATTGACATATGAGATCCCTCTTCCAACTGGTGTGGAGTAGGGATCAAATGAATGTCATCAATTGGGTTTATGTCATCGATTGGAAATTTAGGCTCAACCTCAGTATGAAAGACATCTTGAGTAGACCTTGGAGAAAAATGAAATGGTTGTAACATTTCATCGCAAGGCCAATACTCTGAAGGAGATGGTGGAGAATCTCCTCGATCAAAGTTGATTACCTCCAAGTCGAGGTGTAGTGGCTTTGATGGGTTATTCAGATCATGCAGGGGTGCGAAAAGATCTATGGAAATCATGTTGATGGATGGATGATCTCCTCTAGGTGGTTGATGGGGTCTATTGACAATAGGTTGTCACAATACTTATGGGGATGGTTGTAGTGGAAATGAAATTACCAAAGGTGGTAGGTGCAGAGGTGGGCAAGCTTGCTCTTATAAGGGTAGAAGCTATCACCAAATGAGATGCGATAATGGGAACACACATAGATAGAACTCATCTTCATCATCCAAAGGGATGATCCACATGTATTCCCCATATGAACTAGAAGAGTCGATAGGTGCTACTTCATAATCTGACTCATCATCAATTGTCCATTCATAGGGAGGACCTTGATCTTCTTCCTCACTATCATGTGGAAGAGTATGTAAACTTTCACCTACTTCATAGGATTGGGTGAAATCATGAGATATCTCTTGATCTATCATGGTTGTAGGGAAGTAATCCCCCAAAGAATGGACATGATTAGGATTGGCGTAAGGATCACGTGCAAGCTCATCCCTATAGTTCAGACCCAGGTGCTCTAAACTATCAGTGAGGACATCGAGAGGCATAGGCTTGTTGTGTCCTAAACCAGACTTATCATATGGTATTTGATATTACGGTTGGTAAGGAATATGAGTACCTTGTTCGTACAACCCCAAACCATAGCCATGCCAATTGCAGAGATGGAGATATCTCATGGCAAATTCAGGATTGGACATGTAATTAATATCCTCAAAAAAGGGCTCTTCATCCTCTTCTTGCTGTTGATATGGTTCTATGCCATAGTCAATACCCCCATAAATGAAATTTATTTGATTAGGAGGTAAGCCTAGAGGTACGATGGCACCTATGGGAAGATGAGGTCGACCCATGTTTTACACTATCTCAATGGTAGGAGTTGTGATATTCCTTACCAGGTATTCTCCTAAGCTAGTGGTAGCTAGATGAACTATGACTTGTGGTGGTGGAGATGGATGAGATGGAAGTGAGGCTTGAGTTGACTCAATGTTTACCTCATGAGGTGGTTCCTCATCTTATGGACTAGGAATATCTTCTATGGAGATGGTAGATATGGTTGGAGGGATCTCATCAATAGGCCTCTTCCCCATGTTCCTCTATGGAGGATTCGATGATGATGAAGGCATATCTGGAGGTGTCGATGATGAGGATGGTATGGAAGAATATGGTGATGGATTAATGGAAGGTGATGGTGAAGGAGTCGGACCTTGGCTAGATGTATTCGGTTGGAAGTCCATATGGGTTGATGGTAAGGTTGACTCGAGGATTTGTTGCACCAAGTTGTAGTATTTGAAGGGCTCAAGGTCTGTAGAGACAACATGTACTTGCCCTTTGTAAGTGTACTTCAAACATTGGTGAGCTATGGATGGCACACACTTCATGTCCCTAATCTAGGGTCTACCCAACAAGATATTGTAGGCCATTTCACCCTCCAAGATGTGACACAATGTTGGTATGGTATTTTGTCCCACCTGAATAGGTAAGACTATAGTACCAACCATTGAGCATAGAGCATCATTAAATGCTCGAAGGGTATACGTGGATGCGACAATATGGGATGTTGGAAGCCCTAGATGTTTGAGAGTAGTCGTGGTGATGATATTGCTGGAGGAACCAGTATCAATCAGAACTCTCTTGTAAGGTGTTCCATTTACACATGCAATGATGTGTAGGGGAGGATCCACCATGTCATTTGGTACTGGCTTGAGTTCATGCTCATGAAAGGTGATTACTGGTTTTGTGCATTGTCGAACATGCCCCACAAAATTGTTAAAGGAGTTAGACTCCTGGGGCTGTAGTTCAATCGACTTGAGGATCTCCATGAGAGCTTCTCGATGAGGTGGAGACTATTGGATAAGCTCATAGATAGAGAGCTGAGCCGATGTTGTTCGCAAGCTCTGAGTAAGCTTACTCTTTATTGTGACCATCGAACGAGGTGGAAGGTTTTGCACTAGAGGTGGTGGAGGCTGTGACGTTGAAGGAATATCGTTTGAAGCTATAGGTGGTGCGACTTGACTTGGGTAATGCTTATTCCTTGTCATGATGTTGACCATTCTGATGAACCCTTGTTTAGGGGGTGCCAGATGGACCTCATTCACCTATTGTGCTTGGCTTTTCCTACTCCTCATGAGTAGGCAATGGGTCTTTAAAAACACCCATTTGTTGATTGTTTGTTGCAATAGGGTTATCGACCTGAAGATCATTCCTATCGATCATGTCCTGTACTAGGTGTTTGAACCTGTAGCACATATGCACATCATGCCCATTCTACCTATGGTACTTGTAGTATAGGTCTTAGATTATGCATGACTAGCTGTGGATCTAGCCCCGACATGTCTTTGTAGGACCATGCAAAAACCTCCTTCTTCTCTTTGAGAAGGGTAATGTAGTTGGCTTACTCTTTGGGGGATAAGCTTACCCCCAGCTTGATGATCTATGGATTCACTAGATCTGAGCCGATGTCTACGTCAGTCATCTCCTCAACTGACATGTGGGATCCGTCCTCCAACTGGTGTGGCACCGGGATCAAATGGATATCATTTGCTGAGTTTAAATCTGCGTTGGGAACCTTGGGCTCCTCTTCAGCATGGAAGATATCCTGAGCTGGCCCCGGGGTGAAATGAAGCATCTCACCAAAAGGCCAGCACTCTGATGGGGATGAAGGTGAATTGACACGATCCCAGTCTATGGCATCTATGTCTAGATGCAATGACCGTATTGGATCAACCGGATTGCGGATGGGGGCGGTTAAGTCAATGGAGATCATGTTGATGAGATAATTTTGGTCTCCATTATCGTGGGTGTGGTGACTTGAACACTCTAGACGATTCCTATGCTCCGGATCTGGCTCTAGAGGTATTGGCATGAATGGATTGGCCCTATGTGCTAAGATGAGGACAGGGTCTACCCTCGGCACTGATATCACTCTAGGGTCTCGAGGTGGAAGGTGCTCTTCGTATACCTAGAGAGGCAGATCCAACACTTGGTCCCACTACACTGGGTCTACGTACCCCTCATGCCCTGGCACAATGTTCAGCTGTTCAAATATGTTGTTAATCTCTAAGGGGTATGGTTGCTGCATCTTTCACATGTGATTAAGATATGTCATTTCTGTTTCATCTTCGTAATCACTATCGGAGATCCAAAAGCTCGCATTGGCTTCGACAACTGTTTGAGGCATTACAAGCTCGTCCTTCTCAATAAAATTAATCTGGACCCATTTTGGTTGTTTGACTCTCCGTGGGGGGACCTGATTCTCTTGACGCGGCACTGGCTCGATTGGAGCCTCTAGAGGGAACATTGTCAAGAGGCTCTCTTGATAGTCATTCATGGGGATCACTTGTGAGTGATAACTATTTGATTCGAAGGGGTCATATGATGTTGTTTCATACTCTGACTCATCCTCCAAAGATCCCTCTTGACACTGTCTATACCCTCCTTGAAAGTGAGTCCCCAAACTTTCGCCTCTCTCTACCAAAGGGAAAGGGTTATTGAGGTTAACAAGGGTGGTTGTTGACCATGGGAGGTAATCCCCCAACGTATACGTTGTGTTAGGTTTGACATAGGGATATAATGCCAATCCACCCTTGTTGCCTATCCCTAGGCCTTGCATGTTCTCTACCAAGATGTCCAAGGGCAGGGGGTGGTTGAACCCCACTCCCGACTTGTCGTAGGGCATTTGGTATATTTGTTGGCAAAGGACACGCACTCCTTGCTCATACCTGCCTAACCCGTATCCATGCCAATTGCATTGGCCAAGATATCTCAGAGTGAAATTTGGGTTGGACAAATAATTGACATCTTCTGCAAAGGGATCTTCATCTTCGTCCTCTTGCATGCATGGCTCAGTACCATGATCAAGGCCCCGATACACAAAGTTTGTCTGGTTTGGCGGGTGGCCTAGAGGAACAATTGTACCGATGGGGAGGCGAGGTCTCCCCATGTCTTGCATGGACTCCAGTGCGGGCGTTGCTACAACATTTTGCACCAGATACTCCCCCAGGCCCGTATTGGCCATTTCAACAGTGATTGTTGGCGATTGAGGGGGAGGGAACGAAAGATCTTATTGAATCCACTCCATGTTGGGTGAACTAGGAGCCTCAACTTCCATTTTGCTAGGCATCTCTTCGATAGAGATGGTTGATACTATTGGTGGTGCCTCTTCCAAGGGTTGAGCCTCTTCTAGGGTTTTCTTCCCTTTGTCCTTCTGTTTAGCCATGATAGGTGGCATCGTTGGTGAAGTACCAGACGATGAAGATGTACCTGGCTGGGGTTTTGATGGATTTATTGCCAGGGATGCTTGCGGAATCAGACACTGTCTAGATGGATTTAACTAAAAATCCAAATGTGTTGATGGAAGGGTCGATTGCGGCATCAACTGCATCGCATTGCAATATTTGAAGGGTTCTAAGTCCACCTGGACTACATGTACCTCCCCTTCAAATGTATACTTCAAACACTGATGAGCTATCAAAGGGATACACTTCATGTCCTTGATCCATGGCCATCCCAGCAAGATGTTATAAGCCATCTCGCCTTCCAAAATATGGCACAATGTAGGTATCGTCTTTTGTCCTACTTGAATGGGTAGGACAATTGTGCCAACTATCGAGCATATCGCATCATTGAATGCTCGCAGTGTATAGGTGGAAGTCGTGATGTGAGAGGCTGGCAACTTCAGATGTTTCAATGTCGTTGTGGTAATGATGTTATTGGAGGAGCCAGTGTCTACCAACACCCTCTTATACGGGATCCCGTTGACCCGTGCGATAACGTGCAGGGGTGGATCTGCCATGTCATCAGCCACTAATTTAACTTCATCCTCTCGAAAGGTGATGATTGGCTTCGTGCATCGTTTGACATGTCCCACGAAGTTGTTGAAGGAATTCGCTTCATGGGGCTACAACTCGATGGCTTTCAATATCTCCATTAGAGCCTCCCGATGGGGCGTTGATTGTTGTATAAGCTCGTATATGGAGAGCCTAGCCAACGCGGTCCTCATGCTCTGCATGAGTTTGGTCCAAATCGTGGCCGCGGGTCTAGGCGGAGGAAGTTGCGTAGGGTGCTATTGAGGTTGTGACGTCGATGGAACCTCTCTTGTGGCTACCTCGGGGGCAGCTCCTGGGTACCTCTTGTTCCTAGTCACTATGCTTATCATTCCTACATACCCCTACATGGGGCAATTCTGTTGCACCTCATTGACTTGAAGGGGTTTTGCCTGTGCCTCATGGGCAGACAAGGGGTCTCTAAAAACTCCCATCTACTGGTTGTTTGGCGCTACGAGGTTGTCCACTGCCAACGTCTTATTGTCAATTAGGTCTTGTATCAAACCTTTGAACTTCCAACATGCATTCAGGTCATGTCCCCTTCGCCTGTGTAACCTACAATACAAGTCCTCCCGGTATCCCTTAGGCTTCAGCGCATTGGTATCTATGGTTTGAATCTCTGGAAGGTTGATCAAGTTTGTCGTTGAAAAGCGGTCAAATAGGGAGTCCCTAGACTCTATATAAGGTGTGAATTATTGCCTAGGGCGACACTGCTGATTTTGCTCCTGCTTCTGGTTTTCTCTTTCATAATTGTTAGGAGGCACTGCCTGATAGTTAGCCTTTTGAGGCTGTATTTCTTGTGTAGGCTTAGGGACATTTATAGCAACTTGATTGACCGCAGCGGGTTTCTGTTGCGTAGTCCCTATTTTTGTGTTCTTGTTCCATTCTTTCTTCTTAGGTTTGGCAATCTCGCCATCTTGTATCTTGATCTCTTCTATGATTCTGGCTTGCGCCAGAGCTTCCTCTAAGGTGGCATATTTTTGCAGTTGCAATAACATAGAGATCAATCTCAAATAGCTTCTTGAGAATATTTGTGTAAGGTCGGACATAGGAGGGAGGTAGGGTAGCTTGGAAAGCAGAGTCCTCCACCGATTCCCATAAGCCGCCATGGTTTCTTCCTCATACTACCTGAGGCTGGCCATGTCACTTAGTGACACCTTCTTGTTGTTGAAGGTGAAGCATTCGAGGAACGCATCCACTAACTGATCCAAGTTACTGTTGCTGTGCTTCGGCAATTAAGTGAACCAATCCAAGGTAGGGACCTCAAATGTGGTTATAAATTTTCCGAGCAACAACGCGTCATTGTCCTGAATGCCAAAGCCTTGGCTTAGGAATCTAGTCACATGCTCTTGGGCATCCTCCTCACACTTAAAGATTGCCAACTGAGGCAGCTTAAAGTGTTCAGGGTAGGAGGGTGCAGGCACTGACGGATGCACATGATGACTACGAAGTTGGTGTAACGTGGGCTTTTGGGGCCCAGAAGCTTTGGTTTCCATAGACTCCAAACGCTCTAGCAGCGCTTTGTATGCATCGAAAGATTTAATCTCTTCCTCTTTAGTTTGCTCCCGTTGTGAGTTGTGGGAGACTTGAGGCCTATGGAGGGGTGGCCGGATAGCAGCCCCTTTGCCTTGATAGGGCATTTTGGCCCGCTCTTCTTCTTGTTCTCATAGGCTTATCGAGGAGTTTCTGGGTGAGACCTATGACCATGGGTGGGTCCTCGCAGAGGGAGCCCGTCGTTGTTCCAGGGAGTGACTTCTCGTTCAGGTCTAGGAGGTCTTGGAGGCAACACTTGGTAAGGTCATAGGGACCTGTCTCGTACCAAGGGGTTGCGCCTCTCATATGGTTTCATCCTTTGGGTGCGAGGGGTTGGAAGCCTCTCAGGCACCGTGTTATGGAGCAGCTCATCTGTTTGGTGTTGAATGCACTCCTTGCTAAGGCGATATAGACGCTCTAGCTGTTGTTGATCTTGCTCAAGCTATGTAATCTACGCTTGGCGGGTGACATGTCTGGCGACTGCCAGGTCGATCTATTCCACCATCTTGAGTCTAGGAGGCCTAGATGCCTCTCCTATGCATTTATCTCGGTCATGGTGATCCGAGATCTCTATAGGTCACTTCCCCCTGTCGAGGTTGGAGGCATTCACTCGAGGCTATGGCCTCGAAAGATGATTTTGGTAAATAGCAGGTGCGAAGGTGCATTGCTCCTACGCTGTATATTGTTCTTGAGGAAGGTAAGGGTCTTCCTCATTTTCCCTTTCATAAGTGTGGAAGGGGCAGGCGGAGTTGGCTGGCCCTGCCAGAGGAGCCTTGTGCTCCGGATTTGTCCTCTTATTTCTGATAATGAGAGGGGGCAATGGAGGGATGACATAATCCTATGGCCTCTCCTCATGGACCCTATGTTGTTCTAGTGCTTCATCGCATGGTGGCCACTCATATTGAGCTTCTAGGGGAGCTTTCTCGTTTATATTGAGTGCCACGTGTAAGGACTCATCTTGAAAGGGTCTATGCTGGATGGGAGTGCCCCTCGAAGGGGTGCCCCTATAGTCCCATTATGAGATGCCACAATGTGGACTCTCTTGTGGGCCCGGACGCCAAGACGGAATGACCAAGTCCTTGGGACTATAGCGGAGGAAACTTGTACCCCATTGTACACTCTTTGCAGCTTTCGCCCTTGCTTGGGCTTGGCTACGGGTGTACACCATGGTGGTGCTTTCCTACAAGATGCGTAGATTTTTTTTTTCTTTTATGATTTTTATGCTACACTAAACATAAAAGAGCACACACACACAAAGCAATGATTATCTCGTTTAAATATTAAAAGTGTGTCCTAGACCTGGTTTAGTGTGTTTTGGTTTTTTTTTTTGTTTTGTTTTTTTTTTTTTTGAAGGTTTTTGTAAAGAACGTTTAAATGCAATATGATGGCTCTTATGGCTCCCAAAAATGGTCACCCCTTTGATATACCATTTCCAAGCTGATATACCAACCTCTCTATATACCCACCCTTACCTGAGGGAAACTATAGGTACGTGAGAGCAGATGGTACGTGGAACATAGGCGGTACGGAAGGGGAATCGCCCTGTTTATGACACCTACCATAGAAGACTTATCCTCATATGCTGGGAATCACCCAAACTAAACTTAGTTAGATTTCGTCAGGATTTACGTCTAGCAACAGTAGCGATCGGGGTAATGGATGCAAAAAAAATTCAAGCCAAGGTGGTGATGAAATCCACCGTTGGTCTTGATCAAGGGCTGGGGTTTTACGACCAGATCCTTGGTGTTTAATTTTCCATGTGATGTGTGGGGTTCTTTTTATTTTGAAAAAAGGAAACAAGAAAGCAGTAAAATAAAACTTTACCTAAGCAAGCAAGCAACCTAAAAATAGAAAGACTGAAGACAAAAAATGACAGGAAAAGTTCAGAATCCCTACCTTTTCTCTGCCCAAATTCGCTGGCTCTGAGTTTCTGCCCTGAAACTGCGTAGAACACGATTCGTCCCTAGATGAAATGAATATCAGAACATAATTCATCATAGGATGGGGCGCATTCCAATTCGTCCCTGGATGAGATGAATTCCAGCTCTGTATTCGCCATCGACTGGAGCGAACAACAGTCCCGCGTTAAAAAAAAAATGATACCTGAGAGCAAAAGCAAGTTTTGATCAGATTTCTGATCTAAGAAAAAAAAATAGAGGACAGGGTCCCACCATGATCGCCACTGGAAGCACGAGGATACGGAAGCAAAAAGGAAAGCGAAGATGCGATGCAAACCGAACCAAACTCAACGCTAAATCCTAGGAATTGAAAGTGCATGAAAAGAGGGAAGGCATGAACGAATCAAAACTTAAACAAGAAGCCAATAAAGAAGACAACCCTTTTTATTGATATGTTTCACAACTCGGTTACAATGCACATCCTCCCCTTCCAAGGGCTAGGAGCGTTTAGGTATGCATTCTTGTTACATCCATGGATGCCCTTCCTTCTTTCGCGTGCCCACATGTAAAATGGGCGGACCAAACATCGCCGCCACTTGCGTTGATGATTCTTGACTCCTTGATACTCCTCTGATGTCTAGACCCTATGTTCAAAGGAACAAGAAACAATCAGTAGCACCTGTAGATAAAATAAAGCATGCAATCCCCAAGCCTACGATAAGTGAATGAGAAAAATGAATTAAACTATGACTAGAATGAATCCAAATGCTCTAAAAATTTGACAGGGGCATCAAGACATCCCAAAGAAAATACTACAAATGGAACAGTCAAGAAATTCCTCGCCGATTTGAATTCGCTCTAGGGCGGGACGAATTTACCTACAACAAAATGCCGAAAAGGTACTGTCCCAAATGTCCTGTCTAGGAAGCTCCAAATGACCTGCAAACTTGGGGTTAGCTAATTGGGGGTATTTTGGGAAGACCCAGATGGTTATATTTTCCCAATTTGTCCTCTATCAATAATAATTTGATGATGCTACCTGCAAGTTAGTAAAGGCGAAAGAAGATAGAAACATGATCAAAATTGTTCAAAATGAAATGAAATTTAAATGGAAACCTATCTAAGCAGCATAGAATTGAATGCAAAAATGAAAATAAAGCAAACCTACCACAAATTTCCAATCGCTCCGAAGAGGGGTGATTAGGACTGTAGAAGTGCAGGAGGGGGCGCCCGGAGGCAGGCCGTCCACCGTTTGGGGCCTGATTTCGGCACCAATCCACTTAGGATGGGTCCAAAACCTCTTGTGGGGTATTTTTGGAAAATTTGGTGGGATATTGTGGCCAAATTTTGGGTTTTGGTTTTGGATTTGTGCTTCCAATAACCACCCTATGACCTCCTCTCCAAAAGAGATCAAGGATGTGAAAGACACAACTCAAAAGGGTGTGGGTGTGAAAGTAAAATGACAACACTTCATTGCTCTAAAATGCTCCTTATCTCTATATTTTGGGGTGAGGAAACTCACCAATTTATACACCTGGAGGTCTCTTGAAATGGGCATGCAGAGGTGCCACTTGGCAATCATGCCTTCCTAGGGGGAAGGAGATTCCTTCCTGATTAGGGACTTCATGACTGGCCTTGTAATTGCCTCTAACACTCGAAAACGCTCACCCATACTCCCATGCGATGAAGGAAGCGTTAAGTGGCGGATCTAAGCTGCCATTTGTCAAGATTTAACTTTTTGCCCGTCAAACCTGAAATTTGCCCCACCCTGGAGCGAATCCTCAATTCGTCCCTGGGTGGGGTGAATCCCAATTTGAATTCATCCCTGGGTGGAACAGATATTGAGTAAAGTTCCTAAAGGTGCCAAATTGATCTCTGACCTTCCAAAAACTACTGTGAGAGTGGTTAGGACCACTTTTTGACCTCTAGGGGCTGCCCTTGGGGCTGTGTGTGTCAATGCGATCAGTGTTTGCAGTCACATAATCGGATTGGTGTTGTTTTGGTGTCTACAAGAAGGTCTCTTGAAAAAACTTGTTAGTTTTTTGCTTGATTCTTTTATTTTCTAATTGATGCTAGTAGTCCAAGTGTTCTTTATCATGTTGAAGTTGATTGAATTACGCTTGGTGCTCAACATATATCTTGACCACTTGATTTATATATTTTATTGTGCAAGGCCTATGAGCCCTAGCAGTATCACCTTGGGGTCTATCTCATTCAGGATGATCTAAAATATCAACTACAAGCTTCCATCGATCGAGGAAATTCACGTTCACTTGAGGTTCAATCCTAGACAAATGATCTTTGTACTCAGCTGACGTAGAGGCACATCATGCTTGTGTGGCATAATGGACCTGAGGATAATCAAAATTTTCCTGATTACTTCATTGATGAGGAAAGGAAGGGTTGAATTTGCTCACCCCAAGTGATGAGTATCATACTCATCTTGGTACTTAGATTGTTGTAATCTATTAGGGTGGTTTAAAGGTGTAGTTTTATCATTTAGCTCTGCCCATTGTGTGTAATATTGATCTTACCTATAGGTGGGTATGGTAGACCTAGCAGGCACTTGAATATTTGGTACTACTCTATCTATTAACGCCTCAACATGTATTTTCCATTCTTAAAACAAGGCATGTGAAGTGTCTACACTGGGAAGTATGTTCCCTGATTAGGACCAACACTTGTAGGGGTGTACCATGTAGGGGTCCCTTGTAGCTGAAGTTCCTGACCTTAGGACTTGGATGAGTAGGAGGTCGTAAAGGAGGTATGAACATGTCCTTAGGGCTAAATCAGAGATGACTTGTGTCTCATTGTCTACTCTTGACAACATTAACCCTTGAATGGGCTTGGCTGCAGGTGCACACCTCAACTACTTCCTACTAAATCCTACGTGATTATATCCTTTAAAAATTTTAATGATGCAGCACACAAGAATGGAAACATGTAATAAGACAAGTTTTTATCTCTTTTAAAAATTTTATGTGTGTTCCCTAAAACTATTTTGTGTGTTTTGATTCATTGTTTGCAAGGAGACCTTTTGTCACGTGTTTGAATATTGTTGATGTAATTCTCAATTTTTTAAAAGGATTTCACCTGTATACTCGTAGCTCGAAAACCAAAAATGAAAGTCCGATCATGTAAACCAACCAAAGTATGGAGATGAAGCCCATACTTGATAAGGGCGCACAGGACCTACCGATCCTCATCCATATTTACCATGGGAAATGATACACCCTCCGAATAGGAATGTGTGCTATTTTCCATGCCTAAGATGGTTCTTGGAGCTAACTTTGGCCAATAAAACAAGGTTCATATTAATCATGTGAGCGAATGTATGGAGATGAATCCCATTGTTGTTGATCTCTATTAGTGGTTGGGGATGAATTCCAACTCACAAATGTTCAAAATGGGTCGTGGTGTGTGTGGTTCATTTTATACTTAAAAAAAAGTAAACAATAGAGCACTCAATGAGAGATGCACTAAATGCAAAAATAATGTTTCACTTTCAGAAGTATTAAATAGAAATTAAACCTACAAAATGCATGCCCTAAATGGCAACCTACCCATTAGGTAGGTCGCAAGAAATCAAACCACACAGATGCATTCCTAATTAGTTTTTTTTTTGTTGTTTTTACGATTAAAGAAAAGTGAATTCTACCTTTCAATAAAATAATGGGAGGAAGAAAAACTAAATTTGACCTTTTTGAACAGTAAAAATGCAAAAACAAGTTGCAGTTACTTAACTTGAAAGCCTACGATTATGTTGTTTCTATCAATTTGAGTTGCAGACCCTCTATTTTGTGGATGTACTGGGGTGGTATGGTTGTAAATTTGGGGATCGTCCCTAGGTGGGATGGTTGTTGTGTCTGTCCCTAGGTATTCCAATTAGGAAATTAGGGGTTGTTTTAGACCAGAACGACCAAAACCTGCAACATTTCAAAAGTAGAAACCGAGTAAAATATTAGCTAAACCAAATGAGACAAGGGTCCCAATGTGATCGCAACTATATATCAAAAAAATAACACCCCTAACATTGGGAAATGAAATGCATCTATTGCTCTATTTATTTAAGCGCTACAAAAGTGATATTTTAACTAAGCATGAGAGACAAATAAGTGAAAGAAATGGGGGTCCTCTCTATATTATTTGATTTTTCAAATTCATTATTATAAAACATCCCCTTGAGGGCTCTAAATTAATACACTCATTACAAATATTCAAAAGGATTAAAATATTTAGAAACTTAGGTGCTCTCCAGTGTCTTCCTCGCACTAACGAATCGTTCAAGAGCAATATTTTGATGTCATCACAATGTTATATCGATGTTCTAACTTAATAATTCTCCCTTACACACTATGATACCTGTATCTACACACAGAGAAATTATATTTGTTAATAGCATGTGCATATTGAAATGCAATCAAAGAGATATATGCGATAATAAGCTTGAAAGAGGAAATGTATAATAGATGATGCAAAATTGTTCCAAATGCTACCAAAACTTAGGATCATGCATATAATTTACTCTAAAAATGATCTAAGCAAGAATAGAAAGAAAATTGTACATAGATTTATGGTCATCCCTAGGCATGCTGATTAGGACTACAAAACAAGAAATGCATAATAACAGGTGCAAAACAACTCAAATTTGTGCCAAAACTTGATAGAAGGTATAAAATCTACTCTAGAATTGATATATACAAAAATGGAAGAGAAATTATGCTCAGATTCATGGTTGTCCCTGGGTGTGCCATTTAAGACTGCTAATCATCCCAGGTGGGGATGGCAACCAAATTTAGTGGTTTTTACCACCAATTCCTTTGTGATTTGGTCCAAAATACTCCTAGGGGTGTTATCATCAAATTTTGTCTCGTATTTGACTACTCCTAGGGCATGCTTCAATGGAATAGGTAAATGGTAGAATATGAGTGTCATTTGTCTCATATTTGAATTTTTAAGGATCCAAGGCCATGGTTATCCCACCCAAGGATGGTTGCTAGTGGCTATCCCTGGGTCGAACGACCATGAATTGTGGCCATACTAGGGTGGGACAACCATTCCTACATGGTTCAAAACTTCCCAAAAGTGGGGTAGAACCTCCCAAAAGTGGCTAGGACCACTATTTAACCTCTGAGGGTTGCCCAATGGGGTCATATGGTGTGGATTAGAACGTGTCTTGACAATCTAATCAGATTGATATAATTTTAGTTTCTACAATTCCCTCCAAAGAAAAATATTCATTTCTCTAAACTCAAAATAAATACATTAATATTCTAAAATATTATATCTGGGTTTTCTCGGAGGTCACCCAAATGGTTTCCAAAAACATATCTACGAGTTCTAGTAGGCCAAGTTTATCACTTTCCTAAGTGTTAACACTCTTCAACACAAATTACATTTTCCAAAAGAGTACAACATTCGGCCACCATATCACAACGATGGCAAAATTAGAATTTACAGGTGAGTTTTGATATCAAATTCATTTTGGTTTTCCAAAGCATTGGCATCGTAGGTCAAACTTTGGCTTCTGTACAACTTGACCACCTCCATAGTCATCGTCTAGTGCCCTTCTCTACCAGCTTTGGAAAAGTTGGGTTTGCATTTGTTGTGGGATCATATCCTGGCTCACATTTTTATGTATGCATTCCTAAGTGCAGTTATCTCTTAAACATACAACCACACAATAAAACATACAACATACTAATCAATTTATTCATGCTAATTAACTTGAATTGTCTTCATTATCTAGATAATGCTTGTCATATCACACATATTTTCCATGCATCAATGCAAGCTATTTTATCCAATAATATATCTCTCCTATTTTGTTTGTTTTTCATTTCTACCCAAACACCGTGAAGAGATAAGAGATTAAGTAGAACACAATGTGCAATCTTTCCTCAACAATTGTAAATAGCAACCAAGGAAACATTCAACACATAACCATGGTGGATAGAGAAGAGTTTTCAATAAACACATAATGTACAACCTTTCCTCAACACATGTAGATGACAACTAAGGAAACATTCGGTACATAACCATGATGGATATATAAGAGTTTTCAATAAACACATAATGTGCAGTCTTTCCTCAACACATGTAGACATCAACCAAGGAAACATTCAGGACATTCTTCTTTTTAAAATAAAACATTTAACCACTAAATAAAATGCTTTTAACACAAATAATTCCACCTAGGAATCACGTTCACTGGAGGTTTATCTTGGCTCATTCTCTCTTCCCTGTCGGTAACTTCTTACCAGCCAAACTTTTCATTTTCTCCCTTCTAGTCGTTTGTGTTTTTCCTCCTCTGATTGTTTGTGTTTTTCCTCTTTTGGCCATCTCTTTTTTTTTTCTTTCTACTTTGAGATCTTTATCTCCCTCTTCCCTCCATCTCGAATGTTAGGTAAGGTGAAGGTTAAAATTATCATTACACCACTTCTCTTAGTTGTACACCATCTAGCCAACATCCCTCTACTCCATACTTACCATAATTTTTGTAATCAAACAATCCTCAATCATCGTTGATTAAAGTTATGCATATTTATATATTTCTCCACTAAGTTTAACTTATAAGGAAGCTTTGCATATAGTTTTTCCACGTAACAAAGAAAACAATAAAGCAATATTTTAAATCAAATACACAAGGACACTTTCGTATGATACATTCATATAATTATCAATATAATTTCACCTTTGATCAAATAGTTCGCAAAACAAAAGTAAAATAGAAAGTGGCTCCAATCATCATCACCACACAAGACGCAAGCACAGTCTATTCTATGTTACTTAAAACAATTATTCTTTCATACAAACACACACACTTCATAATCAAAGACTCTACATAAAATACAAGTTTGCGAGCATCCATGTACTCGCAAGCCAAATCATCATTTCTTGTACTTACCCTTTTGACTGACTTCTTTTCCTTGTCATCCTGCAACTATCATCCACTCACAAGGATCATTAGGAGTACCATTTTTCACACTACAAGGTAAGTTTATTATTTCTTTATTCTCTTCCTTCATTGTGAGAAGAGGGTTGTTACACAAAACACAAAAGGATGTATATTATTTTTTATCCTAAATGAATGCTTATAAAATTATACATTAATCAATATATTATATTCGAAGTGGTTTAATATTAAATAATTATCTTTTATTCTAAAAAATTTATATATCTTTGCTTTTAACTTGTGTTTGACTATATTTTTAGTTTATTCAAAGTTCAATCATATAATTTTTAAAATTACACATTTAAAAGTATATAACTAATCAACCAAATAAGTAACTAGATGTTTAAGAGTTTGAGATTAGTTAATTTTTTTTTAAATTAGCAATTTCATTCATTTGTAATGAGACTGATATCTTTTAAGCTTCTTGGAGACTACATTAACTGGATAAGATCATATGATCTTCTTTCCCCAAGTTATTATATCTTCTCCTCAATCTTAAGAAACTAGTCTACATTTTGTGATTGTTCAAAGAGTTTTATTTTCCTCTTTTAAACCTTATATAGGCCATCATGAACTCTTTTTCTAACTCAAATTTGGAATCAATCACCGCGGTACAGAAGATGCCTGTTGACGAATAAGTGGCTGTACGTTGCTATTTTGCATGCCTGTAATGTCTACGGCTGAGCATTGTTCGGTATTTTGTGTGTATTGTGCTCTTATTTTTCAAAGCAAAATCAAATATCAACAGTTTCAAGAATAATCTCTTCACACAACATTTGGCATTTTATCAACAACTAGAGCAGGATTGAATTTTTACTATAACTCGAGTCTAAAGTTGTACAGTTTCCTCGTCACTCAATCCCCATTATTTTTGTAAAATATTTTGCACTCCCCTCATGTTTCGGAAGGCTTGATGAAGGACGGTGTTCAACCAGACTGTACTGCGTCCTTAAATCGTTAGTTTACTCGAGAAATTCTGAAGTCTTGACCTCGATCTAAAGTATTCAACGACAAGATTTTTGATTAGCACGTTGAAATCTACCGTAGCTCCAGATAACCATAATGCTGTCATACAGACATCACGCGTTTTCCAACAAATCGTACTCGAGATGACCCACATCACAGTCACTTTGAAAAAAGTAATCCTTAATGTGAAAAAGTACATGAAAGTTATTTTATTAAAAAATAAAAATAAATAGATTTTAATTTTAGGTTGGGAAGATTAGAACTTAAACATTCACATTCAAGGAATAGCAGAGGCTGTCAAAGCCAAGGGACTGCGATTACCTGTCTAAAGATTACACCTGATGTCAAAATGAATTCAGCCTTACAACCTTAAAAGCAGACATAGTCTGGTGGCGGCTTAACTTTTGAAATCTTTAGTTGAAGTGCCGGTTTCTACGATTTGTCAGGAGGTTTTTAAGGTTCAAGTGATGACAGCGAGGATATTTGTGATGACAGCGAGGATATTTATTCGCTCTCGATGGGTTGTGTTCGAGATCCGATAAGATTTCTCCAAAAATTCAGGTCTCCGCTAAAGGTCTCGACTAAAGATGTGAGAGGCAAAGCGCCACGCTGCAGTGCCGATGACTTCCTCTATCAATGTTAAGGTTGCGCCTGAGGTGGTAGAGCTCCATGAGGTGGTACGGTTAGTCAGGAGGAAGGAAGTGGAACCTGTAAATGTAAACGACTATTTGGTAAAAAGTGAGAGGAGGATGGTTCGTCCCCCATATCCCCTTCTATTGAATTGGAGATCCTTCCAAGGGACTTTCATAACGATAAGATGCTTAAAAATGTTTACACTTCGAAGGAGGTTTATGAGTTTCTAAGAGGAAGAACTCGGTTATGTTTGAAACTGATGGAGATAAATTAGTGAGCAATCTGGAGCTCGATGAAGATTGCTTTAGACTATTCTGAGGAGGTGTCCAGGATGACGGGAATGGTTGTTCAAGAGGTTGACATGTTGGTGTAGAACTTCCTTGGTTCTCCCCTTGTTCCCTTTTTCCCTTTTTTTCACTGTTCCTCTTTTCAGGTTTATCTTTACCTTTTTATGATCTTTGTTTTTTTAGTCCCCGTGTTTGTTTTTCTTCTAGTTTTCGCCTTTTAGGTGGTTTAAATGCAAAAGGTTGTGGGACCCTTTCAAAGCCCTCTTTCTTTTTAATAGTATCACATAAACTAAAACAGTCTTATTCCTTTGTATCTTTATGGTTTTTTTTTTTCTAAAGTTAAATTATTAGTGTAAAGTACTTTGTTCATTAATTCAATCTTTTAAAAGATTCTATCAGGTCTGTTATTCAATCTTTTAAAATGTTGACATGTTGGTGTAGAACTTCCTTGGTTCTCCTTTTGTTCACTGTTGGTCTTTTCAGGTTTATCTCTGCTTTTCTATAATCTTCGTTCCTTTTGGTCCCGTGTTTGTTTTTCTTCTAATTTTCGCTTTTTAGGTGGTTTTGATGTAAAAGATTGTGGAAAACCTTTCAAAACCCTCTTTCTTTTTAATAGTATATAAAAAAACTGAAATATTTGTTTTTTTTTTTTCTAACCTTAAATTATTAGTGTAATTTACTTTGTTCAGTAATTCAATCTTTTAAAAGATTCTATCAGATCCTGTTATTCAATCTTTTAAAATATTCTATCAGGTCCTGTTCAAGTTTATATTTTTTCAATCAATCACTGCGGTACAGACGATGCCGGTTGACGAATAAGTGGCTGTACGTTGCTATTTTTGCATGCCTGTAATGTCTACGGCCGAGCATTATTTGGTATTTTGTGTGTATTGTGCTCTTAGCATTCACAGCAAAATCAAATATCAACAGTTTCAATATCAACAGTTTCAAGGATAATCTCTTCACACAACATTTGGCATTTTATGAACAACTAGAGCAGGATTGAATTTTTACTATAACTCGAGTCTAAAGTTGTACAGTTTCCTCGTCACTCAATCCCCATTGTTTTTGTAATATATTTTGCCCTGCCCTCATGTTTCGGAGGGCTTGATGAAGGACGGTGTTCAACCTGACTGTCCTGCGTCCTTAGATCGGTAATTCACTCGAGAAATTCTGAAGTCTTGACCTCGATCCAAAGTATTCAGCGACAAGATTTTTGACTAGCACGTTGAAATCTGCCGTAGCTCCAGATAACCATAATGATGTCGTAAAGTGAAACAATAAACTCAGAGACGATTTAATAAGACAAATTTATACAGGACAGACACCTCGCGTTTTCCAACAAATCGTACTCGAGATGACCCACATCAAAGTCATTTTGAAAGAAGTAACCCTTCATGTGAAAAGTATATGAAAGTTTTTTTAATGGATGAAAAACAAATAAAAAAAGTTAACGTAAAGATAAAATAATAAATTTATTAGTTAAAATTATTTTTAATAAGTTTATATTTTTGTTTATTTAAATGTATTCATTCTTATTTAGTAGATCATTCAAGATATGTATTATCAATAATTGGATTAGATTGTATTGAGTGAGATGATACTATATGATATATTTGAAATATTGTATGAAGTTGGATGGCAACAAATTTGTCATAATAGTTATTAATTTATTTCATTAAATAGTGCAATTACTTGGTATTGTAAAATATCTTGTATGTTGTGTATGAATGAATTAAATGCTTTTTCAGGTGGGAGATAATTTATACGCTTTCAAAATGTTTTACATAGGAGAAGTTTACATATCAAAGCCTTTCTCTTGATAAGTGATATCATAACATTATATATTTTATTGGTATTAGAGCCAATGTTGAATTTAGGAGCCTTCGAATACTCATGAAGTGGCTTAGTGGCTTCAGGGGATGTTGGAGCAATGAGTAAAGGCAATCTTACATTTAAATTCCAAACTAGTTCAAAGAAGCGCTAGAAGTTTATTGGTAGAGCAACTTCAATGTATGGAGGTCCTAGATTGGAGTCCTAGCTGGTGCATACCTGTAATAAGGTATGAGATTCAAGGCAATAAAAATGATGAACATAGAAACAAATAGAGTTGCAAACTGATTCAAACAGGAGCTAGAAGCTTATTGGTAGAGCAACTTCAATGTATGAAGGTCCTAGATTGGAGTTCTAGCCGGTGCATACCTGTAATAAGGTATGAGATTCAATGCAATAAAAATGATGAACATAGAAACAATTAGAGTATATCATAAGAGAAAGAGAGAGTGATGAGAAAAATAACCAAGTGGACCTTATAGAAAGTAATCTACTCTCTTACTCTTACACCTGACGATTGCATTGATTGGTTATCTATGCAATCTTTTAAGATGAGAGGATTACCATAAGAACACATGGTTGAATCATAAAATTACACCCAATCAAGGACATCACTTACATAAGAACACATGGTTGAGTGTGGTCTACCAACAAGGATGCCACTTGCATTATCGGTGATGTGACCCGGGTTCAATCCCTATGGAGGATGTGTATAAGAAGTATTACTAAAAAAAATCCAACAATTAAAATTTTGAAGATATGTGAATCTATATGAACACATTGAAAGTGTATGTATAACATATTGATGAAAAGCTTATTTAAGAAATGAACATTAAACATTAAGGGGAGAATGTTGAAAAAAGTAATGCTTAAATTGAAAAAGCATATGAAATAAATGTTTTTTAAAGAAGAAAAAATAAATTAAAAAAATATAAATAATATAATTGTGATATATAAAGACATATGACAAAAATTTAAAAAGTGAATGCAAAGATAAAAGATAAAAAAAATAAATTTAAAAATAGATGATAAGTATAACTTAATGTAACTAAATTGATGTAGGAAAATAACAACATTTTTAACATCCTTCAAAAAAAAATATTTATTAATTAAAAAAAGTCATTTATAATAAATCTATATATTCCCCCACAAGGGGGCAGAGGTCCAAGGTTCAAATTTCGGGCCTTGTCCCTTTCTTGGTGCTTTCAGTGGCGTAAAAGGTTTAAAATGATTGTGGCATGGTGGTTATATGCGCGGAGTGCGCGAAGATCTGTGTGGCGGTTTCTGGGACAGACAACGCAGAATACTATGGGGAACATAAAAAGCTAAACAACCTACCCGGATTCGTGACGGCTACCGATTCCATCGTGTAAATTTAAAAAAAAAAAAAAAAATCTATATATTCATATATTCAACATTAATTGATCCTTCTATCCATAGTATTAATGTATTAATGGATCGTCCTTGTGGTAAATCATTACAGTGCAGTACAATTGTATTAACATACATCACTATGTGTCGTCTTGTCGCCGGGACCCATTTGTACCTACTATAAGTTTGTAGGTACAAACTTATGATATAGCTGTAGTTTTGGTGAAGTTGATCGGCCGAGAAATTATGGTAACTTAAAACTACTATAAGTTCGTTTTTTTCTTATATTGAACATCTTCTACAAATATTTAGAAATATGAGCGTTCTTTCGAATAAACATAAGAGGAATTAACCTCATAACATGGATGATGATAATAACTAGGCAACTGCCATTACACCAAATACCATTCGGCTAGGTTTGTTTTTTTTTAAATCAATAATTATGATTATAGGTTATGGTTCGGGTTTAAGGTCATTCATTCAGGTATCAAAACTAAAATTTCAGTCAAAGAAACCAGAATACTAAACTGAGGTCAAATACAAAACCAATTCTTAAAAACAAACAGCTTAACTAAACACAAAAATCATTCTTTGACGATAATTATTACTCTAATAACTTTTGATCTATTAAATTTATTTGATTAAATATGATATATAATTTTATAATAAGCCTTTTAATAAAGCCTTCAGTCTTAAGACATACTGAAGTAAATTCTATATTTAAGGAATGACTGCGAGGACATTCCGTCTGATTTACTGCAAATGCAAAAAGTATTTTAGTGGTTCCTTAATTAACCTGGAAAACTTACGTGCGATCTTAAACATCTAAATATTTTATTTTTTCTATTTTTTAAAGAGTAGCATCCATGTATTATGGGGAGTACAATGACGATTCCAAAACAGAAAAGCACCCATCTTCAGATATGTGGCATGCTATTATCTCTTTAGAGGAGACAAATATTATTATATTATTTTATAGTATTAATTTTTTTTTTTTTATATATTAAAGTTATTTTTAATAATGCAGGTTTAAATTAAAAAATTGTTTATTAATTATTATTATTAAATAATATATTATGAAATATTATAAATTTTGAAAAAATATTATGCCATTTAATATGCTAAGATTTTACGGACTTGTATTAATTTTTATTATTGTGCAATATAAATCAATGAATACAACCATACTTTTTTATCCTTTAAAAATCATATATAAAATATCTTTTTGGAGGTAAAATATTATTATCTATTTTTCAAATCTTAAGGGTTAAAGGTTGATTTTTGGATGCTTAGTAGAGGCTTAGATAATATGGTTTGTTAGTAATATAAATTAATGATAGGAAATTAACGCAACCATTTAAATATATAGGAAAAAAAAATATAAAGGTTTGAATAGTGTGACTGTAACCAATTTTAAAATTAATTGGAAAATCTTGAAACTTGAATTCTAGCTTAAGAAAAATTCTTCATTAAAATATTTAACATACAATAAAACATATAATAAATAAATATAAAATATATATATATATATATATATATATATATATATATATATATATATATATAATAAGTATTTTATGGACAACTAATAAATATAAAAATCCAAACTTGTAGTGAACCATTCTTGATTTGAAAAGACAACCGAACTTATGTCCTCATTTCTACAAATACCATTTTTTTGTTTTTTCAAACACCTTTTATTGATTATATGCTTTATACATAGGGAGTGCTTTATTTTAGTATTTTTTTAATTCTCCTAGTTGCACTTGACTTATCCTTCTAATAGTAGTTTTATTTTTTATAAGTGCATTTCTTATATTTTTTGAATTGTGCTTCTTCTTTATAGTATATAAACTTGTTATATTTTCCAATTATAATTCTTGTTTTATTCTTCAACATTACTTAAATTATTCTTTAGCTTGCTTACCTTATCCTATCTTATTTATGTTTTATTTATTCTCATCATAAAAACTAGTTTTTATTTTCCTGTACAATATTAATCACAAGTCCATCCTTTCAAATTTAATTTGTCTCCAATAATACACTGTGATGACCACATAACTACAGGTTCCTTTTCTCATTTCTCTTTGTAATTTACATGCCCATTATCTTCTTTTTAAATTTGATTGTTTCTAATTTATGCATTGTAATGACTACATAACCAAGAGTCCTTTTTCTCACTTCTTTATGTATTTTCTTTGATGAAATTGATAATTTGCTTGAGGTTTACACCCATAAATTTAACTTTTTTACTACTTCATATAGATCTCTTAAAAATTTATATTACTATCTTTTAATCACAAAAACTAAATTCTTAAGATAACACCACAACTAACTAATGTCACAATCTAAAAATTAATGTTCACAAAATAAGTTTCCATGTGTAGGATGAGTTTTTTGGTGCATCTCTATCAATGGTGTTGGGACCCATCAAAAATAGTAATGTCAAGGGGACCCATCAAAAATAGTAATTTCAAGGGGAACCATCAACAATAGTAATATCAAGGGAAGAATATTTTGTACTTGATAAATGCAAAGCATAATATGATTTTGAACTAGGAAGTTATGAGCATATGCAAAGTTAGTCAAAATCATGACCTTTCTTCTTATGATAAGGCCTTTCATGCACAAGGTAAATTAGAAAAAAATACCTCATAGTTTTTACTAATTCATAAAGTTGCTTACTATTGTTCCTTTTAAGTACATCTTTTAAGTGTATTTTATCAAAATCCATTGTTTCTTCCTTGTCTTTAGAGTGTGGAAAATCATCAAGAACCTTAATCAATTCAATTGAACATTTCTTAGCACATTTATTGTATTAATACTATGAATCATACGAGAATCAATGTCATTGCTTATGTAGCTCTTATGTAGATTTCTTATTTGGGTTAAGAATAGTCTTTATGGAATTGTTTATACCTCATTTGAAATTTTATTTTTTGGAATTATTATTATTTGTATTTTTATAATGGTAAAGAGGGATTTTCCTTTGCTTCAATTACTGAGCATTCTTTCATTAGCCTTTGCTCAGAAGATGATTGTATCAAGGTCCATTTGTCAGAGAGCTCGCACATGATATTTCATTCCTCTCACACCATCTATAGATGTATGCCTTATGAGAGTGAGGTATATCTCAAGCTGGCATTCATATTATTTTGAACATTATACTATATTCCTATGTTAAGTCATATTGTCTTTTACAACAACTTCACATCAATGATATGTTTATTAGAAAGAACAATATTCAACGTAGTAAATATTTGTCAACTAATCAAACTAGCTTGTTAAAGTGTAATGTAACTTATGGTTAAGGTTGATATTGTATGATGTAATATTTTATAGTCCTAAGGGCAATCATTGTAAAATATATTTAATTTATTATAATAATTTATTATGTAAGTCCTATGGACCATAATTACCTCATTATAGTTAAACCAACCTTAAATCTTCTTGTTATGTTGTATTAGGTTAAAATCATTTATGTAATTAAGGTTTTGGTATTGGTATAAATACCCCCCAAAACACCATTCATTTGAGTGTTATGATCCTTATCCATAAATAATACAATAATATTTATGGTGCTTAAGGTAACCCCCAATTTCTATATCTATCACTTTTCTTTTCTCATCAATTTATGATTTTTATATAATATTTGAGTGGATGGTTTGTAAATATTCATTTGTGGAATATATTATGAATTCTAAAATTGTATCAAAGTGAGCATGGAGCTAGCTCATTTGGTCATGTAAAAATACTATTTATAGACTCTAACCTTCCTTTCAATCCCTTAGTTAACCTCTCCTCAATATCTTATAAGTCAGTTTCTGACAAGAGGTAAATTTTTTTTTTTATATTTTTGGTATCCAAAATTTCAAAAGCATTAGAGGAAAAAGCCTTGTGTTTTCTAAGAATTGCTTCAAATTTCTAGTGTAGAGAGACTACGGTCTCATGCTACCTACAAAATTCAAATATTAAGGATAAATAGGTTGCCATGTAGGGAAGCCTATACAAATGCTATTGTTGCTTTGTTTTGAAATATAGGACAATGGCTATAATATTATTAATTTTGCTTTACTTAATTGCATGTAAAGTAGTTTACACTATTATGAAAATAGCTCTACCTTGAATATTAAAGAAATAATTAAAGGGTGGTAGAACTATGTGTTATTAAAACCTCCAAGTGGTGAACGCATTTATGTTAGAAGATAGTTAAAGTAGATGATGTGAAATGATGAATGGACCATAATTACTTGGAGCACACACAAAGAAAAAGGAGGAAGCTCGGCAACTTGGCATTATGCATGGAGGAAGAGGAAAACAACTCACGTGAATCTCACATATCATTTTGAGGGGCGAAAGAACAAAATAAGAAGGTAAGGTATTTTTCAAACCACCGTACGAGGAGAAAATAGAAGAGAGGAAAGGCAAAGGGAGACTAAAAAGTTTAGCAAATTGTTCGATTGAAAAGCGAGAGAAATAGGTCTGTACCTTCTATGACATTGAATGCGTACACCATGTTTAAATCAGATTGATTGAACTTCTATATTTGTTGTGTGTTGTTGCTATTTGGCTAAAATAAGAGATGGTAATTGAAAGCTATGAAATTGTTAGTAAATCGTTACTATGTGGAACAATTCTTCATTGTATTCTCAAAGCTATATTAACGTGAAAGTAAAATGTTGAAATAATTATGTCATATGGATGAATTAACACATATTAAAAGGGCATGTAGTGTTGGTAAGTTTTTTGTTCTGTTATGTTGATTGGAAAACATTGATAACTCTGCATTGTCGTGAAATAATGTATTGTTGTGTGTTGCCTTGTATGCAAACAAGAAATAATTACTATGTTGTTGTGTGGCAGTATGTTTGTGTTTAATAGAAATGTTGGGATGGGTGCAGTGTATGATAGTATCCCTTATAAAGCATAATGAAAGAAGTAAACTTTAGTTTTATATATTCCTTTGAAAATAGAAAGCAATTCTAGAAGAGATAAATAGGTTTATTGTGGAAACATGTTTTAAATTCTAGAAGATCTCGGGAAAGGAGATTGGTGAATATTCTAAAAAATTTCTAGTGCAGTTGCATGTGTGCATGATAGAATATTGCATATTCATAACTAGATAGTCATGTTTGATCCCTGGCATCACCCAAGTTTCCTTTGTATGAGTTGTAATCTTCTCGAAAATCGTTGGTGCTACGCTGGGTGAATTAGAGAAGATTAGTCTCAAGGATGCGCAAGGAGAGAAACATCTTTACCACTATTGTAGTTCTTGAAATAAAAAAAACAAACCAAAAAATAAAGCAACAGTTGAGAAAAGAAATTGGTCGTCTTGGCCTGGACGATAGTACAAGTTAATTGTGGGTGACAGTGCTTTTGGGTAGTCCAAGCCTTAGTATGAGAAATAGTATGATTATTTAACAGTGAAAGTTTGAAACCTTATCTCTATAGAAAATGTGAAGCCCATGTATTTTTGTTTACTTTAAATGGATTCAAATATTCTAGAAGCATCATCGTGAGCTTGGTGAAGCCGGATGTAGCATTTGTAATTAAAGTGTACTAATTTTTTTTTCCATATTCAATGATAATGGTTCTTGGTTTTGTATTTTAGTTGATGTACTATGAATTTGAAATTCCTGAATAAGACATTAATAAACCAATCTTGCTTAAACTCAGAAGGGTCATGGACAAATTAAAAAGTATAACTCTTGAGTTTGTTGTTATAAATTAAAAACTCCTAATATTTTGAGATGGCGAAGCATGCTTAAGGTCGAGCCAAGTAAAATCTGTGACTAAATTAGTTAAGTTCCGTGATATTGACTTCTGCACAAATTTTTAAGGAGTTTCTACGTTTTGTAATATGTTGTTCATTAAGCAAGGCAAACATAGAATTATGCCAAAAAATTCTTGGAAGAACCAAGAGAAAAGTTTAGATGTAAACAAACCTAGTTATTGTTGTAATTAAACTTTAATACAACCAAAGTATGACATTGGTCTTGTTGTCATTAGAAAGGTTGTGTAGCCGATTAAGAAGGCAAATTGAAAACACACATTTTAATATGGGAAACTTGTAAACATTCTAGTTTATTCTTGCATTTTTTTGGAAGTCGAACCTATGGGGAAATTGGGTTGCAACTCTTCTTTTTAGAATGTGTTAAAACCCCTAGTGACAATGTAATTTGGGTTTAGACAACCTATCATATTTTTAATAAGATAGTCTTTCTTATATGGCATGTTATTGAAGGATTTGCTTAAGGTCTTGTATGCTTATATTAATGAGAGATAGTTGTTGAACTTAACTCCAGGAAAACATTAAAAGGCTTAGGTTCTAAATGCCTAACCTATAGATATGAGAAAATTTTGAGGTGCGGGTATGCACACAACAAGTTTTGAGTCCGCAGATGACTAACGAAAATGGTTGAAATCAATTTGGTCAGTCAAAATGGAAATATGGTATAGGACACCTTTATCCAAGCTAAACTTGAATAGCACTATGATGAAAACCTTACTTAGTATACTTAGCTAGATTAGCCATAGAGTTTGGTATGGGATAAACTACTGTGAGTTATCCTGGGTTTGGAAAAAGAAGTCCAAGGTCAGGGTATTGACATGGCGCTAACTGTCTCTAGTTTAAGGGACTCAACAGTTAGTCACGAAAGCATAAACACGCTAACCTCTCTCATATTATTTAAGAACAGGTCGACTAGTTAGTCGAGGGTTCAATATGTTGAGGTAGGGAATAAAAGTATTCCCCTCTAGGTGTTATGGGCCCTAGAGGATAACCCTAGTCATGGTTTAGTCCTCATACTGGATATATGTGGATGATAAATGAGACTAACTGACTCCACTAAAAGGCTACTCTATGGGATATGGTCAATCTCATCCACTTGGGTGGTTGTCTACAATAGTCTTAGACCCAAATATGGTTAATTATGCTTGTGCTAAGTAGACAATGAATAATTAAAATATCATTGGATGATCTAAACCATGTGAACATGTAAACAAACCTAAGAACATAGGAAAATAACTTTCGGGTCTACTTAGGAAACTTACAAAAAAAATATTTGTTAGTTGCATATATTATTTTTAGGACAACCAAGTGAGTCAATAGGCTTGGGTTGTTACATATGGTATTAGAGAAAAAGAGATTCTAAGTTGTAGATTTTGAGTGCGAGATAGATTGGATAATTTTAACTAATGCTCTACCTATTTCACCTATAGGTTAAATGACATGATTGTTGCGAGGTGGGTCCTCAAGAAATCCTATAGGAGGCAGGGAGGAGGAAGACACCGAAAGACTTGTAAGGAGGCCATGAACAAATCTAAGGCAAAAAGGACCTCAGCGTGAAAGAAGGGTTAATGAGATTTCCCACAGTGAGAGTGAGACCAGTGTGGAGGTAGGAAACCTCACTAAAGTGGTGCAGTTATTGCAAACACATATGGACTACCAAAGGGAAGAGATGGCCCAACAAAAAACTCACATGGCCCAACAACAAGAATTTATTATCCAACAATAGCGGGTCATAGAAGACTTAACTAGTGGATGAGGAAATGGATTGGAAAGGTCAATGGAAGAATCAAGGGAACCAGAGAGATCCAGTGCTGGAAGGGCAAGGGTGAGTAAGGAGTTGGACAGAAATTTGAGAAAGGTAGTAATAACTAAGTTTGATGGTAAGGGTGATGGTGAATCAGCCAAAAATTGGTTGAGTGAGCTAGAGTCTTACTTTTCTCTAGTAGTCCTATCCTCTGAATCCAAGACTACTTTGGTAGTAATGAACATGATATAAATAGCCTTGGACTGGTGGAAGTTGTATAAGAAAGGGCATAGAATTGAAGTTGTTGACCTCAAATGGGAGGAGTTTGTCAAGGAATTCAGGGATAGATTCTTGACAAAGCAATATTATGTAGAGAAATTTGGGGACTTCTCAAATTTGAGACAGGAAAGCATGACGGTGCGTGAATACCACCAAAAGTTTATTCAAATGCTGAAATATGCATCCCAATATGAAAGCAACGAAGAAATGAAAACACATAAATTTATTCTGGGATTACATCCTAGAATTATGATGGTGGTAAACATGCATAATCCTATCAATTTGCCAATTGCTTTTGATATAGCAAGAAAAGAGGAAGCTAATCAAGAAATGAGGAGGTATATTTTAACTACCAAAAGCTATCTAAAAAGGAAAAATATGAACTCAAGAAGCAAAAAAGTGTAGGTTTTATGAAATGGGAGAAGGAACAAAATAAGAAACCTAAAGGAGGAGATCAAAACAAGCAAGGGGGCAAAAATAGATCCAATTACCAAGGCGGTAAATTCAAGAAGGATGTTAAATAATTTCCCAAGAGGTAGGACCAAAAGCTAGTAGGTCAAGGAAAGGATAGAGAAACTCCATCTGTGAATAGAAATAAAAGCAATAACAAAGGCAATAGAGCTCCACCAGGTGGATGTTGGGTGTGCAAAGGGGCTCATTATGCTAACAAATGTCCTCATAGGGCTGACCTACCACCAAAAACCCCAGAAGAGGCTAGCCACAGGATCTATGCGACCATAGGTAGTTTTGAACTCAATGGTCAGATTACTCCTTTTTTATTGCATGGTAAAATTTTTGGTAAAAATGTGCAAATTCTAGTTGATAGTGGGTCAAAAGATAGTTTTATCTCATCAATATTAGTGAGGGATTTTCCTATTAGACCTGGATTCTTGGCCAAATATTGGAAGGTAGAGTATGGATCAAGGTAAACCCATCATGTTAATCAATGTTTCTTTGACTCCCACATTTCCTTTCCTCAAGGAAAGATCAACTAGCATTTGTATGTGGTGCCTTTGCATGCATTTGACATTATTTTAGGAGTTGATTGGTTAAAAGTGCAAAAGGCTCTTTTAAACTTTGAAGAGAGATGGGTGGAATTTTTGGATGAAGCTAATCAAAGGATTAGAATTAGTTGTGAGTGAAGGGAAGTTAAGCCACATCTATTGACTGCAATGCAGATAAAAAAGGTTATTAAAAATAAGGGAATGATCTTCATAGTTAATATGAATAGGATAGAAGCATCTGAAAAGGAATCTAACCTTTTCCAGCAATACACAGTGTTGGGTGCATTCAAAGATGTATTTCTTGAGGATCTCCCAAGGTTACCTCCTCAGAGGGAATTTGATTTCTCAATCGAGTTATTACCCGAGGCAGCACCAATTGCAAGGTCACCTTATCGAATGACACCCATAGAGTTGTAGGAGCTCAAAACGCAACTTTAGGATTTGCTTGAAAAAGGGTTAATCAAACCTAGTGTGTCACCCTAGGGAGCTCCTATTTTTTTCATTAAAAATAAATATGGTACCTTAAGGATGTGCATAGATTATCGAATGTTGAACAAGGTTACTATCAAGAATAGGTATTCATTACCAAGGATTGATGATTTGTTTGATCAATTGAAAGGAGCAACTATCTTTTCTAAGATAGATTTGAGATCTGGATACCATCAATTAAGGATTCGGGAGGAAGATACTTCTAAAACAACTTTTAGAACAAGGTATGGACATTTTGAATTTACTATCTTACCTTTTGGGCTAACCAATGCCCTAGCTGCATTCATGAACCTCATGAAAAACATCTTTAGAGAACAACTGGATAAGTTTGTACTTGTATTTTTGGATGATATTTTGATTTATTCCAAAAGCAAGGAAGAGCATGATCAACATATGCGAATAGTGCTTGCAATTCTTAGAAAGAATCAATTATATGGAAAATTGACCAAGTGTGAGTTTTATACTCCACAAGTGCAGTATCTTGGACATATTGTTTCTGTAGAAGGAATTGCAATAGACCCCAAGAAAATTGAAGCAATTATCGACTAGCTAGCACCTTCTAATGTTTCAGAGGTGTGAAGTTTTATGGGGATTGTAGGATATTATAGGCGGTTCGTCAAGGGATTTTTGAGAATTTCTCAACCCATTACCAACCTTCAAAGGAAAGGGAAAGGCTTCAGGTGGATAGAGTAGTGTGAAGAGGCTTTTTGAGTTTTGAAAGAAAGGTTGATAACAATACCAATTCTACAATTACCTGACCTTAATAAGTAGTTTACAGTTTGTATAGATGCATCGATCGAAGGGTTAGGTGGGATTTTGACCCAAGATGATGTGGTTATTGCTTATGAGTCTAGAAAGCTCAAGAGGCATGAAGTCAATTATGCAACTCATGATTTAGAGTTGGCAGTGGTAGTACATGCTTTGAAAGTGTGGTGACATTATTTGCTGGGAAAACCATTTGAATTAAAGATAGACCATCAGATTCTGAAGTATATATTCACCCAACCCCTATTAAATGCTAGGCAACGACGTTGGATAGAGTTTCTTGTAGAGTATGATTTTGGTATTGAGTACATTAAGGGTAAGTAATAATGTCGCCAATGCTTTAAGTAGGAGAGGGCATATTACCGCTATGAAAAAATGTCAATATGATCTTTTGGATCAAATAAAGGAGTGGTAAGGAAAAGATGAATTTTTCCAGTCTTGCATCAGTCAAATTGGACAAAAATTAAACAAGGATGCAGAATTTATGATAAAAAATGATCTGCTATTCTTCAATAATAGGTTGGTAGTACCTAATTCAGGGGGATTAAGAGAAACAATTCTTAAAGAGGCTCACAATACTCCCTATTTTGCGCATCCAGGAGGGGAAAAAGTGCATGAGAATTTGAAGAAAGCTTATTTCTGGCCAGGTATGAAAAAATATATCATCAATTATGTGGGCAAAATGTTTGGAATTCCAAAAAGTGAAGGTGAAACATCTGCATCCAGTTGGGAAATTATATCCACATGAGATACCTACGCAAAAATGGCAAGTGGTATCAATGGACTTTATTATGGGATTACCTAAAACAAGATTCAAGCATGATGCAACAAAACTTACCAAACTCATTTAAATATAACCGTGACTTCTAAAAATAAGATTTGAACAAATTTTTCTTCCTAAAAAGTAGAACTTACTAAACCCATTTAAATATAATTGCGGCCTTTGGAAGAACTAGTAGGATTTTTTTTTAAAGAAAAATCTAGATTATATTAATTCATTAACTAGAACATTACAATATTTTGATGTTAGCACTGTCCACTACCTAAAAATCAAAATGAGGTGGACTAGGAGTAAAGCATCCATAACTGAATATACATAAGAATAAAAACCAATATCAATGAAAAACTATAGCTATATATTGTTGCAATACAGATATCAGCACTCATCTGTGGGAGAATATGTTATAAGAAGAAATTCTAGGTATGTATTCCATGATATCTTCTGAAGTCTTCAAAGAAGAAAAAGAAGTAATCAAATCTTGAACCTGCTCATCATTGTTAACTACCTTCTTCTTAGTTTCCTATTGAACCTTCTAAAGATCTTGAATCGTATGAGAAAGTTGATAAAGTCTACCAATAACATCTTGAGGTATGCTGGAAGTTTCATAGACTTAGGAATGAATGCATCCCACATGTAACATAAGATCAAATGTCAAGTCTGCTAAAACTATATCCCCGTGAGTGTCGTCTACCGAAAAGAACACCACTTGCATTATCGGTGATGTGACTCGGGTTCAATCCCCATGGTGGATGTGTATAAGAACTATTACTAAAAAAAAACTATATCCTATGGAGGAGCAGATCCAGTAAACACATTTTTGCATTTGCACTTCCAAATGTGCTTGAGAAGGATGAGTCTATAAAAATCCCAGAGTTTGGGACACTAATCTAGTTGAGAAAAACCTAGCAAAGAAAGCTTCCAAGATCTAGTGAAAGAGGAAAAAAAAGAGAGTAGAAGATATTCCAAAACTGTTTAGCCATGTCACAAAACCAAAACAAATGAATAAGAGTTTCTAAAGCATTACAAAAATTGCATTGAGGGGAATGTGTAAAATCACAACCAAAATTTCAGCAATTGAAAGCTTTTGATGCAAAATCCGCCATCTAAGAAGTTGAGTTTTGGATTCAATAGGAGCTTTCTAAATTTGAGTAGCAAGAAACTACCATTGGGCATTGGTAAAATTCACTTGCCCCTTCACATTGAGCGTAGAGTTCAAAGAAGGGGGACACAGAAGATTTTTGTATAACCAACTAGAAGTAATGGAAGAGATTCTATGACCACTAAGCCATCTCCAATCATTCCAAATATTATGGCAAGTTGTTCCCAAATTCATAAGGACCTCAGAAGGGATGAAAGCCATAATTAAGCTATAAAACTCTTTGAACCTAGAGGGAAGGGAGCAATAATTGCATATCTGGATTGCAGATCTGGTTCCATGTAAGAACTGAACAACTACTGGATCCCAAATATCTTTAATTCTATTCATTCATTTCTTCAACAAAGCTAGACCATGAATAGCATTGCATAAAATTAAAGGTAACGAAACTAATAATCTTTTTATTATGTTCATTATTCCGTAATAAATCATATTTTTTCCTATTCTTAATAGTTCATTGGCCTCGCCGGACTGAACGCTTGTCCCTTTCCTGGTGCTTTCAGTGGCGTAAAATGTTTAAAATGATTGTGGCATGGCGGTTATAGGGGTGGACTATGGGAAGATCTGTGTGGCAGCTTCCGTGGCGGACAACACAGAATACTGTGGCGGCCATAAAAGCTGGACAGCCTACCCAGATTCGTGGCGACTATCGATTCCACCATGTTTAAAAAAAAAATAGTTCATTGGTTATAACCTTTTAACAGGCCCTATGTGTTTTTTTTAAAATGGAATTTTTATAAATTTTTTTTTTTTTTGAATTTACATGGTGGAATCGGTAGCCGCCACGAATCCGGGCAGGCTGTCCAGCTTTTATGGCCGCCACAGTATTCTGGCGCTGTCCGCCCCTGAAGCCCGCCACAGTATTCTGCGTTGTCCGCCCCAGAAGCCTGCCACACAGATCTTCGCGCAGTCCGCCCCTATAACCACCATGCCACAATCATTTTAAACCTTTTACGCTGCTGAAAGCACCATGAAATTTTTTATAAATTTTAGACATTGAAAAGAATTGAATGGAAAATTTTTATAAATTTTAGACATTGAAAAGAATTGAATTGGAGTTGTGAATAGTTAACTCGTAAGGCAAGCATAGGCCGTTATCAATGAAATATAGCATGCGTTTTTTTAATAGAATCTTAGTCCTTTAATACCGAAGTTTTAACTTACATCCCGGATGTGCCCTTTGCATTTTTTCAATTAGCCTTTTAGCACCAGTCTATTGCGTGTTTCAACCATAAGAAGAGAACGTTATAAAAGAGCCTTGGCCATGCGAATAGGCACCAGTCCTTTACGTCCGCTTGTAATCCGCATAAAAACTATGGCCTTTCCACCCAATGCATTAATATTAAAAGGCATAAATATGAATGCTGACAACGCTAATAAATGGAAAAATAAATATATATTAACACCATAGATACCAAATCGATGAATGAACCCACAATTACAGGGCTTGCGTGCCATGAACCATCACGAATTTTTATTATAAATAAATAAACTGATTCAAGAGGACCAACTATCCAAATAAATAAACTAATTCAAGAGGACCAACTATCCAAAATAACGGTGTTAACCAACACGAGGGATGCAAGGGATGCTGCTCCACTGTCGCAAACCCACGGGTTCGTACTTGCTACTTCGCAATTCCATGCTCCTTCCCGCCACCCACATCATCTATCATCTACAGAGTTAATAGCAACCGAACCGTCCGAGGACACATGATGAACTGGACCGTGCGGCCATTGACAGAGCGTGCTGTCTCCACCACAGTCCTATGATACTCATACTTAAATTGACCTCTATCTTTTTTAAAACCTTATAAAAAGAATATTGGGCATCTATTTCTCAGCTACATTATACGAAACTTGGAATCCACTAGCGTATAGATATATTCCACGGCTTGTCTCAGGCTTGGAGTGCTCCATGCTGACTGTCCTTGTCCATCTTCTTTTTATTGGCCTTTATTCCTTAAGCTTTAATGTATTTTAAAGTCATGCAAGTTGATTTTCCTACTTTTATCTGCCTCCTCTTCCTCCGTTTCATTCATTCCAGAAACTCCTGAAAGCCTTCGTCTCATGCCTTCTTTTCCAAGATTCATCTCCAAATGACTGTGGGTTACTTTTTTTTTATTTTTCACGGACAGTCGTGCTAAGGATACCGGGGAATAACATTAGTCACCAGGTAAAATATATTACAAATACCCTTTCTTCACGAGTATGTAGGTGCGTATTAAAGGGTATGTCTTTGTGCTTGTTCATTCAGTATTTATGTTTGTCGAAATGAGTCATGTGTGATATGGATATATACTTTACCAGCCAATGGTTGCAGGTGCGGCATCATCACGATTCACTCCTCAATGCTAGAACTGGGTACTCTGCCCCACCCTACTGCATCACTGAGAGCCCTATAGACTTTGATATGTCTGGCCAAGTATTTCTTTATGTCTTAGCTAAATTGGCGTGTACTGGTAAAGGGAAGAGGACTGGTGTATTTGGTATGTGATTTAAGTACATTGATTTTAGGGCTATTTGTTTGTTGTTTCGGCGATTGCTATCACTAGAAATGTACAAAGATGGGAAACAATGGAATCTGGATAGATCGCATGCCATTTTAGACCCTAACCCTTTGAACAGCAATACCGTTTGTTGTTTGATGTTGTGGGATCAGTTATGTGTTGCCATAAATGTTACAAATTAAATGTGAGTGATATGTGTGAGAAGATGATTACTAGGAAGACACCTTTCCTTGGCCATTTTCTTGTTTAGCTGGAGAGAATCGTGATGATGCTGCATCAGCAATAAATGGCTAAAACGGAGAGGCTGCGTGTTCGCGAGCTGCATACGAGAGCGGATATAAATCCTACAAGAGGTAACTATTCCATACTGTTCTTAAAGTTTCTTTTTTTGTGAACTGAATGTAGATTAGCTGCATTTCTGATCACACGTAGTATGCTTTTACTGGAAAGACACGTTAACTCGCTGTTTCATGAATTTTTAGGGCTACAAGAATAAACACAGCGAAAGCAACGCCCTTATTCGGGACATCAATCGCCACTGTTTTACTGTTGTTGTAGCATGTGCACAATCGGACATGTTAATAGATTTTGGTGTATAATTCTTCTTTAATTCCAAAGAGGACTAGTTCGTCGTATGTTAATAGATTTTGCGATATAATTCTTCTTTAATCCCAAAGAGGACTAGTTCTTCGTTGTTATTCCCTGATATAATTATTTTTTATAAAATTTTTTTAGGTGGACATCACATATAATTCTTTTAAAATGTAGGATATAGTTTTTTCTATACATAACCTTCATCCAAGGGTTTTTTTTTACTTTCTCTTTCTTTTTGAGATACTCTTGCTATTATTGCCCTTTGTCTTTTAAGGCTTCTAGTATTATTATGTTTTTCATGACTCTAATATAATGCTAAGGTCTGGATTAACTAAGATTTGAATTTAAGACCTTCATACAATAAAGTTTCCTCAACAAGAAGCTTTTGGCTCCTCTTGAATCAGCCTACCCTAATATTTTTATATAGTCACTTTGCAATTGCTTGGAACTTCTAAGTTTAACACTATTGAAACCAAATTGTGAAAATTGGACATGTTATAATTTTTCTACATCATTACTCTGAAAAAACATAATTCTCTTTTTTAAACACAAAAATATGAAGTTAAGTAAGATTTAAAGTTAAACTAGAATCACCAATATTTAAATAGTGTTCTAGTAGCAATATTAAATTGTTATTGTTGCTGTTGCTAGTGTAATAAAATTTAAACTGTTGTTGCGGCTAGATTCTACTCTTTAGTAACTATATTCTCAATTTCTGTTTTTTTCTCAAATTATTATTGCTGCTCTTTCTTTTTTCTCTACAACAGTCCCTTCTTTTTTTCTTTTTCTCCCCCAACTAGTCTCTTAAACGTAACTCTTTTTCCTCTCTGTTGCTCCTGCTGCTCTCTCTATTACAGTCTTCTCTACCCTCTCCTCATTACAGTCTTCTCTACCCTCTCCTCACAACAAAACAAGCTCTCTAATACCATACTTGAAATTGTATTACAAAACAATATTTTTATTTCTGTGATTTATTTTTCACATTAACCATTAATTGTTTAACAGTAACATAAAACGTGTTGATAGACTGTAGTTTCACTTCCTGCTTACAAATTAAATGGCCATACAGAGTCGACCAGATTGTAGGGAGGTGTATTTTGATATTTCGATCTTGATCTGTTCAAAGAACAGCTTGTGTTATTATTTCCATTTTATTAAAATCTTAAGCTGTGGGGATCTTATTTCATAGCCATTTCTTTTTCGTCTTCGCAGACGCATTGTCTGAATATGTATCTAATTTCGTGGCTAATAATTTTATCGTGTCATTTTTTTAAAATTTAAAGAGTGGATTAAAACCACGATTTTCAACACGAAATTAGGAGTTTCGCCCTGAAACATCACACTCTATTTCATTGTTTTTGTTGTTCCAGGGACAACATCTTCTAACCAGTAATATTACGTAGAAGGATGGCGATGCCAAGGTCACCATTTCTACTTCGCTCACTTCAACGTTAACAAAAATTAAATTTTATATAAGAGGGGACTACTTTGTTAAACGTGTGTTTTGGCGCATGTATGGCAGTAAATATTTACAAGGATTAAAGTGTTATTTTGTTATTTTTTTTAGTTTTACAAAGACACTGCAGTGGTTAGGATTTTAGTTTTTTTGGGAGAAGTTTAAGGTTTAAACTTGTGCCTAAGGTTACCTTCCCAATCTAGTGTTAGCTGGTTGTTGTCAGTTTTATTGGGTGTAAGTTTGCTTCCAGAATTAGTTAGAATGTTCCCGAATAGAATTTTCCAGAAATCTGCAACAGTTGAAATTCTTCACAAAAGCAGTTTTAAAAAAAAAAAAAAAAAAATTATAAATTTCTTCATTATCCAGCTGTCTAGCTTAATGCGGAAGTTTTCCGGATTACTCTTCAAGTTTATAAATAAGACCATTTGCAATGTAATGGAGTGCAAGCAATGTAATGTGTTTACTACAGTAATTAAAAAAATCTGAGTTTAATTTGCAGCAGCAAAATCTATCTTGTTCTATTATCCCCTGTTTTATTTTTCATATATTCTCTATTTTCCTGTTTTATGCTCTGCCTCTAATCTACATTTGGTATCAGAGCCAGGTTGTGGTATTTTGAGAGTTTATTTGTAGAATGACAGGAGTAAATGGCAACAATCTTACTCAATCCCAGATTCCATTGTTCAATGGAAAGAACTATGACTATTAGAGCATCAAGATGAAGACTTTATTTTATTTTAAAGAGCTATGAGATTTAGTAGAGAATGAATTTCCAGAACCAGAAAATCAAGTAGCACATAATGCCCTGTCACAAGCAGAGAAAGATGTACTAAAGGAGAATAGAAAGAAGGATGCCAAGGCACTGTTTTTTATTCAGCAAGTAATGGAAGAGTCAATTTTTCCAAGGGTTGCAACAACAACAAGATCCAAGCAAGCATTGGATATTCTACAAAACTCATACCAAGGAACCAACAAAGTGAAACTAATAAGATTACAAATACTTAGAAAAGATTTTGAAAATTTGCAAATGACAAATATTGAGTCCATAAATGATTTCTTTACTCGTGCATTAAGCATAGTGAATCAAATGAGATCTTATGGAGAGATATTAACTGATCAAAATGTTGTAGAAAAGATCTTAAGAAGTCTTCCTATCAAATTCGATCCAATTGTTGTATCTATTGAAGAATAAAAAGATCTATCAAAAGTTTCTATTGATGAGATTATGGGTTCTTTACAAGCTCATGAGCAAAAGCTAAATAGATCAGTAGAAAAGATCTTGAGAAGTCTTCCTATCAAATTCAATCCAATTGTTGTAGCTACTGAAGAATCAAAAGATCTATCAAAAGTTTCTATTGATGAGATTATGGGTTCTTTACAAGCTCATGACCAAAAGCTAAATAGATCAGTAGATTTTTCCATTGAAAATACCAAGTTTAAATTAAACGTAACATAATAAGGGGAGGAAATGGTAACAAAGGAGGATTCACAAGAGGTAGAACTAGCAATTGGAATGAAGGAGGTAAATCAAGTATTTCTTATGAAGAGAGAAAAAAATCAAATTTCTTTGCAAGCAAGCGAGGTAGAGGAGGAAGTTATTAAGACAATCATGAATCCCATGGCCAATATCAAAGGTATGACAAAACTCAGGCTCAATGTCAAAACTGTAAGAAATTTGGGCATTTTGAAAATGAATGTAGAAAGAAGCAGTTTGATATGAATAGGTAAACTACAAATTTTTAAAGACAAAATCAGAATTATAATAGTGATTCAATGTTTATCACTTTTACTGCTGCACAAGAAATCTTAAAAAAAGTGTGGTTTTTAGATAGTGGTTGTAGTAATCACATGAGTGGAAACAAGGAAATGTTTGCAAATATAGATAAATCTGTGGAGTCTGAGTTAAAACTTAGAGATAATAGTAAAATAACTATTACAAGGTAAATGTAGCATAAATATTAAAAGCAAACAAGGAGAGAAGAAACACATTCTAGATGTGTATTATGTTCATAATATTAAACATAATCTTATTAGTATTGGATAGCTAGTACAAAAGAGATATGGAGTCTATTTTGAAAATGGTGCATGCATGATTCTTGATAAAAAATAGAAGGTTAATAGTAAATGTCCGAATGACACAAAATAAGATGTTTCCATTAAGATTGTAAAATGACTTACCTATATATTTTAACGTAGATATGAAAGATCAATCTTGGTAATGGCATTTGAGGTATGGCCATCTAAGTTTTAGTGGGTTAAATTTGTTACATAGAAAAAACATGGTGAATGGTTTACCATTCGTTGAGCAGCCAAATAGAGTTTGTGAATGTTGTATTCTTAGTAAACAACATAGAGAATCATTTCCTGTTGGTAAATCATATAGAGCAAAGGTTTCGATTGAAATAGTGCATTCAGATCTATGTGAGCAGATGCAAACACCTTCAATAGGAAATAGTCTATATTTTATGACTTTCATAGATGACTATACCAAGAAAACATTGATATATTTTTTAAAACATAAATCAGAAGCCTTTGAATTTTTTTAGCAGTTTAAAGGAATGGTTGAAAATCAAAGTGGACATTACATAAAAGTACTAAGAATAGATAGGGTGGAGAATTCATGTCCAATGATTTTTTGAACTTTTACAAAGAAAATGGGATCAAGAGACAATTTACCATATGCTATACACCACAAAAAACAGTGTTGTAGAAAGAAAGAATAAAAAAATTATGGAGATGGCGAGAAGCATGTTGAAAGCTAAATATTTACCAAATGAGTATTAAACTGAAGTTGTAGCTTGTGCAGTATATGTTTTCAATTGTTCCCCACAAAAAGTGTGAGATATAAGGTACTAGAAGAAGCATGGATAATAAAACGCATAATGTTTCTCATTTGAGAGTGTTTTTATGCATAGCATATGCACATATTTCTTATGGAAAAAAAAAATTATATGATAAAGGAGTACGATATATTTTTGTAGGCTATAGTGAACAATCAAAAGCATACAAGCTATATAGTCCTATCACAAAGAATATAATTAGCAAATATGTTGAATTTCTTGAAGATGATGAATGGATTTGGAATATAAATCTTTAACAACAACAACTTAAAATAAGAGAGTCTAGTGAAGCTCATACTCCAGAAAATAATTCCAGAACATCTCAATGTGGATCCACATCTTTGTCAACTCCTTGATATCACTCCAGTGATGATTCCGATTCAGACAAAACTCCAAAGAAGATAAAAAAATTGAGGGAGATTTATGAAATGAATCAAAGTAATCAAGATGATTTAATTTTTGAGTGTGTTATTTTCTACTGTTGATCTAGTATGTTCTGAAGAAGCAATTAAGAACAAAAATTGGAAAAAAGTAATGGATGAAAAAATTGAAGCAATAAAAAGAAATCAAACCTAGAAATTAGTAAATCTACCAGCAAGGAAAGATGTAATTGGTGTAAAACAGATTTATAAGACCAAGTTTGATGTTGATGGAAATAATCAAGAGGGTGTTGATCATTTTATTAGGTAGTTAGTTTGGATGGGTTCTACCATTCTTCTTTGGAATATTTGGAATGAAAGGAACAGTCAAATTTTTAATCAAGATAGGAAGGATATTCACTATATTTTGCAAAAGACCATAGCCAACTTAGTTGAATCAGTCCATCAACTCCTTAATCACCCTCAAAACTCCCACCAAATATGGGATCAAGTGATGCAAATATTGAAGATTAAATCTTCTAAGGGCAACCAACTTAAAGGGAATGTGAGTATTAGTAAGATGGATAGGACTAGAAATTGGCAACCTCCTCCTAAGGATTTTGGAAAAGTCAATATTGATGGAGCCTCTAGAGGGAACCCTGGAAAAGCTTGTGTGGGAGGAATTGGTAGACTTTCAGATGGCTCCCTGGTTTTTACTTTTGCTGAAAATTTGGGTAATCTTTCCAATAACCTTGCTGAGGGGTATGGTATCCTCAGAGGCCTTCGAGGAGGCTACTAAGGTTGGATGGGAAAAGGTGTTAGTTGAGTCTGACTCTCAACTTATGATTAATCTCTTGAAGAATCCTAAGAATCATAAGGTGGATTGGAGAATAAAAAGAATTATTGAGAAGATTCAACTAATTCAGATGGGATTTTTAAAAGTTGATTACAATCATGTGGTCAAAGATCAAAACAAGAGTGTTTATGCTTTAGCTAATTGGGCTTTGGATAAAAGTGATCTTACTTGTTATGGCCACCCTCCTATATGGTGGGCTTCTCAAATTAGGGAAGCTCTTCTTTCTATCATTTCTTTGGATGGCTCCAGTTCTGAAGGCACCTAGTTTCTTCTTGTTTTTTTTTTGTGCTTCTCTTTGGTTCATTCAGTTTTTTTTTAGTTCCCTAGCTCATTCTTTTGTTTATTTTGTTTCCTCTGTTGATTCTTGCCTTATCAGTCTTCTGGTCTAGATAGGTCATTGTTATGTTCAATTTTTTTTTCTTTTTCTTTTCTTTGTTTAGTTTTTTAAGGTGGGTGGGTTCTTTTGTTTTGTTTTGTTTTTGTGTTCTTTGTGTTGTTTTTTTGTTGTTCCTGTGTTTTTTTTGTTTTGTGTGTTTTTTTTTTTTATGATTTTTGTTATTGTTCTTGTGTTTTTTTCGTTCTTGTTCTTGGGTTTCTCTTTGTTTTTGTTAATTCATGTTTTTATGTGTGAGGGTTTTCTATGTTTTGTGTTTTTGTTTATTGTCTATTGTTGGTTGTTTTTTATTTTAATTTTTTAGGTTTTGGTTGTGTTTTTTTTTCATGTTTTTTTTTGGGTTATGTCTTTGTAGTGTTCTAATGTTTTTGTCTTGTTTGTGTTTTATTATGTGGTTCTTGTGTTTTTCTATGTGGTTTGTATTGTTGTTTATTTTATCTTATTGTGTGTGTTTGGTTGTGCTTTTGTTTTTGACACACTCAAGGAGCATTTTTTTATTTTATTTTATTATTTTTGTTGTTATTTACTTATTTTTAAATTGGTTTTGTGTGTTTGTTTGCTCCTTGAGTATGTCAAAGGTGGTAGGCTAGGTCCGAGTCCTGGCTATTTTTGGTGGAATGGATACCCCTGCCTCCTTGGGTCTTACCCCGAAAGTGGCATCCCTTTTGGGATGTTTTCCACAAAAAAAAAATATGTTGATGGAAATATTGTGAAGCACAAAGAAAGGCTAGTTGCAAAGGGATTCTCACAACAATATGGGATTGATTATAATGATACTTTTGCTTCAGTATCTAGACTAGATACAATAAAAACTATATTAGCAATAGTGGCTTAGCACAAGTGAAACATTTTACAAATGGATGTCAAATCAGTTTTTTAAATGGAATATTACAAGAAGTATATGTGCAACAGCCACAAGGTTATCAGATTTTGGGTTATGAGCATAAATTTTATAGATTAAAGAAAGCTTGATATGGTCTTAAGTAAACCCCAAGAGCTTGGTACAACCACAATGATTCATATTTCTTGAACAATAAATTTAGTAGATGCAACTGTCAACCAAATAATTACATTAAGACAAATGATTGAGGTGAGATTTGAATTATATGCGTATATGTTGATGATTCGATATACAGGAAAGTTTTCAATTGATTCCTTCAAGTCAACCTTGAAGAAAGAATTTGAGATGATAGATTTGGGATTAATGAAATATTTTTTGGATATTGAAGTAAGTCCGACGAATGAAAGAATTTTTATAATGTCAATAAAAATATGCAAATGATGTTTTGAAGAGGTTTAGAATGTCAAATTGTAAATCAACATCTACACCTATGGCAATATAATTTAAACTAAGTAAAGAAGACAAGGGCACAAATATAAATCCAAAATTATATAAAAGACTAATGGGTAGTTTGATGTATTTGACAACAACAAGGCCTAATATTGTGCATGCAATAAGTCTAATTTCAAGATTCATGGAGACTCCAAAGGACACACATTGGCAAGAAGGAAAAGAATTTTGAGATATGTTAGTGGAACAAGAGATTATGGGATATTGTATTCAACATCAAATAAATTCAAATTGATTGGATATACGAATAGTGATTTTTTTGGCAACATTGATGATATAAAGAGAACATTTGAATATATCTTTCATCTCGGCTCAGGTGCAGTTTCATGGACTTCCCAAAAATAGTCTATTGTAACTCTTTCAAAAACTGAAGTAGAGTATGTAGTAGCAATAGTAGCAGTATTTCAAGTTGTATGGATGAGAAGAATAATGCTAGAATTGAAAAAAGAACATAAAGGAGCAAAAAAAATATTGTGATAATAACTCAACAATAGAACTATCAGAGAATCATATTTTTCACAAAAGGAGCAAGCATATTGATACAAGATATCATTTCATAAAAGAATTGGTCGACAATGGTGAAATATATAATGACCATTGTAAAACCAAAGATAACTATGCTGACATCCTCACAAAGCCATTAGCTAAGGAGAGTTTTGAAAATTTGAGAGAAAGGTTGGGCATCATCAAGTCTAGGAAGCAAGGAAATCAAGCTTAAGGGGGAGTGTTGGAATGATAAGCTTGATTCAATAATTAGTTAGAATGTTCCATAATAGAATTTTTGAAAAATTTACAACAAATTCTAGAAATTCTCCAGAATACAATTTTAAATTTTTTTCTAGAATATTCTAAATTCTAGAGATTTCTTCATTATCCAGTTGTCCAGCTTAATGCAAAAGTTCTCTGAATTATTCTTTAAGTCTATAAATAAAACCATTTGCAATGTAATGGAGTTCAAGCAATGTAATGTGTTTACTTCAATAAGTAATAAAATTCGAGTTTAATTTTTAGCATCAATCTCTACCTTGTTTTGTTATCCCCTATTTTATTTTTCATATATTCCCTATTTTCCTTTTTTATGCTCTGCCCCTAATCTACACTGGGATCCCCCTTTATTTTACCTTCTAGTGCAAGACAACAAATTTTATAACCGAAACATCCAATGGTGTTATTGATTCTCCTAAAAAATAACAATAATAATAAACACTTCTAATTTGTAAATAAAATAAAAAAGTTATAATTATTTTTAAAATAAGTTATGGTAATGGAGTAAAGATTAAGAGTACCCTAAAAAGTCTAAGGAAAATTTGATGGAGTTAGGGTTTAACACAGTAATGGTAGGAGTATTGGCTGATTGAGATGAACTGGAGGAATGCTACAATTGCATCGGGACGTCATAGAGCATCCATGCTAGTGGCATTTTTTCATATAAAAATGATTGAAAGGAACAAAATTTCCCAATGCATGTCGAGAATCATTTGTTAAAGAACAATGGATATTTGGAATGTGAATCTAGGCCAGTTCTAGTGGTTCAACCAGACTCGGTGGTGGAAGATGTGGAGTATTTAATCAAGCATGCAGCTATTGGTAAATTTATGGGCATCCAAATTTCTCTTCCCTTTGTGGAGGCTTGGGTTAGGAATACTTGGAACCCTAATGGTGACGTGGAGGTGATTATGAGTACGAATAGTTATTTTATGATGGTTTTATCTTGCAAATTGTAACAAAGAATCTGAACGGGGTCCTTATTTTTGTAACTAAGCTAGACTATTTCTTAAACATTGGCATGTGGGTTTCAACCTGTTAGAGGAGTGACCACTGGGGGTTCCAGTGTGGGTTCGGCTCCCATGGCTCCTGTTGTAATTCTTAAGAAATGACATCTTGCATATAATTGTGCTTCTTCTTGGGAAGCTAGTTGGACCATAACAACATATGATGAAGAAAAAGGTAATTTTTGTTGCTCATATCTATGTCGAAATTGATTTAAACAATCCTATTCTAGATTCTATTAAAATATCATTTGGACCATATACATGGGTTCAACAACTTGACTATGAAGCTCTTCCATTTTTTGTTGGATCTGTCATGAATACGACCACTTGCAAAGAAAATGTCCTAATTATATCTTACAAGTGGCTTCAAATCCTGATCCCTCTTGATCTGCACAAAATCTAGATAATGAAAAAGCCCTGATAAAGGAAGAAGATCGAGATAAGGAAGGCTTTATTCCTATAAAACCCTAAAATAGAGGAAGAAGGGTAAAAAGAGCCCTTAAGGATAGCCATACAGATGCTCTGCTCAACCATTTTGAGATACTATATGGTCTTGATCAGTACATAGAGTTACCTGAAATGTCACTACCTGATGCAGATATAACAGGGCCAAATCAGATGTCTCTTCTTGAGGTGGAGCCTAAGGAATCAAATCTAGTGGATTTAAATGAAGAACATATGGCTTTGGTTTCGAGTACAGGTGATATGGTTGGCTCTAGCCCTGGAAGAAAAAATATTTTGGAAAGTGGCATAGATATAGTTGTTAGACTAATATATCATATCCTAAGTTGTTACTAGGATAAAGTTGAATGGTTGATATTAGCTCAATTAGTTATGATCCAATGGATCATATTGTACACATTTGCTATTTAAGTAAGGTCTTTGTCATTGAATAATATCAAGTATTTCTTTTTTCCAACATGGTATCAGAGCAGGCTTGCCCTGCCCTGTGAGCCTGAGGAGCTTTTCCTCATGAAAATTCCTCCCTCTTTTTTTCCCTCATTTTTTTTTCTCCAATTTTTTTAGCGAGGGATTATGCTCCATATTTTTTGATGGATTAGAAACCAGATGGTTAAAAAAAAATCTACATTTTGGGAGGTTTCTTTTAGTTTTTTTATGGTTATTTTTATTACACTACAGATCTAGGTTTTTCTATCGATACCTCTTAGAGCAACCAGTTTACCTGGTAGCGGTGGAAGCTGTTTTACTCACCCTCCTTTGGTAACTATGTCGAAGACAACAATGTGGCTGGTTCATTTTTTGATATATTTGGTTGTAGTAATGCAGTGTTAGCATGAAAAATGATTTGAATGGGGTGATTTACCCCATGATGCTATTCTCTATTCGATGCTTGCTTGTGCCTGATGCTCATTTGTTTTTTTTTTTTGGCACCCAACATTCGCTAGAAGTGGATGTTTTTTTACCTAGATCTAGATGAAGCATTAAAAAACCTCTTATACGATGGATGTGATGTTCTTTCTACACAGATATGATGGATTTTCTTTCTAGTGGCTCTTTTTTTTTAGCAGCATCAGCTATGCAACTATTGTTGAAACGTCCTTTTTTTCAATATGTTTGATGGGATTTTTACCTCTGAAGTCGTGGGTGTTATAACATAGGCCTTAGATCTAGATTGCCTGCCTATAGTGCCACTCATTGTACGAGATCCAAATTGTCCACTATCAAAATTGAGTTGCAAGAAGGTGGATGTGGTTAAAGTTTTCACAGTGCAGGGTCTAGCGTGGTGACAAAAACTGCAAGATATTTGTTTTTTTGATAGATATTCGTTGTTTTGAAGATGAGCAACAATGAGTTTTATCTATCCTCTGGTAGTTAAGAGGAGCGCATTGAGCATCATCACAATGACGAGCAGTGCCTCCATACCTTTGTAGATACCCCATAAGTCATCCTGGGTAACGGTGTGTTGGAGCACATCGATGGCTCCTATGTAGCAGTTGCCCTTGGTTTGGATTTGAAATTTGACTTTTATTGTGTCGAAGGGGTACCCACACATGATCTGGGTAGTGCCATCGATGGTGCCCACCATCATATCCTTCGCTGCATCTGCTTTGCTAATTATTACGAATAAGTGCTAAGAGAATGTTGTAGTGTTCAGCAATGTCATAGTGGTTAGCTTCAACAGCATCGGGCTATGAGAGGAATGGACACACCATGGGTGTAGTAGGATGAATGATTTTTTTTCTCCTATTTTATTTTGGAGAACATATGCAAGACCCGATGGCTTTTTTTTTGTTGAGACGCGCGGTGGTTTTTTTCTTGCTCAGTCTGCAATATAGTTATCCAGCGATATTTAGCAACTTTTTGACTGAGTTTCATCCACAGATGCAATGATTTGAGTTTTTCATTTATAGTAGAAGAAGGAGCTCTGACATTCTAGTCATCACACTAAATATTGCTTGATGAATATTATCATTTTTTGAGTAGATATCATTCTGTGGCGATCATTCAGTTGACCATGGAGATGCATCTTTGTATGGCTGGAAAATATAGGACTTCCTGATATGAGAAAGTGGATTGATTGGCCATGAATTTGGTTGATGTGTCAATATACCGATGCTGGTATTTTTTCCTGTGATGGGGTTTCGATTGAACAAATGATGACCTCTGTGATGGTGGTTGATTTGTTTTGCATTGATTATTACCCCGTTGAATGCAAATCTGCTGTTTGAGCCAAGATTGTGGGATCATGTTATTGCTGACTACGTCAACTTTCTGTGCTCATTGGAGGGACGTTCAGTAGTTGCTATGTGTTACAAGGCTAAATTAGTGGAGCAAAAGTCATCCTTGTGACTCCTTCATGAGTTTCTACAAGTACAGTGTCGCCATGATTCTCTCAAAAGGCACAACAACCACTAACAAAGGAGGGGCCATCACCATTGTAATTTCCTATCGAGATAGAGCGGGAGCGAATGAGGTGGGCTGATTTGTACCTATTAAAGCCATAGTGGTATGAGAGGCATGTTATCTACGGGGTAGGCGGATCGAGATATCCCAGGCCCAGGGGGTCTCCAACGCCACTCCTGGCCCTATGCCTATTAAGGGAAATGTCGAGCAGAATAACACCTACGCTGCAAAGCATGAACATGAAGCCTGAGGTAAGGCTCTCAATTATATCCTGCCCATTGATACGGCCAGAGAGGAAGATGATGGGCCTGATGGCCCCCATGATGGGATCCTACAAGCTATCAGACGACGTTGGAAACCTTTGATGCCATTTACAGGGAGATGAAGAAATCATCAAGTATAGGATAAAATGCTTGCTTACTTGAGTTGACAACGAAGAGGGCAGGAGCTTTATAAGAATTAGTGGGCCAATATGAAATGTACTCAAATGAACTTACTTTAATATTTTTATAAATCTCTTTAATAAAGTAGAGGGCCCACTTTCTTTTATTTGTGTGGGATTTATAATGTTTTTTTAGATATAACTTTATTATGCGGTGGACACAATGGGCCCATATTAGCTTTTTTTTAGCTTCTTTGAAATTTTTATTGTATTCAAAAGGTGGCCCATGCATTTTCTCATATGAGAGAAATTTTAAAACCATGCTATATTTTGAAGATTCCAAAATATTTTCTTGTGAGGGAATGGAGAAGTTTTTTATATTTCCTGCAGATGAAGGCCTCATTGGCACCCGATCATAGGGTTATTTATAGTCATCAAATTTTTTTTTCCAAGATGGACATATTGGTAGTATCAAATTTCCATTTTGAGGCACTTTAACATGTATTTTTTAGTCTCAAATATATTGTATCATGGAGTGCATTGTCAGTTGAACCCGACACTCCTAGATATTTGAAATTGTGAATCTTGTATCTAGTCATCTTCTCTATAGTACCTGGCAGATGCAACGGCTGGTTACCCATGCATTCTGGTAGGATGAGGAGGTCACCATAAGTATATATTATATAGCTACCTTGGTGCTTCATTTTTATTCCCTTGCTTTTGTTGTTTCTCTAGAAGTTTTTGGACCTTGTTATCAACCCATTGTGTTCATATAGGTGGAAATGACATACTCGTGCTTGTGAAGTCATTTTTCGACTACCATTGCAATTTTTGTGGTTATTTTTCCACACTATCTTCACACTCTCCTTTTGTGAGACACTTTGGTTTCAAGGGGTTTTTCTTTAGTGACCTTATTTCATGGTTCACAACCTTGATTTTTATCACAAGTACTAGTATGAGAGTAATTTTTCATTCAGTTTGGCGATGAGGCTTCTCTACTTTTTAGAGGAATATCATGGATCATTTGTAGGCTTCTTGATGGAAGTTGTACTAGGGGGTTGAAGATAACATCCTCCTTGCACATATTCTTACTTATTCTTCTTATTTCTATTATGGCAGGTGGTTTTATCCCTTGTGGTCTTTCATCATCTCTCCATCAGGGTTTTTTATGGATATATTGTACATGAGTACCTTATCAGGCCTTGTTGTCGAGACTCATTTTTGTGGATATACCACTAGTTTGATTATGTTGTTTTTCACTACCTCCTAGTACCACTTAAGGTGGGGTGTTAGTATATCCTAGTACCACTTAAGGGGGGTGTTAGAATAATATATCATATCCTAAGTTGTTACTAGGATAAAGTTGAATGGCTGATATTAGCTTAGTTAGTTATGATCCAATGGATCATATTGTACACCTTTACTATTTAAGCAAGATATTTTTCATTGAATAAAATCAATTATTTTATTTTTCCAACAATAGTTGTGCTCTCTCCTACGGTGCTAGGATTACAGCAAAAAATAATTAAAAATGGTGCATCTGATAAGAATATGAATGTGGGTCAAAATAAAGACCAGGATGAAATTAAGTTAATAGGGGAGACTTTGGTGGAGTCAAGTTTGGTGAGAACATTGGACTCCCATTTTTCTAACCCCTAAAAGTGAGTATCCTCTCATGGAATGTAAGTAGGTTGAACAACATCCCCAGAAAAAATGTTGTTCTTGATTTGATTCATGTACATTCTCTGGATGTGATATTTATTCATGAGACTAAATTAGCTACTGATAGTATGTTAAATATCGCTCCCAAGTTATGGATAAGGGTTCAATGCCAGCATATTGGTGTATGTAGATATGTGGGTGGTGTTGTTTGTTTATGGGATATGGTTAAGATCTCTCCTCTTACTTAGATTTCTAGAAGATTTTATATTTCGATGATTAGGCATGAAAATAAATCTGGTGAAACCATCCTATTTACAAATGTGTATGCTCCTATTGTTTACAATGGTAAAGTAAATTTGTGGGAGCACATTGGATTTGTGAGAAGTTTGGCTCCCTTGTATCCATGGATTTTAGTTGGAGATTTTAATTCTATCACTTTTATGGAGGAGAAATGCGATGGAGTTGATCATCTCAAGCCTTTTTCTTCTATCTTTAGTGCTCATATATAGGACCTGAAATTGGTTGAAATCAATCCATATAATGGGATATTTACTTGGCACAATAGAATATGTGGGAAATATTCCATCTCATAAATACTGGATAGGTTTTTTATCTTTTTTTTTGGATTGGTAATAGCAGAAGCTCTAGTTCTATGATTTTGGAGGGTATGGGATCTGATCATTGGCCTATCAAACTCTAATCTTGAGTTTGGGCTAAATAAGAATCATTCCTTTAAATTTTAACTTATGTGGCTTGGGATCCTAATATTCATGATTTCATGTGAGGTTGGTGGACCAATGACAAACCTTCTCATGACACTGCTATGTTTCCTTTATAAAGTGACTACAATTTGTTAAGCATAGATTGAAGAGGTGGAATAGTCTAAATTTTGGGAACCTTTCCTTGGCTAAGTTGGTGACTCTTAAGAATGTGGAAGAAGCTTCAAGGAATATTAGAGATCATGGACTCACGAAGGAGCTTCTCTTTGAGGAATCTAAGGCTACGAAAGAACTTGTTGATTGGGAGCTGAGGGAAGAAATTTTTTGGGAATAAAAATATCGAGTGGATTGGCTTCAGGAAGGGGATAATAACATGGCTTTTTTTTTAATTAGTTAAGTCTTGTTGTAATGGTAATCGGATTTTCTCTCTTGTGAATTATCATGGTGTCATCTCTTCTTTACAGAAGAGACTAGGAGGTATTTTTCCTCTCTCTTCAAGGAGGACTTCCTATTAGATGATAAGGATGAAAAGCTTATTCTAAATTGTATTCCCTTGATTGTTTCTAGAGAGATGAATGAGCATTTGATGGGCCCAATTTCCCTTGAGGAGTTGAAAAATATTGTATTCAATATGAAAAAGGGAAATCCCCAGGCCCGTATGGATTCTCAATTGAGTTTTATCAGGAGTTTTGGGAGTTAATAAAATTTGATCTTTTGGAGGTGGTCCATGAGTCCCAAAAGAATAAATAGATGCTAAGGGCCCTAAATTCTACCTTTGTGGTGCTTATTCCCAAAAAAGAGGGAGCAAATTCTTTGGATATGTTCAGGCCTATTACTTTCTATAATGTTGTGTATAAGATCATTACAAAAATTATTGTTGAGAGGCTAAATATATGGTTGTGAAAAATCATCTTTGAGGAGCAAGGTGGGTTTGTTGCTGGCCAAATCCTATGTTCATTAAGTAGGACATGGCCAAATCCTATGACCAGGACAAATGGTCTTTTCTTCATAAATTTCTTGCTACTTTTGGCTTTAAGGAGGAATGGATTAGATGGGTGATGAGTTGTGTTTCTTCTTCCTCGTTGTTTACTCTTGTTAATAATTAGTCATCGGAGCTATTTGAGGGCTCGATGGGATTGAGGCAAGGATATCCTCTATCTCCTTATTTTTTATCATTATGGTAGAAGAGTTGGGAAGACTACTCAAGTATCAAGTTAGGCATGATTTCATTCAGATTTGGGAGTGGGATAGCAGTTCATCACCTCTTTTCCACCTTCAATTTGTTGATGATACAACTTTGCTAGGAGTTGCCACTAACATGAAAGCTGGTAACATTTGACATATATATTGGTGCTTTTAGGCAATTGATTAATGAGAATAAGTTTTATATTTTCTTCTTAAATACCCCTCCTCTTATTCAAGCCATAATTGCTAGAATTCTAATATTCTAGGTCAAGTTTACCCCCTTTATTTATCTTGGTATTCCAATTTCATCTCATCCTCTTCCTAGATCTTCTTGGCAGTATATGCTTGATAATTTTATAGGGAAGGTGAATTACTAGACTATAATATGGCTCTCCTTTGTAGGTATAGTGTTGCTTTTAAAATTTGTTATTCAAACTTTACCCATTTATAGGTGTTTTGTACAAACAACTCTCTCTCATTTTATCAAGGACATGGATGTTTTGTCAAGATAGTTTTTGTGGTCTAGAAAATTTTCTCAATCTAAATAGAGTTTGGTTAGGTGGGATTCTTTTTGTAGGCCGATTCAAGAGGGAGGCCTTGGGTTGCAACAAGTGGCTCTTTCTGGATAGGCTTTGGCTATGAAACTCTATTGGAGATGGTGTACTTCTCAAGATGAGATTTGGGCTAAAATATTATCTTGTAAGTACTTGAGAGGTATTTCTGAGGCTGAGATCCTTAGAGTCAGCTTTGTTGGAAAAGATTTTATTATCAGGGATGCTTTGAAAAAAGGGGCTAATTTAATTAAGCAGTATTTGTTCTAGATTTGCAATCGAGGATCATATGCTCTTTTATGGAAGGATTCTTGGGATGGCCACCCTCCTATCTTGAATCATTATCCTAGGTTACATTCCCTAAGCATTTATTTCTTGTAAGTAGGCTGGTATCATGTGGAGGACTTTAAAATAATCCAACCTTTTGGTAATATGGAGATGTACAAGTGGAAACATCTGTAGGAATGACCCCAAGGGGGGTTGATCGAGGACATAGATGTAATTGCTCTTATTATTGCGGAGAGACACTGCTCTTCATTGAGGGGTAAAGACATTTTGGCTTGGAAATCTAATCCCAAGGGAACCTACTCTGTAGCTTATGGTTATCAGGTTCTTAATATACAAAATTTTGGGAGCCTTCCTATTGGAAAAAGGTGTGGAACAAATTTTCTTGGCCTAAATGTAACTTCTTTTATTGGTTGGTCGCTCGTAATAAATACCTCATTTGGCATAATGTGAGGAAAAGGGGATTTCAAGGTCCCTCTTTTTATGTCCTTTGTGGTAATAATGAGGATGACTATTCTCATTTTTTTTTCCAATGCTCCCTTGCCAGAGACATTTGGTACTGTTAGTGGAGTTCTTGGAACCAATTATATTTTCATGCGCTCTCCTTGGTAGATTTTTAGAGTGTCTGCATAGACCTTCGGCCAATACCCCCTTCCTCTAGGTGGCTTGGAATTTGGGTACTTATTGCATCACCTGGAAGGCTTGGCTCAAAAAAAATTATCGTATCTTTTAGGGTATACATTTGGTTGTTCAACAGATCTGGCAAAGGATCTTGTGTATGGTTTAGGAAACTATCCATAAAAAATGTGACATGGATCCTCTTTTGGACTCTAAGGAGGAGAAGGTACGACATACCCTTGGTCTCTTTGAGGTTTGTGCAGACTCTTCTTGCCATAGCAAAGTTCCCTAGCTCAACAAGAAATTTTTAGGAGATGGTAGATTGAGGCCACCCCCTTGAGGAGTTTTAAAAATTAATATTGATGGTTCATCCAGGGGTAATCCTAGACATGATAGAATTGGTGGTGTTGGGAGATACTCTGTTGGCATGGTTAGATTTTTCTTTTCTATTTTTGAAGGTGTTCACTCCAATAATTTTATGGAAGCTCTTGTGATTCTTGAGGTCTTGCAGAGGGAATTTTCTCTTGGCTGGTGCAGGAGCATTTTCAAGTCTGACTCTCTAATTTTGGTTAAATTTTAAATAGTAAAATGTTGGAGGATGTTATTTTACAATTTGTATTTGAGGCCATTCAGATTCTCAGAATTAGTGAAGAGTTTGAATTTATATCCTTTGTGTACATACCAAGGGAATGGAATGGGGTTGATGATTATTTGGGTCCTTGGATTATGGATAATTTAGAGAGTATCCCAATTGGGTACTCTTAGTTCCTTTGGGAGTTGATCCACAAGGATGTCCAGACTTAATATGATTTGTTCTTGTTGTTTTCTTTGGGTTTTGACCCTATATAGTGGCTTTATCCTGTTTTATTATTTATTTAAGTCCTAGTTGGGGGATTTGTTGTACTCTATAATCTTATCTTATTATCAATAAAATTTTACCCCTTTATTAAAAAAAAAAAAAGTTATAGGATTCAAATGCTTATTTTTTATATTATATTATGACAATTACATTAATTAAAAAAGATAAGAATTTAATGTTTTCTTAAAAGCTAAAAATTTTAACTAATTAAATTAAAATTATTTTGATTAACTTACGGATGAGAAACCTTAAATATATTTGATAAGGAATGATTAAATTAGGGTGAGAAACCTTAAATATTTATTTTTTTGAACATAAAAAATCTATCAAAAACTTGTTTTGGTTTTGTCCTAGAGTCCAGGCAGGTTAGACTTGGATTTATGAAATTTCAAACCCTTCAAGCTTTTGCCATTATCTTGGCGCATTATATTCCTTAGAGATAGGACTAGCATACATGCAAGCATTGAATAAATTTGGCACACTTTTAGAACAAAGATTTTATTTGACATTTGGAAAGCTCGAAATATCATTATTTTTGCTAATTAGAATGTTTCAATTTTTTTATTTATTTATGAGAAAGCTATGATTTTCTCTAATGTGCTATCACATATCTAATCCCAAGTCAATAAGGTGGCACTCAAAGTGCACTGCTTGCAAACTCTCCTTGATCATTGGGAGAACACCCCCTAATCAATGGCTAGAGCTCTGTCCTCCCCACCTTCTCGAAGGAGCCAACATCCTCTAAGAAGTTAAAAATAGGGTCATAATTTGAAGTCTCAAACCTCTTGCAACATATGATTCCAAGACTATGGAGTCAACTTCATACAAACATAGACCAACTGATTGTGGAACCATATGTTGAGATAACTCTCTATGCAGATACAGACCATAGGATTGTGGAACCAGAGGTTGAGATAAATCTCTATGTAGATACAGACCATAGGATTGTGTAACCATAGGTGGGCTATCTCCCTACCCAATTCCCCATAATTTCAAGGGTAGAGCTCCAAATATTGGTTACCTTCTTCCTCTTATGGGACTTGATGATTGCTTCTATGGTAGAGGACACTTCAAGGTAGTAGGTGGAGCATCACAACATAGATGAATAATCTCGATGGGATCCTATTACTAAGGAACTCAACCCATAAGTAGACTGGGGTGACCCTTAGACAAAAATCCCCCTTCCACTAGTGCTATTCCTATTGTTCCATAGTGGATTTTTGCTTTCCTCTAGCCTTTACGATTTTATTTGTGTAATCTCTAGAATCCTATGTGACCTCTAAGCTTTTATTTGTGTAATCTCTAGAATCCTATGTGATTGTGTGAAGGACCTTTGGCATGGATATTTAAGGGTGTGCATTAGTGTAATGTTATTATTCTTCTAATAATATAATCCTTTTCAAAAAAATAAAAATTAAAAACTACATTCTATTATAATAGCATATAGTAATAAACTTTAATTTGAAAAATATAACTATATCCTCCTTGAAAGTCTTGAGCTAATGACATTGACAATAAATTCACCTTATTATCAAGGTAAACATTTTTTATACTCAAATATAAAATTTTTATTTTCAAAACACAAAAGGATGTATATAATTTTTCTCCTAAATAAATATTTATAAAATTATATATTAATCAATAGATTATATTTCAATTGGTTTAATGTTAAATAATTATCTCCCATACCAACTAATTTATATATCTTTTATTTTAATTTGTGGTTGATAATATTTATAGTTTAGAAAGAGTTCAGTCATATAATTTTTAAAATTAAACATTTAAAAGGTATATAACAAATCAACCAATAAGAAACTAAATAACTAATATTTATATATTACTTAATTTTATTTATTTATAAATGTTTAAACTAAACAGTTTTTCTAATGAAATCTGGTTTGTATATAAACTCTTAGTTACGACCTCTTATCCTATAAGCTTCTTAAAGATTATATTAACTGGATAAAATCACAGGATCTTTTTTGATTAAGCTATTATATCTTCTTTTAAGTCAGAAATTAATGTGCTTGTGATTGTTCAAAGAATTGTATTTTCCTCTTCCAAACTTTATAGGTCATTCTGACTCATATTTTACTTAATTAGAACCATTTTCTATCCATGTACATATTTAAAAGTCTTTTTCAAATTGGTAACCTAAATCCAAAAATTAGAAATCCAAAAACCTTCTCTTTAATAACTCTAAATATAAGAACTGTTGAATGATTGTTGGATATTATGACCAATACGTCTCTATTCTATTAGGGAATCTAGAAGAAACTTGCTTTGACAAACTCATGTTTCAACTTAATACATTTTTCAAATAAAAGATCCCTTTCTATGGATATGACCAATACGTCTCTATTCTATTAGGGAATCTAGAAGAAACTTGCTTTGACAAACTCATGTTTCAACTTAATACATTTTTCAAATAAAAGATCCCTTTCTATGGATAGGAAGAATTGTTGAATAATTGGTAGATACCGTAACAAATAAGCTTCTAAAGCATTTCTACTCCGGAATCTTGCTTTGAAAAAATCATGCTCCAATTGAATACAATTTCAAATAAGAGATTTATTTCTCCAAGACGAGAAAGATCAACTAATATAAGTTTGACCATATATTTTTGTGTTAAAATTCTAGCCAACTACTCCCATATGATGTTACGACTCAAACTTGAAAAGTAAGACAGTTCAGAACATTTGATTGGGACCGGATAACATATGATATGATGACAAATTAAGGTCAAAAGTAGACGAGAGATATTCATCGTTATGAGTGTTTTTATTATACAATTCTTATTAGTTAAGAGAATAGGGTTGTGTTTTAATAATTAAAATATGATTAAATATTATCTTGTAAGTACTTGAGTGGTATTTCTGAGGCTAAGATCCTTAGAGTCAGCTTTGTTGGAAAAGATTTTATTATGAGGGATACTTTTAAAAAAGGGGCTAATTTAATTAAGCAGTATTTGTTCTAGATTTGCACTCGAGGATCATATGCTCTTTTATGGAAGGATTCTTGGGATGGCCACCCTCCTATCTTGAATCATTATCCTAGGTTACATTCCTTAAGCATTTATTTCTTGTAAGTAGGTTGGTATCATGTGGAGGACTTTAAAATAATCCAACCTTTTGGTAATATGGAGATGTACAAGTGGAAAAATCTGTAGGAATGACCCCAAGGGGGATTGATCGAGGACATAGATGTGATTGCTCTTATTATTGCGGAGAGACCCTGCTCTTCGTTGAGGGGTAAAGACATTTTGGCTTGGAACTCTGATCCCAAGGGAACCTACTCTGTAGCCTATGGTTATCAGGTTCTTGATATACAAAATTTTGGGAGCCTTCCTATTGGAAAAAGGTGTGGAACAAATTTTCTTGGCCTAAATGTAACTTCTTTTATTGGTTGGTCGCTCGTAATAAATAACTCATTTGGCATAATGTGAGGAAAAGGGGATTTCAGGGTCCCTCTTTTTATGTCCTTTGTGGTAATAATGAGGATGACTATTCTCATTTTTTTTCCAATGCTCCCTTGCCAGAGACATTTGGTACTGTTGGTGGAGTTCTTGGAACCAATTATATTTTCATGCACTCTCCTTGGTGGATTTTTAGAGTAGTCTATGTAGACCTTTGGCCAATACGCCCTTCCTCTAGGTGGCTTGGAATTTGGGTACTTATTGCATCACCTAGAAGGTTTGGCTCAAAAAAAATTATCGTATCTTTTAGGGTATACATTTGGTTGTTCAACAGATCTGGCAAAAGATCTTGTGTATGGTTTAGAAAACTATCCGTAGAAAATGTGACGTGGATCCTCTTTTGGACTCTAAGGAGGAGAAGGTACGACAGACCCTTGGTCTCTTTGGGGTTTGTGCGGACTCTTCTTGCCCTAGAAAAGTTCCCTAGCTCAACAAGAAATTTTTAGGAGATGGTAGATTAAGGCCACCCCCTAGAGGAGTTTTAAAAATTAATATTGATGGGTCATCCAGGGGTAATCCTATACATGATAGAATTGGTGGTGTTGGGAGATACTCTGTTGGCATGGTTAGATTTTTCTTTTCTATTTTTAAAGGTGTTCACTCCAATAATTTTATGGAAGCTCTTGTGATTCTCGAGGTCTTGTAGAGGGAATTTTCTCTTGGCTGGTGCAGGAGCATTTGCAAGTCTGACTCTCTAATTTTGGTTAACTTTTATATAGTAAAAGGTTGGAGGATGTTATTTTGCAGTTTGTAGTTGAGGCCATTCAGATTCTCAGAATTAGTGAAGAGTTTGAATTTATATCCTTTGTGTACATACCAAGGGAATGGAATGGGGTTGATGATTATTTGGGTCCTTGGATTATGGATAATTTAGAGAGTATCCCAATTGGGTACTCTCAGTGCCTTTGGGAGTTGATCCACAAGGATGTCCAGACTTAATATGATTTGTTCTTGTTGTTTTCTTTGGGTTTTGACCCTATCTAGTGGCTTTATCCTGTTTTATTATTTATTTAAGTCCTAGTTGGGGGATTTGTTGTACTCTATAATCTTATCTTATTATCAAAAAATTTCACCCCTTTATTAAAAAAAAAAAAAGTTATGGGATTCAAATGCTTATTGTTTATATTATATTATGACAATTACATTAATTAAAAAAGATAAGAATTTAATGTTTTCTTAAAAGCTAAAAATTTTAACTAATTAAATTAAAATTATTTTGATTAACTTAAGGATGAGAAACCTTAAATATATTTGATAAGGAATGATTAAATTAGGGGTGAGAAACCTTAAATATTTATTTTTTTGAACATAAAAAATCTATCAAAAACTTGTTTTGGTTTTATCCTAGAGTCCAGGCAGGTTAGACTTGGATTTATGAATTTTCAAACCCTTCAAGATTTTGCCATTATCTTGGCGCATTATATTCCTTAGAGATAGGACTAGCATACATGCAAGCATTGAATAAATTTGGCACACTTTTAGAACAAAGATTTTATTTGACATTTGGAAAGCTTGAAATATCGTTATTTTTGCTAATTAGAATGTTTCAACAATTTTTTTTATTTATGAGAAAGCTATGATTTTCTCTAATGTGCTATCACATATCTAAGCCCAAGTCAATAAGGTGGCACTCAAAGTGCACTGCTTGCAAACTCTCCTTGATCATTGGGAGAACACCCCCTACTCAATGGCTAGAAATCTGTCCTCCCCACCTTCTCGAAGGAGCCAACATCCTCTAAGAAGTTAAAAATAGGGTCATAATTTGAAGTCTCAAACCTCTTGCAACACATGATTCCAAGACTATGGAGTCAACTTCATACAAACATAGACCAACTGATTGTGGAACCATATGTTGAGATAACTCTCTATGCAGATACAGACCATAGGATTGTGGAACCAGAGGTTGAGATAAATCTCTATGTAGATACAGACCATAGGATTGTGTAACCATAGGTGGGCTATCTCCCTACCCAATTCCCCATAATTTCAAGGGTAGAGCTCCAAATATTGGTTACCTTCTTCCTTTTATGGGACTTGATGATTGCTTCTATGGTAGAGGACACTTCAAGGTAGTAGGTGGAGCATCACAACATAGATGAATAATCTCGATGGGATCCTATTACTAAGGAACTCAACCCATAGGTAGACTGGGGTGAACCTTAGACAAAAATCCCCCTTCCACTAGTGCTATTCCTATTGTTCCATAATATCTAAGTAGATTTTTGCTTTCCTCTGGCATTTAAGATTTTATTTGTGTAATCTCTAGAATCCTATGTAACCTCTAAGATTTTATTTGTGTAATCTCTAGAATCCTATGTGATTGTGTGAAGGACCTTTGGCATGGATATTTAAGGGTGTGCATTAGTGTAATGTTATTATTATTCTAATAATATAATCCTTTTCAAAAAAATAAAAATTAAAAACTACATTCTATTATAATAGCATATAGTAATAAACTTTAATTTGAAAAATATAACTATATCCTCCTTGAAAGTCTTGAGCTAATGACATTGACAGTAAATTCACCTTATTATCAAGGTAAAAAAATTTTATATTCAAATATAAAAATTTTATTTTCAAAACACAAAAGGATGTATATAATTTTTCTCCTAAATAAATATTTATAAAATTATATATTAATCAATAGATTATATTTCAATTGGTTTCATGTTAAATAATTATCTCCCATACCAACTAATTTATATATATTTCATTTTAATTTGTGGTTGATAATATTTATAGTTTAGAAAGAGTTGAATCATATAATTTTTAAAATTAAACATTTAAAAGGTTTATAACAAATCAACCAATAAGAAACTAAATAACTAATATTTATATATTACTTAATTTTATTTATTTATAAATGTTTAAACTAAACAGTTTTTCTAATGAAATCTGGTTTGTATATAAACTCTTAGTTACGACCTCTTATCCTATAAGCTTCTTAAAGATTATATTAACTGGATAAAATCACAGGATTTTTTGATTAAGCTATTATATCTTCTTTTAAGTCAGAAATTAATGTGTTTGTGATTGTTCAAAGAATTGTATTTTCCTCTTCCAAACTTTATAGGTCATTCTGACTCATATTTTACTTAATTAGAACCATTTTCTATCCATGTACATATTTAAAAGTCTTTTCCAAATGGGTAAACTAAATCCAAAAATTAGAAATCCAAAAACCTTCTTTTTAATAACTCTAAATATAAGAACTGTTAATGATTGGTGGATATTATGACCAATACGTCTCTATTCTATTAGGGAATCTAGAAGAAACTTGCTTTGACAAACTCATGTTTCAACTTAATACATTTTTCAAATAAAAGATCCCTTTCTATGGATAGGAAGAATTGTTGAATAATTGGTAGATACCGTAACAAATAAGCTTCTAAAGCATTTCTACTCCGGAATCTTGCTTTGAAAAAATCATGCTCCAATTGAATACAATTTCAAATAAGAGATTTATTTCTCCAAGACGAGAAAGATCAACTAATATAAGTTTGACCATATATTTTTGTGTTAAAATTCTAGCCAACTACTCCCATATGATGTTACGACTCAAACTTGAAAAGTAAGACAGTTCAGAACATTTGATTGGGACCGGATAACATATGATATGATGACAAATTGAAGGTCAAAAGTAGACGAGAGATATTCATCGTTATGAGTGTTTTTATTATACAATTCTTATTAGTTAAGAGAATAGGGTTGTGTTTTAATAATTAAAATATGATTAAATATATTTATTAGCACATCATAATAATAAAGATACTAATATTTTTATAAAAAGACAAGTTTGAAAATGGTGCCAATGCACCCAACTGAATGTTATATTAAAAAATAAAAACCATGTTTAAATAAACAATATCCTTGTTATATGAATTATGACCTCTTAAACAAACGTTAAAAACTCTTATACATATCTTTATCATTATTATTTTTTAATTGATTTTAGCTTGTAGATTAGAATTTAGAATGGAATAGCAAGGGCTGCCGAAGCCAAGGGACTGCGATATCCTTCCTATATGCTATCCATATAGCATATGACCTCTTAAACTTTAACAACTCTTATGCGTATCTTTATTAATTTTTTTTTGTTTTTTACATTAATTTTAGCTTGTGAAGATTAGAACTTAGACATTCTTAAACTTTAAGAACTCTTATGCGTATATTTATTAATTGTTTTTTTTTTTTACATTAATTTTAGCTTGTGATCCAGGAATAGCAGGGGTTGTTAAAGCCAAGCGACTGCGATTACATGTGTAAAGACTATACCTGATGTCGAAACGAATCCACCATGACAACTTTAAAAGCTGAAATAATCTTATTCCTATGCATCTTTATGGTTATTTATTTATTATGTCTTTTTTCTAAAGTAGAATTATTAGTGCAAATTCCTGTGTTCAGTAATTCAACCTTTAAAAAAATCTCTATCAGCTCCTCTTTAAGTTATATTTTGTCATTCAATCACCACGGTACACAAGATGCCGGTTGACGAATAAGTGGCTGTACGTTGTTATTTTGCATGCCTGTAATGTCTATGGCTGAGCATTGTTTGGCATTTTGTGTGTATTGTGTGGTCTTAGCTTTCAAAGCAAAATCAAATATCTACAGTTTAAAAGAAAATCACTTCACTGGCGTTTTAAGAACAACTAGAGCAGGATCGAATTTTTACTAGAACTCTAGTCTAAAGTTGTAGAGTTTCCTCGTCCGTCAATCCCCATTATAAATTTAAATATATTTTCGCTGTGCCCTCATATTTCGGAAGGCTTGATGGAGGACGGTGTTCAGCCTGAGCGTACTGCCTCAGCCTTAATTTACTCGACAAATGCTGAAGTCTTGACCTCGATCCAAACTATTGAGAGCACATTAAAATCTACCGTAGCTCCACATAACGGTAATGCTGTCATAATACTAAAGTGAATCAATAAATTAAGGGACGATTTAATATGAGAAATTTATAGAGGGTAGACATCAGGCGTTCCAACAAATCGTACTCGAAATGACCCACATAACAGTCATTTAAAAAAAAAATTAACCTTAAATTGTTTTTAATTAAAGGAAATTAAAAATAATAATAATAATAATAATAACTGTGATATCAAATAACATAAGGTAAAATTAGAAAGGTAAATGTAAATATAAAAAGATAAATTTATAGATAGAAAATAATGATTTATAACAATGGTTTATTAGTAAAGAGTTATTTATATTTAGTTTATATATCTTATATTTAGCATAAGTTGATTTATCCATCCTTCATTTAGGTAGATCATTCACTATGTGCATCATCAAAGATTGAATTAGATTGTATACAGTGAGATGGTTTTATATGATGATGCAGTCAAGAATATTGTATGGAGTTGGATGACAACAAATTTATCTCAATGGTTATTAATTCAATGAAATAGTTGATGAGTGTATTTGCACCCAACTTAAATATATGAATGATATTGTGAAATATCTTGTATGTTGTATGCAAATGAATTTACATGCTTTTGTAGAGGTGAGATAATTTATATGCTTCTAAAAAATTTTGATATAAGAGGAGTTTAATTATTAGAGTCTTTGATCCTAATAAGTAGTATCAAAGCATTAGATTTTTTTGATTGGTATTAGAGCTGGTTTTGCCTTGAATACTCATAGAATGGCTTAAGGGGGATGTTAGAGCAATTAGTAGAAGCAACCCTACATTCAAATTGTAGATGTGTTCAAGGAGGATCTATAAGCTTATTGATAGAGCAATTTCAATGCATGAAGGTCCTAGATTTGAGTCCTAACAAGTCCATACCTTTAAAAAGGTATGAGAGCTAAGGCAACAAAATTGATGAACATAGAATCAATAGGAGTATCACAAAATAAAAAGGAGTGATGAGGAAAATAACAAAGTTGACCCCATAAAAAGTGATCTACTCTCTTACAATTGGTGATTGTAGTGATTGGTTATCAATGTATCGAGTAGGATGAGAAAGTTACCATAAGGATATGTTTGGTTGAGTCGTGGGATCAATGTTTAAGAAAGAAAAAAGACAATAGTTGAAAGTTTAAAGATATGTGAATTTATTTAAGTACCAGTAAAAGTGTATGTACAACATGTTGTCGAGAGAAAATTATTCAAAATATCAAAATTAAAGCATTAATCATTAAGGAGGAGAATGTTAGAAAGAGTAATTCTAAATGTGAAAAAGCACATGCAAGTTTTTCTTAAAGAAGAAAAAATATGTTTAAAAAGTTGAAAAATAATTGCGATATAAAAAGACATGACAATTGTTATTTTCCTATGTAGTATTAATCACAAACCCATACCTTTAAATTTTTTTTTCCCCAATCATACATTGTAATGACCATATAACTAAAGGTTCATTTTATCATCTATTTTTATAATTTATATACTCATTTCATTTCTTTTAAATTTGATTGTTCTTCATTTATGCATTGTAATAACTACATAACCAAATATTTTTTTTCTCATTTCTTTATATATTTTATGTGTTGAAATTGGTTATTTTATTGAGTTTTGCACCCATGAACGTGATATTTTTTAACTTCATATATAGCTCTTAGAAATTTATATTAGTATTGTTCAACTACTAGAACTAGATTCTTAAGATAACACCACAACTAACCAATGACAAAATCGAAAAATAGAGTTCACAAAATAAGTTTCCATATGTAGTGTTAGTTCTTTGTTACATATCTATCAATGGAGTTGGGACCCATTAACAATATTAATTTCAAGGGGAGAATATTTTGTACTTGATAAATATAAAGCATAATATTATTTTGAGCTAGGTAGTTATGAGCACTTCCAAAGTTAGTCACAATTAAGACCTTTCTTCCTATTGTAAAGCCTTTAACACAAATGGTAAATTAGACAAAGATACCTCTCATAGTTTTTATGAATTCAAGAGGTTTTTTGTCATTGTTCCTTTTAGGTACATCTTTTAATAGTATTTTATCAAAATCCATTGATTCTTCCTTGTATTTAGAGTGTGGAAAATCATCAAGAACCTTAATAATTTGAATTGAATATTTTTTAGGATATTTATGTATCAACACTATGAAACATACAATAATCAATGTCATTGGCTATGTAGCTCTTATCTAGATTTTTTATTTAGGTCTAGGATAGTCTTTATGGAAATTATTTTACCTGATTTAAAACTTACTTTTTTTGAATTATTATTATGATTTGTATTTTTATAGTGGTAAATATGGATTTCCTTTTGTTTCAAATTTTTAGCATTCTTTCATAGTCCTTTGCTCATGATATGGCTCTATTGAGGTCCATTCATTAGAGAGCTCATACATGACCTTTTATTCCTCTCACAATATATTACTAAATGTATGCTTTATGAGAGTGAGATATATCTCAATCTCTAATTCATAGTATTTTAAACTTTATACTATATTCCTATGTGAAGTCATGTTGTCTTTTATAACAACTTCTCATCAATTATTTATTACTAGAAACTACAATATTCAACTTAGTAAATTCTTGTCAACTCATCACGCTTAGAGTATATTATATCATTTAGGTCATGTAAATATAACACCTTTGGTACATAGTTAGAGTAGGAGATTACTTTAGGGGGAAGTTAGGTAGTTACTTGAAGTGATGAATAAATGCACAAGTGTCAATGTGCAAGTTGTAAATATGCAAGGTATCCCCTTGTACAACTAAGTAGAGTGTTGTCCAAGGAACCCATATTCCTATATAAAAAGGACCTCATAATAAGTGAATACCATCACTATAGGTAGTAGCAGTATAGAAGGCAAACTCCATTAGTGATGGAGTACAATGTAGTCCTTTAGTAGATATTCATGGAGTGTTTTTTTTTATGACTGCAATGTATTATTTTTGTCATTTCTATTTATAGAATACTTCAATCATATTGTGGAATTACTTTCCTTTATATTTTTTGCATCTAGAGATTACCATCTACCTTAGCATACTTCATCAAAATCTAATAGTGGTATTAGAGCCACGGTGAATATAGATAGGAATAGAGAGAGTCACGAGTACTGAAGTAAATCATAGTTCCAAAAATACTGAGATCACATCTGGCTAGAGTATTTCCACAGAGTTGCAAAAACACTTGTGAATACCAAGACTCAAAATTCATTCCACTATATTGATGAATCAACTAGTGCAGACTATTTATAGATCTAGATTTTTTCATGTTAACTATTGTTTAAAGTTTTTTGTTGCAGAATATTAACTCTCAAAATTTGGGAAACTTCCAACAATAGATAGAGAAGGATTTCACCTTCGTTGCTTGAAATTTTATGTTCTTTCCTCATACAAATATTATTTTATGTTGCAAAAAACTTTACATTATGGAAGAAAATGCTACATAAACCTTGATCCAGAAGAAAATGCCACAGAAGTCTTGATCCAGAAGAAAATCCCACAAAAGCCTTGATCCAAAAGAAAAGGCCATAGTAGCCTTAATCCAAAAGAATAGATCACATAAGCCTTAATCCTAAATAAGAATCTAGAGAAGAGTACTTGATCCTGAAGAATATTCTAGATAAGATTTCTTGATCCAGAATAAGATTCCAAAGAAGAGTTCTTATTCTAGAAGAAGACTCCAAAAAAGTATCCATGATAAAATATAATATAGGAGATTGGTGATCTCCACTAAAGACAATAAATTGTAGATTAGCTAGAGTCTTTCCATAGTACTATGAAGACCAGGACTCAACACAAAACTCATACCACTAGTTTTAAGAATAACTAGTGAAGTTGAAAAGGTGTAAAAAAATACCCCATTGGGAAAAATGGATTGAAGATCTATTCTAGAAGAAGCTGAAGATATCCATAGAAGATATCATTGGATAATTTCCAATATTGGAAGAGAGGGACTAGCAAAGTCTTGTTCCTAATCAAAGAAGTAGCAAATTAGATATCCAAGAAGAAGATCTCATCACCAACACTTCCACAAGGAGAAGATTGAAGAAAAAATCTCATTAAGAAGATCAGATAAGCTCCAATATTGAATATCTTGGAGAAGTATCAAGGATAAATAAGGAAAAGGCTTGGATAGCCTTGTTGCATAACTTATAGAAGCATCATCAAAAGAGTTCCTAGAATAACTCATTGGATAAATACACTACCAAGATAGTGAAAAACTTGGGACAATTATCACCATTTGACAACAGGCCTAAGAGAGAAAGTTTTGACAAAAAAATTATCAAAACTTAGAAGAATATAGTGAAGACTTCAAGAAACTCAAAATATTGAGTAGAAGATCTTGTTTGAATTCAGAATTCAATAAGAATATTGAAGGAGGATTCAGATAGAAGAATCCTACCAAATCCAAAATAATTGGAGATTGTCTCTCACAATAAGAAGGTATATTTTAGAGGTAAAACCTTTTTGAATCTATAGTAGAAAATAGAATATCACTTGAAGGATCAAGTCACCAAACCCTAGGCTCAAGATAGAAGGTTCGAGACCACGATTTGGTGAAGCAAGAAGCTATTTTGGACAACCAACAAGAAGCTATGTAATTCATTCATCAACAAAGTAGCAACTTGATGAATCTAAGCACCAAGTTCTAAAAGCCATTAAAGGTAAGCAACTTGGGTGCAATTAGTTGAACTTTAAATTAGGATTCATTATCAAGTCTAATTAAGCACCATATTTGGATTAACGTTGCAAAAAGAAGGGCTCATATTATAGTCTTCATGAAAGTGCAAAAGATATTTTTTTAAGATATTTATTTGCACATTAGCATAGGATTTGGATGTATTTTTAAAGAAAACAATATATCATCTACATATTATCTATCTAGAAAGTAAGAAGACTACATCCTCCAACAATGATTTTAGTGAAAATTTACAAATTATTTAAGGGTTATTTATAATTACTCGTAATTTTTTTGTAGAGATTATGAAGTGCATTTGATACTAATTTGAGAGATTATTTATAGGAGAAATAATATGAGAATTAAAGTGCATTAAATTAGAGGTATTATTTATTCATTACACTATACTAGTTATTCATTAAACTAGTTACTCTCAAGGATTATTTTGTGTTTTGATTGTTAAGATCAAGGGTAAACAAACTAGCATACTATAAAGTGTCTAGATATACTATTTGGTACCCAAAACCTACAAAATTTCATGGCCAAAATAAGACACTGATTCAAATAAAATAGTGGAGAAGAAAGTTATTATAAAATCATTGAAGGAAGCTACAAATTGAGACTTGGTGAGTCTAAGATTCAAGGTGCACTTAAGGTTTCATTAAAATATAAAAAATTATATTTAAAAAAGGGCATATTAGCTTGGATATATTATTATTAAACTATCTAAGAAAAATAATTAGTGAAAGCAATAATACACTGTTCTCAAAAAAATAAGAGTAAGTAGAGGCCATGTCTAAGAATCCAGAAGAAAACATCAAAATTCCTCAAGCTATATAGCGAGAAGCCTTCATAACAGAGAAGGAAATAACATCTAAAAGAGACAAAAGATACATTAAACTTTGGTGCAAAATAAGATCTCTTATTCATAATACATTGGAGAACCATATACCTCTAAGAGAGGGTAGAGTATTCAATGTCTCAAAGACACCAAAAATAGCATGTGTTCTACGTCTATTTCTTGCACATCAATGGAGGCAGGAGAGAAGTCGGTTTAGGGTTTGCAAGCACGGTCGTCATCTCAGCAAGTATAAGGGCTGAGTTCAAGCAAAAATATCTACCAAAGAGCACACATTTTTAGGTTCCTAAATAAATCATTTCAAGCACCTAAGAGTAAACATCCACCTATAATATCAAGGCCAATATAATAAGGCCATAATTAATCAACATCTATGAGAAAAGAGACAACATTAAGGGTGTTTATCACCCATGTTTCTATGACATAGCTATCAAAGCAGATAAGACAACACTATTAAGCAAGGAATGAGGAGCTATCTACATTACAAAGGTAGCATATTGATAACATCAAAGAAAAAAGCTAAAAGATGTTATACCAAAGATGTATCTTGGATAATATTTCTATCAAAGAGAAGCACTCAAATGAACCTTTAATTTTCCATCATACCACCATTGGAGTTCCATAGAATCATTCCTTATCACCATAGCTGGAGCCACTCATAAAACAAATACTTTGTCTTGGAAAGAAAGTATTATCAAGAGCATTTTCTAGCAAGGAATATATAAACTATAAATTTTTTGAGGTAGAGTGTGCATGCAATGCCACTTGGAAAGAACACTCTAAGCATCATTTAATACTTTAACACTCTAATAATAATTGAACACCTTCCTTTGAGCGGTTACAAAATAATTAGGAGGTTACATATATTTTCTTTCATTACATAAGGGAATGAACGTTGTAAGAATCACAACATCCATATTTATTGTAACTACAAACTACCACTTGTTCAAAATTTGAAGAGGAATTCATGCTATTTAAAGCACTCAACTTGGAGGAGGAAATAATGAACTCAAAAGCTCAGTCAAGCATTGAAGGGTGTAGAAGCATATTTGCAGTGACAACATAAATCAAGAAAGGGGTATGTGTACATAGGTATTAATATAAACTCTTTATTGACCTATTAACATAGGTCTAACAAAGTGGTGGTTTTATAATAATTCATGATGGTGGATTAAAAGTTATGCTTCTACTTTACTAATGATAAGTATCAAGTTTAAAATAACAATTTTTTGTACACATAAGAATTTATTTTTTGGAAAATGTTGGAACATTGCTCTCATAGTGTAAGACAACAATTCAAATTACAATGTTTTTTTTTAATTTTAAATTGCATGTCCAACATCTTATGTTGTTAGGGAATTCCTTGTCCATTAGCCTTGGTGCATTTGTAACAAAAATGATAAGTTCCCAATGAGTCTTGACCTTGATTGATTGATTTCATGTATTTTTTATGAATATTTGGAAAGATAGTAATTGAATTTGATATGTTTGACCTCATGTTAAATTATTTAAGTATAGCGACGTGTATAACCAACACCAATATAAGAGTTGTTTGGCATTTGTCTTTTGAATAGATAGTGACAAGTTTGAATCCTAGCATGCTATTATTCTTAATTTTGCTATATGTATAGATTCCAAGATTGATGTTAAATGAGAGATAGGATTTTCATTCCAAATTCATTTGTTGACTTTGGCTAGAGGACAACTCATTGTATAAGTTTAGGTCATGGATTTGAAACACACCCACTAGTCCTTTATGAAGAGTGATCATGAGCACACTGATAAATTGGTCAAAGGAGAAACACCACTTTTTGTCTCAAAGTGGTTGTGAGACCTCTTAGCTAGGTGAGGAATTATTAAGTATTTTCCTAGAGGATATATTTGGTTTAGATATCTCCTTGATCATTTTTAGTTGAAGAGGTTGAAGTCGTGGCTAATGTGGCTCCCAAGTGGCCATTTTAAATGGGTTTTTTTCTATATATGTAATTGTAGACACCAAAACAACACCAAAACAACACATAGCCCCCAGGGCAGTCCCCAGAGGTTAAACAGTGGTCCTAACCACTCCCATAGCAGTTTGGAAGGTCAAGGGTCAATTTGGCACCTTTTTGGCACTTTGCTCCTTACTCGTCCCACCCTGGGATGATTACAAACTGGTATTTGTCCCACCTAGGGACAATTATCAGCATTCGCCCTAGGGTGAGGCGAATAGAAGGTTTGACTAGCAAAAAAAGTCCAACCTTGATAGGTTCGCCAGTTAACTGCAGCTTTAGGCCATGCAATTGTGAGGAACAAATTCAAATCAAGGAGAGAGACTTTAGTCATGCATGTCTTTGATTTTTGGAGGCTTCATGCAAGGAGACTCTAAATCAGGGAATAATATTTTTCCCAAAATAGGACATGCAACTCCACTAGGGCCCTCGCATGCGCATTCAAACAGAGAGACCCTAGGTCTATAAATTGGTGAGTCTTCTCACCTAAAACATAGGGAGAGAGGTAGAATTTTGAGCAATGAAGTGCTACCAATTTACATCCAGACACATACCTTTTGATTTATGACTTTCACATCTTTGATCTCTTTTGGAAGGGAGGTCATAGGGTGGTTATTGGAAGCGCAAATCCGGAGCCCAAACCCAAACATTTTGCCATAATATCCCACAAAATTTGTTGAAAACACCCCATAAGAGGTTTTGGACCCATCCCAAGTGGATTGGTGTCGAAATAGAGTCCCAAAATGTGGGCGTCCTGCCCTCGAGCGCCCCCTAAACTGTCGCAGTTCTAAATGCCCCACCCGGAGCGATTAGAAATCTATGGTATATTTCTTTGATTTTTATTTTGCATTTGATTCTAGGTTCTTTACATATGCTGTCATTTAAATTTTAGGTTATTTTGACAAGTTTTGATCATGCTTTTATCATTTCTCGCCTTCACTAACATGCAGATAGCACCATCAAATTTTGGGTTATAGAGGCCAAATTGGGAAAATATGAATTTTTGGGTCTTCCCAAAATACCTCCAATTAGCTAACCCCAAATTTATAGGTGATTTGGAGCTTCCTAGATTGGACATTTGGGACTATGCCTTTTAACACTTTGTTGTAGGTTTATTCATCCCGCCCCGGAGCGAATACAAATCTATGAGGAATTTCCCGACTGTTCCTTTTGTAGTGGCTTCCTGGTCTTTGAAATTAGAGGAGCAGTAAGGAGTAAACACTCATATACATAAGCGATGACGAAGTTTTGGTCTGCCCATCTTACATGTGGGCATGCGGAAGAAGGATTGTTATCCATGGATGCGACAAAAAACATATTTAATGCTCCTATCCCCTAAAATGGAAGGAGATGTATTGTAACATGAATTTAAATGCATATCAATAAAGAGTGCCATATTCCATATTGCTTTTGTCTTGTGTTGATTCATTTATGTTCTTTCCTTGCATGCACTTTTCAATATATAGGCTTTTAGCATTAAGTTTGGTTTTACATGCATTGTACTTGGCATTTTCATTTTTGTTTATGTATCCTCATGCTTTCAGTGGCAATCACGGTGGGACCTCTATCCCTTGATTTTAAGATTGACTTTCTGATCAAAATTTGCTTGTTTTTTCTTATAGGTACCAAGTTTTCAAACGCTGGACTATTGTTCATTTTAGTCTATGATGGGTACAGAGTTGTATTTCATCTTACCCAGGGATGAATAGGACTTTGTCCTACCCTAGAACGAATATAGACCTATTATTCATCTCACCCCAGGACGAATAGTTCTCTGTGCAATTTCAGGGCAAAAATTTAGAGACATTCGATTTGGGCAGAGAAGAGGTAGGGGTCCTAAACACCTGTCAGATTTTTGCTTTATGTTTTCTATTTTCTAGTTATTTGCTTGCATAGGAGAGTTTGAAATCTTATTTCCTTCATTTATGCAACTTAAAAATAACCGCACACAGCACATGGTAAATTAAAAAAACAAGGAGTTGGTCGTAAAACCCCAACCCTTGAACAAGAACAACGGTGGATTTCATCACCACCTTGGCTTGAGATATTGCATACATAACCTCGATCGCGACTGTTGCTAGACGTAAATCCTGAAAAAAGCTAACCAAGTGTAGCTGGGCTGATTCCCAATGCATGATGATAAGTCTTCTATGGTAGGTGCCATAAACAAAGTGATTCCCCTTCTGTACCACCTATTTTCCATGTACCATATGCTCTCATGTACCAATAGTTTCCCTCACGTAAGGGCAGGTATATAGAGAGGTTGGTATATCGGTATGGAAATGGTATATCGAAGGGGCATCCATTTTTGGGAGTCATAAGAGCCATCATATTGCATTTAAAAGTTCTTTACAAAAGCTTTCAAAATAAAAATCAAAACACACTAAACCAGATTTAGGGCACACTTTTAATCTTTAAATGAGATAATCATTGCTTTGTGTGTGTTTTCATTCTGTTTAGTGTAGCATAAAAATCATAAAAAGAGATAAAATCTATGCATCTTGTAGGAAAACATCGCCATGGTGTACACCCGTAGCCGAGCCCAATCACGGGTAGGAGGTGTAGAGAGTGCACAAAGGGGGACAAGTCGCCTCCGATATAGTCCTAAGGACTTGGTCATCTTGCCTTGGTGGCATGACACACAAGATAGTCCACATCATGCCATTACATAATAGGACTATAGAGGAACCTATTTGAGGGGCACCCCCACTCAGCATAGATCCTTTCAAGAGGAGAACCTACATGTAGCACTCAACATAGAAAGGAGGCCTCCCTTAGATGCTCGTTATGAGTGGCCTAGTGATGAAGTGCTAGAGCAACATAGGGTCCATAAGGAGGGGGCACATGATTTCGTCATCCCTCCTTTACCCCTTATTACTATTAGAAACACTAGACCAAATCCAGAGCACAAGGTTCTCCAGGCAGGGTAAGCCAATTCTCCCTGCACCCTTAACACATATGAAAGGGAGTACAAGGAAGACCACCATGTTCCTTAAGAGCATTACACAGTGCGAGAGCAATGCACCTCTACACTTGCTATGTATCAAGATCACCCATTAAGTCCAGGGCCTTGGGTGAATTTTGCTAACCTCGATAGAGGAAATCAACCCATAGGGGTATCGGATCACCACAATCAAGATAGACATGTAGGAGAGGCATCTAGGCTTCCTAAACATGAGACGACAGAACAAATTGACTTGGAATTTGCCAAACATGCCACCTGCCAAGCGTAAATCATGCAACTCAGGCAAGATCAAAAATAGTTAGATCATCTGTATCACCTTAGAAAAGAGTGCATTCAGTGTCAGACAACCGAATTGCTTCATAACAATGTGTCTAAGAAGGTCCCAATCCCTCGTGCACATAAAGTAGAAGTGTATGAGAGGCACAACCACTTGGTGCGAGATAGGTCCCCGCGACCTTACCAAGTGTTACCTCTGATATCTCTTAGACTTGAGTGGGAGGCCACTCCCAGAAACAATGATGGGTGCCCTCTGTGGGACCCACCCATGGTCATAGGTCCCATCCAGAAACTCCTCAAGAAGCCTATGAGGAGTATGAGCAAGAAGAAGAGCAGGCTGAAACACCCTACCAAAGTAGAGGGGCTGCTATCAGGCCACCCCTCTATAAGCCTCCAGTTTCCCATAACCCACAACGAGAGCTAATTAAGGAGGAAGAGATTAAATCTTTTGATGCATATAAAGCACTGCTAGAGCACTTAGAGTCTATGGAAACCAAAACTTCTGGGCCCCAAAAGCCCACTTTATGCCAACTCCGCAGTCACCTTGTGCATCTGTCAGTGCCGACACCCCCATACCTTGAACACTTTAAACTTCCCCAGTTGGCACTCTTTAGAGGGGACGAGGATGCCCAAGAGCACATGACTATATTCCTGAGCCAATGCTTTGGCATTCAGGACAATTATGCTTTGTTGTTAAGAACTTTTATAACCACATTCGCATGCCCTGCCTCGGATTGGTTCACTTAGTTGCCAAAACATAGCATCAGTAACTTAGATCAGCTAGTGGACGCGTTCCTCGAAAGCTTCGCCTTCAACACCAAGAAAAAGGCATCATTAAGTGACCTAGCTAGCCTCAGGTAGTATGAGGAAGAAACCATGGCGGCATACGAGAACTAGTGGAGGATGTTGCTTTCAAAGTTGCCCTACCTCCCTCCTATGTCCGACCTCACCCAAATGTTCTCAAAGAGCTGTTTGAGATAGATCTTTGTGCTATTGTAGTTGCATAAATATGCCACTCTTGAGGAAGCTCTGGCGCAACCCAGAATCATTTAGGAGATCAAGATACAGGATGGCAAAATTGCCAAGCCAAAGAAGAAAGAATGGTCTAAAAACACCAAAACAGGGACCACGCAATAGAAACCTGCTGCGGTCAATCAGGTTGCTATAAACGTCCCTAAGCCTACACAAGCAACATAGCCTAAAAAGTCTAACTATCAGGCGGTGCCTCTTAACACTTATGACAAAGAAAATTAGATGCAATAACAAAATCAGTAGCGTCACCCGAGGCGATAGTTCACACCTTACACAGAGTCCAGGGACTCCCTGTTTGACCGCTTGTCAGCAACAAACTTGATCAATCTGCCTAAGATTCAAACCATAGATCCCAATGCACCAAATCCTAAGGGGTATAGGGAGGAATTATACTATAGGTTCCATAGATAAAAGAGACATGACCTTAATGCATGTTGGAAGTTTAAAGGCTTGGTGAAAGACCTAATCAACAATAATATGTTGGTGGTGGACAACCCCGTAGCACCAAACAACCAACATATGGGAGTTTTTAGAGACCCCCTGCCTACCCATGATGCACAGGAAAAACCCCTTCAAGTCAATGAGGTGCAATAGAATTGCAAAAGACTATTCATACATTGTGCCACATCTTGGAAGATGAGATGGCCTATAATATCTTACTGGGGCAACCTTGGATCAGGGACATGAAGTGTGTCCCTTAAATTGCTCATCAGTGCCTAAAGTACACATTTGAAGGATAGGTGCATGTAGTCTCGATAGAATTAGATCCCTTCAAGTACTGCAATATGGTGAAATTCATGCCACAATCGACCCTTCCATCAATGCATTTGGATTTTCATTTGAATCCATTTAAATAGGGTCTGATTCCGTAGGCATCCCCATTGAAAAGTCCATCAAATCCCTAGTCGGTTCCATCTTCCTCATCTGGTACTTCACCAACGATGCCACCTACGATGGCCACATCGAAGGACAAGGGAAAAAAACCCCTAGAAGAGGAACCACCCCTAGTCTCAACCATCTCTACCAAAGAGATTCCTAGCAGAATGGAAGTCGAGATGCCTGGTTCACCTTACATGGAGTGGACTTCGGAAGAACTCCCATTCACTCCCCCTCAACCGCCAACGATCACCATTGATATGGCCAACATGGGCCTGGGGGAGTATATAGTGCAAAACATTGTAGCAACACCCACACTTGAGTCCATACAAGACATGGGGAGACCTCGCCTTCCCATCAACACTGTGGTTCCTCTAGGCTACCCACCCAATCAGACAAACTTTGTTTATGGGGGTTTGGATAATGGTGTTTAACCTTACATGCAAGAAGACAAAGATGAGGAGCCCTTTGCTGGGGATGTCAACTATTTGTCCAACCCAGACTTCGCATTGAGATATCTTGGCCAATGCAATTGGCATGGATATGGGTTGGGCAGGTATGAGTAAGGAGTGTGTGTTTTGTGCCAACCAAGATATCAAATTCCGTATGACAAGTCAGGAGTAGGGTTCAACCACACATTGCCCCTGGACATCTTGGTAGAGAACATGCAAGGCCTAGGGATAGGCAACAAGGATGGGTTGGCATTAGATCCATATTCCAATCCTAACACAACATATACATTGTGGGATTATCACCCATTGCTAATAACCAACCTTGTTGACCTTAACAACCCTTTCCCTTCGGTAGAAAAGGGAGAAAATTTGAGGACTCACCTACATGAGGGATATAAAAAAGACCAAGTAGGGTCTTCAAAAGACGAGTTGAAATATGAGGTAGCACCTTGGGATACTTTTGATTCTGATAGCAATCATTCACAAGTAACTCCTATGGACGATTATCAGGAGAGATTCCTGACAATGTTCCATTTGAATGCTCCAATTGAGCATATGCCACCTCAAGAGCATCAGGTCCCCCGTAGAGAGCAGAACAACCCCGATGGGACCACATTAATTTGCTCAAGCAAGATGAGCCTCATATGTTGCAAATAGTTGTTGGAGCCAACGAAGGCCTTTGGATCTCTGATAGTGATTATGAAGATGAAACTGAGATGGCCTATCTCAATCATATGCGACAGCAGCAATATCCTTTGGACATAGACGACATGTTTGAACAACTACAAATAGGTCCAAGACATAGGTGGCACCTCAACCAGGCATAGTTATAGCAATTACTACACCCGTTGAAGAACACAAGCTTATACTGAGAGGGGGGTGAACAGTATAAGACCGCTTTTTACTTTTTCCTTCAAATCAACTTTCAATTCAATATTATGCAGTGTATAGAAAGCAGTATTAATAGCAGTAATCAAAGCAATGCACAAAACACCATCCACAATAGAGACACAACAATTTACGTGGTTCACCCAAAGCGGGCTACTCCACGGATAAAATCTCTCACTAAATTTTATCAACTCAAAATCTGGGAATACCTTTCCCGATTACAATGTTTATGGGCACCAACCCAAAGGAGACACCAATCCCCTAGCTCTGTTCTAGCTGGTGATCCTCTAGAAGACCTCTCGCCTCCTCTGCCCTTAGCAAATGGAACTCTATCCACAGAAGACACCTGTCTTCCCTGCTCTGGCTGGAGACCTCTGTCCTCAACTCTATCACCTCCAAAGCTGGTCCTCGAAATTGCACTAAACACGAGTCCTTCGGTCTAGCACAAATGTCCTCGATCTCTTTCTCTGATCTGCACCAAACATAGTCCTTCGGTCTGGCACAAATGTCTTTGTCCTCTTTTTTTGGTCTGCACAAAAACATAGTCCTTCGCTCTTTTTGCGCAATCACAACTGCACTTGATCAAACTTCGACCTTTGCACCTCTGTGCAATTACAGCCACATAGTCTTCATGCACTCTGCTCCCTTGCGATCTCTCTCACTTGGAAGATTCGACAGAATGCACTCTGCTCTCGATGATCGAACTTCTTCTCTTCGCACAGTCTATGAACGCCGCTCTTCGAACGCACACTTCGATCGATATCTTTTCTCTCCAAGCAGCCCTACTTTTATACTAATACTTTCAAGATCAAAACCTTGATCTTAGTCGACTGCTACCCTTAACTTCATCGGTTGCAAAACCCTAAACTACGTCAGCTCAAATTTAACTCTGTCGGCTTCAACCGCCTCTGTGGTTCTATAGCTTTTCTCGTGAAACTACAACATGTCACGATATCATGACACCTTTGCAACCGAACACTATCTTATGGCTTTTGTCATGATATCATGACACTTTCTACTTCTGCTGACGTCATCTTCTCTTCTATCATGAAATCGTGACCCTTCTGTCTTCATGGCCTTCTTCTCTGCTTTTGTCATGAAATCGTGACACTTTTGCCTCTATTGACGTCATCTTCAATTCTATCATGAAATCGTGACCCTTCTGTCTTCATGGCCTTCCTCTCTGCTTTTGTCATGAAATCGTGACACTTTCGCTGCCTTGAGCTTCTTTCTGCCTTACACCCATGAAACTGGAACATGTCACGAAATCATGACGCTTTTGTCTTCATAGCCTTCCTCTCTGCTTTTGTCATGAAATCATGACACTTCACCTATGGAAGACATGCTTTCAGTTTTTGTCATGAAATCGTGACACTTCTGCCGTCTGCTATCTTTTCTCCCTGTCATGAAATCGTGACACTTTCTGCATCCGTACGCTATCTTTTTTGCCTGTCGCAAAATCGTGACACTTTCTGCATCCGTACGCTTTTCTTTCATCCTATCGAAATCTGATGCTTTCAGCTTTCGAAAGCTTTCTTTGCAACCTGTCGTGAAATCATGACGCTTCTCATTTCAGACTCTTCCCTTTGCATGTCATGAAATCATGACAATTCTCACTTCAGTTTTTAGCATGTCACAAAATCATGACAGTCCTCACTTCATCTTTTGCAGCATGTCACAAAATCATGACACTTTTTGAGATACTTTATCTCTCTTCGAACTTGTCACAAAATCATGACAGTTCACACTACGGACTCTCCCTTCTGCATCATGTCATGAAATCGTGACACTTTTTCATCCATACAACCTTCCTTGCATTATGTCACGAAATCGTGACACTTTCCCTTCTTTGCCTTCCTACACTTTTCGAGTCACAAAAATGTGACATGTCATGAAATCGTGACACTTTCCACCTTGCTTTCTTTCTCTGCCAACATGTCACGAAATCATGATAGTTTTGCCTGCTTCTTCTCTCTCTTCCAACATGTCATGAAATCATGACAGTTTTGCCAGCACTTTCTCTCTCCTCTAAAATGTCGCGAAATCATGACAGTTTTTCCAGCCTGCTGCATACTTTTTCTAACTTGTCTTTTTTTCTTTGATCTTTTGCAAATGGGCTACTATGATCTTCTTGGAAACCCACTGTCCATGCTCTGAATAATCTGACATTAAATCAAATTCCTTCAAGAGCTTCTTGACATCAATGACAACTTCTACACTTGAGCAAAGGCAATGTACCCAAGGTACCCAAAATTGCCAACAATCTCCCCCTTTGTCATTGATGGCAAACCTTTACTGAAAACACATCTCAAGAGCCAAAACTGAAACCAGCTGTGCTAACAACTGAGAATCTGCCTTTGAAGTTTTGCTCCCCCTGACTTGAAGCTCTTCTCTTCACTTGATGCTCTCCCCCTTACTCATATCTCTCCCCCTTTGTCATCAATGGCAAAGGGTCACCTTTGGGGCTCGGGACTAAGAATGAGCCTCTTAGCTTAGTCCCTCCCCCACCTCCTGATGAGGTGATTAAAATAGGGGTGGGAGTAAAACTCCCATTAGGCACTGATCATCATCATCGTCTACAATTTCCTTGCTGGGCCTTCTCTTGAATTCTTTGTCAATATTTCTGTTCTTGTCACTATTTTTGTTTTTGTTCTCATCCCTGTTCTTGTCCATGCCTTGATCCTTGGACCTGTTTATACCACTGTTCCTATTCTTGTACCTTGGAAGTTCAGCTCTACACTGTCTAGCTGTGTGACCTGCATTGTTGCACTTATAGCAAGTAACAATATTATTTCTTTTAGGCATACCTGTTCTTTGAATCTGCCTGTTCTGACTAACGGTGTACCTGTTATTTGCCTTGCAGAAAATTGCCTTATGCCCAAACTGATTACAAGAGTAGCAATACCCATTAAAGAAATTACCACTTCTGAAACTGTCATTTACCTTCCTTACTTGAGTCATGCAATGCGAAGCCATGTGACCAAACCTGTGACACGCAAAACATCTACCGTGAAATTTTCTTTTATTTGACCTCTTGGGTCCCGAAAACTTCTTCTTCTCAATCTGAATTTTGTTTTCTATTTCTGTGCATCTATCACTCATGGACTCATGATCTGAAGTACTTTCTTCATCAGAACTCTCTTCCTTTTGAAATCTCTTGCTAGATTCCCCAACCTGTTCCTTGTGCGGCTTAACAAAACCGAGACCTATTTTATCTGTTGGTTTTCTTTGACCTTTGATGAGAGACTTAACCCTTTTGGAGCTATCTTGAAACCTGTACAACTTATCCTTGTACTCTTTAGTTTCCACTTCCAAAGAAGCCATTTTCTGTTCCAACTCATTATACTGAAGAATCTTAGACTCTAACTCGTCCTTGAGTTCTTGTGTCTTAGCCATAGAGAAGTCAAGACTTTCTGTAAGATCATCTCTCTCCATACAACATTCATCTAACTTATCCTTGAGTCTGGCATTCTTCTTTCTTTCCTTTTTCAAAGCACTAAGAGCATTAGTAAGTTCACTTTCAAGATCCTTTATTTGTTTGCTTTCTGAATCATCAGAGTCTTTTACAGATTTCTTATCACTAGAGGTGCTACCCTTTTCAAAAACCATACATGCATCTTCCTTATAGTTTTCTGAAGCATCCTCATACATACTAGTAACCAATTCATTATTTGTGCAATCATCCTCAAGGTGACCAAAATTTCCACATCTAAAACATTTCATGATAATGAATCTATGTTTCGGTTCTTCCTCTTTTTTTGATATGAACAATATCTCATTTTCACTATCACTTGAAGAACTTTCACTATCACTACTCGAACACTTACTTGTTTTGTCTAGGTAGAAACTCTTCTTGTGCTTGTGAGAATACCTCTTTCCTTGATTGTTGTGCTCATCTTTGTTCTTTCTGTGATGTTTGTGCTTTTCAGAATCCTTGCTCTTAGAATCCTATTTCTCTTCATCACTTTCATTCTTGGAAATAGTACAGTCAGTAGCATAATGACCAAACTTTCCACAATTGAAACATCTTATATTTTTCATGCTTTTGTGCTTTCTAGAGAACTTGCCTTTCTTGTTGTAATATGCCTCTTCATCACTAGAAGACTCATCACTCTCTTGAAGTTGTTTACCCTTGGATTTCTTGGTAGCTTTGAAAGCTGCTTCTTTCTTGACATCAACCTTCACCTGAGTTCTCAACTCAAATGCTGCAAGTATGCTATGAAGCTCATCCTTTTTCAATTTATCCAAATCTTTAGCTTCCTCAATAGCAGAAATATTTTCACTAAATCTATTAGGAAGAGATCTTAAAATCTTATCACAAACATCATTTTCAGCAAGCTCAAGTCCTAAGTCTTTCATGGAGTTAACAACCTCATCCATACGAAGCATGTAGTCACTAATATTTTCATCATCATTCATCTTGAGTTGTTCAAACATACCTTTGAAATGTCTCAACTTGGCCTTCTTGACATTTGCATCACCAGTATGAACCACCTGCAATTGTTTCCACATTTCACTAGTTGTCTTGCAGTGAATTACTTTGGTGAGATCTACTTTCTGTAAACCTTTCAGGATTGCATTCATTGCTTTTGAATTGTTGTGATGTAGGAGCCTATCTTCTTTAGTATATGGACCATTTATAGGAATAGTGTACCCATCTTCAATCACTTCCCAAACCTCATTCCCAAGTGCCATTAGATGAACCTTCATCCTTGCACTCCAAAGACCAAAATCTGATCCATCAAGAATAGGTGCTGCATTGCCACTTGAATAATCCATTGTGTTCTTTGCTAGCTTTTCCTTCAAGCTGTTAAACTTTTCGAAGGCACCCGCTCTGATACCAATTGAAGAACACAAGCTTATACTGAGAGGGGGGGTGAACAGTATAAGACCGCTTTTTACTTTTTCCTTCAAATCAACTTTCAATTCAATATTATGCAGTGTATAGAAAGCAGTATTAATAGCAGTAATCAAAGCAATGCACAAAACACCATCCACAATAGAGACACAACAATTTACGTGGTTCACCCAAAGCGGGCTACTCCATGGATAAAATCTCTCACTAAATTTTATCAACTCAAAATCTGGGAATACCTTTCCCGATTACAATGTTTATGGGCACCAACCCAAAGGAGACACCAATCCCCTAGCTCTGTTTTGGTTGGTGATCCTCTAGAAGACCTCTGCCTCCTCTGCCCTTAGCAAATGGAACTCTATCCATAGAAGACACCTGTCTTCCCTGCTCTAGCTGGAGACCTCTGTCCTCAACTCTATCACCTCCAAAGCTGGTCCTCAAAATTGCACTAAACACAGTCCTTCGGTCTAGCACAAATGTCCTCGATCTCTTTCTATGATCTGCACCAAACACAGTCCTTCGATCTGGCACAAATGTCTTTGTCCTCTTTTTTTGGTCTGCACAAAAACACAGTCCTTCGCTCTTTTTGCGCAATCACAGCTGCACTTGATCAAACTTTGACCTTTGCACCTCTACGCAATTACAACCGCATAGTCTTCACGCACTCTGCTCCCTTGCGATCTCTCTCACTTGGAAGATTCGACAGAATGCACTCTGCTCTCGACGATCGAACTTCTTCTCTTCGCACAGTCTACGAACGCCGCTCTTCGAACGCACACTTCGATCGATATCTTTTCTCTCCAAGCAGCCCTACTTTTATACTAATACTTTCAAGATCAAAACCTTGATCTTAGTCGACTGCTACCCTTAACTTCATCGGTTGCAAAACCCTAAACTACGTCGGCTCAAATTTAACTCTGTCGGCTTCAACCGCCTCTATGGTTCTGTAGCTTTTCTCGTAAAACTACAACATGTCACGATATCATGACACCTTTGCAACCGAACACTATCTTATGGCTTTTGTCATGATATCGTGACACTTTCTACTTCTCTGACGTCATCTTCTCTTCTATCATGAAATCGTGACCCTTCTGTCTTCATGGCCTTCTTCTCTGCTTTTGTCATGAAATCGTGACACTTTTGCCTCTGCTGATGTCATCTTCAATTCTTCATGAAATCATGACCCTTCTATCTTCATGGCCTTCCTCTCTCTTTTGTCATGAAATCATGACACTTTCGTTGCCTTGAGCTTCTTTTTGCCTTACACCCATGAAATTGGAACATGTCACGAAATCATGACGCTTTTGTCTTCATAGCCTTCCTCTCTGCTTTTGTCATGAAATCATGACACTTCACCTATGGAAGACATGCTTTCAGTTTCTATCATGAAATCATGACACTTCTTTTGCTATCTTTTCTCCCTATCTAAATCGTGACACTTTCTGCATCCGTACGCTATCTTTTCTCTTAAATCGTGACACTTTCTACATCCGTACGCTTTTCTTTCATCCTATCGCAAAATCATGACGCTTTCAGCTTCTGAAAGCTTTCTTTGCAACCTATCACAAAATCGTGATGCTTCTCATTTCAGACTCTTCCCTTTGCTGCATGTCACAAAATCGTGATAGTTCTCACTTCGAGCTTTTCAGCATGTCACGAAATCATGACAGTCCTCACTTCGTCTTTTGTAGCATGTCACGAAATCATGACACTTTTCGAGATACTTTATCTCTCTTCGAACTTGTCATGAAATCATGACAGTTCACACTACGGACTCTCCCTTCTGCATCATGTCACGAAATCGTGACACTTTTTCATCCATACAACCTTCCTTGCATTATGTCACAAAATCGTGACACTTTCCCTTCTTTGCCTTCCTACACTTTTCGAGTCACGAAAATGTGACATGTCATGAAATCGTGACACTTTCCACCTTGCTTTCTTTCTCTGCCAACATGTCACGAAATCATGATAGTTTTGCCTACTTCTTCTCTCTCTTCCAACATGTCGCGAAATCATGACAGTTTTGCCAACACTTTCTCTCTCCTCTAAAATGTCGTGAAATCGTGACAGTTTTTCCAGCCTGCTGCATACTTTTTCTAACTTGTCTTTTTTCTTTGATCTTTTGCAAATGGGCTACTATGATCTTCTTGGAAACCCATTGTCCATGCTCTGAATAATCTGACATTAAATCAAATTCCTTCAAGAGCTTCTTGACATCAATGACAACTTCTACACTTGAGCAAAGGCAATGTACCCAAGGTACCCAAAATTGCCAACACCCGCCACTCCAGGTATATAGAGAACATCTTCCACCTGGAGACCCTATAGAGCCATAAGTTCCTAGAGCGGACCCCATCCTCTTATCCGCACATAGGGCCAATCCATTTGTGCCAGTACCCACAAAGCCATATCTAGAGCACAAAGATCATCTAGGATGTCCGAGCAGCCACACCCATGGTAATGGAGACCAAAATCATTTCATCAACATGATATCCATTGATTTAACCACCCCCATCCATAATCTAGCCGACCCAACATGGTCATTGCATCTAGACCTAGATGCTATAGACTAGGATCATGCTGACACACCACCATCCCCATCAGAGTACTGGCCTTGCGGTGGGATGTTCCATTTCACCCCCGGATAGACTCAGGATGTCTTCCATGTCGAAGAGGAACCCGACGTTCCAAATGACGATCTCAACTCAGCAAACGATATCCACTTGATCCCAACTCCACACCAGTTGGAGGATGGGTCCCACATGTCAGTCAAGGATACGACTGATGTAGACATCGGATCAGATCCAATGAATTTGCAAATCATCAAGCTGGGGGTAAGTCTATCCCTCGAAGAGCAAGCCGACTACATTTCCCTTCTCAAAGAGAAGAGGAGGTTTTTGCATGGTCCTACAAAGACATGCCAGGACTAGACCCGCAGCTAGTCACGCATAATCTTACGCTTGATCCGACAGTCAAGCCAATAAAGCAAAAACTATGTAAGATGCATCCAACAGTAGCCTTAATGGTCAAATATGAGCTACAAAAGCTATTGGATGCATAGTTTGTCATCTGCATGGATTACCCACCATGGTTGTCTAACATGGTGCCCATCAAAAATCCCGATGGGAGGATTTGCATATGCATCGATTTTTGAGATCTAAACAAAGCGAGTCCTAAGGATGATTTCCCCTTGCCTAGCATCGATGCATTGGTAGACGCTACAGCGGGCCATGAAATGCTTTCCCTCATGGATGGTTTCTTAGGATACAATCAAATTCGTATCAATCCCAAGGACCAACTAAAAATGGCGTTCACAACGCCTTGGGGGACATTTTGTTATAAGGTCATGCCTTTTGGCCTTAAAAACACTGGCGCCACCTACCAACGTGCCATGACATACATCTTCCATGATCACATGCACAAAACTTTGGAAGATTACATGGATGATTTGTTGGCCAAATCTCTTTTGTGCCCAGATCATCTCGATGACTTAAGCAAGATCCTCGATCGCCTCATTGAACATAAAGTCAGACTAAACCCCAAGAAGTGCGTATTTGGCATCACATCTGGAAAGCTCTTGGGTTTCATAGTCTCCAAATGAGGAATCGAGGTGGATCCAAACAAAGTCAAGGCAATCCTTGAAATGCTTCCCCCAACTACCATCAAGCAGCTCAGAAGTCTGTAGGGAAAGGTCACGTCAATCAAGCGCTTCATAGCGCAGTTATCTGACAAGTGCCAACCCATGAATAAATTATTGCACAAGGGGGTAGCATTTCATTGGGATGACGAGTTCCAGTCAGCCTTTGATGATATTAAACAATACTTGGCTTCATCGCCAATATTGGCACCACCTAGACCAGGAGTGTCATTCTACTTATACATCTTAGCTACTGAGGTGGCACTGGGCACCATGCTGTCCCAAAAAAATGAACTACACAAAGAATAGGCTACTTACTATCTTAGCCGCACCCTGGTCAGTTATGAACTTAACTATGCATACGTTGAGAAGCTCTGCTTGGCAGTGGTGTTTGCTACCAAAAAGCTATGCCACTACATGCTTAGCAATATGACGTATGTTGTGTCTAAGGAGAATCCATTGCGATACATGATGAGTCGTACTTATCATAGTAGCCACACGATAAAATGGATCATGTTGTTGATGGAGTTTGACATAGAATTCATTGGACAAAAATCCATAAAAGGTCAAGTCATCGCCGATCAACTAGCAGAGGCTCCTCTTGAAGATGATCAGCCTCTGACCATAGAACTATCGGATGATGGGGTCTTCCATGTTTCAAAATCACCAGATTCTAATGAGCCTGAGTCACAGGCCGACATGACCCTATTCTTCGATGGTTCTAAATGTGAGCAAGGAGGTGGCACGGGAATTGTATTCTTCACACCACAAGGGGCTCCAATGCCTCTATCATTTAAATTAGACTTCTCGTGCACCAAAAACAATGCAGAATATGAAGCCTTGCTCATAGGTCTTCAAACAACAGTCACCATGAACATTAAACATTTAAACATCTTTGGTGATTCGTTGTTAATTTTCAATCAAGTAAAGGGGTATTCCAATGTAAATGCCTAGTTCTACAGGCCTACAAAGCCCTTGTGGACAAATTCCTGGCACAACTTGAATGGTATGACATCGAGGCACTCCCTCGATCATCAAATCATTTTGTGGATACTATGGCCTCCTTGGGGTCACTAATCCCGCAAGACCCTTCCGGTGAAATGACGACCATTCAGGTCAAAACATTATCGCAATCCATGATGGAGCGTGCAAGCTCTGACCTAACACCAGGAATCCACCTGATCCAGATTGAACCATCTCAAGATAGGTTCTCTCGAATCCAAGATTGTCTGACTCGAGCCAACTGGGGGTCCTTGTTCTCCCCGACCCCTCTTAATAGCAACACAACATTGTTTTTACAAGTTCTTTCCCGTTCAACTTTTGCTAGGGATGAACTTCAAGAGGGATTGGTCGTTCATACCATCGAGGTTTTTGATCAGCAGGATTGGTACACACCCATTAGGGATTACCTCAAGCTAGGTAACCTCCCACTTGGATTGACACAAGCCATGAAAAGATCATTTAAACAAAAAGTGACAAAACATGTCTTGTTAGGAGACATTTTGTATCGTCGGAGCTATGAAGGAATCCTCCTCCGTTTCTTGGACCAGCAGGAGTCCGCTTGGGCGATCACCCAAGCCCACGATGGTACATGCGGTGGCCACTTCAGTGGTATGGCCATCGCAAAGCGCATTCTCTGCATGGGCTATTATTGGCCATATTTAGAGCGAGATTGTTGCGCATATGTAAAGAAGTGCGTGAAGTGTCAACACCATGCTAATTTGACACACGTACCTTCTCAGGCCTTGCAATCGATCCAATCGGCTTGGCCTTTTTGCAGTGGGGCTTTGATCTAATTGAAAATATCTCCCCTACATCGTCGAGTCATCACACGTTCATCATAACGGCCACAGAGTACTTCACCAAGTGGGTGGAAGCAATTTCGCTAACCTCTACGACTGGAACCCGCATTGCGGAGTTTATTTTGCATAACATCATATGTCATTTTGGTATTCCATCCAAGATCATCTCGGATAATGGGACGTCATTCAAGAATAAATATGTGCGTGCTTTGACAACAAAGTACAAAATTTAGCATAATTTTTCAACACCCTATTATCCATAGGCAAATGGGCAAGCAGAGGCGTCAAACAAAATGCTAGTCACCATCCTCAAAAAGACCATCGTAGATAGTCATAAGGATTGGCACATTCAAATCCCGCTTTCCCTATGGGCTTATCGCACTAGCATTCGGACGCCCACTGGGGCAACTCCATTTTCACTGGTGTATGGCTTCGAGGTAGTCATGCCTCTCGAGTTGGAAATCCCTTCCCTACGCATTTCAATGCAAGAGTTCATCGATGATGACACTACGTGGTAGGCCCGGTTAGACCAACTTATGTTGCTCGATGAACGACACGTCAATGCTCTCGAGCATTTGTGTATCTATCAAGAGTGACTTAAGAAAGCATACAACATGAAGGTTCACCTAAGGGACTTTCAGGTTGGTGACTTGGTCTTAAAAGAGAACCAACAGAATTCTAATTTGTCGTCCCATCTAAGGGACAAGTTCACGGCAAACTGGTTAGGTCCTTATGTGATTGATAGTAAAATAGGACCTGGAACATACCGACTTGCCTCTCTTGAAGGAATCAAGGAACTAGAACCCTTGAACATCAGTCATTTGAGGCCATTCCACATTTAGAGAGCCATAGGCCCAACCAAAAGCTCCAAGGATTCCCACAATCGCTTGGTCAACCCAAAATGCCCCAAAGGTATCTATAAACCCTTTGGTCAAACCAAAAGCTCCAAGGATTCCCACAATCTCTTGGTCAACCCAAAATGCCCCAAAGGTGTCCATAAACCCTTTGGTCAAACCAAAAGCTCCAAGGATTCCCACAATCACTTGGTCAACCCCAAAAATGCCCCAAAGGTATCCATAAACCCTTTGGTCAAAACAAAAGCTCCAAGGGTTCCCATAACCGCTTGGTCAAAATAAATATTCAAAAACAAACAAAAACAATAAAATCATCAAAAATAACAAAAAAAAAATTGCATCTCCATTCCATGCATACTCGTAAAAATCAAAATACAAAAATATAGGTTGCATTAGGCATCGCATCCATACATTGCATATTTGCTAGGTCATACAAGTCAAAAGCACCATAGACTATAATTGCTCGACAATTCCATCATTTTCCACATCAAATCCATTTTATAAACACATACATCCAGAATAACACCATCCCCATTTTTAGCATAGTCAGTTGTCTCCTAATGTATGTAGGGTTTTCATCATTCAACTATCTTTAAATTTCTAGCCAAAAACTGTACAAAGTTAAACGGATTTTACAAGGGAAAGTTTTACTTGGGTCACGCCTCGTTATGTAACATCCCTACACAAGTTAAAACACATAAAATAATTCCCAAGTTGTGTGAACGTAAGATGAAAACTACAAAGCAGTCTAGGGTACCATAGGTGAAAGATTAGCCTGTTCATCCCCCTATGTGAATGGTTCAAGAGTGCTGAGAATTGACAAAAGGACAAGCTCTTCCCCATCCATTCCCCCTAATCAACAATGGTTTTCACCACTAGCAAAAATCCCAATCACCATTGGTCCCTAAGGTTGTAAGGATTCGTACTACACGTCCCTGCCAAGGATGGGTAGTCATCCCCAAGGCCTAAAAGGATCAATGACCATTCAAAAACAAAATCCCAACAAGCCATCATCATGAACATCTCCAATCACCTTGGTCTCCAAAGTCGTAAGGATTCATACTACACGCCCTTGACAAGGATGGGTAGTCATCCCCAAGGCCTAAAATATCAATGCCCATACTTCATACTCTCCATAATCCCCTTTGGTTCCCAAAGTTGTAAGGATTCGTACTACATGTCCCTGAACAGGATGGGTAGTCATCCCCAAGGCCAAGAGGATCAAGGTCATTCATAAACCAAAAACCTACAAGCTCAACCTTACGAAGCTCAAAATGCAAAATCAAATAACAGTGGTTATCACCACTATTCAAAATCCTTGCTCAAAAATAAAAACAAAAAGAGAAAAATAAATAGTGATTTTTATCACTATGTATACGAGCAAGTATCCTAAACCGTTGAGCAAATAAAAATCCTGAACTTGAATCCCTAGAATTCTCAGCATTCGAACAACCATCTAGGTAATCCTCATTACGGGTTTGGTGGATAGCCTACCTGGCAATGGCGGTATCCTAAACGCATGACGATATGTCTATCACATTAGCTTTGCATGTGAGCAGACCAATGTTTGCATGTGGATGAGCTAGCTTATGGTACCTTAGATTGTCCCATGGATTAATCTTACTAAATACAACAACGGAGTTAGTGGAGCTAGTTAGGTGATCCTCAGTACAGGTTTGGTTGACAACCTATCTGGCACTGGCGGTATCCTGACAAATACCACATAAACGAACTCAATTGCACACACAGGGATGTGAAATAACTTGGTCAAACTCAAGTCTGATTTATACCTTGTTCAAAAGTCTTGCAAGCTAAATGTATAGTCTTGGCTAGTTAGTTAAAATATCTGAATCTCAGAAAAGCTTAACTACATTTTCAAACAATTGGTACATTTCATTACATCCATCCCCATCAGAACATACAAACAAATACAAAAACAAAGTTCTCACATGCAAAGTCATTCCACAAAGTCATCACATACGTACAGAAAGCCAGTAAATCTTGTACAGTCTATGGTGCCATCGACAAGTTATCAACAACTCATTTCATTCATTCCATATGCATACATCATATAATTAGAAACATCGCATTCATAATACCACATGCATACATCATCATAAATAATTGTGCATAAATAGAAAAACAAACCATGACAAGTGTATAAACACAAAGAACATCATCTGTATATATATCATCAAAAAATGCCCACAGGCTACAATGAACCGGTCCTCTGACCTCGCAACAAAATCCAAAAGCTCAAAAACCCCCAAGCCTAGGGCATCGGCCACCATGATCATGCAGGATCGGTGCGACGGGAACTACCCCCCATGGTGTGGGTCCTATGGGACCCCTCATGGGTGGCTGCTGCTAGCCCCCGCATCATGCCTACTAGAGTCCCCATTATCTAGTCACCTACGTCGAGAGGATGTTGACTGCTCCGTATCACTCCCTCTCGAGTGGTGCGATGATCCACCTACACTCAACGCAGGGATCCGCCCACCGAGGCGGATAATCTCTGCCTCTAGCTCCAACCGATGTCGCACAAAATCCATCTCCCATTGGCGATACATAGCCAAATTCTTGTTTGCACTATACCAGCTGCGTCCGTAGGAGATCCCTCTCCCATGTAGCATCGGTATCCCCCTCCTACCGATGGTACATAGCCAATGTGTTCTCCCACTCTGCCAACTGAGTTCACAGGAGATCCCTCTCCTATAGAGCCTCCCCCAGCTCCTCATCTCGCCTCTAAAGAGCCCAACGACCCCCCCCCCCCCAACAAAACTCACGCGCCCCACCCCCCCCCGTCCTCCAAAACTGCCTAAGGCATAGGTGAATCCAAGATAGCAGCCTGCTCTGGCTCCCACTACTCTGGGATGTCCTGCACCTCCGGCTAGTTCAAAACCCCAAAATCATCCACCTCTACCATGTCCGCATCCTCGAGCGAAACCCCCCAGCCCTCGCCTAATGCCTCTGCATCATCCCCCCTATTGCCGCCTTCACGCCCCCTAGAGGCCCCTCACCTCGCCATTGCCGCAAAGTCCACCATTGGTCATACTCAGTGGTAACCCCGATGTCATCCACATTCGAGATGTCAATCGCTGTATCTGAATCCTCACCCAGTGGCACAATGACTGGCCAAGCTAGAGTCCTCTCATCCCCTCAATGTCGATAGACCACGGGCTCACCAGGAAACCCCTGGTGCACCCCAAAATGTCGTGTAACCCAACCATATGGGAAGAACTCCTGCTCAGTCCCATGATGCCCAATCAGCCACCACCCCCTACGTACCCACCGGAGCCACTCTCCAGCCTCAGGCTAGGCTAGACAGTCTCGATAGGGGTACCAGAACACCTCCCATGGAGTAAGCTAAGCGAAGGCATCGACATAGTGCCCTACGACACCTACCCACCCTGACTTTGACCCTACTCCTCAAATCTCTGCCACAATGCCCCGTATATGATCTCTCGGTCTACCATCTCCGCTCGTGTCATCCATGGCAACCCCACCGACCTCTCCACCGCTATGTGCTACCAAGCCCAACACTGCAATAGATAGCTACATCCAATCCCCTTTCGCCTTCGGTAGTGGACCTCGTACAACTCATCATAGAGCTGTGCCAACAAAGTCTATCCCCATATCATGATCATAGGTGCCTTCATCAGGCACTCCACCAACCGAAACACCACCTCCAGTAGGTTCCACGGGAACCTCACACCCGAAGAGTCAAGTAGCAGCATGTTGGAAATGAGGCCCATCAGTACGACGTGCCTCACTCCCAACACACCCCTCTCTAGCCACCATCAAACCAAAATACCACCAATCCGACAGTCACCCTCTGCCCTCTCCACTGGGCTATCCACACCCACCTCCTCCCCATGCCCAAAGTAGCGTGTCAGCATTGTTGTCCGCTGATCCCGCGACATTGTCCTGATCGGTAGTCCGTCTATCAAAATCCGTAGAATCCGATAGACATCCTCCAAAGTAACTGTCATCTCCCCTATTGGGAGATGGAAGGTATTAGTCCGAGGATCCCACAAGTTGATCAGGGCCATCAGATAGGCCCGATCCTTGACCATCGACTCCAGTCGAGTCACCTGCTTGAGCCCAAGGGCATCAAGCCACTCCTAGTCAACCAAAGTCAGTGCCTCCCATGCTTCAATGAAAACCGTGGGCACACGGTACCGACTCTTCACAACCTACAAAAGAAAACAACAAAAACATTAAAAACCATGAAAAATTGTACAACCAAAACATGAATATACAACAATGCATAAAACAATGTACAGCTAACAACAGACAAAAAAAAAACAAAACGAGCGACAAATACAAAATTCAAAAAATAATTTGTCAATCCTAGGGTTTTTAACTCTAAACTGATAAATTAAAAACAAAAAACAACAAAATTCAAAAACAATTTGTCAATCCTAGGGTTTTTAACTCTAAACTGATAAATTAAAAACAAACAACAAACATTCAAAAATAATTTGTCAATTCTTAGGGTTTTTAACTCTAAACTGATAAATTAAACAAAAACAAAAAAATTCAAAAATCATTTGTCAATTCTAGGGTTTTTAACTCTAACTGATAAATTAAAAAAAAATACAACAAAAATTCAAAAATAATTTGTCAGTTCTAGGGTTTTTAACTCTAAACTGATAAATTAAACAAAAACAACAAAAATTCAAAAATAATTTGTCAGTTCTAGGGTTTTTAACTCTAACTAATAAATTAAAAACAAACAACAAAATTCAAAAAAATCATTTGTCAGTCCTAGGGTTTTTAACTCTAAACTGATAAATTAAAAACAAACAAAACAATTCAAAAAATAATTTGTCAGTCCTAGGGTTTTTAACTCTAAACTGATGAATTAAAAACAAAAATACAACAAAATTCAAAAACAATTTTTAGTTCCTAGGGTTTTTAACTCTAAGTCTAAACTGATAAATTACAAAAAAATAAAAAAATCAACAAAATAATTTGTCAGTCCTAGGGTTTTTAACTCTAACACTGATAAATTAAAAACAAACAAAAAAATCCAAAAAATCGTTTGTCAGTCCTAGGGTTTTTAACTCTAAAGGTCAACTGATCAATTACAAACACAAAAACACAATCACAACAAATAACTAGGGTTAAGCTACGTTTTTACGTTCAGTTTTACCCTACGTTTCTAACCTAAGTTTTGATTTTTGTTAAACTAGGGTTAAGCGAAGTTTTTTTAAGTTACGTTTTAAACTAAGTTTTTAAGCTAAGTTTTAAACTACCTTTTGATCTTTGTTTAACTAGGGTTAACCTAAGTTTTCAGTTAAGTTTTGATTTTTGTTAGACTAGGGTTTCTTTTAGTTTATCACAAATGTCAAATCCACATGGTTTTAAATTGAACACAAAACACAAAGACAAAAACAACTAACTTGCGGTTTTACAAACTGTAACAAACAAACAATAAAGAGGAAGAACACTCACTGGTCTCGCTTCGGCTCCATCGCTTGAGGATCCGGTCCATGAACTCATGGTGGCAAGAAAAATTTGGTAGCGCTTCGCTTCGCAAGATTGACCTCCTCCTCCTTAGAGCTCCAAATCGCTAGGAAAAACAAATGCAAATGAGCCCAAAACCTAGTTTTGGCCCTTAAATAGGCTTTTTGAGCTTGTAATCGTTCCTTCCTAGGACGAGCACTCTGGTTAGCACTCGTCCCACCCTAGGATGATTACTAAATAGGTATTCATCCCACCCAAGGATGATTACAGAGCAAAATTTTCAAAAACATCAAAAACTGCACAAAATGCACCAAAAACAAGCACAAAAATCGTCCAATGAGAGTGCTTTTGCACTTGACATTCTGGGCATGCAAAACAGACGTCGGGGTCACAAATCCTCACTATCCTACTCCCTAAGAAGGCTACCATAGCCGGACCGCTCCACGGGAGGACGGATTTTTGAGAATTTCATCCCCAAATGGCATCGCAAAACGGGTCAAAACCCAACCAAAAATAGCAATAACATTGCCGAACGAAGGAGCATTTGCGCCTGACATTCTTGGCATCCAAAACAGATATTGGGGTCACAAATTGTCACTATCCTACTCCCTAAGAAGGCTACCATATCCGGACCGCTCCACGAGAGGATGGATTTTTGACAATTTCAGCTCCAAAAATGCATCACAAAAAGGGTTCAAACCCACCAAAAATAGGTCAGAATGTTCGGAAACTGCTTAAGCATTCAATGATAAACAACTAAAAGGCACCCTTACATAAGTCATATTGGGTCAAGCGACTTGTCTCTTTTCTCATGTCGGTCATTCCCTCATCGATTCGTCGCTTGAGGGGGTAGTCACACTTAGTCACCAATCAACAAAAACACACCCAATCAAGGAAATGGCATGCATTCAAAGGATCATTGAAAAATACAATCACGCCCATGCTTGGGGTAGCAAACAAGCAACAATCACAAGCTGATCAAACACTTGGCATTCGTGAATCATGAACTCAAGGTTCCCATAGACAAAAGGTTGCACCCTTTGCCTATTCATGACTGATCAATGTCCAAGGTCAAGTAACACCTCATCGAAAAATGTTAACACTTGAATTAAGCTCCTTAGCTCGTCAAAAGCAAGGATTCAAGAATGCATGCCCTTTCCATACTTGGGGCATCAAGATTTGGTTAGGTTACTAAGAAAACCTAATCATTAGTGCTTTGGTTATCTATTTTTGCTCAATGCTGTGCCTTGCACAATGCTTCCCAAAAAGGGGCATCTATAGACACCAAAATAGCACCAATCCAATTATGTGACAACAAGCGTCGATCGCATTGACACACATAGCCCCCAGGGCAGCCCCCAAAGGTTAAACAGTGGTCCTAACCACTCCCAAAACAATTTGGAAGGTCAAGGGTCAATTTGGCACCTTTTTGGCACTTTTCTCCCTACTCGTCCCACCTTGGGATGATTACAAAATGGTATTCGTCCCACCCAGGGATGATTATCAGCATTCGCCCTAGGGTGAGGTGAATAGCAGGTTTGACTAGCAAAAAGTCAAACCTCGACAGGTCCGCCAGTTAACTGCAACTTTAGGACATGCAATTGTGAGGAACGGCTTCAAATCAAGGAGAGAGACTTTAGTCATGCATGTCTTTGATTTTGGAGGCCTCATGCAAGGAGACTCTAAATCAGGGAATAATATTTTCTCTCAAAATAGGACATGCAACTCAAGTGGCGCTCTCACATGCGCATTCAAACAGAGAGACCCTAGGTCTATAAATTGGTGAGTCTTCTCACCCAAAAGATAGGGAGAGAGGGAGCATTTTGAGCAATGAAGTGTTGCCATTTTACATCCATACACACACCTTTTTGATTTGTGCCTTTCACATCCTTGATCTCTTTTGGAAGGGAGGTTATTGGGTGATTATTGGAAGTGCAAATCCGGAGCCCAAACCCGAATATTTGGCCACAATATCCCACAAATTTTTTGACAACACCCCATAAGATGTTTTGGACCCATCCCAAGTGGATTGGTGCCGAAACAGAGTCCCAAACGGTGGGCGTCCTGCCCTCGGGTGCCCCCCAAGCTATCGTAGTTCTAAATGCCCCACCCCGGAGTGATTAGAAATCTATGGTATATTTCCTTTATTTTTCTTTTGCATCTTATTCTAGGTTATTTACATATGCTTTCATTTAAATTTCAGGTTATTTTGACAAGTTTTGATCATGCTTTTATCATTTCCCGCCTTCACTAACATGTAGATAGCACCATCAAATTCTGGGTGATAGAGGCCAAATTAGGAGAAATATGACCTTCTGGGTCTTCCCAAAATACCCCCAATTAGCTAACCCCAACTTTGCAGGTGATTTGGAGCTTCCCGGATTGGACATTTGGGACTGTGCTTTCTAACACTTTGTTGCAGGTTTATTCGTCCCGCCCCGGAGCGAATACAAATTTGTGAGGAATTTCTTGACTGTTCCTTTTGCAGTGGCTTCCTGGTCTTTGACATCAGAGGAGCAGTAAGGAGTCAACACTCATATACACAAGCAACGATGACATTTTGGTCCGCCCATCTTACATGTGGGCACGCGAAAGAAGGATTACTATCCATGGATGTGACAAGAAACATATTTAACGCTCCTATCCCCTAAAATGGAAGGAGATATATTGTAACATGACTTTAAAAGCATATCAATAAAGAGATCCGTATTCCATATTGCTTTTATATTGTGTCGATTTGTTTATGTTCTTTCCTTTCATGTATTTTTCAATATATAGGCTTTTAGCGTTAAGTTTGGTTTTCCACGCATTGTACTTGGCATTTTCCTTTTTGTTTCCGTATCCTCGTGCTTTTAATTATATTTTATGAATCTTATAGTATTATTATATGTATTGCCTTGTTGAAAAATGGAGATGACACTTGGAAAAAATGATTTATCTATGGCAAGTCATTGTCATGGTTAGTAGTAGAGGTAGAGTATAGTTGATAGTTTACATGGGATAACTATAACACTTGGTACCCCTTGATTGGTCATAGGTAACTTTAAATTTTAAAATTTTAGTGGTTTTGTCAATACATGGGGGACATTTTTTAAAGGCCATAATGTTTACATACAAAAGTGTTTTGAGGTCCTTTTCTAAAATTGCATGCTTTTTCAAATTCTTCATAATGGTTGTAGTTGTTTGATTCTATTATAGCAACAAAATTTGATAATTTTGTGAGAGAACTATAGACCACTTATATTTGAGAACTTGTAGAGGTTCTTTTAGATGTAAAAGGAGTAGGTTTTGATGGTTAGTGTAGGGTATGACTTATTCCTATGGTCCCTTTTAAAACCATGGGGAATGATTCAACTATTTTATTTTTTGAGATCAAAGGATAAATTATGGTCACCACATTGGATATTAAAGATCTTCTCATGAAAAGCTCAACAACTTGGATCAAATGTGGATTCATGCCTTCATATCTAAGGAGGGGTTGATGCAATTCATGTACCTTCATAAAGAGAAGATAGTAGGATTTATTTGCTCTAATTAGTGGGTAAATTTGACCTAGATCATGCTCGAAGTGACATGAGAGAAAAATTCAAAGTATCTTGGACTTTATAGTATATTCCTTATTGAAATATGGTAGTATTATAGATGGAAAGTTAGGATTAGTTGTTCACATCTAGCCAATATTCTATATGGAGATGGAAGCTCATTACTTCATGAATTGTTAGTCTTCAAAATGATGTAAGAGGCTTAGTTGTTATGATATTCTTTGTCCTAATTAAGCATTCACTATGGGGAGATGACATTGTTGGAAATTTTGAGTCCCTAAGTCAAAGTTATCATTGGTGTCACCGGATGAAGTCATCATTAATGTCAAGGACTTCATCAAGAAATAAAGTTGTCAAGATTGTCATTTGATATCCAGGAAGAAGCTTCAAATAATGCCAAAGGTCAAGAGAATCAGTGCAAAAGTTAAAGGTAAAAGGGCTCCATAATATTTTAATTTTATATGGAAGCTTAGTTTAAAAGGTGTTTCATAAAAACCTAAGGAGGCTTATTGCAAAGTTAAAAAGGATATATAATATTTATTTTATAAATTATTTAAATTCAAAGTGAATTTAAATTTTAGAAATAAATGTTACTCATACCAAGTTATGCAATGAGAAGGACTTAATAAGCCCAAAGGATTCTAAAAGAATTAATTTATAATATTTAAATTCAAAATAATTTAAATAAATTATAAATTAATAAAGTCTAAAGTGCCCATGTTCTATAGTTGGAAGAAATTCGAAGTGCTAACGTCATGTGGTTTAAAGAAAATTTGAAGCATCAACGTATTCAAAAAAAGGTGGAAAGTATTATATAAACCATGCCCAAGGGGCAATTAATTTTTTAATCCTTGCTCGAACGAAAAAATTGCATGTGAATTGGAGCTCGTGAAAAAGACTATGAAATTCATGTTTGTGTATGCCAGTGAATAGAAATAAATGGAAAGGTGCATATCAGTTGGAAGCCATCTAGGTAACATGGCCTAGTGGCAAGAGGGCAGTGCTAGAGTGCTTGGATGCAAGGAGACCAACGTTCTAAATGCGACGACTATGCTTGGTAGTTTTTTTGGTTTTAAGGTGCTAAAGACGAGGCACACGTTTTGTAAAATGCAAGTCAGAGATACTTTTGAAGCATGTGGTACTTCCACACTCTAAGACAATGTGTAGCTCGTGGAGCTGCAACTAAGGTGTTGGTCATGGGCTGCATTGAGGGTTTGAATCCCTCCAAAGATAACATAATTAATTTTTTATTATTTTTAATATTGCATAAAGTTGGGAGTTAAAGGAGATTTCTAGTTGGAAATACTTGAAAGGGTTGCTAGTTGAAAATTGGTATTTGCTGGAAATTATTTTTAAAAAAATTTGGAGTTATAAGGAGTTTGATTTTATTTTTAAATAAAGTCTTAATTATTATATTTGCATATTGGAGGAGTAAGACTTTAAGAGTGTTGATTTTATTTTTTAAAGAGACTTTTGCCAAAGAGATTATTATGAAGGTGTTGGATATTATTTTTTAGTTGGAGTGATAAGGTGTATTTTGTTTGATATCATTTTGTATTGTGATTCATTAAGAAAATTATTATCTTATAACATCTCTTCAGATTGGAAAATAACTGATTGTGTGGCATATTTTTGTGGTCTAATACTTGTCAAGTAAAAGGTTTGGGTAAATTATTCCTTGGTTGAGTTGATTGTTTGATTTCTAGAAAATAATTTTGGAGTGAAAATGACTTGATTAGGGTTTCCTTTTGAGTGTGTTTGAGTAATTGCTTCAAGGTTTTCTGGAATAAATAAGTGTGGTTAAAACCTTGTTTGATAAGAATAGTTGTTGAAGCCATTGGTTGTGTGAAGAACTTGAGTTAGGGTTTTGCAAATATCATGAGTATCATTGTTATGTGAAGATTTTTTTATAAGCATTTTTGTTGAAGAGAGTTGTTATGCAAAGAATTTGAACCAGGGTTTGAAAAGAACATGAGTGTCATTTTTATGTGAGATTTTTTGTTGAGTATTGTTGAAAACATTTTGATTTGGTTGATATATATACTTGGACTAGGGTTTGTGAGAAAGGAGTGTTTGATTAAGTGATTGGTTGAGTAGAGTTGGTTGAGCCTAGTCAAGTGGTTGTATGAAGTGATTGTTCAAGTTCCATAAGACAAAATATTCTATATTCTGATTTGAGTTGATTGAGTTTGAGTGTAGAATATATTGAGTCTCTAACAATTCTCTTTATATTTTTATGAGATTGAACAAGTTCTAAGTGGACTTATTAAGCAAATTTAAGGTAAGTATTTGAGAATACTTGTGGACTAATTATGTGTGAGCTATTTTTGGAAGCCTACAATACATATTTGGTTAAGTTTTATGTGAAATTATTGAGCAGCTTTGGATAAGTTCTAAGTGAGCTTGTTGAGCAGAGTTGAGCAAGTTCTGAGTGAGCTTGTTGAGTAGAGTTGAGCTTATTGAGCAGATTTGGACAATTTCTGAGTGAGCTTGTTGAGTATGATTAGACAAGTTCTGAGTGATTTTATTGAGCAGAGTTGAGCAAGTTCTGAGTGGATTTGTTGAGGATATTGAGTAAATTATGCGTGGACTTGTTGAGCATATTGAGCAAGTTATGAGTGGACTTGTGGAGTAGATTTTGGTGTAGATTTTAAGGATAATTTTGTGCCAGACCAGAGATAGATATTGAGTAGATTTGTACTAGACTAAATGACTATATTTAGTACATATTTGAGATATATATTTGAATGTGAAAGAGCAGAGATGACAATAGTATTCAGTGGATAGATATCCATCAGGAAAGGTAGTGAGGATAGGTCTTCTAAGTGGGGACAAGAGTCTTCAGTGGAGAGAGATCCACAAGCCAATGCAGTGGAGGCAATAGTATTCCAGAGGATCACTAGCTAGAGTAGAGGAGAAGAAGTTCTCCTATGTATAGAGATCCATGAAATTTATTTAGGGGATTGGTATCTCCTTTGAACAAAGGTCCATAAACATTGTAATAGGGAAGGATTTCCAAGAGATTGATTGAGAAAATTTTAGTGAAATATTTTCTCCGTGGAGTAGCCCACATTGGGTGGACCACATAGATTTTTGTATCTCTATTGTGTATGGTGTTTTGTGCATTGCTTTTATTACTACTGTTAATATTACTATATATATACATTGCATAATATTGATTGGGAAATAAAAGTAAAAAGTGGTCTTATACTGTTCACCCCCCTCTTAGTATAATCTTGTGTTATTCAATTGGTATTAGAGCAGGTTCCTTCATATGAGTTTAACAGCTTGAAGGAAAAGCTAAAAAGAACACAATGGGTCCTAAGGAGGTGTTCTCAAGTAATTCAGAACTAGTATTTGATGGAAGTGACTATATGTATTAGAGTATGATGATTGAAATCTACCTTATGGCACTTGGCAATGAAATTTGGGAATTAGTGGAATTTGGATACGATCCGATAATCAATCCTCCTATAGATAAGGAAGGTAAGATTTTATAGCACTATAATTCAAAAACAATAAATGCACTTGTGAGAGATTTGCATAGAATAGAGTCTATGAAAGTTATGCATTGTAAAATTGCAAAAGAGATGTAGGATAAATTGCAAAATATATATGAAGATAAAAGTGTCAAGAAAGCAAAGATGCGAAATCTCAAAGGACAAATTGAAGCATTAAGAATGAACGAAGATGAAAATATTAGTGCTTATATAATTTGAATTGATGAGGTTGATAATGATATGCAAGGACTTGGAATGAAGATTTATGAATTAGATATTTGTGATACAGTCTTAATAACTCTTCCAAAAATATTCAGTGAAAAAATTTCTACTATGGAACTGTCAATGGATGGTGATACCTTGACAAGAGATAAGTTGCTTGGTATGCTCATAGTATTTGAGATAAAAAAAAATATCCTATTCCACAAAAGGAAGCAACATTCAAATAAATAAAAAAGACAAATAGTAAGAAGTCTGAATCAAGCAATGAGTCATCCAGTGATGAAGAAGCTAATTATAGTAGAAGAGATAAATATTCCAGAAGATCCAGATATATAAGATATGTTAAGTGTTTAAATTATGGAAAGTATGGATATTTTGCAACAGATTGTCAAGAACTCGAGAAAAACAATGATGAAGAAAAATAAGATCATAGGAATAGGAAATCAGAAAGATACCAACATCAAAAGAAAAGCAAGGATGGATAAAACAAACAAGGAAAGAAGTTCTTCCAAAGGAAAAATATGAGATATTATGCGGATAAGGCAAGTAATTACTCAAGTGATAGTGATTCTAGTTTTTTAGACAATGATAGATATGAAGTCTTGTTTGTGATTGAAGAAAAATAGTAAGTTAAGAAAAGGACTTTAGTAATTCTCAAGTTTGTTATATATGGTAACTTCAGACATATTGAAGATGATTGTACAAGGGATGGTTATATTTTTAGTGATGATGAATATTAGAATGCACTTGAAGGACCAAATGAAAATCTTCTAATGGATTTAGAAGAAAAAGTAAGTTATCCTATAGAATACAAGCCGATAGAAAATAAATATGAGGATAGTGATAAACAAATAGAGGAATATTCATAAAATAATGGTTATGATCTCAAGGGAGAACTTATTTATGACCTTGACACAGTAAAGAAGGTAAGAAAGCAACTCTCTAAACTTGAAATTAAGTTTCAATAATGTGATGAAGAGAGAAGATTGCTTATAGAGAATTTAGAAAAATCAAAGGTTAAGGCAAAGAGGTTCAAATATAAGTTAGAAGCAAAGATCTTGGAATGTGAGAAGTTAGAACAAGAAGTGGCACTACTAAGATAATATTTAGAACACTCCAAGGTCAAGATGAAAGGGTTCAAAAATAGCTCAAAGAACTTGGATAAGTTCATAAAGATACAAAATCCTACATCAAGAAAAATAGGTCTTGGATTTGAATAGGTTCAAAAGAAGTGGGAAGGAGAGTCAAATTCAAGTTTTAGAAGAGAAGAAACTTCAGATGAAGATACTTCAAAAAAATACAGTGTAAAATATAGTGAGAAATTTGAGGATGAGTTGGAAAATAGAGAGTTCAACAAAAATAGGAACAATGCACAAATAAGATACAGATGGAACAACAATCAGAATAGGTCAAGAGAGACTAAGAGACCAATGAGGTCAAGACAAGGAAATTTCAAAGGAAGATGCTTCTCATGTCATAGGTTTGGGCACATGGCTTCATAGTGCAGGACATGGGAAAGATATGATTATGGGAACAACAAGATTTTCCATGAGTATTGTTACTCATGTAATCAGTTTGGTCACAAGGTAATGAATTGTAGGGTTCATGATAGAAGAGGATATGGCTTAACTAGGAGAAATCCTAAGATATTTTCACCTCCAAGGAATGATAACATTAAGTGTTATAACTGCAATAATGATGGGAACACAACAAAGTGGTGTAAAGAAATATGTATGAATAGGAACAAGAACAAGAACTTAGACATGAACAAGAATAGGAATAGGAACATGAATATGAATAGGAATAGGAACAGGAACATAAACATGGATATGAATAAGAACAGGAATATGAATAGAAATAGGAATGAGAATAGGAACATGGATATAAACATGAACAGGAATGTAGACATGGATAGAAACATGGACATGGATAGAAATAGTCATAGGAATCAGAAAATTTAGATAAGAAGAAACGAGGATAAAGATAAAGAACAGTGCTTTCTAGGAGTATAAATACTCTCGCTCTAGAATTAACCACCTCAAAAGGAGGTGGGGGAGGGGCTAATATTAGAGGCTCATTCTTAGCCCCAAGCCCCAAAGGTGACCCTTTTCCATTGATGTCAAAGGGGGAGAGATTTGAGTAAGGGGGAGAGATTTGAGTAAGGGGGAGAGATTTGATATTTGAGAAAGCATTGAGCCAAGGGGAGCAATGTCCCAGGGGGAACAACGCAAAATAAGAAGTCAAGTTTTTGATAAAAAGTTTTATGGGTTGCCATCAATGACAAAGGGGGAGATTGTAGGACATTTTGAGTCCCTAAGTCAAAGTTTTCATTGATGTCATCGGATGAAGTCATCATTAATGTCAAGGAATTCGTCAACAAACAAAGTTGTCAAGATTGTCATTTGATATCCAGGAAGATGCTTCAAATAATTCCAAAGGTCAAGAGAATCAATGCAGATGTTAAATGCAAAAGGGCTCCATAATATTTTAATTTTATATGGAAACTTAGTTTAAAAGGTGTTTCATAAAAACCTAAGGAGGCTTATTGCAAAGTTAAAAAGGAGATATAATATTTATTTTATAAATTATTTAAATTCAATGTGAATTTAAATTTTATAAATAAATGTTACTTATACCAAGTTATGTAACGAGAAGGACTTAATAAGCCTAAAGGATTCTAAAAGAATTAATTTATAATATTTAAATTCAAAATAATTTAAATAAATTATAAATTAATAAAGTCTAAACCGCTAATGTTCTATAGTTGGAAGAAATTCGAAGCGTAAATGTCACGTGGTTTAAATAAAATTCAAACGTACTCAAACAAAGGCAGAAATTATTATATAAACCATGCCCAAGGGACATTAATTTTGTAATCCTTTCTCGAACAAAAAAATGCATGTGAATTGGAGCTCGTGAAAAAGACTATGAAATTTGTGTTTGTGAATGCTAGTGAATAAAAATAAAATGAAAGATGTAGATCAGTTGGAAGTCATTCGGGCAGTGTGCCCTAGTGGCAAGAGGGTAGTGGCTAGAGTGCTTGGATTCAAGGGGACCAGTGTTCGAAACACAATGGCTATGCTTAGCAGTTGTGTTGGGTTGAAGGTGCCAAAGGTGAGGTACACATTTTGCAAAACGTATGGTGGGGATACTTTTGAAGCACCTAGTGCTTCCACACTCCAAGTGAGCACGTAGCTCGTGCGACGGTTGGAGCCGCGACTAAGGTGTTGGTCATGGGATGCATTGAGGGTTAGAATACCTCCAAAAGTAGGGTAATTAAATTTTGATTATTTTTAATACTGCCTAAAGTTGGGAGTTAAAAGGGATTGCTAGTTTGAAATACTTGAAAGGGTTGCTAGTTGAAAATTGATGTTTGTTGGAATTGTTTTTAATAAAATTTGGAGTTATAAGGAGTTTGATTTTATTTTTAAATAAAGTCTTAATTATTATATTTGCATATTGGATGAGTAAAAAATTAAGAGTCTTGATTATTTTTAAAGGGAATTTTGCCAGAGAGATTATTATGAAGGCGTTGGATATTGTTTTTAAGATGGAGTGATAAGGTGTATTTTTTTATATATAATTTTGTATTGTGATTCATTGAGAAAATTATTATCTTCTAACCTATCTTGAGATTGGCAAAGAAGTTATTGTGAGTGTGGTAGATTTGTGTGGTCTACTCCTTTTCAATAAAATGTATGGGTAAATTATTCCTTGGTTGAGTTGATTGTTTAATTTCTAGAAAATAAGTTTGGAGTGAAAAGGACTTGATTAGGGTTTCCTTTTGAGTGTGTTTGAGTAATTGCTTCAAGGTTTTCTAGAATAAATAAGTGTGGTTAAAACCTTGTTTGATAAGCATAGTTGTTGAAGCCATTGGTTGTGTGAAGAACTTGAGTTAGGGTTTTTCAAATATCATGAGTATCATTGTTATGTGAATATTGTTTTATAAGCATTGTTGTTGAAGAGATTTATTATGCAAAGAACTTGAACTAGGGTTTGAAAATAACATGAATATCATTGTTATGTGAGATTTGTTTTTGAGTATTATTAGAAACATTTTGAGTTGGTTGATATATATTCTTAGAATAGGGTTTGTGAGAAATGGGTGTTTCATTAAGTGATTCATTGATTACAGTTGGCTGAACCTAGTCAAGTGGTTGTATGAAGTTATTGTTCAAGTTCCATAAGACAAACAATTCTATATTGTGATTTGAGTTGATTGAGCATTGAGTGTAGAACATATTGAGTCTCTAACAATTCTCTTTATGTTTCTATGAGATTGCACAAGTTCTGAGTGGACTTGTTAAGCTGATTTGAGGTAAGTATTTGAGAAGAATTATGGACTAATTTTGTGTGAGATTTATTTGGAAGAATACAATACAAATTTGGTTAATTTTTGTGTGAACTTATTGAGTAGATCTGGATAAGTTTTGAGTGATATTGTTGAGCAGAGTTTAGCAAGTTCTGATAGTTGAGCTTATTAAGCAGATTTAGACAAGTTCAGAGTGAGCTTGTTGAGTAGGTTTGGACAAGTTCTGATTGAGCTTGTTGAGTAGAGTTGATCAAGTTTTGAGTGGACTTGTTGAGCATATTGAGCAAGTTATGAGTGGACTTTTTGAGAAAATTGAGCAAGTTCTAAGTGGACTTGTAGAGTAGATTTTTGTGCATATTTAAGGATAAGTTTATATCAGACCAAAGATAGAGATTGAGCATATTTGTGCTGGATTTAAGGACTGTGTTTAGTACAAATTTGATATAGAGATTTGGAGGTGATAAAGTAGAGAGGAAAATAGTCTCCAATGGATAGATATCCATCAGCCAGTGTAGTGAGGATAGGTCTTCTGAGTGGGAATAAGATTCTTCAGTGGAAAGAGATCCACAAGATAGTGCAGTGGAGGCAGTAGTCTTCTAGACAATCACCAACCAAAGCAGAGGAGAAGGAGTTCTCCTATGGATAGATATCCATGAACTTGATTTAGGGAATTGTTATCTTCTTTGGACAAAGGTCCATAAACATTGTAATAGGGAAGGATTCCCAAGAGATTGATTGAGAAAATTTTAGTGAAATATTTTCTCTGTGCAGTAGCCCACATTGGGTGAACCACATAAATTGTGTGTCTCTATTGAATATGGTGTTTTGTGGATTACTTTGATTACTTCTATTGATATTGCTATCTATACATTGCATAATAATGATTGAGAAATAAAAGTAAAAAGTGGTCTTATATTGTTCACCCCCCTCTCATTATAAGCTTGTGTTCTTCAGACATTATATGTAATATCTTCTCTTATTGACCATAAGCTTAAATTATGAGGGTGTTGGAATATATGGTGATCTGATATTATTGGCCAAGTTCAACATACAATGAGGTAATCATATAGGAAACCTTTAAAATATGTCTATAGGTAATATTGTGATCATGTAAGTATTTTGGAAATCTTCGAAGTAATCTTATGGGTAATATTATTCCATTTATACCTTATGGTATTTGGTTAATCCACTTGGATTTTTATGTATTCACCCCTAGGATATTTGTTAAACCACCTTTATGGTTAACTAAAATTTAATTAAAGTTTTTGTAACTTGATTTAACCTTGAGCCTTATGTTTTTCTTGGTTAATGTAATTGTAATTTGGGGATTAGACATTCAATATAAATACATCGTAACCATTGATCCACTGAATGAGTGTGAAGTGTTATATTCTTATATGATCAATTATTTTGAATGTATACCTTGGGAACCTTCCCATCCTATTTTGTGTTTTTGATATTTATATTTCACTTTTCTATTCTATTTCTAATGCATGTGGTGAATTTTATGCTTCATGAGATTAGTAATTTTTTTTCAAATTCTAACATTTGTTACTCTAGATAGAAGGTAAAAGGTTAGAAAGTAAAAGGGGGTAGGGTATGTAATCCTACTAGGCAAATAGCACAACATGAGTGTCTTCTTCCATGCATAATGAACTTATAAGTGTACAAGGTAGTATAATATCCACAATGCTCATGAAGCTTAAAAGTTATCTTTCTATTTTGCATTTTGTGTATAAACATATATTTATATATCATACATATATATTGTTAAATAATTTGTATTTGAAATTTATTCATAGTTTCTATTTACATATAAATAATGAACATTAATGCTTGGAAGACGTGTTAAAATACTACTTGTTTTTATTATTTGAACCCTTATTAAGTACATGTTTTCTATTATAGTTTTTATAGTGATTCTATTGAGAGAACAATCATGGTCTCTACATATAATCAAAATACTATTATATTATGATAATATAAAATCACACATTTTTTCTTTAGGATTCATGATAATGATAAAGGTTAATAGATTTTTATATTTTATATTTTCTAAGTTTGAGATAGATATAATATTTTCAAAGTGATGTCATCATATTTTTATAAGTTGTCATTCTCTTCATTTCATCCCCTATACAATCTATTCAAGCAATTTTATTTTCACATCATCATTTATTATTATGTTTTTCCCAACTATATTTACATTTTATTAAAGTAATAAAGTCCTTCATACCTTGTGATTTTATTGAAAATTATATTTTAAAATTTTCAAACAAAGGTGTTTTGATTCTACAATAAAATTTTATTACATAATTTTCTCATGTAAGGTATTTTTCTCACAGTTATTTGGGTTATTGCATTAATAAGGTTTCTCTATTATTATGTTAGGATCATTTTTCAACACTCTTCTCCTTCCTTGTCTAATTATGTTCAATCTCTCCTCTCTACTAGCATGGATTATACCATAAGTATAAAAAACCAAAAATATTAGATAACATCATGAGACATCAATTCTACATAAATCAATAGCTTAGGCTCACTTATTTTCCATGTGTTCTAACTTAATCATTTATATGGCATAATCCTTTTTCGGACTTTAAAGGCCTCATTCAATTCATTAGAATTGAGTTTAATGGTAGGTATATGTTAAATTTTTGCATCTACAAATATCTACATGATTAGGGAGATCCATGAGTCTTCGTCAAATGTAGAGGCCTAGTGGATTATCCATTATAGGGGAAGATATTGTTGTTATTAATGTATTATCTTCTTAGCCCATTAATTTAGACTATGATGGAGAATATAATTTATTTTAATTTTAATTGTCAGTAAAGAAAATTACTCATTGAGTATTATTTATATTAGAGTTGAGCATAGTATATTTAAAATTATTTCGTGAGCTATATTTATTTAAGAATTAAGATTTTAAAATTTGTAATTCTCTAATATTTTTATTTGGATAATATTTATTTTTCATTATTGTTTATAAAATAACAAGATGTTTTCCTTGAGAAATCCTTAACCACAATGTTGCAAACAAAAGATTGTAAATAGTATGAAAATACATTAAAAAACCCCTTTTATAGTTTTTAAATTGATACAATAGTAAAATAGTGATAATATTGTAAAATTAAATTCTAAAAAGTAGTAAAATGTTTCAAAAATCATTTAACAATAATCACATGGATACAACTGTGTACTCTAATTATGATGGTCCTATGTGTTCTTCATTTAATATTGTAGGAATTTGTTATGTGCTTTACATGTACAATACGCATTCTAAAAGAGTTATATAGGCTAATATTAGAATTAAATGATGAGTTATGAATAAGAACTTATCTTAAGAATAGTATAATGATGTTAGTATTATTTAATACTTTTGTCGTTCTTATTAATAACATTAAATTAAAAAATGTTTAAGAGTATAAAAATTCTTTAATAATAAATATAATTCAATACTAAATTTTGATAAAACCAAGATCATAGCACTCAAGCTTAAAAAATTTGAAGTGCTTTATAATTTTATTAAACTATGACCCACTATAATTGATAGATACAAAATATCATATGATAATATCAAGCATATAATTAACTAAAAAAAGTTATAACAACAAAGAATTTGAAGGTCATGAGGTTTACTATGGATTAAAAATAGCAAAACTCTTAAGATCAAATCATAAAAATTTTAAAGACCTAAATGGATGAAACATTAAGAAATTTTTGAAAATTAGATATTAAGGTCAAATATCAGTGTATAAAATAAAGTGGTCTTACAAAAAATTGTTAACTTTATAATAAAAAGTTTACCTTGACACATAAGGTAACTATATTTAAAAATAAAATTATAATCACAAACCAAATCTAAACTAAGTGAGTTATAGAATCTAACATTAAAATTAAATAATTAAAAAACTTCAAAGTAAACAGTAAATAATCTATCACTAACTTCAAAAATAACTTCAATTATAATATAATTACAAACTAAACCCAAACTAAATGAGTTACATAGGAACACATTACAATTAGTAGTTAGAATAATTTGTAAATCAAGAAGAAAACTATCTATATGATGTTTAATTGAGATTATATGGAAAATTTGACCATTACATAAATGATGTTAGATGCAACTCTATGTTAAAAGTGTAGTTTGAATTATTGTGGTTAATTTCACCACCTACATGCATAATGTGTAGTTATTTTACTTAGGCAATAGTATAGTGAATGGCATGCAACATCTTGAGAGACAACAATTTTAGAACCAAATGAAGCCCTATATGCAGAGTAGAAAGGATGGTACAAATCTAGTTGAAATAATGAAGAGTAGTGACAAGATTAGAAGGGTATGGCTGAAATCAAAAGTAGGAAAATACAAGTAGCAAAGCAACAAGTGAAAGCTTACTGGATTGTAAATTAATGTTAAAGCAATTAAATCCAATGAGACAAAGAAAGAAATATGATTTTTTTTATACTATTAATAAAAATATGGTTTTGAAAGGAACCCCACAAGAGATAAGCCCTAGTGACCACCACAAAATAATACAAACAAACATCCCAAGGGTGAACTAGCAAAAAACCGAAGAGACAAGAGAATACAAGAGGAATTAAGAAAAGGGTCAGAGAGAACCAAAGAAGTTTATTCAAAAGAACCAAGGGATCAATCCCACGTCCACCGCATCGCTTCAAGGGCAAGGATTCAAAATTTAAAAATTACCTACTCCACAAGGCACATGTCGTGAGGAGAACCACGTACCCAATGGGAGGGTGAAGGTACAATAATTATTACCAATGTCTCCAAAGGCACATACTGTAAGGATATCCACATACCCAATGGGAGGGTGAAGGTATAGAAAATAAGAGTAGAGCTAGTCACACACAAATGACAACATAAATTATATTTACCTGTTGCACACTACCAAATATTTGTAGAGGAATCAAACGGTCCACCACAAATGCAGCCTATGAATAAACCTCAGACAACATTTAAGGAACTTCATATCTGATGTGACTAACGATATCTATGGGAAAATCCTCTTGCCAAATAGAAAGTCCCAGGATGAAACACCTAGATTTACCAATAAATTAGCCACTACATTGCCCTCTCTAAGCACGTGCTCAAATGCCACATTATCAAAGGAGCGGGAGTTCCAAATCATTTCATTAATAAGATTAGACACCTTCCAACCAGGTTGATAGACCCCTTTAAGCATATTAATCACTAACAAAGAGTCACCTTCAATTATTGCATTACGGATACTAAGATTTTTTAAATGCATCACACCAACAAAGGTAACCCGCACCTCTACAAAAATAGAATATTGAGTATGAGACAGTCTACAAATGCCAGAATAAGATCACCATTACTGTCCCATATCACTCCTCCTACCCCAGAAAGGCTAGGATTTCCTTTAGAAGCTCCATAAAAGTTTAATTTAAACTAATTTGTAGGTGGTAGGGACCAAAAAATATGCCTTCTCGTTCCAGGGGCAGATGGAGGTCGAGCCAATGACATGAAACCTAACTATTTCTCAAGCCTAGATTCGCTTGGGGAGTGAGCCTGAGGAGAGTTTAACTTTTTGAACGTTGATGAAACATTCTCCACTGCATTCCAAAGAATTATAATACTTACATGCTTAAAATTACTCTCCACTACCTTCCAAATAATTCTAATACTAACATGCTCCAGATTACTCTCCACATATTTGAATGCTCTAGCATTACATTCCTTCCAAACCCCCCAAAGCACATGAGGAAGAAGGAACTTCCAAAAACATTTAAGCCTTGAGGAGGTAAACATAGATCTCCATTGAGAAATACAATCACAAATTAAATTTGGAAACACCCATGCAACACCCAACCATGAAAGAATAAACAAGAGAACCTCTTGAAAGCCCTTGCATCTAAGTAACAAATGAGAGGTTGATTTCCAATCCTTCTTACACAAAAATATTTGTTGACCAAGATTAAATATTTTTTAAGGATATTTTCCAACATGATAAATTTATTCTACACCACCAAGCAATAGAACATGTTGATATTTAGTGATAAGTTCTTAATATAAATTAAATTCACTGGGAAATGACCAACCAGATCAAAAAATAATAACTTATATGTTGAATTTACTATGTAGAAACCCTCGTTGTACCCACACAAAATTAACCATTTATCTACATCTTATTGATGCACCATAATAAGCCTCAGCTCCTCCAGTAGAGATCTCCATATATGTATGTTTGAATCATCCCTTAATCCTGGGAGGTTATTGGATCAATATTTTCTACCATTACAAATTACCCAAAAACCCACCATCTTTTGAAGGCCACCAATTCGAGAATGTTGAATTAAAGCCCCAAACCTCTGATATTCAATAAGCGGTCGATCCCTGATCCACTAGTCTTCCCAAAAATTCATTGTATTACCATAACAAATGAACCATCTACAATTTGAATTAAGAAAATCATGGGACTTAAAAATACTATTCCAAAACGCTGACCCCCACTTGGGAGAAAGATAAAAAAATATCTACAATTATATTTGAATTTCAAAATACTGCACCACAGGTGGTGTAGTATTAGAAGCAAAATTCCAGCCAAGCTTAGTTACCAATGCCATATTCATCATAGTATCATTATTCAAGTTCAAACCACCCTCCTTAAATCTTCTGCACACCTACTCCTAAGAGACAAGATAGAATTTTCCTTTCATATCTGGACTAGCCAACAAAAAAGCTTTACAAATGTTGTCAAGATTCACTACCACCTTGCCAGGAAGATTGAAAATGGATAAAACATAAATGAGGATGCTTTGCAGAGTACTTTGGAACATCACAACTTTCATCGCCTGACTGAGTAGGACCCCTTTCCAAGAGGTCAATTTTGTTTGGACTCTTTCAACCAATGGCATCTAAAGTGATTTCTTCATACGACCAATAAAAAGAGGGAGACTCAAATAGGTAGCCGGTAGAGTTGCTATCCTACAATTCAAAATATTAGAAATCTTTCTTTTTTGAGCCTTTGGGGTATTAACAAAAAATATATTACTTTTATCAAAAATTTGCTGCCCAATCACCTTATCATAACAGTCTAAGAGAGACTTGATATCCTTAGCATGAATCACTGAAGAAACATAAGAAAGAAGAGTATCATTAGTAAATTGTTGATGGAAAATAAAAGGGCAAGGTAAAGTCAAATGAATTCCAAACTCACTAATTCTTTGAGATATCGATATCCCAAGATCTTCCACCATCAAAATGAAAAATAAGGGATATAATGGATCTCCTTTTCAAATACCATGATTGGACTCAAAAAACCCAGTAAAAGATCCATTAATAAGGACTAAAAACTAGGCCATGGAGACACAAGCCTCAACCAACCCAATCTAGGAGTCGTCAAAGCCAAACGTTTTCAAAACATTGAGCAAAAAGGGCCATGAAACCTTATCGTATGCTTTGTTAATATCCATATTTCATAAAAAATGTGCTCTACCACTTTTATTAACAAAGTATAAAATCTCATGAATAACAATTGCACCATCCAAGATCTTTCTTTTGGGAATGAATGTAGTTTGAGCATTATCAATCATAATTGGGAGCATCGACTTCAACCTATTAACCATGAATTTTGGACAAAATATTGTAAATCGAATTACACAAGCTAATTGGCCTAAAATCATTGAAAGAGGATGTCAAATATTTCTTAGGAACAAGAGCCAATAGGGTGGAGTTCATAGCCTTAGGAATCACCAAGGAACATTGATATTCTCTAATCTTCGAACATATATCATTACCACAAATATGTTAGAACCTCTAAAAGAAAATCATAGAAAACCCATCCGGGCCTGGCGCTTTGAGAGGGCTCATAGAATTTAATGCTTTAAATATTTCATCATCCGATAAAAGAGCCAAAATCCCAACATTCATATCATCTGAAACCAATAACATAATGGAATCTAACATCAAATTCTCTACAACACAATCATGGCTTGGAACAGATCACAACAGGGTTGAGAATAAGTCCACAGCCTCTTCCCTAATTTTTATAATATCATATGAGATACTCCCATCACCCAAGTTGACCTCTCTAATTCTATTATGCCCTCTCCTATGTAGGGTAGAGGTATGAAACTACTGTAAATTTTGGTCACCCTCTTTTAACCATAATTCCTAGGAATTTTTCTTTCAATGAAGCTCTTCCTTTGCCTGGTTATTATGAAGAGCAGAAAGCAGGGATCTCTCCTCCCTAAGAAACTCATCATAGCAGCCCCTAGAATCCATTTCTAATTCAATACAGTCAATCTGCTCCACCAGTATCTCCTTTTATCTGAATATAGTTTTGAAGGTAAAATTATTCCATAGTTTAAGTTTGACTCTTAAATACCTTAGTTTATTGGTCAATTTAACCATTGCTTCACTAGAGGCATATTCCTACCACAACTCCAAATTGGCTTCAAAATTAGGGTGGGAACAACGCATCATCTCAAATTTGAATGGTTGTGGTAGGAATGATAATCCATTAAGAACTTCAAGCCATAATGTATTGTGGTCAAACATAATCCTAGAAAGACAAGACAAAAAATAATATACAAGAAGGCTAAAAATGGAATTAGAAACAAAAATCGTGTCCAATCAGCTGAAGATAAGATTAGCACCCAACCTTCGATTGCTCCAGGTAAATTTCAATATTTTCAAATCCAAGTCCTGAAGGCCTGCCGAGTTGACAAAATCAAAAGAATAATTTAGAATCCTTACGTCCACTCCATTGCCACCTCTCTTATCTGATGGATACAAAGAAGAATTTAAAACTTTAAAAACAACCCAAGCTTCTTCCCGAAAGGTGTCTCTCATATCAAGCAATAGCTACCAAAACTTAATCATAATAAGAGTTTGGGAATAAGAAACATAATTTTTTTGCTAAGAAAGCTGACCAGATATTTAATGCTATTGATAGCAAAGGTACAACAAGAATCTAACATCCAATTTTCTTAAAAATAAAAAGTCGATGAAGCATGTTAAAGCTTGACATTTGACATTTAAGCAAAATTGAAGCAAATGCAAGTAGTCAAACAAACAATATTGCATACATCATGAAGGCAACTTTCAAATTTTGACACAATCTAAAAATAAGGTCCAAATATAAAAGGCATTAGGTCTGGTATATGGCATTTGATATCTAGCATCATACTCTACAAATTTTTCAAAAGCATCATACTCCAAAAATAACGATGTCATCATTAGGAGCTTGAGTACCTGACAAGGCAAATTGAATGTTGTATGTAAAATGAATTCAATGCAGGAAACCCAACAATAAAATATTAAGAATAAAATAAATAAACTCAATGTTCAACATCATACATGAAAAAATATAGCCCCTGAAATCTTCAAGCAATGATGTCATCAAAAGAGAGGAAAATATCTAGCACCTGATGAAGAAAAGTGTAAAGCCCAACATGAAGAAAGGACAAAAGAAGCAACACTAAAACAAGATAAACCATTCGATAATAGGCAATATGCTTTCATAACACTAGCCTCTGCACAAATAATTCAAACTCATACTAGTCAGCAAGGTCGTGCATGGCATTGAGCCACTAGATGTCATTGCTATAAAAATATCTCAATAGTTAAAGTCTTCTCCATCACACACCTACCCTTTCTCGATTTGCTAAGCATAACATAAATGAGTGGATCATCATCAAATGGTTACAATCCAATGATAGAAAATGTAATTTGGCTTTACCAAAGAAATCCCTATCACACATGTTAGTAATGCATGATTAAAACAATTAAGCATAACTCACCTGAATGCAACAAGCACTCCTTGTGCCTGTTATTACAAACTTGTAATATGCCATATAGGAAATAATGATAAGACAACTAAATGTATTGTAAATTTATATATACTTGAATTATTACATAATTGTATAATTGAGGATATACACCTTTCAACATTTATAATTGCATAATTGTATGATTGAGGATATACACATTTTGAATGTGTATTGGATTGTTTTTTTTGACCTCTTGCTCAATTATCATTAAAACATGTATGTATTCCAACTAATTGATTAAGAATTTTTGTTAAAGCTATGAGCGGTTAATTCTATTATAGTTATTTTACTTTTTGTATTTGTCCTTGGATTTCATGTTCATTAGTTCTAGAATGCTTAGAATTTGTTATGATTAATTTTTTTGTCAAAAGGAAAGTAAGTTGGTCTATTATATAGTCTATTTTAATTTAGATTACGAGACTCTCATGCTCTTGATGTTTCTAAATCTTCACCACTTTAAGCTTAGATTCTAACCCCTTTACATTTCTTACTTTAGTTTATAACCCTAATTTAGATAGTTTAGATAGGACCATAGGAGCATGCCTACTCCAGAGGTTGACTCAAAGACCCTTGTTTCTAAGCCATTCAATGTTGGATGAGGTCTTAAGGGTGCAATTCATCCACATAGGCAAATTTTGGACCAAGATTTTTTGGCATGCCCTTTGAGACCCAAATACCACAATAGCCTAATTGAGTAGAACCTTGATGATAGTTTTCTCTAATAACATCATGTCTTAATCACCTAGAATTTAGAAATCCCATTTCAATTACCATAGGACTCAAGATTTTGGTGAATAGTCTTGACCTCATATGTAAATATTGTATATTCACCAAAAAACTCCATTGATTTAAGAATCCAAGAAAATTAGTGAATCCCACTAGAAAAAAAGCTCAAACTTAGATGGTGAAAATACCAAAAACCCTAAATATGTCACTATGCACCAATCATATGGCTCCATGAGTATATTAATAGAAGTTTTAGAGTCATGGCTACGAAAATATAATTGGCTTCAAGTAGTTCCAAACCACTCAACCTCCTAATTCTCCTTAAAATTCCCTTTGCATCGAAGATATTGCCCATTTATGGTGGCAATAGAAAAATTGCTTATGAGCATTGTCAAGATATCTCAGCCTTTACCACCTTTTGCAATATTATCTTTGAAGATGTAATGGTGAGGCTACTAGTTGAATATGTTTGATGTAAAGTATTGAACTTGTATATATCCTTAGAAGATAATAGCATTAGAGCTTGGGTGGATCTATATGAACTCTTCATAACAATATTTGATGATCTAGGGGACCCCTTCTTGTTTCTCACTCAACTATCCTATATACAAAGATACCCCAAGGAAAAGCTCTTAGATTTCAAAATTCAATTTAGGAAGCTCTAGAGCAAAATTATTTTTGAAGTATGGCCATCATAGGAATAGGATTATATGTATCACATCCAAGCTTTGGATTCATAATGAAGGCTTCAAATCCTATAATACAAGGAAAAATGATTTTTTCAAGTTTTTCAACTAGCTATCATGGCTGAGAATATGTTCATTTAAGTAGGGAAAATACCACAAAAATACATCTTACCAGATAGCCATGAGATCCATTAGATAAATTTATAGCTTATGGTCCTGACCATGCCATTCTCATAGTTACTAGCCTTGCCAAAATAGCCCCTCCTAGACACATAATAGGAAATAATATTCCCACCATCGCTATCAATAAACCTTGTTGTAATCCAATGCTTTTCAAATAATATTAAACAAAAAAGCATGGAAGCAAAATTTAGGGCATATTATCAAGAGGACATCCCATTAGAGTGCCAAGAGATGGATAAAAAATGGTGAATAAAACAAATCTTGAAGAAGATAAAAAATTGATCTCAACTTTAAGATCAGGAAATTTGGTGTTTTGTGTGATAGGTATGAATCCATAGATAGCAATAGAAAAGACCTTTGTACTCTATCTAGAAAATTTAGCACAATTTGGGCATGTCGTCTTCCCACCATATGTTCAAAATACTAAGAATAGATTGGATAGAGGGTAGAAAGTTGGACAAGAAATATATGATAAGCTAATATGGTGCAAGATACAATGGGAAAATTTATTTGAAGGGAATGCCATGGAAACATGATTTAAATTTAGAGCCATAGAATAGGAGCCAATAAATGAGAGAAGCCTACTAAAATTTGTATTATCTGGAAATAACTGAAGAACATAGGATAGAAATAGCTCAACAATATAGAAAAATTTTCAAAAAAATATCCTACAAGGTAGAAGTCAATATTGTAAAAGATATCAAAGGTCTAAGAAAATATTTGCTGACCACATAATAGGTGTACCTAGTCGAAGTTGCTCTCATATAGTCAACAAATAAAATTATTTCTTGTCAAAACAATCAATTGAAATCTAAGTGATTATCGCTTGGGTGGGTATAAAATTTATTCCCCATTGTTCTATTTGTCCTTATGCATAGAAGACTATATTTTGTATAATTATACAGTAGACATATCAAGCATTGTTATAATTATAGCCCAAGCAGTTTACAAGGTTATGGGCTTAAATTATACCCATCTGAACCTTGAAAAACTACATTATAGGGGTAATTAGATCCAAAAAATTGGCATCTTAAAAAAGGTTCCAATCTTGTTGCATAAATTCTTAAAAGTTGTAGTACATGATATAATGGTTGTTGATCTTCCACCATGATTTAGAAAATGATTTTCTAAGGAATTTCTAGAGTAGTGAGGGGGTGCCTAGATTTGGAGCATAATTGCATTACTATACCATGGGTCAAAGGATTGAGTAAGCTCCTTTGTCATAAAATCAAGTCATATCCTATCAAAAGATATGAAGAGCAACACGCATGTCTAATAAAAGAAATTTCCAAGAATATACAAATGGAGTTGTTTACTTTGCATAAGAAATAAGGCAAAATATCCTATACTATGAACAATAATTATCATAATATGGAAATCTAGTAAAATTGGAGAGACCCCTAAAATCTAGGAGTTAAGCCCACTAGGATTAGGGTTTGAAAAACCACAGAAAGTAGTAGACATGGAAAAAAGGTCAAGGATCATCAGTGCAAGATATAAATATGGTAAAAAAAATGTGATGTAGTAGACCTAAAGAGTATAACAATGGTTCTTCTAGAAATCATTCAAATACATGTTGTTGATACGATCCATAAAAGGAAAACATCTAAGAAAATATAGTTGGTTGCACTAGATCCTGATCTATATTGAATATTCCTCATAAAAGTTTGACTATCTCAATATCACACCAATATAAAGACCAAGTTGATACTAGCCTTGAAACTAAAATGACTTATCAAAGGTAAAATCTCAAATATGGTATAATATTGTTAGGGCACTATAGATTCCAATTAGAAGCAAAGTTGTTTCAATGGCATGTGATAGCATGCCACAATTTTGTGTAAACAACCAACATGTAAATACAATTTATAATGGATAGGTGGAACTAAATAAATATAGCTTGCTATACAAAATGGAATTTTGAAAAGGAGAACTAAGCATTATCACACGTGTAATATTTCAAAGATTGATGCAGACTATGTGAAGTACTATGGGGATTACATAGAATGAGTATTGCCCTAAAAAGGAAAGAATGCAACAACCAATGAAAAGGTAATTTTTATCCCTCAAATACTATAAATGTTCCCTTTTCTCATAATAATCCACCACCCACAACTCCTAGTAGGTTATGCAATAGGTGAAAAATATGGTAATTACAAGATCTTCCTTTCGATTACCCCTTTCCTTTTTTGACTCCTTGTTATCTCAAGATTATCAAGCAATTAAAGGGAAATAAAGTCAAAAAGTATAAGGGAAAAGAGAGGGGCGATCTGAAGAGACTCTAAGGTTGATCAATAGAAAATGATTTCTAGCTAGGGTATTTTTATTAGGCTTAGCCTAAAAGGTATTAAACCATGTGTTTTGAGATAACTGCAATAAGTATCCTTTTGCATCCTTGTTTCATTGTTGTGGGCAAAATAGCTAAGTTTTATTCATCTAGGTGAATATGGCAATTCATACATTCATCCAATATCTCCTTCGTATCATCTTCTCTAATGATTTATTTTTATTTTCTCTCCCATTCTCAAATCACTCTTTCTCCTCTTCCACTATTTTCTTGACTCTGTATCCCAATTGATAAATGGTCCATACTTACATTCACAAATAACAACAGTCATCTCAAGAAACTATGGAGGTGTGTGGAAATAAATATCTTAGTACTAATGTCAAAGTTCATAATGAAATTAGAAATACATGGTAAAAGGTGACACCACAAAATGCATTGACATGTATAAAAATAATAAACTTGGACACAAGTTGCATTAATGGAATTCCAATATGGTGAGCTTTGATAGGCTATACAAAAGGAGAATTAGAGAAGTGGGATATTCACACAAGAAATATAATCCACAAAAGTAGTACATGCCCTAACAAAATTTGATTTAAAATACAATCTAGTTGTCATCTAAATCAACACTAGGCTATAAAAGAACTATAGGGCTACCTAATGCATACCAATTTTCTATGAGTTGTCATGCAAATAATTAAAACAACACTTGGTCCTGCAACACTCAACAATTTTAAAGAAAATAATCTACATGTCTTCTTGAAAAAAAGACAATGGGAGGAATAAATTTATTGACGGCCTACAATATTTACCTAATATAGTTTGTGCGAGTGAAAATTCACCTAATGCTATAGATCTGGGTTTAAAATAATGTTCAACTATATCAAAATATGTTCATGAAGTCTTTATTTTGGCAAGAGTTGCATTCACAAAGGAATCTCTGATTTTTTTTCTTGCCTTGTTTCCCTCCTCTTTTTATTATTGACTTCTACATCTTCACATCACTCACCTCCATAGTCATCTTCATACCCTATTTGCCTTAGTATATTTCCATAACCTCCAACATTCATATACTTTGGTATCAACCTTGCCTTTCTTGCTTCTTGTAGATTCCTCTTTGTTTAAATAATCATTTACCCCTCCTATAATATTCCCTCATACATCTCCTTCCATATATAAATTTGCTTCCTTACTCTAAAATCCTTTTATTTATAATGACCATAAGCCTCGCCCATGCCCATGACCCACATTGCAATCAGCTTATATTTTAGCTCCATTTCCTCTTAAAGTTCCTAATATCCCATACATAAGATATATTAGGTTCTTAATTTTACAAGCAAAAATCCCCATAAGTCACCAATAATGTAGGTAAATTTCATCACCTACATGCACAATGTGTTCTTATTTGAATTACATAGTTATTTTGTTAATTGTTGATGCTTAGTACTTAATGAAAATAATCACAAGATCTCAGATAAAGTTTCAATACAAAATATATTATAATGACCATATTTTAATCATATAAAACTCATATATAACTTTTGTAACAACTCATAAAATGGACACTAACAAATGCTCACAAAAATAGTAACATGATATTGAATAAAGGTCACATACACCACTTTATATCTTTACAATAATACTTAGTCATATAATATAATGTAGAATGTGATTCTTAATATGAAGTACTCTTGGCCTTCACTCTTCTTGATACTCTTTACATTCCTATTATAAGAACACATGTGCACTCTTACATAAAGGACACTTAACTACATGATACTAGTGCATTTCTTGTACATTATTACATTACATAAAATATTTACTCACACTCTAATCTAAGATACACTGCTAATATAAATATGTATCCAATGTGGTACATTAGCATGTACCAAATAATGTAATATACTCTAACATCTATTTTTATTACATTATTTGGTTATTGAAGACTTTAGTCTTCAATATAGATCTTCATCTTTCATATGTCCTTCAACTTGATCAGGTTCATCTTATTCTTCTTTAATCTATAGGTGACCTTGTATTCCAAAGCATTATTGTCCTCTCATATTTCTCATTCTAAATATTTGATTTGTCTGTCAACCTTCATAATATTTTATTTTTCCATTTCCTCCAATTTGTTTCTCAAAAAAAGCATTAGTGTTATTTTAAACTACAAAAATATCTTGTGAAACCCTAATTGAGTCTAAATCATATATATCATTGTGAATGTATCTTGTAGCTTCTATCTCATTTTAATTCTTAATGAGACACTTATTGGATCCATTTATATATTTAAACTCAATCATCCTTTTTATTTCTACAAATTTGGCTACTAAAATGAGATTTGATGTTCATCGAGGAACATACATCACATCATTTAACAAAATATTTAGAAAATATTTACTAGGTGTTACACACCCATACCCATGCACAATATAGTTTTTTTAATCTGCAATTTTTAACCCAAAATTATTTGTGACTTCAAGGCAATCAAACCATTGTAGATTTCTTGTCATGTGATGACTTGCACCAAAATCAATAAATCAAAGGTCTTTTTCATTTCGAATTGAATTACTTGTGCTTTAAGTAATTTTGCTTTTTGATATGAAATATTGTATGGACTTTGATCTTGAATCCTTTAATAGTGTACCTTGTTATGAAAGGTTCCTCTTTCTATCTTATCCATTACTATTTTCAAAAATAAGTTTTATTGTTGAATCCCTTATGTCTCCCTAGTTTTGAATATATTGATCAACCTTGATAAAACATTTTCAACTTCTAAATTTTAATTTGAATTTGAGTATATGATCAAATACTATTTTTTTATGAAATTTTAATTCCCAAATTTTGTAGGATACTTTGTATTTCCTAATATTTGGATATATGATCAAACAATAGTTTTGAAAAAGGTTTCAATTTTTCAAAACTCTAGGTTGAATACCTTTTATATCCCAAATTTCAAAAATATTATTTCTAAATTATAAATTCCACAATCCTATGTTGATGTTGAATTACTTATAACCCTCCAATTAGAAATTTAGAAGTTTAGTAAGAGATATTTGCAATTTTGTAATCCTAACTTGATGTTGAAATACGTATTTCTCCAAATATCAAAACATTTGTAAATATTAAAAATTCGCTTTACAAAATAAAATAAACTAATTATAAAAAATGTAATTAACTTCCAAAAAACTTAAAATAAACTTTTCAATTCATTACAAAACTTCCCAAAGTGCGTAAATAAAGTTTCTAGGGTTTTTATTTTCCCTTATATACCTTATATATCCAATAGCATTAATTAATCAATGTGGAAATATATTAATTAAACTCAACCTTTAATAAATAAACTATAAGCTACTCCTTATTACTCTAACCTTTAGAAAAAAAAAAAAAACTTTATTTAGATATTACCTCAATATTTTGGACGTGCACTTATTTTTGTAAAATAGTCAGTCTCTAATGTTGACTCTTCAAAATAATTCTTTCTATAAAATGCTCACTTGAATATGAAAAATGAACTGATGTCGAATGAATCTAATGTTATGGTATTTTTAGTCCATGCATCTAATGACTACTCCAAAAATATTTTGACTCCCTTCAAAAATATTTTTCTCTTTGTTGCAAGTGCCAAGTGGTAAATTTTTTTTTTCTCTCTAACCAACGTTCTTTTGATCCTCCAGTTTTTATATGCTTCTCATAACACTTGGTAGAAGCATTTTTTCAACTATAGCTTGTATTATTCAATGATTTTATGGCTTATTGGGTGTTATATATTCTACAATTCTAAGTGGTATATGAAATCTTCCACTCCTCTAATCAACAATGTTCTTTGGTAACGTTCCACTATGCTTGGCAATAATATTTGCTCTTCTCTTCCAATGTACTCAACTCACTCAAACGTTCAACTTCTACTAAACTTTGCATTATCTGTTCTCTCCTCAATTATGATCTTCCTCCTTTGGCATTTGGATTTTCAACGTCCATAAAATTTCCTTTTAATTTCTTGTTCTCCAATATTTGTAGACTACGTTGATGGATCCTTCATCCAATGTGGTGGCTCTTCCAATGACCTCTCCTCTCATGGTGGTTCATCCTCAACTTAGGTGGCTCTTTTAATTTCAATATGGTGGCTCCTCCTTCCATATTCGGTGGCTTATTTTATTGTCACTCCTATTCTTTTGCTTCAGTATATCTTGACCTTACCTTGATTTAACTTGGATTCTACACAAATTGGATTCAATGGGTGAGATTTTTGTTGATTTGAGGACTTTATTTTTCAATGCTTTTACTCCTTTTTCACTTAATTTTCTAAATTTACTTCTAAAACTTGTGCAGGTTCAAATATGATGTCTCTTCAAGAACATGCACTGAACCTCATTTTAAAGCATACACTATGCACACCTTTTACAGTGATTCTTATTACATTTTCAGCTACTCTTCTTGCTACTTTTAACAAGGAGTAATACTTTCAAACCCTGATATTATTCAACTTATGACGCCTTAACAAAACACCTCTTTGAAAATCAATTTACAAATTTTTTTTCTGCATCCTTTCTAGCTTTCTACCGTGCTAGTGTTTCTCACCTTTTGATATCCAAACTTGATTCATAATAACTTAAAATTTGTAGCTCCTTTGTTTCTCGAAATGTTGTGCAATTTTTTTGAAATTTGCAGCTACTAAAATTGCCTAAAAATCTGCATTCTTGCTTTTAAATTTCTACCTAAAAGTTTTAAATTTCACATCTCTACTTCTCCTTAAAATGTTATCCAATGCTTCTCCTTACCCCTTCCAAAATACTGCCAAGAATATTTGAAATAAGTAGCTTTAACTCTTCTTCAAATTTTGTCTCAAAATCTAAAATTGGTAGCACCAAATGATGTTCAATATGCTAAATTAACATGTTATCAATTCCTTCAATTAGCTATCAGAGGATACTTCAAAAATTGTCCAATAGTTCTTTAATTTGTAGCTCTATGTCTTCTCCAATTTGATGCCCCAAAACTCCTCAAATTCTACCCTGAAATTCTACAATATTCTCCTTCATAAAATAGCCTTCAAAAAATTAATGGTTGTCTCCAAAATTATCAATTCAATGGCCTATTCAATCTTATTTCTCCTCCTTAAATCTCACTAAATTATTCCTTCAAATTTGACCTCTTTTCTAGCCTCTTCTTTAGGAATTTAAATGTCTTGAAGTCTTCAAAAATACTTTCCAAAATTTGGCAAAGCGTCTTTCCAAATCCTTCCTCCTTGAATTGGTTTCACAATTCCTTTTGGTATTGTTGTTGGATGGTGATAATTTTCCCAAATTTTTATGTGATTACCTCTATTTAGTAGTTTCTTCTTCTTGCAATCTTCTATCTTGAACTTTATTCAAATATTCTTGTATCGCTCCAAATTTTTCGCACCCCTACCTTCAGGCTATTGGATCCGCGCCCGAAAGGAGGATGGGAAAAGGATGGTGCGGTACCTCGGACGAGAGGACTTTGCGAAGGTCCCGCCTCTCAAGGGAGGTGCATTTTGGTGATTTTTTGATGGATGGTGGGTTCACCAGGAAACATTTGACGGCAGTTTCCACGCCTAGGTTTTGGGAATGAGTTTTGATGAGTTCGTTTTATTTTTAAACATTCATCCTAGGTTTGGCCGAATGATTCTAACTTAAACTACATGAAAATGCAATTTAAATGCATACAACAAATAGAAAGGAAAACAGAAACAGAGAATTTGCAGGAGGCCAATGAAGATTACCTGATCCGGAAGTCTGATGGAGTTTCTGAAGCTTGAAGCAGTCTGGATCGTCCGCAATTCAACAGAATCACCTTCAATTTGATAAAATCGTCTGAACTGACAAGATCGTCTGAAATCTGACGAATTCGTCAGACGAATTCATCAGAGACCTGCAAAACAGCAAACAGATGCGAAATACGAGAAATTCTATTTTGCAAACAGGGGCAAACTATGTAAAATAGTAATATGAGTGTTGAACAATATACAAGAACAGAAGTAAATGCAAATAACTATGTTTAGATAGCAGAATATGATCTTAATCTGTAAACTAGACAAAATGGGTGAACTCCAAATGCAATATAATATAAAAACTGAATAAACAATCTAATTTATAACATAAAATGACAGAGAAAAGAGAAAGAAGAGCAAACTCCAGGCACTGATTGCCTCGATGTGTGCTACAGTCGAAATCGTCTCGCATCAGTATGAGATCGTCCCGAATTTGACGAGATCGCCTCCGATCTTGACAGGTTCATCGGCTGCGATAGGTGCTGGCTTCGGTTGAAAACCAGTGGTGTACCTGCAATGAAATGACTATAGGACTAATGCAAAATATGAATTACGATGTTTTAGAGCATAAGGGTTCAATTTGCATAAAAATTCAGCCGGGGGTTGGGGAGGGAAAAGTCTTAGAGTTAAATAGGCATAGGATAGTTGTTGGGAGGTTGGAGATCATCCCAATTTGGGAGATCTCCAACGGGGGAAGGGTCCCAACGGCGCAGGACACGCTTACGCCCGGATTGGAGACCCGTTGGAGCGGATTCCAACTATGCAAATTCAGTTTTGCGACGAAATCGTACGGACGTTCTAGTCCAGACGAAATCGTCAAATCTGGGGCGATATCGTTTGATCGGAGACGATATCGTCAAACAGTCAAAACAACTGCTAAAAATGGCACGAAAAAGGAGGAAACGGGTTTCTCGGTGGTTAACGGGCGGTTTGGGAGGTTAAATTTGAATTTAAATTTATTTACTAAGGTGAATGTAATTATTCCAATTTTACTGCGCCAATTTTAGGGTGCTACATTTTGCCCCCTCTTTAGCGAATTTTTCGAAGAAAATGCGTTAAAGATGAGTTCTTCTCGATCTACGAGAAAGCAAAAAATTATTCCCATTTTTAGGCGACGATTCTTGGTCGAATCGTACGACGACTTACTATGGTGCCCCCTCCGGTGTTTTTACCCAAATCGAACGTTTGAGGTAAAAACGCGAAAAGCAAAAAAATTGAAAATGTTTTTAATTGTTTTTTATATGATGTACATATATTGTTGAGATATATATATAATATATATATATATATATATATATGAGATATTTTTTGATCATATGACTTGTCTTATGTGATGCTTATGATGCTTTTTATGTTTGATTGATTGATTGAGTTGATTGATGTAATGATTTTATTGATGATTCATGTAATTATGTCGTTTTGGAAAATATTATAACTTGGATGTCATGCTATAAATATTTTAAATGAAATAATCTGATGTAACAAATTGATTGGTTGTAATGAAATGTGATAAAATAAAAAGAGATTTCTAACAATAATTTCAAAGGACATTGTCGCTATTATAGACCATTTCATGGAGTCGTTGCTCACTCGGTCGTCAAGCTAGTCCCAGGATAGAAATATTGTTAAAAGAAAAGAGTGCTTAAGAGACTGTCTTAAGACTTTGTTGTGATGATGCAAATGATGATGATGATGGTTTGCTTTCAGATTTCCATGAAAATATTATGCATGAAATATTGTAAAATGATTTTTGCTAGGCATAAATTCCTAAGTGTGATAAAAATTGTTGAATAATTCCTTAAGAATTATACCATCATTGCAAAATGCAAAGGTTGACATAATGATATGAAATAATAAAAATGTGTTTGCTTTTGAAAAGCATAATTTGTGTAATAGAATGAAGTCATATGGTTTTTATGAATTTTGATAAATTGGAGAAAATATTGTTACAATGGTTTTCGCTAGGTATAGAATATGTAGGTATAGACTTATACCATCATCGTGAAGATCAAAGAAAAGATAGTTTTATTGCATGGTTGATTTTTAATGAACAGAAAAGATGAAAATGAGGACTTGCGCTAAGCATAAAACTCCAATTTTGGTTTTGGAATTATACCATCGTCGCGAAAGTCGATAAGATATATATGATATGTTTTAATTGAAATTTTTGATTTCTTCTATTATATAGTTGTCTTTGTGGTAAATAATTGTACTTGATTATTCCAAACAAGTTGCAAAAATAATATTTCAAAGTATTTTGAAAAAATTAGATTTATAAGGAATCCCATGTGCATAAGTGAATTCATTGCCAATCTTGATTTATCATAATGATAGACAAAATCTCTCAAATACAAATGTGTGTGCAATTGTATGGTTCGAGTTACGATTTTGAGCAAGATACTATGATACAAGTGATTTGAATAAACCAACTAAGTGTTCATTAACCATGATGTAGATGCATATAACCATACTAGGCTACTATGTAGATCGGATTATCAAGAGCTAGCTAATCCATAAGCGAGACGTAGGTCCGTACAAAAGAAGGTCGCTAATGTGACGGACATATCGCCACGCTAGGAGTTACCCAAGGCCAAGCGAGGTTGGGCACAAACCACCTGTTATGGGGCTTACCTCACGATTTTCGAATAATTGAGAATTCCGGGGATTCAAGCTCATCAACCCTTTTTTTCTTTTCAAAGGGTAGGGAAAGGGATTTTATTGCTTTTCTTGCTTTCTTTTGAACTTTGCTTATTTTTCTTTTGCTTGATTTTTGAGATAGTGCTTGAAATATTGCTGGAATGATGTAGAATAACATTTTTCTTTTCTCTTTTCTTTTTCTTGAACTTTTCTTTTCTTTTTCTTTTTCTAGGGATACTTGCTCGGATTAGCTGTAGAGCAAGGGATTTTTATTATGGGTAGGGGTGAGCTTGTCCTTTTGCCAATTCTCAAAGATTCTAGACCATGTGCATGATAGGATAGCAGGGAAACTTTTCACTCAAGAAATCGGTTCTACTATGTAGCAAAACATGGAAATTACAAATATAATCATTTTATTGTGAAAAGATGTGCTTGGTTTAAGTAAATACCAAGATCAATTCTCTATGCTCAAACTTTATTTAATTGATTTTTGTGAACTTTGATATAAGAGAGATTAGTAATCATGCCAGATAAAATCAAGATATTTATTATGTGAGTGTGCAAGTGAGGGATGCCAAATAAATGCTAGTTTTATCCAAAATAAGTTGAAACATATAACTGCAATAATTGTAAGAAAATAATGATTTTGAGAAAGTTTTGAGAATGTTGACTCTCTCTTTATTCTGTATATTGTTTTGGTTTCGAAAGAGTCAAGCATATAGCTGTTTTTGGATTTTTTATGTTGATTTTTGTTTTAAAGCAAAAGAAACTTTACAAAATAAATGCGATAAATATTTTTGAAGATTTTTGAAGATTTTATGAATGTTTTTGAGGGTTTTGAATGATTTTGAACAAATATATACATGGATGAAATAATCAAATTTATGCATAATAACGTTTGAGATGTAAAATATTCATGGGTTCTTTAAGTTCTTTACCATCTAAGGTAGATAATTTATATGCTCCTGATTCAAATTTTGTAGTAATGATGTATGGTCCAAGCCAGTTGGGCTCAAATTTACCTTTCGGTTCGTTGGTTGCATTTGTATTTTTTTGATTTTCTTTTAGAACAAGATCGCCAATCTCAAAGGATCGATGACGAACTTTCTTATTATATGCTCTTTTAAGCTTGTTTTGGTATGCACGGAGATGCTCTAAAGCATTGATGCATTTTTCATCTAGGAGTTCCAGTGATTGAGTGCCGCGATAGCGATATTCATCTCCTACTTCGGTGTCTTGAAGTAGCAGAGCCAAAGAAGGAACTTCTAATTCAAATGGAAAAAGCTGCTCGGCACCATATACCAAAACAAATGGTGAAGTGCTCGTGGGGGTTCGAACACTAGTTCGATAAGCCCATGAGGTGGATATAATTGAATATGCCGATCCACGGCCAGTTTTATTGACTAGTATTTTGAGAATTTTGATTAGAGTTTTGTTAGAAGCTTACGCTTGACCATTACCCTGAGGATAATAGGGAGTAGACCAGCGATGTTGAATCTTATATTTTTGACATAATTTTTTAACATCTTTATTTTTGAATGGAGTTCCATTGTCAGAGATGAGATTTGCAAGAATTTCGAACCTGCAGATGATTTGATTAAAAATAAATTTAGAGACTTGTGAACCAGTGCAGGAAGCTAAAGGCATAGCTTCGACCCACTTCGTGAAATACTCAGTGGCGGTTATGATGAACTTATGTCCATCAGAAGACACGGGGTTAATTTTACCAATAATATCCAAGCCCCATTTAGAAAAGGGCCAAGGAGAAGAAATAGCCTACGAGCTCTTGTGCGGGCGCATGGACAAGGTCAGCATGTTTTTGACACTTGTCGCAATGGCGCACATATTCATGTGCATCCGTTTCCATGGTAGGCCAAAAGTATCCTATCCGAAGGAGCTTTTTAGCAATGACGCTACCACTAAAGTGTCCTCCACAAGATCCATCGTGGGCTTCACTTAAGGCTGATTTAGACTCTTCTAAATTTAGACATCTTAATAGGATACCTTCAAAAGATCTCCTATATAAAGTATTGCCAATGATTACAAATCGACTTGCTCGTCGACGTAATAACCGACGATGGTTGCGATTAGAATTAGCAGGGAAAGTCCCATTTTGGAGGAAATCAAATATGTCTGTATACCAGAGTTCAGGAGTGGTTTCCTTGATTAGAAACACATCCAAAGGCTCTAAGCATGACTTATGTGAAGCGGGTTCCTGGAGTCGACGAATGATGATAGTGGCATATTCGTCGTCTAACTCCAAGGGCAAGAGAGATGCAACGGCAGCCATGGCATCAGCTGCACGGTTGCTAGTTCGAGGAATGGCTTCCAAGGTAACTTGATCAAACAAGGCCATTAGTTGTAAAACATAGGCCTTATATGGGCGAAGTTTATCATCTCTGGTTTGATAAACTTCATTAATTTGGTTTATAACCAATTGGGAATCCCCAAAAACTAAGAGGTTTTTAATTTTAAGCGCTAAAGCAGCTCGTAATCCAAGGATTAGAGCTTCATACTCAGCGAGTATTGTTGGTGCAAGCAAAGGTTAGTTTGAAGGACGGAGGAATAAGATGTTTTTGCGGAGATATTAAAATAATACCCGCACTCGCCCCACTCATGCATCGGGCTCCATCAAAGTATAAGGACCATTGTTCAACAAGGTCCGCCTCTAATTGAAGGCATTCATCGAGAAGCTCGATAATGAGGGGATGAGTAGACTCTAAGGGTGCAGCAGCTAATTGATCTACTATGATTTGACCCTTAACAGACTTCTGTCCTATGAAGGTGAGATCAAACTCGCTTAGAGCAAGAACCCACTTGGCTGTGCGACCCGATAAATAAGGTCGACTCATGAGATATCTTAAAGGATCATATTTGGCAATGACATATGTTTTTTGGCTAAGCATGTAATGTCGTAATTTTTGCGTAGCAAACATGACTGCTAGACATAACTTTTCTAACGCTGTATAGCGAGTTTCATAACTGATGAAAGTTTGGCTAATATAATAATTAGCGCGTTCTCGTTTTTCATCATCAAGCTGAGCTAACATAGCTCCTAAGGCAGAATCTGAAGCAGAAATATATAAAAGAAATGGGCGATCAGATTTAGGCGGTGAAAGCACCGGAGGGTTAAGGAGATATTGCTTGAGAAGTTCAAAAGCTTCTCTACATTCTGTATCCCAATTAAAGGGGACGTCCTTCTTAAGGAGTTTAAGAAAGGGACCAATTTTGTCCACTAGCTTATCAATGAAGCGACGGATAGCTTGAAGTTTACCTTGTAAACTTCGTAATTCAGATATATTAGTGGGTGCGGGCATATCAGTGATAGCCGCAATTTTGAGAGGGTCAATTTCGATACCACGTAAAGAAACTAAAACCCCTAATAACTTGCCGGATTTAACTTCGAATATACATTTTGTTGGATTTAATCGAATGAGATATTCTCGTAATCGATTAAAAACTTTTCTTAAATCGTCTAAATGATGATCTTCAATAAGAGAGCGAGCTATAATATCATCTACATAATCATGTAGGATATCATGCATCATATCATGAAAGATGTAGGTCATGGCCCGTTGATAAGTTGCCCCGACATTCTTTAGGCCAAAGGGCATCACTTTCCGACAAAAGGTACCCCAGGGGGTAATGAAGGCTGTTTTAGCCTGGTCTTCAGGAGCTATCCTGATCTGATTATAGCCGGAGAATCCGTCCATTAAGGACATCATCCCACTTTCGACAGTAAAATCAATAATTTGGTCCATATTTGGAAGAGGAAAGTCGTATTTAGGGCATGCAGCGTTAATATCTCCGAAATCTGTGCAAACCCTAACTTTGGTGGCTTCTTTCTTGGTGACTGGAACTACATTGGAGATCCATTCAACATAATCAATAGCTTGTATGAAGATAACATTCGGGAGTTTTTCTAACTCCCCTTTGACTAAGCGAGCCACTTTGGGATGCATTTTTCTAAGTTTTTGTTTAACGGGTTTAGCATCCGGATGGACCACTAGGTGGTGCATGACTACGAAGGGTCTAGACCCGGCATATCTTCATATGTCCAAGCGAAGACATCTTCATACCCTTTAAGAAATGCAATGTATTGTTCTTGTTTTTCTTGACTTAGTTCTGCTCCAATGTTGATTATGTGAGGGTTGTCCTCAGTTCCAATATTAATTTTAAGGACATTTTCTACCTCCATGTGTAGATCTCTTTCAAAATTAGGTGGGGGCGGGTGAAACGCCCAACTCTTGTAACTCTTGTAAAGTTAATTTAGATAATTCGTTATGAGGGTCGGTGGCCTCAAGTTGAGCTATGGTTGGTATAGAACCATCAAAATAAAACCCGTTATACAACATCTCTTCAACAGAGACATCATGGAAGATATCTCCTTCCAACTCTTCATCGGGGTCAACAATCATTTCAGGGTATGCTATGGATAGCATGTTGCATGAAAATGACGGATTTTTAAGAGGTAAATCAACATGTCTATCCAAATAGTCTTGATAGCATATGAGATGATCATCATCCTCAAAAGGAAAGGGTTGACCCTTACTAGGTAATAGGCCCACACCACATCGGGCAGGCCATGGTTCTACCTCGAAAGGTTCTTTCATGCCATTTTGGAAAGGTCCTAAGCCTTTCCATTTATATCCCATTTTAAGCATCATGGGTTTAGCTTTAATATAATCGTTGGTAAAATAGCACCGAGCATATCCATCATGATGGGTTTTGATATTCTGAGGGATTCTTCCCAGTCATATCCTTTGTAAATGAAGGCGCAACTCCCGACTTGGTAAGTACTTCCCATAGGTTGTGGGAGGCCCAAAGTACGAGGAGATGGCGGCAATTGATTTAAAAGGTCTGAATCTTGCATGAAATCATTCATTTTTTTTGATATTAAGGTTGTAGATAAATCTGGTAAAAGATCATCAGAAAGGGCATAAGATGTAGAAGGCTTATTACCTATGTTTTGAGATGTGGAAGGTATGATAGATGTGTCTGAAGGTTTTGAATTTATGGGATTAGAACTTGAAGAATTGGTTGTAGTTTTAAGAGCTTTTTGATGTTCTACAGTGATTTGTTTAGCAGGTGGTTGATCTATATGGGAAGATGAAGTTAATGGAGGAGGAATAGATGAAATGATGGGTTTATATTTCACGAGTTTTAGATGAAGAAGAACTAGGATATGTGGATGACGAGACGAGGGCAAAATTGCACTCCAACTTGTTCTGCCAATGCACACATATCAAAAGGTCTAGGGTCACCATGAATAGTGACCAACTGATTTTTAAACTCAAACTTAACACATTGGTGTAAAGTTGATGGGACTGCTCGCATGGCGTTAATCCAAGGGCGACCCAAAAGTATATTGTACGATCCTTGGGCAATGTACAATGAACACGATTGTCTCAAGGGTTCTAGGACCAACTTGCAATGGGAGGGTAATGACTCCACACGTTTCTTGTGTTTCGTCATTAAAGGCTTTGATAATCATATCGGTCTTCTTCATTTCATCACTTCTAAAACCAAATCGTTGGTAGAAGTCAAAGGTGCGAATGTTTAGAGATGAGCCATTATCAATCGGGACTCGTTTGATGACTACATCCCCAATTAAAGTCGTAATATACAAGGGATTATCCTTGTGTAAACTGTGTTGTGGGATATCTTTATCCCGAAAGTCAATACAATCAATCTCTCGCGTGATGATAGTATTGGCCATAGCTTCGGGTTGGATGTTTTGAGGTACCATCATCTGGCTCAAAGTAAGCATCAATTCATCCCTATGGGTGGGGGAGGATCTTAATAAATCTAAAAGGGAGATTCTAGCGGTGGTATTAGACAATTGCTCATTAATGTTGTAAGGGGGTTTAGTTTGAACAATAGGAGCATGACTTCCTTTATTAGGATTTTTCAAAACAAATGGAGCTGATCCATCATTCTGGTTTGGTTCTTGTTGGGGATTTTGAGCTTGTTGTCGAGTGACGACTCCGATGGTACCTACAATGTTATAGTGATGACGTTGAAAGGGTCTCGGTTGAGAGTTTATGGCTTGTTCATAAGGAAGGACTTCATTAGAAGAAGGTCGAGTAGTGACTCTTATGGGAAATGGTTCTTCTGGAACATTAGCATCTGTGATAGGTTGAATAGGATCTGATTCGTTTTCAGAACTATTCGATTGAATGGTGTCTACTTCACTCTCACTATCTGACTCTATATTGCTAGAATCAGAAGTTTGAAAATTATGTAAGAGCCTGGTTGTAACCAGGGATAAGGTTGTGTCGAATGTGTGAGAGTCCTGAGCAGGTAATTGCCCGCTAATGGTTCCTACATATCGGGTAGGAGGGGGAACATTGTGATGTTCAATTTGATTGGCTACCTCTTTACCATGTCTTGGTAAAGGGTGTTGAAATATGTCTAAAGTTTGATTGGCATTCGATTTTGATTTTGGGGAACAGTCTTTTGGGTATTATTAGGAGGGTTTTGTTTAGGTTGGAAGGCTTGCACTTCCATTTCATTATTGTCAATCAAATCTTGTATTTTATGTTTCAATCTCTTACAAGCGTTGGTAGAATGTCCAGGACCTCTATGAAAATCACAGTGCAAATCAGCTCTATATCCGGGTATGCTTGGGTCAGGTTCTCGGATAGCTGGCATTTGGATTAAACCTCTTTCAATAAGTTGAGGTAAAATAGTTGATAAAGGTTGGTTTAATCTAGTGAACTCTCGAGGAGGCTTATCAGGAGGTTTCAAGATGAATTTTTCTGTTGTTTTTGTTGCATTGACATTAGCAACATTTCTACTGTCAGTGACTCCATCACCGACAACTTTGTTTGTTTTTATATTGATTTCTAGATGTTTTCTCATCATCCTTCTTTCTAAGTTGGCCTCTCCTAATGAGGGCATCTTCTACCCTTCGAGCTAAGTCTATAGCTTGATCGAAGGTAGTCAAAGTAGTTGTTGATAGCTCATAAGAAAGTTGTTCTTGTAAATTGTTAATGAAAATGTCTAACATTTCCCTATAGGGTAGCACAAAGTGCAATTTTCCTGTCAATTGTCTCCATCTTGCTAAGAAATCAGCAAAACATTCGTCTTTATCTTGTTTTAAATTGTATAGGTCTTTAATAGTTACATGCCTCTCGATGTAGGCACTAAATTGATGAACAAATGACTCAGCTGTTTCTTCAAAGTTTCTTAAGGAATGAGTGGGCAATTGATAATACCACTCTAACGCCATTCCACCTAAAATTTTGGGGAACATTTTTAGTAATAGCAAGTCGTTATGCGATATGTCATGACATGCTATCCTAAACATGCGAAGATGTTCTATGGGATCTTCGGTTCCTTTATAGATAGGCAGGACGGGCATGGGAAAATGTTTAGGGTATGGTTGAGCTACCACTATGGGATCCAATGGTTGGCTACAAATCTCTCGATAATTATACGAGGGACGGTAGGGATCTATCTGGTCCATACGTGAAGCCAATTGTTTCACCATAGCTTCCAAACTACTAGTTTGCCCCCCATATTGATTTGGTGGGGCATTGCCATAAGTGTTATGGGCGTAGGATGGAGGAACATGCAGATTAGATGCCATGTTACTATTGTGTAAAACATTGGTAGGAAAGATATTATGGAGGAGTTTTGAAGTTGGATTGTGTTGTATTGTAGATTGTTGAAAGTTTGTATTTGGCTTTGTTTTAGATTTTTGTCTATTTAAAGCATTTTGCTCAACTTGTTTGGAGGAAGGAAGTAGTGAAGGGAATTTTATTTTGTGCGGGAGTGATTTTAGGTTGAGTAACAGGTTGCTTAGGAGGTTGGGTGACCTGTTGTTTGGTCATGGCTTGGGCTATAGTGACCATATTCGCATTAGATGGTCCACCCTTATCACTTTCTTGATCAATGAAAGACAAAGGATTAGTTTGCATATCAATCGCCCGTTCTAAGACTGCTTGAGCATCACTAATTTCCCCTTTATCAATACGGACTGCCACATTAAGGATGTCGATATGTTGATTAAGAAATTTTTGAAAATGTTCCGCGTTGTCAAAAGTGATGCCTCCATTTGGAGCTATTCTAGGGGACGAAGATTCTTTAACACTTCCTTCTTGTTCCTTATCTTCACCTAAGTCTTCATCTGATTGACCTAGAGTTTCACCTTCCGGATTTGTATCTCCAAGAAGGACATTTGGGTTTTCGAGTTGTATTTTGTAGCCAATCTTCTCCTTCTCCTAAAATTTCTTTACCATTCCTAAGTTTAGTCATGGTGCTAAGTTTTGATTTCAGAAAAATAAAAAAAAAAATATATATATATATATATATATATATATATATGCAACAAATTAAAAGGTATATATTTATATATACCTAATGCAATATTGTAAATGAAATGTTTAAGTTTTTTACTATGTTTTTTTTTTTTTTTGATTTTTTTATTTTTAGTTTTTCTTTGAAACAATATAATAAAGACAGCAAATGAAACAAGAAATGCACACAATAATAATAAGGCTAAAATTAGATGAACTAATCTTCTATGAATAATCTATGAATATCATTAATAGGTTCAAGCTGTTCAGGGGTCATGAAATGTTCTTCTTCAAATTGAAAGTTTTCTTTTAAGAATTTGATGAAAAGGGCTATGGTAATATTGTCTATCTCAGATGTTGGTTGATAAAAGTAAAGCTCATGGCAATACTCTCGATATAGCACAGCTCGCGGAACTCTATTCCATCTTTCCCTATCTGTGAGAACAACTTCTTGGTCCTCTACAAGGCCTAGGAATCGGTGTACAATGTCTGCATTCTCGAGGTATTCCTCGAAGCTGAACAACTCTGAAGATACTAAAGCTCTCCTATAGGCTAACCACCTATGGCAAGCTCTCTGAAGTTCATGATAGAACACTAATTGATGAGGATCCAGGATTCTATCCAAGACTAGCCTCTTAATCTGTTTAAGTTGTGTGGACCTAGATGAAATGATACTAAGTCTCTTGATAAGCTCGTCCCACAAGGATTGATTTCTACTTGCTTCGGGGACACTAAGGACATAATTAACTTCTATGGCCGCTAATTGGTTTACTACGTTTATAGTAGCTGCTAACCTCTTTTTAGGAGCTACCATCTAAACATGATTTTGAACCTTAAATGTTTTAAAATGCATCTAATTTTTTTTTTTTTTCTTGTTTGTTTTTGTTCAAAAGGTTATGATGCATTCACGTCGGGTTCACCAAAATGTATCGCTCCAAATTTTTCGCACCCCTACCTTCAGGCTATTGGATCCGCACCTGGAAGGAGGATGGGAAAAGGATGGTGCGGTACCTCGGACGAGAGGACTTTGCGAAGGTCCCGCCTCTCAAGGGAGGTGCATTTTGGTGATTTTTCGACGGATGGTGGGTTCACCAGGAAACATTTGATGGCAGTTTCCACGCCTAGGTTTTGGGAATGAGTTTTGATGAGTTCGTTTTATTTTTAAACATTCATCCTAGGTTTGGCCGAATGATTCTAACTTAAACTACATGAAAATGCAATTTAAATGCATACAGCAAACAGAAAGGAAAACAGAAACAAAGAATTTGCAGGAGGCCAATGAAGATTACCTGATCCGGAAGTCTGATGGAGTTTCTGAAGCTTGAAGCAGTCTGGATCATCCGCAATTCAACAGAATCACCTTCAATTTGATAAAATCGTCTGAACTGACAAGATCGTTTGAAATCTGACGAATTCATCAGAGACCTGCAAAACAGTAAACAGATGCGAAATATGAGAAATTCTATTTTGCAAACAGGGGCAAACTATGTAAAACAGTAATATGGGTGTTGAACAATATACAAGAACAAAAGTAAATGCAAATAACTATGTTTAGATAACAGAATATGATCTTAATCTGTAAACTTAGACAAAATGGGTGAACTCCAGATGCAATATAGTATAAAAACTGAGTAAACAATCTAATTTATAGCATAAAATGACAGATAAAAGAGAAAGAAGAGCAAACTCCAGGCACTGATTGCCTCGATGTGTGCTGCAGTCGAAATCGTCTTGCATCAATACGAGATCGTCCCGAATTTTATGAGATCGCCTCCGATCTTGACAGGTTCGTCGGCTGCGATAGGTACTGGCTCCGACTGAAAACCAGTGGTGTACCTGCAATGAAATGACTATAGGGCTAATGCAAAATATGAATTACGATGTTTTAGAGCATAAGGGTTCAATTTGCATAAAAATTCAGCCAGGGGTTGGGGAGGGAAAAGTCTTAGAGTTAAATAGGCATAGGATAGTTGTTGGGAGGTTGGAGATCATCCCAATTTGGGAGATCTCCAATGGGGGAAGGGTCCCAACGGCGCTGACACGCTTCTTCCCGGATTGGAGACCCGTTGGAACGGATTCCAACTATGCAAATTCAGTTTTGCAATGAAATCGTCTGGACGTTCTAGTCCAGACGAAATCGTCAAATCTGGGGCGATATCGTCTGATCGGAGACGATATCGTCAAACGGTCAAAACAACTGCTAAAAATGGCGTGGAAAAGGAGGAAACGGGTTTCTCGGCGGTTAACAGGCGGTTTGGGAGGTTAAATTTGAATTTAAATTTATTTACTAAGGTGAATGTAATTATTCCAATTTTACTGCGCCAATTTTAGGGTGCTACACTTCTCTAATGGACACTTCTTCAATTTATTAATAGGGCTTCTCTATTATCTTTCTTTCTCCTTCCAAATTTCAATGGGACCTTTTTCTAGGTATCCTCAATATTTTCTTTCAAATCCTAAATGAGATATCTTCTCTTGGGTCTCTTTTTTCTCAATATTCAATAGGGTTTTTCTAGCCTCTTTCTCTCTTATCTCTTCAATATGCTATGAGACATATTCTCTTGGATCTCCTCAAAATTCATTCTTTAATATTGAATGAGAGCTATTTGGGTCTCCTCAATATTCAATATTCTTTCTACAATATTCACATTCTTCTATATTCAAAATTCTCCAATGATACCTTTCTCTTAGGCCTCCAATCTCCAATATTTTACTATAATTTCAAAATCAATTCCTACGCAAGGAAAGCACAAAGACTTTTAGGTACTCGAGGGTAAAATTCTTCTCTATATGTTGTAGGAAGATTCTCAAATTTTGAGAACTAATTTTATGCAATAAAATATTAGACAAGAGTAATAAAATACATCCAAATCTCTAAAAATATGAAATCAATAAACTTCACTAGTTGTTCTTCAATTTAGTGGAAAGAAATATATGATGAGTCCTAGTCTTCATGAGTTTTTTTGCAACCCTATGGAAAAACTCTATCCAAATAACAACTTTTAAAATGTAAAATAAATCTCCAAATCTCCTTTAAATATCCCTTGTGGCTCTGATATCATTGTTAGCTTTTGATTCTTAATACTTAATGCAAATAACCACAATATTTCAAATAAAGTTGTAATATAAAATAAATGATAATTAAAATAATTTAATCGACAACTCATAATATGGACACTAAAAAATACTTATGAAAATAGTAACATCATATTGAATAAAGGTCACATACACCACTTCATCTCTTTACAATACTTAGTCATATATATAATAGAATGTGACTCTTCATAAGGAGTACTCTTGGCCTTTACTCTTCTTGAGACTCTTTATTTTCCTATTCTAAGGACACGTGCACTCTTACATAAAGGAAACTTGTACACATCTACACTCATCACACTTGCACACTTACTACATGACACTTATGCATTTCTTTCATACTATTAAATTACATCTTAGGTAATAGTATAGTGATTGATATGTAGCATCTTGAGAGGCAACACTTTTAGCATCGGATGAAGCCCCTATGGAAGATACAAAGTAGAAAGGACGATACAAAGCTAGTAAAAATATTTAAGAGTAGTGCCAAGAGTAGAAGGTCTGGTCAAAAGTAAAATTAGGACAAGGCAAGTAGCAAAGTAGTAAGCAAAATCTTACCAAGTAGTAAAAAAATGTTAAAGCAATCTGGTGAGATAAAGCAAGAAACATGAAAATTTAGCTAAGAAATCTAGCTGAATATTTAATATTATTAATGTCAGCAAATATATAACAAGAATTTGGCATTCAAAGTTTAAAAAAAAAACTGATGAAGCATGTTAAAGGTTGACATCTAGCATTTAAGCAAATTCAAAGCCATTGCAAGTAGTAAGATAAACAATAATATTGATGTTGTAAAGATGACTTTAAAAATATGATGCAGTATAAAAACAAGACCTATATATTCTAAGTCATTAGGTTTGATATCCAGCAGTCGATATTCAGTGTAATACTTTGCAATTATTTTAAAAGTGTCAATTTTTAAAAATAATGATGTCATCATCAGGAGCTTGAATGACTAACAAGCCAAATTGAATGTTGGATGCAAAATGAATCTAAAGTAGGAGAATTGACAACCAAGCAGTAATAATCAAACAAAAAAACCTGATATCTAGCATCATGCATGAGCAAATATAGTTGTTGGAATCTTCAAGAAATAATATCATCAAAAGAGAGGAAGATATTTGGAACTTGGCAAAGAAAAATTTAAATCTTGGCATGAAGAAAGGACAAAAGAAGTAAAATATCCAAGATAAACAATTCAACAATAGGCAATACTATTTCATGCCACTATCCTCTACACAAATGATCCAAACTCATCCCAATTAGCAAGGTCATCCATGTTACTCAACCACTAGATATCGTAGCTATTAGAAGAATTCAATGATTGAAGACTCCTCGATCATACACTTGCCCCTAATTGGTTGGCTAAGCATAATAAAAGGAGTGGATCATCATAAAATGGTTACAATACGATGATGCAAAATTCAATTTAACTTTACAAAAGAAATCCTTGCCACACACGTCAATAAGGTGTGATTAAAATAATAAAGTATAGCTCACCTAAATATGACAACCACTAGTGGCGCTTTTTTTGATAGGCCTACAATATACCCTATAGGAAATCATGATAATAAAACTGAATGTATTGTAAATATCTATATGCTTGAATGTAAGTCATAAAAATGATTGAACCTTTAGCGTTTACAATTGTATAGTTGTATGATTGAGGCTATATGCATTTTCAATGAAGATTGAATTATTGTCTGAACTCTTTTCTAATTATTTGTAAAACATGTATGTATACCAATTGAGTGATTAAGCATTTTTGATAAATCTTTGAATGGTTAATTCTATTATAGTTATTTTGCTTGATGAATTTCTACCTAGAATTTGTATTCATTAGTTTTGGAATACTTAGTAATTCTTAGTGTTTATTATGATTAAATGTTTTGTTAAAAGGAAAGTAAGTTGTTCTGAAAGCACGAGATTCCAGGCGAAGGAAACACTACTTGCGATGTATTCAAAATCAAATACGCTTAAGTCCTAAAAATGTAGAATGCATGAAATGAAAGAGACGCATTACAATGAGATACAAGAAAATGGAGAAAACACAACCCTTTTATTAAACTCTCCCGATCTCGGTTACAAAGACGCCTCCTCCCTTTTCAGGGGCTAGGAGTGTTAAAAGAATTTTATTACAGTCAAGACTTAATGTTCCTCTTTTTGCATGCCCACATTTAAAATGAGCAGGCCAAGACGTTGACGCCACTAGTGTGGAAGAGTCCTTAACTTTTGCTGCTCCTCCTACGAATGAAGAAATGACAGATTCGTTAGTAACACCTGTGTTACGATAAATACATTTCGCGATAGCGTGATAATGTGAACAGAAAGCATATTCTATTTAAATACTGTTAACTACAAACAAAAACGTAAAAATAGCATAAAGCATTATGCAAAACAACACGCAATGACTGAATGGATTAATCATGTGACTAATGAAAAGTGTGGGGTGCCCAAGCGGGCCAACCCGTTAAAACTTAATTTCGATGCCAATCCTCTAGGGATGGGCTCAAAACCTAAGATATTGTAGTGTCAGCGAATCGATGGATTACTGTGGTCCAATGTCAGGTTTGAAGATTTGGATTCTCCTTCTAGCAGCCACCAATAACCTCTCCTGCAAAAGAGATTACGGGTGTAGAAGGGATGAATCGAAAAGGAGTGCAATTGGGTGTTTGGTTTGACAGCACTACGTTGCTTTCCAAAATGCCTGCAAACTTTATTTTGGGTGGGAAAGTCCACCTTTTTATAGACCCAGGGGGTCTCTTTTGAGTAGGCATGCATAAGCGCCACGTGTTGGTCAAAGGTGCCATGTAGCGGTCGTGTCTCCACGAGAGAGGAAAGTCCTCCATGACTCGGGCTTTCATTAATGCCACTGTGACAGTCCTCCAACGGCCCACGTAACTGACTTTCACTACCAGTTGTTTAATGCCCATTCTCGTATCTTTGTCAAAATGCTTGTATTTGTTTAAAGTCTGCCTTTGTTGGTTAACATGCACTTTTAATTTGTTTAATGTCTGCTTTTAACGGGTTGAATTCTGCCTCTGATTGATTGACTGTCGCCTCTGATTAACTGAATTTATGCTTTAAGCACAAAATGCCGAAGTGTCACGATATCGCGACGTCGTGATATCGCGACACTTCGACCGAGGTTCCCCTTCGGGCCTTAGGTGTCATGATTTTGCAATGTCGCGAAATCACGACACCCTCGGTCGAAGCTACCATTCGGGTCTTAGGTGTCGCGATTTTGCGATGTCGCAAAATCGTGACACCCTCGGCCAAAGCTCCCTTTCGGGCCTTAGGTGTCACGATTTCACGATGTCACGAAATCGTGACACCCTCGACCGAAGCTCCCTTTTAGGCCTTAGGTGTCATGATTTCGTGACGTCGCAAAATCGTGACGTCGTGATTTCGTGACACCTAAGGCCAAGGTTCCCCTTTGGGCCTTTAGGTGTCATGATTTCGCGAGGGCCTTTAGGTGTCATGATTTCGCGACGTCGCGAAATCACGACGTCGTGATTTCGTGACACCTAAGGCCAAGGTTCCCCTTTGCTTAAGGCCTGCTTGCTTAAGTTTTGCTTTGAATTTAAGGCTTGTTCTTGCTTAAGTTTTGCTTTGAATTTAAGGCTTGTTCTTGCTTAAGTTTTGCTTTGAATTTAAGGCTTGTTAAAACGACCAACTTTGCTTTGTTCACTTTTTGACCTTTTAAACTGTTGTGTAAGTGGCTAGGACCACTGTTTGACCTCTGAGGGCTGCCCTGAAAGCTGTGTATGTCAATGCGATCATTGTCTGTAGTCACTTAATCGGATTGGTGATGTTTTGGTGTCTATAGATGCCCCTTTTTGGGAAGCGCTGTGGGTGATGCAGTGCTGAGAAAAAATAGATAACCAAAGCACTAATGATTAGGGTTTCTTGGTGACCTAACCAAATTTTGATGCCCCAAGTATGGAAAGGGCATGCATTCTTGAATCCTTGCTTTTAACGAGCTAAGGAATTTTATTTCAAGTGTTAACCTATTTTGGTGAGGTGTGACTTGAGCTTGGACATTGATCAGTCATGATTAGGCAAAGGGCATAACCTTTTGTCCACGGGGGAACCTTGTGTTCATGCTTCGGGAATACCAAGTGTTTGATCAATTTAATGATTGCTTGTTTACTGCCCCAAGCAGGAGCGTGATTGTCTTTGTCAATGATTATCTAAATGCATGTCATTGCCTTGATTGGGTGTGTGCTTGTTGATTGGTGACTAAGTGTGACTAAATTGAAAGCACGAGATTTCGAGCGAAGGAAACACTACTTGCGATGTATTCAAAATCAAATACGCTTAAGTCCTAAAAATGTAGAATGCATGAAATGAAAGAGACGCATTACAATGAGATACAAGAAAATGGAGAAAACACAACCCTTTTATTAAACTCTCCTGATCTCGGTTACAAAGACGCCTCCTCCCTTTTCAGGGGCTAGGAGCGTTAAAAGAATTTGATTACAGTCAAGACTTAATGTTCCTCTTTCCGCGTGCCCACATTTAAAATGAGCGGGCCAAGACGTTGTCGCCGCTAGTGTGGATGAGTCCTTAACTTCTCTGCTCCTCCTGCGAATGAAGAAACGACAGATTCGTTAGTAGCACCTGTGTTACGATAAAGACATTTCGCGATAGCGTGATAATGTGAACAGAAAGCATATTCTATTTAAATACTGTTAACTGCAAACAAAAACGTAAAAACAGCATAAAGCATTATGCAAAACAACACGCAATGACCGAATGGATTAATCATGCGACTAACAAAAAGTGTGGGGTGCCCAAGCGGGCCGCCCCGTTAAAACTTAATTTCGACGCCAATCCACTAGGGATGGGCTCAAAACCTAAGATATCGTAGTGTCGGCGAATCGATGGATTACTGTGGTCCAATGTCGGGTTTGAAGATTCGGATTCTCCTTCTAGCAGCCACCAATAACCTCTCCTGCGAAAGAGATTATGGGTGTAGAAGGGATGAATCGAAAAGGAGTGCAATCGGGTGTTTGGTTTGACAGCACTACGTTGCTTTCCAAAATGCCTGCCAACTTGTCTTTTGGGTGGAAAAATCCACCATTTTATAGACCCAGGGGGTCTCTTTGAATAGGCGTGCATAAGCGCCACGTGTTGGTCAAAGGTGCCATGTGGCGGTCGTGTCTCCACGAGAGAGGAAAGTCCTCCACGACTCGGGCTTTCATTAATGCCACTGTGATAGTCCTCCAACGGCCCACGTAACTGACTGACTTTCACTGCCAGTTGTTTAATGCCCATTCTCGTATCTTTGTCAAAATGCCTGTATTTGTTTAAAGTCCGCCTTTGTTGGTTAACGTGCACTTTTAATTTGTTTAATGTCTGCTTTTAACGGGTTGAATTCTGCCTTCGAATGCCTAAAAATTCTGCTTTAAGCGCAAATGCCGAAGTGTCGCGATATCGCGACGTCGCGATATCGCGACACTTCGGCCGAGGTTCCCCTTTGGGCCTTAGGTGTCACGATTTCGCGACGTCGCGAAATCGCGACACCCTCGGTCGAAGCTCCCTTTCGGGCCTTAGGTGTCACGATTTCGCGACGTCGCGAAATCGCGACACCCTCGGCCGAAGCTCTCCTTCGGGCCTTAGGTGTCGCGATTTCGTGACGTCGCGAAATCGCGACACCCTCGGCCGAGGCTCCCTTTCGGGCCTTAGGTGTCGCGATTTCGCGACGTCGTGAAATCGTGACACCCTCGGCCGAAGCTCCCTTTCGGGCCTTAGGTGTCACGATTTCGCGACACCTAAGGCCAAGGTTCCCCTTTGGGCCTTAGGTGTCGCGATTTTGCGACACCTAAGGCCAAGGTTCCCCTTTGCTTAAGGCTTGCTTGCTTAAGTTTTGCTTTGAATTTAAGGCTTGTTCTTGCTTAAGTTTTGCTTTGAATTTAAGGCTTGTTAAAATGACCAACTTTGCTTTGTTCACTTTTCGACCTTCTAAACTGTTGTGTAAGTGGCTAGGACCATTGTTTGACCTCTGAGGGCTGCCCTGAAAGCTGTGTGTGTCAATGCGATCAGTGTTTGTAGTCACATAATCGGATTGGTGCTATTTTGGTGTCTATAGATGCCCCTTTTTGGGAAGCGCTGCGGGTGACGCAATGCTGAGCAAAAATAGATAACCAAAGCACTAATGATTAGGGTTTCTTGGTAACCTAACCAACTTTTGATGCCCCAAGTATGGAAAGGGCATGCATTCTTGAATCCTTGCTTCGACGAGCTAAGGAATTTGATTTCAAGTGTTAACCTATTTTGGTGAGGTGTGACTTGAGCTTGGACATTGATCAGTCATGATTAGGCAAAGGGCGTAACCTTTTGTCCACAGGGGAACCTTGTGTTCATGCTTCGGGAATGCCAAGTGTTTGATCAATTTAATGATTGCTTGTTTACTACCCCAAGCAGGAGCGTGATTGTCTTTGTCAATGATTCTTTGAATGCATGTCATTGCCTTGATTGGGTGTGTGCTTGTTGATTGGTGACTAAGTGTGACTACCCCCTCAAGCGACGAATCGATGAGGGAATGACCTTCATGAGAAAAGCGACGAGTCGCTTGACCCAAGATGACTTGTGCAAGGGTGCCTTTAGATGTTTTACCATTTAAGCACGTGCAATTTCCCGACATTTGGACCTATTTTTGGTGGGTGTTAACCCTTTTGGTGATGCCATAATGGGGTGAAATCATCAAAAACCCGTCTTCCCGTGGAGCGGTCCGGCTATGGTAGCCTTCTTGGGGAAGTAGGAGAGTGACAATTTGAACCCCGACATCGATTTTTCTATGCCAAGAGGTTAAGTGCAAGAGCACTTGTGTCCGGCAATGCTTATTGCTATGTTTTTGTGTTGCATTTTTGTGATGTTTTTGTTGTTTTGAGTTTCTTTCTTTGTGTATATGTCATGATTTTATGTTATGCACAATGATTGATGTTGATGGATGCATGCTACTTTATATTGATGGATGCATATGGTATGATAAATGCGATTGTTGTATGTTGATTTATTTTGATGGATGCATATGTTGTGATGAATGCAAATGTTTTTGATTTATATGTGATATGCGGAAATGAAATGGATGGATGGAATTTGTGATGTTTGGCTATGGCACCATAGACTGTTTAGAACTCTATTATTTTGTCTTTAGGCGATTGCTGTGGTGGATGACTTTGTATGTATACATGTGGTTTTCCTTTTTTTGTATTTTTTTTTATGGTATTGTAAGGATGAAAAGTAGTGCAATTGGTTTAGAAATGTAGCTAAGGTTTTCTGAGACTCAGACAGTTTTAACTCACTAGCCATGACTGTACTTTATCTTACAAGACTTTTGAACAAGGTATGAATCGGACTTGTTTTTGACCAAGCTATTTCACATCCCTGTGTGTGCAATTGAGTTCATTTATGTGGTATTTGTCGGGATACCGCCGATGCCAGATGGGCTTTCAACCGAACCTGTATCGAGGATCACCTAATTAGCTCCACTAACTCCTTTGTTGTATTTAGTTAGATTAATCTACGGTGTTATCCAGGATACCATAAGCTAGCTCATCCTTATGCAAACATTGGTCTACACATACGCAAAGCGAATGTGACAGACATATCGTCATGCGGGTAGGATACCACCATTGCCAGATAGGCTATCAACCAAACCTGTAATGAGGATCACCTAGATGGTTTTCGAATGCTGAGAATTCCAGGGATTCAAGTTCAGGATTTTTGTTGGCTGAATGATTTAGAAAGTTGCTCGTCTATATAGTGATGAAAATCACTGTTTATTTTCTATTAATTCTTTTTGAGCAAGGATTTTGAATAGTGGTGATAACCACTGTTATTTGATTTTGTTTTTTGAGTATTGTGAGTTTGGGCTTGTGAGTGGCCTTGATCCTTGTGGCCTTGGGGATGACTACCCATCCTTTGCAGGGACATGTAGTACGAATCCTTACGACGTTGGGGACCAAGGGGGTGATGGAGATTATGGAGCAAGGGCATTGATCTTTTAGGCCTTGGGGATGACTACCCATCCTGGTTAGGGGCGGATAGTACGAATCCTTACAACTTGGAGACCAAAGGTGAATGGAAAGTGTTAGGATGATGATTTGTTGGAATTTTGTTTGTGAATGGTGTTGATCCCTTTAGGTCTTGGGGATGACTACCCATCCTTGGCGGGGACGTGTAGTACAAATCCTTACAACTTTGGGAACCAACTATGATTGGGATTTGGTAGTGGTGAAAACCACTGTATATGGAGGTGAATGGATAGGAAAGAGCTTGTCCTTTTGTCAATTCTCAGCATTCTAGGACCATTCGCACGGGGGGATGAGCAAGATAACCGTTTCACTTATGGTGACCTGGATTACTGCGCAAGTTTCATCTTTCGTTCACACAACTTGGGAATTTTTATGTGTTTTAATTTGTGTTGGGATGTTACGTAACAAGGTGTATTTCAAGTGTAACTCTACCTTCGTAAAATCTATCTGACTTGATACATTACATGGCTAAAGAGCAAAATGATGACTGAATCACGAAAACTCTTGATACATTAAAAGACCACCGACTCTAGTGTGGTAAAAAGCAATGCATGGTGTTTTTGTTGTTTTTGTAAAATGGAACAGTGTGGAACAAGATGGACTAGCAGAGCAATTACAGCCTATGGTGCCTTTGACCCGTACGACCACAAATATGCAATGTATGGATGCAATGCTTTGATGCAGCTACATATTTTTGTATTTTTGATGGATTGATTTTGGTGAATATGAAGATGAGGTGCGAGAAGAGCTCTCTATTGATGAATTTGAGTATGCCTAGAAATGAGATGCAAATTTTTTTTGTTGTTTTTGATGATTTTTGTTGTTTTTGAATTTTCTTGATTTTTGACCAAGCGATTGTGGAAATCCTTGGAGCATTTTGGGATTTGACCAAGCGATTGTGATAATCCTTGGAGCATTTTTGGGTTTTGACCAAGCGATTGCGATAATCCTTGGAGCCTTTTTGGGTTTTGACCAAGCGATTGCGATAATCCTTGGAGCATTTTTGGGATTGACCAAGCGATTGCAAGAATCCTTGGAGCATTTTTGGGTTTTGACCAAGCGATTGCGATAATCCTTGGAGCATTTTTGGGATTGACCAAGCGATTATAGAATCCTTGGAGCATTTTTGGGGTGACCAAGTGATTGCGATAATCCTTGGAGCTTTTGGCATTTTCTGATTGGGGGAGAATCCTTAATCTTTGGGTGACCAAGCGATTGCGATAATCCTTGGAGCATTTTTGGGATTGACCAAGCGATTATAGAATCCTTGGAGCATTTTTGGGGTGACCAAGTGATTGCGATAATCCTTGGAGCTTTTGGGGTGACCAAGTGATTGCGATAATCCTTGGAGCTTTTGGGGTGACCAAGTGATTGCGATAATCCTTGGAGCTTTTGGGGTGACCAAGCGATTGCGAGAATCCTTGGAGCTTTTTGGGTTTGGACTATGGCTCTTCAGGGGATAGAGGTACCCCGAGCTTGATGGTCTTTGTGCTCCGGATCTGGCTCTGGAGGGATTGGCACGAATGGATCGGCCCTATGCACGGATAGGAGGACAGGGTCTACCCTCGATACTGATGTTGCTATGAGGTCTCTGGGTTGAAATTGATCTTTGTGTGCCCAAAGTGGCGGATGTAATGCTTGGTCCCACTATGGTGGGTTAACGCGCCACTCATGCCCTAGTATTATGTTTATCTGTTGACATGCTTCATCGATATTTATAGGATGTCGATGTTGTCGCATGTGATTGCTGTGGGCTATCTCTATTTTATCCTCACCTTCGACCAGTGAGTACAGCTCATCAGAATCTAGAGATTCTGAGACATGGAGGACTGTATCATCAGGTAGCCCTATGGTTAAAGTTTGATCCTCTTCGAAAGGAGCCTCATGTAAGTTGGGCCTTGGGAGCTCCAAAATCTTGGTCTCTACCGACTCTAAGTGCTCTAGTGCTTTGCATGTATCGGGAGACTTGAGCTCCTCCTCTTTGGTTGGTTCTTGTTGAGGAACTTGGGGCCTATGGAGGGGTGGCCAGATAGCACCCCCCATGCCTTGGTAGGGCAGTTCATCCCACTCTTCTTCTCGCTCTGATTCCTTAGAGGCTTCTTGATGAATTTCTAAGGGTGGCTCATAAACCTGGGTGGATGTCTGAGGAAGGCACCCGTCATTGGTTATAGGAGCGGCCTCCCGCTCATGTCTAGGAGGCGGGTGCTTCAAGAATCGGGAGAGTAGCCTCCCGCTCCTATCTAGGAGGTGTTGGGGGTAGCGTTTGATGAGGTTGCGATGACCTGTCTCGCCCCCATGGGTTGTGCCCCTCAAAATGTTTTGTCTTATGTGTGTGAGGGGTTGGAGTCCTCTCCCGCATAGTGTGTTGGAACAACTCATCCTTCGGTGCTGAAGGTGCTCTTTATTTAGAAGATACCATTGCTCTAACTATTGTCGTTCTAGCTCAAGTTGCGTGAGTTGCATTCGATGTGCGAAATGCTTGATAGATTCTAAGATAGTTGGTCTCCCCGCCTCATGTCTAGAAGGCCTAGATGCCTCTCCTAGATATCTATCTTGGTCATAGTGATCCAAGATATCTATAGGCAGCCTCCCTCTGTTGGAGGTAGTGGCATTTATTCGAGGCTCTGGCCTTAGTGAGTGACCATGATAGCTAGCAGGTGCAGAGGCATCTTGCTCTCGCAATGTATATTGCTCTTGAGGAAGGTAAGGGTCTTCCTCATACCCCCTTTCATAAGTGAAAGAGGGATGGGTGGCGTTGGCTCGCCCTGCCTGAGGAGCCTTGTGCTCTGGATTTGTCCTTGTAGTCCTGACAACTAGAGGGGGTGAAGGAGGGATAGTGTAATGATGTGGTTCCTCCCGTTGAACCCTATGTTGACCTAGCGCTTCATCGCGCGGTGACCGCTCATAGCGAGCATCTAAGGGAGCTCTCCTACAAATGTACCCCTCATGGAGGGGTGTGTGCTGAGTGCTATGCTGAATAGGAGTGCTCCTAGAAGGGGTGCCCCTATAGTCCCTATCCATTAAGGTGTGGAGGGGACTGCCTTGTGTGTCAAGCCGCCAAGGTGGTATGACCAAATCCTTGGGGCTATACCGGAGGTGACTTGTGCCTCCTCTTTTGCACATTCCCAGTAGCATCCGCCCTTGATTGGGCTTGGCTACGGGTGCACACCATTGTGGTGCTCCTCTACTAGCTAAGCAGATTTTTATCTCATTTATGATGATTTTTCTTTTTGTTTACACTAAGCGGAAATGAACACACACATACACAAACCGTGATTATCTCTTTTAAGGATTAAATAGTGTGTCCTAAACTGGTTTAGTGCATTTTGATGTTTTGTTTTGTTTTTGCAAGTTTTGAAGAACGTTTAAATGCATAATGTTGGCTCATATGACTCCCATAAATGGTCGCCCCTTCAATATACCATTGCCGGACCGATATACCAACCTCTCTATATACCCGCCCTTACGAGAGGGAAACTATAGGTACGTGAGAGCAGATGGTACATGGAACATAGGCGGTACGAAAGGGGGGATTGTCCTGTTAATGACACCTACCATAGAAGACTTATCCTCGCGTGCATGGGAATCACCCCAGCAACACTCGGTCAGCTTTCGTCAGGATTTACGCCTAACAACAGTGACAATCGGGGAAATGGATGCAAAGCTAAGCCAAGGTGGTGATGAACCCACCGTTGGTCTTGCTCAAGGGCTGGGGTTTTACGACCAGCTCCTTGGTTTAATTTTACCACGTGAAGTGTGTGTGGTTCTTTTTATTTAAAAATGAAATAGGCAGCAAAAAAGAAACTTTCCCTAAGCCATACAAACACTACAAACCGAAAAACAGCAAATAGAAATTTGACGAAATTTTTTTTTTTTTAAATAAATAAATAAAGCATGAAAATTGACGGAAACTTTCTCTACGCAAGCAAAAGCTGACAGAAAAAATAGACACAGAAATTCAGAAAATGACAGGGACAGTTTTAGAACTTTACCTCTTTTCTGTCCAAACCTTGTTCGCCACGAGCAGAGACGAATAACAGTCTGCCTTTAAAAAAGGGTACCTGTCAAGCACAGAACAAAAAAAAATCTGATCAGTTTTTTTTATCTTAAAACTAGGGAACGGTCCCACCGTGATCGCCATTGAAAGCATGAGATTTCGGGCGAAGGAAACACTACTTGCGATGTATTCAAAATCAAATACGCTTAAGTCCTAAAAATGTAGAATGCATGAAATGAAAGAGACACATTACAATGAGATACAAGAAAATGGAGAAAACACAGCCCTTTTATTAAACTCTCCTGATCTCGGTTACAAAGACGCCTCCTCCCTTTTCAGGGGCTAGGAGCATTAAAAGAATTTGATTACAATCAAGACTTAATGTTCCTCTTTCCGCGTGCCCACATTTAAAATGAGCGGGCCAAGACGTTGCCGCCGCTAGTGTGGATGAGTCCTTAACTTCTGCTGCTCCTCCTGCGAACGAAGAAATGACAGATTCATTAGTAGCACTTGTGTTACGATAAAGACATTTCGCGATAGCGTGATAATGTGAACAAAAAGCATATTCTATTTAAATACTGTTAACTGCAAACAAAAACATAAAAACAGCATAAAGCATTATGCAAAACAACACGCAATGACCGAATGGATTAATCATGCGACTAACGAAAAGTGTGGGGTGCCCAAGCGGGCTGCCCCGTTAAAACTTAATTTCGATGCCAATCCACTAGGGATGGGCTCAAAACCTAAGATATTGTAGTGTCGACGAATCAATGGATTACTGTGGTCCAATGTCGGGTTTGAAGATTCGGATTCTCCTTCTAGCAACCACCAATAACCTCTCCTACGAAAGAGATTACGGGTGTAGAAGGGATGAATCGAAAAGGAGTGCAATCGGGTGTTTGGTTTGACAGCACTACGTTGCTTTCCAAAATGCCTGCCAACTTCTCTTTTGGGTGGGAAAATCCACCATTTTATAGACCCAGGGGGTCTCTTTGAATAGGCGTGCATAAGCGCCACGTGTTGGTCAAAGGTGCCATGTGGTGGTCGTGTCTCCACGAGAGAGGAAAGTCCTCCATGACTCGGGCTTTCGTTAATGCCACTGTGATAGTCCTCCAACGGCCCACGTAACTGACTGACTTTCACTGCCAGTTGTTTAATGCCCATTCTTGTATCTTTGTCAAAATGCCTGTATTTGTTTAAAGTCCGCCTTTGTTGGTTAACGTGCACTTTTAATTTGTTTAATGTCTGCTTTTAACGGGTTGAATTCTGCCTTCGATTGAATGCTTAAATTTCTGCTTTAAGCACAAATGCCGAAGTGTCGCGATATCGCGACGTCGCGATATCGTGACACTTCGGCCGAGGTTCCCCTTTGGGCCTTAGGTGTCACGATTTTGCGACGTCGTGAAATCATGACACCCTCGACCGAAGCTCCCTTTCGGGCCTTAGGTGTCACGATTTCGCGACGTCATGAAATCGTGACACCCTCGGCCGAAGCTCCCCTTTGGGCCTTAGGTGTCGCGATTTCGCGACGTCGCAAAATCGTGACACCCTTGGTCGAAGCTCCCTTTCGGGCCTTAGGTGTCACGATTTCGTGACGTCGTGAAATCGCGACACCCTCGATCGAAGCTCCCTTTTGGGCCTTAGGTGTCGCGATTTCGCGACGTCGCGATTTCGTGACACCTAAGGCCAAGGTTCCCCTTTGGGCCTTAGGTGTCGCGATTTCGCGACGTCGCGAAATCGCGACGTCGCGATTTTGTGACACCTAAGGCCAAGGTTCCCCTTTGCTTAAGGCTTGCTTGCTTAAGTTTTGCTTTGAATTTAAGGCTTGTTCTTGCTTAAGTTTTGCTTTGAATTTAAGGCTTGTTCTTGCTTAAGTTTTGCTTTGAATTTAAGGCTTGTTAAAATGACCAACTTTGCTTTGTTCACTTTTCGACCTTTTAAACTGTCGTGTAAGTGGCTAGGACCACTGTTTGACCTCTGAGGGCTGCCCTGAAAGCTGTGTATGTCAATGCGATCAGTGTTTGTAGTCACTTAATCGGATTGGTGCTGTTTTGGTGTCTACATGTTCTATTAGGTAGTCTAGTTTAATTTGGATTACAAGACTCTCATGCACTGTATCTTGATGTTGCTAAATCCTTATCACTTTAAGCTTAGCTTCTACCCCTTTTGTATTTATTACTTTAGTCTACAATCCCATTTTAGTTAGTTTAGTTATGACCATAGGAGTCGATCTACTTTGGAGATTGACTAAGAAACCCCTGTTTCTAAGCCATCCAATCTTGTATGTGGTCTTAAGGGTGCAAATAATCCACTTAGATGGATTTCAAACCAAGACTTATGACCAAGACCAACATTATATGATGCAATTATGTATAGGTCTACGAGTTATCATTGTATGAATATATTTAATTTATTGTATTATTTTACTAATCCAACCCTATGGGTTACGGTTAACCATATTATGGTTAAACCCACCTTATAACTTATAATTAATCTTAATTCCTCTTATTATGTTGCCTTAGGTTAAACTTATGTAACTGATATTTTTTGAAATGGTATAAATACCCCCCACCACTCCACCCATTGTATCAAAGTGTTGTGATTTTTATCTTTAAATAGTATAGTGATTATTTCTTGTGCCTATGGTTGTCCATTACATCCTTATCTCTTTCATATTTTTTATGTTTCTTATATAATATTTGAGTGGATGGATTTATTCTATTTGTTTGTAAAAATATGTGAATTTCAACATGATATCCAAGTGGGTATATATATTTATTGCTTGGTCATGCAATTTTATTTTAAGATCATTCCATCATTCCCTTGACATTTAGGACAAATTACTTCTCAGAGCTTCATAAAAACCTTTGACAAAATAGGAAAATGGAAGATATACTTTATTTTCTCTTTCCAATTATTCTAATTTTTTGGAGATTTCTTCTTACTCTAGGTTATATTCTATTGTCATTGGAATATTTTATACGTATTTTGCATAAATCTAAACCACTTATAGCAAAAAAAGTGTGACTGCTTTGACCTAGAAGGGTGTTTTGAATTATCTAGTGAAAAGATGACTTGGTGTCATTACAAAGGAGGGATGTGATGTTTTTATCCCACTTAGAAGTTTTTGTGTTTTTATTGGAAGAAGGAAAAGAGGTATATTCATTTGCCTTGGTTAAAATCTTGCACATCTTGTTTGTTTAAATGGGTGGAGCTCTTTACTATTTTAGATCATTATGCTCTTCTTCACAGAGATGGTAAACCTTTGGACCTAAGTAGTGGTGTCAATAGTCAAGTTATATGGGTGTGCTATAAGGGAATTTTCCCTTTAAATGTAAGAAGTAAAATAATATATTTATTTGTTATTGTGCTTCATTACAAAAAAGTTAATATGGATTTTTAAAAAATAATTTTTTTCAAAAATATCACTCTAGGACTATTGTGGAGGGAAAAATTCTAGAAGCCATAATGATTGCATATGGAAGTAATATTTTTCAAATTGTAAAATTTCTTGATATATTTAAATTGGTGGTATTTGTTTAAGGAATAATTATAAGTGGAGGGGCATATCATTATGTGATTTTATTCAATGTCTATTGCCCTATTTCAAAAGGATAAATTTATAATATGATATGCAATTAAAATATTTGGTCTACATGTATGGAAGATATAGTTGGAATTGTGAAATTTGTAATAGTTTATCATTGAGAGGCATATAAGAAAAGGATTTAGAATTTATTTTAGTGAATCCCTTCTCCTATGAGATATTAATCTACTTATTCATGAAGATCTAGTATTTCATAATATTGTATTTAGTCTATCATTTGTCTAGGTACTCTTGGAATTTTAGATCTTGTCATAAATAGGTCTATGGAAAGCCTCTTTTCATGATGAAAATTAGATGATCTAAGGGAAAGTTGAAGTTTTCAAAAAAGGTGATGTATGTTGTAAAAGGGAATGTTAATGCTTCAAAGTTTTACCTTATGTGACAATAAAAGAGTGAAATTGATTTTCTTTAGATGAGTACTCTTGATGTCTCTTACTCTTATGGAGTCTTAGAGGAATTATTCTTAGGATATGTGCTAATATATTTTATAGTGGCAATTATGACTATAATCGAACCTAAGTATATTCTTGTGTAGACAATTTTGTTAGCTTTTGAGGATATATGCAGTGGAAGAGATCTAACACAATTCCTAATAATATGTAATAAATATGAAAGCAAGTGAGTTGCAATACGACTGATATATATTATAAATAGATATGGCGAAAATACAATGCAATATGGAGGATATGGTCACTCCATTAATATGAGCTAAAGATATATATCATACTCCATACAAGAGCACTACTCATGTCTACTACAACACACTTGATAAGAAGCTTGATTTGAAATTGATATCTGATCTACCACTATGATATCCTTTATATAGGAAGATAGATTTCTTGGTCAACACTCTACCTAGTTGTACAAGGGGACACCTTGCACATTACAACTTGCACACTATCACTTGTGCCTTTATTACATTGCTTGAAGTAACTAGCTAAATTTCCCCTAAATTAATCTCCTACTCTAATTATGTACCAAATGTGGTACATTTACATGAACCAAATGAATACTCTAACTCTAACACCCCATTGTATTATATTATTTGGGTATTGAAGATTTTAATCTTCAATATGGGTCTTCTTATTTGCCTTGGAGCTTGTATTCTTCTTCTTTGTTCTCTGTAACCTATTGAAGAAAGAAGTTAGTATCTTCATAAGATTCAAGAAGAGTTGTAGCTAAAGGTTATTTAGTCTTTATAATTTTTTTGCTATTCATGTCTTCTTTTCTAAGATCTCTTTTAGCATATATTTTCTTATTTTTTGTTCTTCTCCTACGATTTTGCATTGATACTAGTGGAATTTATATTTCATGAAGAGTTAGTCTATCATCATAATAATATTGATTTGTATTGCTAGATTACTTCATATTATGAGTGAGTACAAACACAATTAATGATAGGTAAATCATCAAACATTCCTCGGATATGAATATAACTATTTTATGTGAATTCCACCATGCCTTGAAGAGTTTTTTCATGAAGATAACCAATTAATACTTCAAATTTATCCTCTTTGGCTTCTTTAAGAAATAAGAAGAATCTTGCTTTTCACTAACTGATAGATTCTCATATCCTTCAAGGTTATCTATCAAGTTTTGAGAATATAATTCCATTTCATGAAATAATTCTTTGTTTATAAAGGTATTTCTTATTATTTCGTCCATATTCCTTCTTGATACATTTGAGATAGTATTACTCGCTATTCCTTAGGATTGTAAGAATGGGATTAATAGAACCTTTGTAGTAGTCTAACTTATAACTTCCTAATTATGAGCTTGATTTGATAGAACCTTTTAGAACTTAGGTTTTGTAGGCTTCCTTATATATCCCTAGTTAAGAGATGTGAATTAGTAGAATCCTTGTAGACTTGTAGAAACCTTATGATTACCAAATGGATTGAGTACTTGATAAATTTTGAATGAATACTATTATTATCAAGTTTTATATAATGAATTATGTATCCCTTTGAATTTTGGATATGATGAATTATATATAAAGTGCTTTTGAGAATAGTAGTTCAATTTTGGGTTGATTTTGTAAAGTTTTGTGAATAGCAAAATCAACTTTTTTTACACCTTATTTCTCCTATTGAACTTAAGCACTTTCTAATTTTTAAGAGGTTCTATTTGTTGGATTTTTTTGGCAATTTGAGTTATTTTATGTTGTCATTGATGTCACATTGATCATTGATGTCACATGGATCGCATTGAGTTTTGGTGGCCAAATGATATTTTGGAGAGCATGGGTATATACATGGTTTTTGTGAAAACCAAGGCAGGCAAAATAAAAGGTTTCATTTAAAACTATAGACAACATATTTGAAATGGGTTTTTATTAAAACCCAGGTTAGGCTTTTGTTTCATCGAAAAATGTGCCCCGGTGATGGAGATATTTAATTTTAAATATTTAAGTTTAAATTTTAATTATTTAAAATTTAAATTTAAAATTAAAATTAAAATTAAATCATAAGCGCCAACATCAAAGGAAGGAAATCAAATAAATCATAAGCACAAATGTCAAAGTAAAAGGAGAGGATATATATATATATGCCCATAAAGTTTCAAATTATTTTTCCTAAGTCCTCGATCGGAAATAATGGCCTACGAATGAGATAGAGTTTGCATCATGGTCGAAGAGTGTGAAAAGGGCTTTTCTTAAGGCCCACGATCTTGGTGTATAATAAAGTGAGTGTGTGGAGCAAGGAAAATGTTTAGGCCACCTTGGCATAGTGGTTAGTGTGCTTTGTGAGTTGCAGGAAGTCCTGTGTTCGAATCCTATCGAAGGTGTTTTTTTTTTTAAACACGTGGAATACCTTTTGCTTTGGAAGGTGCAGAAATTTGAGGCATAAAGTTTATTGGGTGCTCCTTTTGAGCACGTGTGGGCATGTGGCCCAATGGTAGGCTTGTGGTGGTTAAGAAACTAAGCAAGAGGTCACGGGATCAAATCCCGTCAGGGATAGAGGCAAGTTAAAATATTTTTTAATATATTTTATTTTTCTAAAGTGCCCTAGGAGGAATAAGGATTATGATGCATGTTTAGAAAAACAAAATTTTTGGTGATTTATTTTTCTGAAGTATATCATATTATATATCGTTGGAAAGCTTATTTCGAGGGCTATTTGATTAAATTTCTTAGAAGGAGAAACAAGGTGTATGCAAAGAGTTATTTTTGTTTTTATAAACAAGTTCAAGAGTGAAGGTTTCTTTGTTCTTTTTCAAATGGGACTAATTCTTCCATGAGGTGACAAGGTATGCAATATTGTGATTTATTTTATTTTAAGGTATAAGTGGTTTTGGGAGTGATAATGTTATGCAATGTTTTGATTTATCTTATTTTATGGTACAAGTGGTCTTAGGAGAGATAAGGAAGTTGTGAAATTAAAAGCCTTGGTGATTATTATTGAGAAGTGGAGTAATGTTGATTTTTTTGTGATCTACTAACCCTTGTGAATATTGGCAAAATAATTTTGTGATTGTGTCAGATTTACAAAGAGGTTTTTTCATCATCATAAAAGGTATGGGCACATTCTCCTATTGATTGGTTATGGTGGTTGATTTATGAAATATCATTGGAGAGAAAAGGATTGATTGTGGTTTCCTTTTCAAAAGTAGTTGATTGAATGCTTCAAGGTTTTCTGGGTTGAGAGTTGTTATTAAACCTTGTTTTATAAGCATTGCGGTTGAAGCCATTAGTTGTGTAAAAAACCTGAGTTAGGATTTGAGTGGAACATGAGTATCATTGTTATGTGAAGAATGTTATTAGCATTGTTGTTGAAGCCCATTGGTTATGCAAAGAACTTGAACTTGAAAATAACATGAGTATCATTGTTATGTGATATTTATGGTTGAACATTGTTGGAAACATTTGATTTGGTTTATACATGCTTGGACTAGAGTTTGTAAGAAAAATTTGTTCCTTTTGGTAGTTTATTGAGAAGAGTTGATTGAGCCTAGTCAAGTGATTGTGTGAAGTGGTTGTTCAAGTTCCATGAAACAAACTATTCTATATTCTTGATTTGAGTTGAGATTGATATTTAAGGATAGAATATATTGAGTCTCTAACAATTATATTTATGCTTCTATAATATTGATTTAAGTTGATATTGAGAATTGAGTATCGAACATATTGAGTATCTAACAATTCTCCTTATGCTTCTATAAGATTGATTTGAGTTGAGATTGGGATTTAAGTATAGAAAATATTGAGTCTCTAATAATTCTCTCTATGCTTCTATGAGATTGATTTGAGTTGATATTGGGATTTGAGTATAGAACATATTGAGTCTCTAACAATTCTCTTTATTCTTCTATGATATTGATTTGACATATTGATTGAACATTTGAGTATAGAACATATTGAGTCTCTAACAATCCTCTTTATGATTCTATGATATTTGGGCAAGTTCTTGGTGAGATTTCTAAAGCATATTTGGGCAAGTTATTGGTGAGCTTGCTAAAGAATATTTTGGGCAAGTTCTTGGTGAGCTTGCTAGAGCAGATTTTGGAAGTTTTGTGTGAGCTTGTTAAATAGATTTGAACAAGTTCTATGTGAGTTTGTTAAGAAGATTTGGACAAGTTCTGTGTGAGCTTATTATGCAGATTTGGACAAGTTCTGTGTGAGCTTGTTAAGCAAGTTCTGTGTGAGCCTATTGAGCATGTTCTTAGTGAGCATATTGACAAAGCTTTGGAGGTAACAGAGTACAGAGGACAAAGTATTAGAGGATAGAGATATAGCAGCTAGGACAATTGAATATAGATTTGAGTGAGGATTCTTCAAGTGGAGAGAGGTCCACCAGTAAGTGTAGTAGAGAGACATAGTCTTCTAGAAGATCACATAGTCATAGCAGAAGAGGAAAGAGTTCTCTAGTGGAAGATATCCATGAAATTGAGATTAGGGTATCAACATATCCTTTGGACATAGATCCATAAACATTGTAATTGGGAGTGATTCCCAAATATATCATTGTAATTGGGAGTTATTCCCAAAGATATTTATTGATAAAGTTTTAGTAAAAAAATTTCTTCGTGGAGTAGCCCACATTGGGTGAACCACGTAAACTGTGGTGTCTCTATTGTGTATGGTGTTTTATGCATTGCTTTATTACTGCTATTGATACTACTAGCTATACACTGCATAATATTGAATTGGAAAGAAAATTAAAAAGTGGTCTTATACTGTTCACCCCCCTCTCAGTATAAGCTTGTGTTCTTCAATTGGTATCAGAGTGGGTTCCTTCAAATAGGCTAATAGCTTGAGGGCAGATTCTACAAGAACACAAATGACAAAGAAATGCAAGAGTAGAAGCATGAGACACAAGAAGAAAAAACACCTATGGTTATAAAAAAAAGGAAGATGAGTTTAATATTTTTGTGTTGGGAGGACACATAGAAATAGATTCAATAGATGAATCAAGTATGAGGAAGTATCAAGACTGATAAATTTGTGTACCAGATGTGGGAACACAGGTCACCATGTAGCTCATTGTCCATAAGAATGTTTTGTTTGTGGTCAACTTGGACATGATGCAAGATATTGTAATGGGTTTAGTAGCAGTGAAGATGAATATGATATTCTCAAAAATGAAATGCTAGAGATTGGTTCAAGAAAGGATAATAGGGACAATAAAAATAGGTATGAATAAGAAACTCTATTTTTAGTAATAGAAGAAAAAGAAGATGCTTTAGAAAAAAAAAGTGAAAGCCACTCTTAAGGAGCTTATTGAATTGAAAAAAGAGAATTTAGAATTGAAGGCTCAAATACAAGAAGATGAGAAATATAAGACAAAGCTTCTATAGGATATCTCTGACTTGGGAGATAAGTTTGAAAAAGCAAGAAGAGTCAAAGAAGATATGATTAAATAGTCAAAGGCAAAAGAGATAGAATGTGAAAGGCTTATGATTACTATTGAAGAACTAAAAATGGAGAAATCACTATTAATGGATCAAGCTCAAGAAGATGAGAATGAAAAAGCAAGGTTTCTACAGGAACTCACTATCTTCAAAATCAAAGTTGAAGAGACAAGAAAAATTAAAGAAGGTATGGTCAAAAAATTAAAAACAAAATATATAGAGTGTGAAATATTAGAGCATGAGATAGTTTTACTAAAGTTGGAAGTAAAAGGTTCTAAGTAAAAGCTACACAAGTTTGATAAAAAATAAAAGACCTTGGAAAGGACTATCAATGCACAAGTTAGGAACAAATGGAACAAGAAATAGGTAGAAGAGACTAAGAGACCAATGGGGTCTAGACAAGGTTTCTTCAATGGAAGATATTTTTCATGTCACAGGTTTGGGCACATGGCTTCATAGTGTAGGACACATGAAAGACAGAAATATGGGAAAGGAGAAATTTTCCATGGGTATTGTTACTCATGTAATGAGTTTGGTCACAAGGCAATGAATTGTAGGGTTCATAACAGAAGAGGATATGGCTTCACTAGGAGAAGTCCTAAGATAGTTGCACCTCCAAGGAATAAAAACATTAAGTGTTTTAATTATAATAACTTTGGACATATTACAAATTGGTGTAGGACTCAATTCCAAACAAGTTCAAGACAAGAAGGTCAAACGGGTTCAATACAAGAAGATCAAGTAACTCAACAAGAAAAGGATATTAGAAAAATATGAAAGGAAGTTGACATAGGAAAGAAATAATGTAAGTTGGGAGTAAAATTACTCCCACCCCAAAATTAATCACCTCAATATAGAAGGTGGTGAGGGGGCTAATCTTAAGAGTCGTATATTTTAGCCCCATAGGTATCCCTTTTGCCATTGATATCAAAGGGGGAGAGATTTGAGTAAGGGGGAGAGCATTAAAGTTAGGTGGAGCAGCCTCCAAAGAGAAGCATTGAGTTATGGGGAGCAACCTCCATAGAGAGTATTGAGTCAAGGGGACCAGCTTTGATTCTCAGAGATGGTTTTTGTAGTGATTGTGGTTTTTGCATTAGAGGTGTTGCCATCAATGAAAAAGAGGGATATTTTTGGAAATTTGAGTTATTTTATGTTTTCATTGATGTCACATGGATCAATGATATCAGATGGATCACATTGAGTTTTGGTGGCCAAATGATATTTTGGAGAGCATGGATATATATAGGGTTTTTGTGAAAACCAAGGCAGGCAAAATAAAAGGTTTTATTTAAAACCATGGAAAACATATTTGAAAGGGGTTTTTCTTAAAACCCAGGTTGGGCTTTCATTTCATCGAAAAAGATGCCCTGGTGAAGGAGATATTTAATTTTAAATATTGAAGTTTAAATTTTAATTATTTAAAATTTAAATTTAAATTAAATCATAAGTGTCGACGTCAAAGGAAGGAAATCAAATAAATCATAAGCACATATGTTAAATTAAAATGAGAGGACATATATATATATACCCATAAAGTTTCAAATGATTTTTCCTAAGTCCTTGATCGAAAATAATGGCCTGCGAATGAGATAGTTTGCATCGTGGTCGAAGAATGTGAAAAGGGTTTTTCTTAAGACCCATGATATTGGTGTATAATAAAGTGAGCCTGTGGAGCAAGGAAAATGTGTAGGCCACCTTGGCCTAGTGGTTAGTGCGCTTGGTGAGCTGCATAAAGTCCTACATTCGAACCCCGCTAGAGGTGTTTTTTGTTGAAAGGCATGGAACGCGTTTTGCTTTGGAAGGTGCAAAAATTTGAGGCATAAAGTTTATTGGGTGCTCCTTTTGAGCACGTGTGGGCATGTGGCCCAATGGCAGGCTTGTGGTGGTTAAGGAACTAAGAAAGAGGTCATGGGATCGAATCCCATCAGGGACAGAGGCAACTTAAAATATTTTTTAATATATTTTATTTTTCTAAAGTGCCCTAGCAGGAATAAGGATTATGATGCATGTTTAGAAAAATGAAATTTCTGGTGATTTATTTTTTTGAAGTATATCATACTATATATCGTTGGAAAGCTTATTTTGAGAGATATTTTATTAACTTGCTTAGAAGGAGAAATAAGGTGTATGTAAAGAGTTATTTCTATTTTTATAGAGGTTCAAGAGTGAAGGTTGCTTTGTTCTTTTTCAAAGGGGACTAATTCTTCCATGAGGTGACAAGGTATGCAATATTGTGATTTATTTTATTTTAAGGTATAGGTGGTTTTGGGAGTGATAAGGTTATGCAATGTTTTGATTTATCTTATTTTATGGTACAAGTGGTTTTAGGAGAGATAAGGAAGTTGTGAAATTAAAAGCCTTGGTGATTATTATTGAGAAGTGGAGTAATGTTGATTGTTTTGTGATCTACTAACCCTTGTGAAGATTGGCAAAATAATTTTGTGATTGTGGCAGATTTACAAAGAGGTTTTTTCATCATCATAAAAGATATGGGTACATTCTCCTATTGATTGGTTATGGTTGTTTATTTCTGAAATATAATTAGAGAGAAAATTATTGATTATGGTTTCCTTTTCAAAAGTAGTTGATTGAATACTTTAAGGTTTTTTGGGTTGAGAGTTGTTATTAAACCTTGTTTTATAAGCATTGTGGTTGAAGCCATTAGTTGTATGAAAAACCTGAGTTAGGGTTTGAGAAGAACATGAGTATCATTGTTATGTGAAGAATGTTATTAGCATTGTTGTTGAAGCCATTAGTTGTATGAAAAACCTGAGTTAGGGTTTGAGAAGAACATAAATATCATTGTTATGTGAAGAATGTTATTAGCATTTTTGTTGAAGCCCATTGGTTATACAAAGAACTTGAACTTGAAAAGAACATGAGTATCAATGTTATGTGAGATTTATGGTTGAGCATTGTTGGAAAATTTTGAGTTGGTTGATACATGCTTGGACTAGAGTTTGTAAGAAAGAGGTTTTCCTTGTGGTAGTTTATTGAGAAGAGTTGATTGAGCCTAGTCAAGTGATTGTGTGAAGTGGTTGTTCAAGTTCCATGAATCAAACTATTTTATATTCTTGATTTGAGTTGAGATTGAGATTTAAGAATAGAACATATTGAGTCTCTAATGATTCTCTTTATGCTTCTATAATATTGATTTGAGTTGATATTGATAATTGAGGAAAGAACATATTGAGTCTCTAACAATTCTCCTTATGCTTCTATAATATTTATTAGAGTTAAGATTGGGATTTGAGTATAGAACATATTGAGTCTCTAACAATTTTCTCTATGCTTCTATGAGATTGATTTGAGTTGAGATTGGGATTTGAGTATAGAACATATTGAGTCTCTAACAATTCTCTTTATGCTTCTATGAGATTGATTTGACATATTGATTGAACATTTGAGTATAGAACATATTGAGTCTCTAAAAATTCTCTTTATGATTCTATGATATTTGGGCAACTTCTTGGTGAGCTTGCTAGAGCATATTTTTGGCAAGTTCTTGGTGAGCTTTCTAGAGCATATTTTGGCAAGTTCTGTGTGAGCTTGTTAAATATATTTGGACAAGTTTTGTGTGAGCTTGTTAAGAAGATTTGGACAAGTTCTATGTGAGCTTGTTAAGCAAATTTGGACAAGTTCTATGTGAGTTTTTTAAGTAGATTATGTGTAAGCCTATTGAGCAGGTTCTTAGTGAGCTTATTGAAAAAGCTCTAGAGGTGACTAAGTACAGAGGAAAAATTCTCAAAGGATAGAGATCTAGTAGCCAGGATAATTGGAGACAGATCTGAGTGAGGAGTATTCAAGTGGAGAGAGGTCCACCGGTCATTGCAGTAGAGAGACAAAGTCTTCTAGAAGATCACATAGCCATAGCAGAAGGGGAAAGAGTTCTCCTATGGAAGATATCCACAAAATTGAGATTAGGGTATCAACATATCCTTTGGACAGAGATCCATAATCATTGTAATTGGGAGTGATTCCTAAAGATATCATTGTAATTGGGAGTGATTCCCAAAGAGATTGATTGAGAAAGTTTTAGTAAAATATTTTCTCTGTGGAGTAGCCCACATTGAGTGAACCACGTAAATGTGGTGTCTCTACTGTGTATGGTGTTTTATGCATTACTTGATTACTGCTATTGATACTACTATCTATACACTGCATAATATTGAATTAGAAAGAAAAATAAAAGGTGGTATTATACCGTTCACCCCCCCTCTCAGTATAAGCTTGTGTTCTTCATTTTTTTGTCCCTTTAATATAGTTTTGAGACAAGTATATCAATTAGTTTCCAACTCTTGATTTTCCTTATTGAACCTTATTTTATAGCCTTTAATAATATGATATTTAATTTTTCTAAATTCCAATTACCTACTTTGGTGTAGTATTCCTTATAACTCCCTAATATGGAATATTAGAAAACAATGATATTTTCAATATTATATGTTTAATCTATATAGGTAGAAATCCTTATTTCTCCAATTCTTTAGATTGCAAATATTAGGCTATTAATATATATTTTACTTTTAACATTGCTTTCAAGTATGGTTGATTTCCTTTAATATTTCAACCTTATATTATACCTTATATCTCCCTATTAATGAAAGTAAATTAGATAAGGTAAAGTCTTACCTTTGTGATGCCCCAAACCTCTACTTATCTGACACTACTTTTTAGACATAGGTGACAAAACTCTTTAGTGTCGTTATCTTCAATGTATAGGTGTAGGCTTTAGCTTCTCTTTAACTTAGATGAAAAATTGTTTCTTTATACCCTTGATGGTGATGCTTGGATAAGGGATGCCTTACATATGATTGTTTTTACTAGGAGCTTTAAATGCTCTCTTTTTCTACTACTATGATGTTGATGCCGCTACATACATTTTCCATGAACTCAACTTTAATGCTACTACAAATTCAACCTTGAATTCTATTATTTGTTGGTATTTGGTGCCTCAAATAATATTTGAATCTTGAGGTGAGTGACAAGTGTCATGTCCATTTATTTTAACACCTAGGAATGAGAATTACAGTCTTGAATGGGCACTCATGCTTCTTGGTGATAAGTGTTACTTTTCTTCTAACACACCAACCTTCTTCCCTGTAATGCCTTCTTGGTCAAGCTTGCAATGGATGGGTGCTCACATGGAAATGTTAGGGTTTCCTTCTAGGTGACAAGTGTCACATTTTATTTGTGCATGATATTTCTATGTAACACCTATTCAATGTATCTTTGCAATACCTTTATTAACAATGTAATACGGCTAGATCCTCCTTCATTGTATGCAATCGATGGCATTTGGAGTGAGTTATTTGTAGCTAGAATGGTCAGCAAGTACCTCGGAAACTTGGAGTAGTGATTTGAGCAACTATTTTGCAGACTTAGCAATGCTCTTATGGATTTTGAGTTAATACAATGGCGCTCCTCAAATGTACATACACTTATTTGTGCTTTGGTTTTTCTTCTTTTATATCCTATTTTACCTTTGAATATAATGTTTCTCCTTCCTTGTAATGTGCATCATTTTCTTGCAGGTCTGGTTGTCCAAATTTTATATGATATGAGCCTTTTGGAAGACTCTTTTACCTTGCTTGGAGAATTCTTTTACATGGCTACCTTGGACTAGTTTTCTCCTTATGAAGAGTGTGCCCTTTTGGCATTGAAGACCTATCATTTTTCCTACATAGGGAAGATTATAGTAGTGCAATATAATGTAAATACTTTTGAGAATATAATATATTTTAGTGCCTCTTGTGCAATCTCTGGATTTATGGTAGCTTTTGAAGTAGGCAATGGTTGATTTGATGTTATCTCTTTTTCTAGACAACTCTCTTATTTGCTTTGTTACTTTGGTAATAAACCCAAGCTAATAACCACTAGTATAGAAGCTGAAGAACACAAGCTTATACTAAGATGGGGGGTGAACAGTATAGTACCCACTTTTTACTTTATTTCAAAACCAATATCAATTAGTGTCCTTAACTGCAATAACCAAATATAGCAGTGTGCATTAATGACATAGATAACAATAGTAATCAAGAGCAAAAATCACCACACATAATTGAGACACAATATTTAATGTGGTTCCCCCAATGTGGGGTAGTCCACAAGATAATATCCTTATAATATTTTGCAAATAAATAGGGATCCTTATCTCAATATAAATTATTACTTTGATCTACACAAATCTAGGTTATCCATTGATCTGCTTAGGTAGGTAATCCACTGATCTACTCAACAAGGAAATACACTGATAAATCCACTAATCTGCTCATCTAGGCAATCCATTGATCTGCTCATCAAGGCAATCCACTAATCTATTTAGTTAGGCAATCCACTCATCTACTCTACTAGGTAATCTTGATCTTCTTAGGTAGGCAATCCAATGATCTGATCAGGTAGGTAATCCATTGATCTACTCCAGCAAGCTCACCAAGAACCTACTCAAAATCTACTCCAGTGAGCTCACAAGGAACTTGCTCAAATCTGCTTAGCAAGCTCATAAAGAACTTGCTCAAATCTATCCCAAATATGTCCATAAATCTATCCCAAAATCCTTCTCAAAGGCTCAATAAATCATGCACAAAATCTGCCTCAAATATATCCAAAAATATTTCCCAAAAGCCTTCTCAAAGGTTCAATCAATCATGCACAAAAGCTGCCTCAAATATATCCAGAAAACTGTCCCAAAAACCTTCTCAAAGGCTTAATAAATCATGCACAAAATCTGCCTCAAATATTTCCAAAAATCTATCCTAAAAGCCTTCTCAAAGGCTCAATAAAACATGCTCAAGTAGCACTCAAATCTAATCCACAAATATATGAAGGAAAGGCTCAATGATGAACTCAACAATGAATGTCAATGCACTCTTCAATGGATGACCACAATGATCCACAATGATCTCAACTCAAATAAATCTCAACTCAACTCAAATCAAATAAATCTCAACTCAGCTCAATCTTATAGAAGCATAAAGAGAATTGATAGAGACTCAATATGTTCTATTCACAAACTCAATTTCTTTATCAACTCAAATCATAATATAGAAGTTTGTTTCATGGAACCTAAACAACCACTTCACACAATCACTTGATTAGGCTCAATCAACTCAACTCAACCAATCACCTTAAGGAACAACTTTTTCTCACAAACCCTAGTTCAAGCATGAATCAATCAACTCAAAATGTTTTCAACAATACTCAACAATAACTCTTACTTAACAATGGTACTCATGTTCTCCTCTAACTTAAGTTCAAGTTCTTTGTACAAGCAATGGGCTTCAACAACAATGTTTATAAGACAAGGTTTAATCACAACTCTCAAACTAGAAAAACTTGAAGCATTCAACCAACCACTTTCTAAAAGGAAACCACAATCAATCCTTTTTTTCTCCAATGATATTTCATAAATTAACCACCATAAACAAATTCAATGGATAATATTGCTCATACCTTTTTGATGCCTTATTAGTTGTCCACTAAATTTACCACACTCAACAAACTTTATTTTTCAACTTTCAATAGGGGTTAGAGATCTTGATTAATAATACAACAATAATATCCAAATAACACCTTATTACTCCTACTCAATAGAATACACCATGTTACCTCATGAAAGAATTAATCTCCTTTGAAAAATAACAAAGTAACCTTCACTTTTGAATCCCTTTACAAAATAAGAAATATATCTCTACACACACCTTGTTTCTCCCTCTAATCAAGTTAATCAAATAATACTTGAAATAAGCTTTCCAATGATATATAATATGATATACTTCCAAAAATAAAATCACTAGAAATATCTCTTTTTCCTAAAGTGCATCACAAACCTTATTTCTCCTAGGGCAACTTTAGAAAAATAAAACATTAAAAAAAAAATTAACTTGCCCTTGTCCTTGATGAGATTCGATACCTCGACACCTTCTTTCTTAACGTCTTAACCATGGCCAATATGCCGCATGAGCTATGGGCTCGTTTGGGATGGAAAGGTGACACATGCTTCAAAACACTCCTCCCTCTCATGCAAACCAAAAATGCTTCATGTGCTTTTTCTTCCAGCGTCTTCTAATGCATCCAAGGGGATTTGAAACCTTGACATTCATTCTTTCACTTGCCTTAGCCAAAATCCAATTGCCAATGCGCCACACTGCCCAAGGTGACTAGGGTTTCACACACCGTCCGATTTGTTCTTTGCTTCCATCACTTAACCCTATTTTGCACAAGCTCTTTTCGCTTTCCAATAATCACATTAATTCACGAGCACAAACTTAATATTAATAAACCTTAGGCATCCTTTTATATATTTTTCTCCCTCATATTCGATGACGTCGGTGGATTAATTTTATTTTTAATTTTAAAATTTAATTTTAAATTTAAAATAATTTAAAATTTAAACTAAATATTTAAAATTAAATATCTCCATCACCAGGGCACCTTTTTCTATGAAACAAAAAGCCAACTTGGGTTTTAAGAAAAACCCATTTCAAATATGCCATCCATGGTTTTAAATAAAATATTTTATTTTGCCTACCTTGGTTTTCATAAAAAAACTTGTATATATTCATGCTCTCCAAAATATCATAAATGATTATTTATGAAGTGTTTTTGCCACCCAAATTCAATGTGATCCATGTGACATCAATGACAACATAAAATAACTCAAATTTTCAACAAAAGCCTTTATGTAGGGATAATTTTTGCACTATTTTTTTGTAAATAGCTTTTAGTGCACTTTGAATATGAGACTCATGAAATCTCGATTTGAAGCTTCTATTGCTGATTTTGATGGAGGATTTATTATCCACTCCTTGGAAGAATATGATTTGATTTTGATTTTTTATTTGGGCCATGAAATTTTGTAGGTTATGTATACCAAATAGTTTCTCTAGACACTTCGATAATTTGTTGGTTTGTGTGTCCTTGATCTTTAACAATCATCAAATGCAAACTAATATTTTTAAGAGTAACTAGTTAGAGATAAACTAGTATAGTGCCAATGAATTAATAATGTACTTTTAATGGTAACAATAATCTCACCTTAGGTCCAAGGTTTAGACCAATTGGTTCATCCAAACCCCATAAGGGAGGCGAAGGTCCAAGATTTAAATTGTAGGCCTTGCCAGATTGAACGCTTGTCCCTTTCCAAGTGCTTTCAATGGTGTAAAAGGTTTTAAATGATTGTGGCATGGTGGATATAGAGGCGGACTGCACAAAGATCTATGTGGCAGCTTCCAGGGTAGACAATGCAAAATACTGTGGTGGCCATAAAAGCTGGATAGCCTGGCCATATTCGTGGTGACTACCAATTTTACCATGTTTAAAAAAAGAAAATAACAATAATCTTACCTTATTGCTCCTGTAAATGAACTCTCAAAATAATTTCATATGCACTTAATAATCTTTGCAAGTTTTAATAGCAATTTTTAATTTACCCTTAATGTATATTTAGCAAAACAAATTTCTCACTACAATAATTATTGTAGGATATATTATTATTGATTTCTATATAGAAAATAGGTAGATGATAATTTTATTTATTTCTAAAATTTTCAAATCCTATTTAGTGTTCAAATAATCCTTAACATGAAATTTCCCCCTTTTGCACTTGAAGACTATAATGCAATCTATCTTTCTACAACTTTTAATCTAAATATGGTGCCTTAACAAATTTTGATAATAATCCAATTTGAGGTTTAATCAATGAATCTAATTGCACCCAAGTTGCTTACCTCTTTGATGGATTCTAAAGTAGATGTAGATCTTAGTGTTTTTGATTCACCAAGTTGCTACCTTGCAATGGTTGAATTTATAGCTACTTTTTGGTTGTCCAGATCAAATTTCTACTTCACCAAACTATAGCCTTGAAATTTCTATCTTGAGCCTTGGATTTGGTGGCTTGATCCTTCCAATGATATTTGATTTTCTATTATATATTCAGAGAACTCTTTTCTTTGAACTATGCCTTATTGCTATGAGAGGTAATCTCCAAATATCCTATATGTGGTAGGCTTATTCTATATGAATCTTCTTTCAATCTTCTTGTCAAATTTTAACTTCAAATATGATATTCTTCTTCTCAATATTCTGAATATCTTGAGGTTTTCAATGTATTCTTCTTCTAGTATTTAGAACTCATTTCTAAATTTTTCTTCTCTTGGGATTATTGTCATATGGAAATAATTGTCCCAAGTTCTTCACTATCATGAAATTCTCCTTGGTAGTTGATTTCTCTAATGAGTTCTCCTAGTAACTCTTTTGATGATGCTTCTTCAAGCTTTGCAACAAGGCTCTCCAAGCCTTCTTCCTTTTCTCCTTGAGACAAGGTTATGCATAGTGGCGAATTTTCACCAATTGGGTGAATATTAGGATTTTCAAATTTTGAAATTGGCAAATATGAGGACCCTCGATGTCGGTCCATTCACCTAAAATTTTCAAGACCAATTTTTTATTAGGGTCAATTCACCATAATATATATCCAAACATAGGCATATTTGTACTCGTTGGAAAGCTCTTTTTGATCTTGATCTAATGGTGGTATTTTTATGAAGTTTTAGGGTCATTTAATAGGTCAAAATTTACCCCAAAATATGAATTTATATTTTAGGTCTTCAAATACCCCAAAATTTTGTGTGAAGATGATTGATTTGATTTTCTTAGGATTTGCCATGATTCATCTTGATTTCGATTAGGATTCGCCATTATTTTACAAGTACATTTTGAGTCCAACCCCTTATACATAACCCTGCCTTGAGACCTCTCCAAGGTATGTTATCTTGCATATTATTTGGTCTGAGACCTTTATTCAACCTTCTAATTTTGAAATTTTTGGTGATGAAATATTCTTCTTGGATCTTTGATTTTGTTGCGTCTAGATTTGTATAGGAATATTCTAGTCCTCTTTCTTCCAAGAATGGAATTTCTTCAAGGATACCTTCTCTAGATATTTGAAGCCCCTTCTTGAATAAAAAATTTAATCAATAGAGGATATCACCAATCTCCTATTTCTTGGACTCTTCTCTAGATTATTATTTAGAAACTCCTTTTTGGAGTTTTCTTTTGAAATAGAAAATTTTCAGGAACTCTTCTTTAGAGAATTCTTCTGAATCACGAATTATTTTTTGAATTATTTTTTAGAAACTCTTCTTTGGAGTATTCTTCTAAATTGGGAATTATTTTCTGAATTATTCTTTAGAATTAATGCTTATACAACCTTCTTCTTGATCAATAATTCTATGGCCTTTTCTGCTTTTGCACACTATAGTTATTGATTTTTAATGGAGATCACCAATCTCCTATATCCTTGTTTGAATCAACTTTTGGAGTCTCTTATTTCTTGATTCTACTGTAAGGCTACTGCGGCATTTTATTTACTTCTATAATATGTAGTATTGTAGCTCTTGTTATGATATCTTTATCAAGGTCTTTGAAATATTTAGTCTTCCTTCGTATTGCTGCAAATTCTAGAATGATTCTAAGAAGATATTATTCCTAACTCTCTTGTAGGAAGCTTCCCAACCTTTTGTTGAATCTCCTTTTTTTGTAACAAGTTGTTAGAAAATATAATTGAAGAATTTTTAATTTTGGAGATAATAATCTTCACTAGTTGATTTGTCAATCTAGTGGTATGAATGCTAAGTCCTAGTCTTCATGAGTTTTTTCTGCAACTCTGTGGAATAATTCAAGCCAAATATAATATTAAAATTTCTACAACTAATATTTATTTTAGTCCTCACTTGTGACTCTTCCTATTCCTCTTTGTCTATTATACTTCTCTAATGATGACTTTTATAAGTGGCAGTGCACACTGGTGAGTCTGGTTTACAAAAGTGCAAAGAGGAACTATGATGGATGTATGTCCTCCTATTCCTTTTTTTATTCACCATGGCTTTGATACTACTATTAGCTTTTAAGGATATATGTAGTGGAAGAAATCTAAAATAGGTCCTACTAAGATGTAATAAATACGAAAGTAAGTGAGTCCACAATAAGACTAAAATATACTATAAATAGAAATGACGTAAATACAATGCAGTATGGAGGAAATGGTCAGTCTATTAGTATGAGCTAAAGAGATACTTTTTACTCCATATAGGAGCACTACTACTATCTACTAAAATGTACTTGATAATAAGCTTGATATGAATTTGATATAAAATTGATATCTGATCTACCACTATGAGTCCCTTTATATAGGAAGATAGATTCCTTGGTCAAAACTCTACCTAGCTATACAAGGGAACACCTTGCACATTACAACTTGAACATTACCACTTGTGTATTTATTAAATTTCTTGAAGTAAATATCTAAATTCCTCCTAAATTAATATCCTACTCTAACTATGTACCAAAGGTGGTACATTTACATTACCCAAATGATGTAATATACTCTAACTCTAATAATTTTCACATCAATATATTTCTAGATGATGATACGGATCCCTAAGTCTTCCTCAAGTGCATAGGCCCACTAGAGCATAAATTATAGGAGGAATATATTATTGTTACTAATGTATTCTCTCCTTGGTCCCTTAATTGAAATTATGAGGAGGTGTTAAAAATGTAATCCGACTAATGATATAGATCAACATTGTATGATATATTCTTGTATAGGCATATGTGAAATCATTTTATAAATATATTTAATTTATTATATTATTTTATTTTATAATTACTATGGTTAAACCCACCTTATAACTTGTAATTAACCTTAAACACTCTTATTATGTTGGATTAGTTTAAACTTATACAATTAGCTTTTTTGGTATTGGTATATATACTTGCCACCACTCAATCCATTTTTCAAACTATTGTGATACTTTGTGTACAAATAATAGAGTGATTATTTCCCTATTTTCCCACTATATCTTTCTCTCTTTCATCCACTTCTATGCTTTCTACATCATATTTGAGTGGATGAATTGCTTATTCATTTCTAAACATAAGTGTAAATTGAACATGGTATCCAAGCAAGTACAAATATTTATCACTTGGTCATATAGGAAGATTAATCAGAGTCTTATATATTTCTCTTAAATTCTAGGATGAATTACTTCTTAAAACTTCATAATATTCTTCGGTAAAATATATGGGAAAATACAATTATTTTCTCTCAAATTATTATAATATTATTGGAGAAGTTATGCCTACTCTTGGTTATATTCCATTATTACTAGAATATTTTATTCCTAATTTGCATAGATCCAAAATATGCCACTTTGAATTAGAAGGGTATTTTTGCTTCTTCACAAAATATCAAATATTATATCCTCATTAAGAGGACTTGATGTCATTGCAAAGGAGGACGAATTATGGTGCTTTCATCACACTTGAGAGCTTAGAGCCTTAACTAGAAGAAGGAAAATGAGGTATATTCATTTTTCTTAGTTAAAATATTGTGCACCCTATCCTTTTAAATTGTTGGAGCTCTTTACTAGTATGGTTAATTCTTATTTTATTCACAGATATGGTAAACCTTTGGACTTGAGTAGTGGTGGTGGTAGTCAAACTAGATAAGCATGGCTTAAGGTATTTCTACCTATTAATGTAAGAAGTAAAGAAGATATTTTATTTTTATTATTTTTCCTTGCACAAAATCCAAAATGATGTTTAAAAAACACATTGTTTTTCAAAATTGTCACTCTAGGGCTATTTTGGAGGAAAAATTTCATAAAATCATAACTTTTGCATATAGAAGTGTTTTAAGTCTCTCTTTTTTCAAATTGCACATGTTTTTGAGGTCTTTGCATTGGTAGTATTTATTCAAGGACTTCTTATTATGTGATTTTCATCAAAGCCTATTACCCTATTTGAAAAGGGAAAATGTATGAGAGATACAAATCGATTTATGAGAGTTATAGTTTTTGAGTCTTTTAGAGGGATATAGGAAAAGGATTCAAAATATCCTTTATTCAATTCCTCTTACTCTTCACGATCTCTTCTTTTTTCTATTTTTTATCCAGGTACTCTTAGAATTTTATAATGGTTCTTATTATAAATAGGTCTATGAAAAGCCTCTTTGGATGATGGAAATAAGGAAGTATTAGAAAAATTTGAATTTTTTAAACAAAGTGATGTAATTTTGTAAAAGGATAAATTAATGCTTTCGTCTTACCTTATGTGAGTATAGAAGAGTGAAGTTGTTTTTCTTTAGAGGGAGTACTCTTGACTTATCTTCCTCATATGGAGTGTTAGCAAAAGTGTTTTTTGGATATGTACTAAAGTATATGATAGTGGCAATGATTACTATGGTCTAGCCTAGGGATATTCTTGTGTAGAGGTATTTTTGTATCTATAGATTTCTACATGATGAGGGGGATCCATGGGTGTTTGTCAAATGTATAAGCGCACTAAATCATCCATTATGGTGGAAGATATAATTTTTTTTAATGTATTGTCTTCTTAAACCATTAATTCAAATTATGGGAGGGTATTGAAAGTTTAATAAAAATTATGACCAAGAATGACATTGTATGATGTAATCTTGTAGAGGCCTATGAAAAATCATTTTATGAATACATTTAGTTTATTGTATTATTTTATTCTATAAATCCTATGGGCTATGATTAGACTTGTTATGGTTAAAACCACCTTCTAGTTTATAATTAAATTTAAGCCCTCTTGTTATGTCAACTTATGTTAAATGTATTTATGTAATTATAATTTTTGTATTGGTGTAACTACACCCACGAATCCATCCATTATATCAAAGTGTTAAAATTATTATCTATGGGTAATATAGTGATTGGTTATGGTACATATGGGTTCCCACTATATATTTATACCTTTTATCCTTTTTAATATTTTTTGTATAAGATTTGAGTCTATTGCTAGTATTAGGACCCCATCCTAACATTATTATGTAATGACCCTATTTCCAATGTAGTGACCCCATTCTAATGATATTTTGTAATATTCTATAATGGTATGTAGCATTTGAAGCATATAGACACGTGGGTCCATTTATGTAATTGTTATAAATAGTATGATTGTTTGTTTCGTATAATATTCTAGCTCAAGTGGCACTTTGCATGTAAGCCAACTCTTGAGTATTAGGTTAGGGTTGTATAAAATGTATCTTTAAAATATAAGGAGTAGTAAACAAATGTATATTTTTGCATATTGAATCAAACTAATGAATGAGGTTTCCCCCTTAAAGAGGCCAATGATTTTGTATTATGTTTTTGTGAGATTAATATAGATTTATGCATTTCCATTTTGTATTGCAATATTTTGTTCTTCATGAATTACTATTTTATTACAATATTTGTGTGGATGCGCTTATTATAATTATAAGGCTCCTAAAAAGTTATATCAAAACACTTTTAAAGGTCATGTTCCATTGTGAATACAATGATTCTTGTCTTGCAATTTTGACTATTAGATATAATTTTTTCGTGTTTTCATTTTGTTGCTTATTATCCTATGAAAAAAATAAAACTCTTTTTTGTTTTGTTTTACTTTAATAGATTAGAAACCCTATTCCAAGGATTTTAAAATATCACAAAGAAGTTATCGTTATTGGATAAGATAGATTACCCATAAAGTGTCTAGTTAAGTTAGGGGTAATCGAGCTCCAATATGCAGACCTCAAACAACAATCATATATGGAATCGATATCCCATGTATATTTGGGTATATCAAGAGATCCCCTAGGATTAGGAGAAACCTTTAGCCCCATTAAGATTTTTGAAAATATATCTATCCATAGTGTATCAAGAACAACATTCAAAATTATAATCATCCCATACTATTATAGAGGTGGGTAGTGTGCTTAAGGGTATGCATATAATCCTCCTTGAGTAGTGGCATAAAATATTTGTCTAAGCACTACCATTCATTGTTGTAGTACAATAGAGGGCTATGGATAGTACATACTTGGTCTAGAGTATCTTATTTTTGTGAATGTTTTTCTTGCATACCAAAAACCCTACCATAAAAAGTGATCATAATAAAGAGACTACACTATAACAAAATTGATTGAACCAAAATAGAAAAAAGTGGTGAAAGTAATAGTCTAGATAGGATCTTCTAGCAATAATAAAATATTATTTCGATTAGTTCCACAATAAATATAGTTAAGATAGAGTTTTCTCATGCAATTATCAGTCACATAGTAACAATTAAGAAAAATTTTGACCATGGAGTTGTTATTTATACTTGGGAATAATAATAGTCGGGGTATTTGTCAAAAATAGAGTCTGTAAGGATATCTATTAGAAATAATGAATTATAGATTTAGACATAATAATTGTTAGTAATAAACATTGTAGAGCCTATTTATGGGTTGTTTGATAAAAGTCAAATTTCTAAATGAATAAACTATAGGAGAAAAAATAGATGACACTTGAAGACATTGTTATGGGATATAACTTAATGTGATCATCTTGTCAAGCTAATAATTTTGGTATATAGCCTCCATGCACTTTTTATAGGGTGCAAAAAAATATCATTGTGAGACATAGTCCATTGCATTCATATTTTTGAGCTAATCATTTTAATATATAGCACCCAAATGCTTTTTTGACCATTACTAAAAATGATAAATCCTGGGATAACACTTATTTTTTTGGTAAGTTAGTTTGGATGGTCCAAATAATACATATATGGTTAGAGGGACTAGAGGATCAATGAAGTTAGAACAAAGATAATACATGGAGTAGTTAAATCGTTGAGTTAGTAACCTACAAAGCCAAATGTACCACATTGAACTATAAGTTACAAATATGAAATATCACATGCATGTTATCATAACTAACCAGATTAAATTCATATTGGACTAAAAGTTACAAAGATAGAAGAAATATTCCTAGAGGTTGAAGAGTGATTAAAGGAAGACCCAAAAATCCCATTTGCATCCCACCATACAAATATGCATAATAAAATATATGCGTAAGTCCAAACTTAGGCATATAAATACTGCACAGTAAAAGTATTTTTTAAATTTTATAAATCTGGAAAATCTACCTAGGATACCCTATCTAATCACTAGACATGTGTCCTAGCCACCTCACCACAAGCCCTTGCCACATCTCACACACTCATGTCCCCTTTGTCCCTTCACATGGGACATCCCTTACACCTCACTCCACTTGCACTCATCCATTATCCACATAACCCCATTTAAGTGAGACACCCTGGGTTACTAACTCTAACTACCCCTTCCATTTGGCATCCTTGAATTAATACTTAGTAATTTTGGATTACCACCTCCATTTCCCTCCAAAATTCTAAAATGGCCTATAAATGAAAACCTACCCCATCAAGCAAAGTAGGTTGAGAGGACACACCATTAGGATACCAAAATCACACCAAGATTTCATACTCATTAAAGGCTTGAAGTCCCAAAGTATCTCATTTGAATATTTCTATCATTCAGCCTCAACCATCCATCTGTAATTACATAGTCGTAACCACCCTCCCATTGTTTCCTAACTACTTGTCCAAGGTTGACCATCCCCAACTGCACATCCATGGTTGCTCAAAATCCAAAAAATTATGATAAGCATGGATCAATAATTTAATTTTTAGCAAGGCATATTAAGTTTTATCTCTTTATTTTTTACACCATATTTCATATTTTTGCAGCTAGGGTTTATAGTATTATTTTTCATATTGATAAACAGATTCTAGTAGCCCTTGTTTGAATTCTATGTGTGTATGAGATAGGTACTTGGAGAGCTATTGAAGCTAGAGTGGTCCCTTTACTGGATACCAAAAGCTGACTCACCCTTGAATCTATAGTAGAGGAGCGAAGAACACACTATATTTTTTGAAGAGTTGGAAGACCCCCCTATTAGAGCATTGTACTTAGGAAAATAGAGAGCATTGTAACATCTCCCCCAACACATTAGGGCAAGCAAAAGTATTGTAAAATTAGGATATTCAGGCTCCCCTATATCACTATAAAAAGAATTAGTTTTCACATTGTAATCTCTCCTTTTTTGCTTAATACATTTTTGTGTTCAATTCTTTTGGCTACAGAAATGGTGATCATGGTGGGACCCCTTAAGGTTTTTATTTGTCATTGCCTTGCTGAAATCTATTTTTGATTTATGTTTTTCTATGATTGTAGGTTTTAGGATCTCAATCATTTGAATATTAGAAATTAAAAATCGATGGATTTAGAGCTCGTGTTGATTTGCCCCTATACTTGAGAAACCATGAGCACGTAGTTATAGATCATATGAATCATGGACTAGTAGTTGGACTTATAAGGAACCACACACCGGTTGTTGGAGTACTGTAAAATTGTATATTGACGATTGAAAATAATTGGAAGGAGTGGTGAAAGGATCACAAGTTTGTACATTTAAAACCATCCTTTTTTCTACTTTATGGTTTAATTAGGCTAAATGGAAGTCCTAGTATTTGTTTACCCTTGTTTGTATCTAGTTCTTAGTCTAGGCATATATAAAATAAAAAAAGAAAGCAAATCAAATATACATTTTAGATTAGTTAGAAGAACATTTGCATAGCTGATGCAGGAGCATCCGGTGGCAGCAGAGCAATCTTGCATCAAAGAAAATTTTTTATTTTCTTTTCTTTTTTTTCTCTAAGTGTGCCTTGATGTCGCGATATCGCGACAAGGAAAAGTGTCGCGATATCGCGACATGTCACGTTTTCGCGACTCAGGAAGGAGAGAAAAGGAGCGGGGCAAAAAGTGTCACGATATCGCGACAGAAAAAGTGTCGCGATATCGCGACAGGAAAAAGTGTCGCGATATCGCGACATGTCGCATTTTCGCGACCAAAATCCGAGGGAAGGCTCAAGGGGAAAAGTGTCGCGATATCGCGACATGTCGCATTTTCACGACCAAAAGGCGAGAGAGGCGCAGGAAGGGAAAGGTGTCATGATATCACGACATGTCGCATTTTCACGACTCGAGAAAGGCAGGAAGGCCAAAAAGCAAAAGTGTCACGATATCGCGACATGTCGCATTTTCGTGACCCGAACAGGACAGGAAGGCAGAGAAGCCAAAAGTGTCACGATATCGTGACATGTCGCATTTTTGTGACTCGAGGAAAGCAGGAAGGTAGAGGAGCCGAAAGTGTCATGATATCGTGACATGTCACATTTTTCGTGACTCGAACAGGACAGGAAGGCAGAAGAGCCGAAAGTGTCACGACATCGTGACATGTCGCATTTTTCATGACCCAAGAAGACAGGAAGGCAGAGAAGCCAAAAGTGTCATGATATCGTGACATGTCGCATTTTCATGACTCAAAGAGGATAGGAAGGCGGAAGAGCCAAAGGTGTCGTGATATCGCGACATGTCGCATTTTCATGACTTGAAGAGGGCAGGAAGTCAGGGAAGCCGAAAGTGTCGCGATATCATGACATGTCGCATTTTTATGACCAAACAAAAGAAAAGAAAGTGCAGGCGGTTACAGGAGCCATTACAGAGGAAACGGTCGAGCGGTGGTATACCAAGGTGCAGTGAAAGCAGACGAAGACGAAGAGTCAAAACGTTTCGACAGCCAGAACAACGAAGAGACACGGGAGATGAAACGGAAGCGTCAAAAAAAAGGAAGACGGAGAGTCATGCCAGAGATTTTTAAAAGGGGAAGCGAAGGCATGCACAAGGGGTCGAAAAACTATGGAGACAGAGTTGCAGACGTAAAGGCAAGAGGCCATTCTGGACCTGTTAGGCTATTTTTCTTCCAGGTGGAAGATGTTGTAATAGAAACTATCTTTCGGGACAAAAGAATTTATGTGGGCAGACTGTTGCCATGACTGTAATTTTGTTCTAATCTGTTGAATGTGATTACAGATTCGGCGTGAGCGAGTTGGCTCTCGATCAAGTGGTATCAGAGCAGGAGTTCCTGAGTGTGTGAGCAGATCATCGAAAGTGAGGCAGTTTGCACCAGGATCTGTGGAAGGGTTGGAGAAGAGTGTGAGGAAGAATGCCTCCATGAAGAAACCATGGTGGTGGGAGGAATGTGGTACCTGAAGAAGATTTCAAAGCTTTGCAGAGGCAAGTGCAAGCCCTGCAAGAGGAGTTGCGAAGAGGGGTTGAACCAAGGGGAGAAGACCATAGTGAAGATGAAGCTTGGGAGGTTGATAATCCATCAGAGGAAGAGGAAGCAATGAATCCTGTAGAAGTCAGATTAGTTAAGGCCATAACTCAGATCGGGAAGAAGCCAAAGTTTGATGTCTCCACGTACTCTAGGAACCTCAATCCAGAAGAGTTGATTGATTGGATCAATGATATGGAGGAGTATTTTGAGTATGAGGAGGTTGTAGATCCAGATCGGATCAAACTGGCAAAAACAAAGTTGAAAGGCCATGCTAGCATATGGTGGAAGGAAGTACAACTAGAAAGAAATAGGAGAGGAAAGGAAAGGATAACCAGATGGGACCGAATGGTTGAGAAGTTGAAGAGGCAGTTTATTCCTGTAGATTACGAATTAGAGCTGTTGAGGAAAATGTAGAGCTTGAGACAGTCAAGCAAATCTGTCAAGGAATATATCGAGGAGTTTTACCAGATTTTAATAAGAGCTGGACATTCAGGGGATAGTAAGGAGAAAGTAGCCCGTTACATAAATGGGTTAAGAATGAATATCCAAGAAGAACTCAGTTTGGTCAGAATTACCACCATTGAGGATACATATCAGTTTGCCTTGAAGGTTGAAGAGAAGCTGAACAGAAGATTTGAAGGCAAACCAAGAGGAAGAGGTCGAGGTGGAAGAACTGGGGGAAGGACCAGTGGAGGAAAATTTGATGATCGGAATAAGACTGGTGAAACGAGTACCAGCCAAGATCAGAAAGAGGAGAATACTTACCGCCCCCGTAATCAGAACAACGGTTACCAAAGGGGAAGAGGTAGAGCTGGACGTGGGTATGGAAGAGGTGGATTTCGTGGAACCTGTTTCCATTGTGGAGAAGAGGGACATCGGGCATATGAGTGTCCCCAATACCAAGAGAGGACGAATAAGCGACCTGAGGATCATGCCAGAGCTGCTGTAGCAGATGAAGGTGCTGAGTCTGAACATTCTGAAGAAGCAGAAGAAGGAGAAGTGTTGATGACAAGAAGAGCATTGATGAATGGAGGGAAAGATGTGGATCAAAGGAAGAGCTTATTTCGCACGAGATGCAAATGTGCAGGTAAGACCTGTAATGTTATCATAGATAATGGTAGCACAGACAATTTGGTCTCAGGAGAAATGGTTACTAAGCTAAAACTGGAGAAGAGGGCGCACCCGCATCCATATCGGATTGCATGGTTGCAGAAAGATCATAGGGCATTAGTCAATGAGCAGTGTTTGGTTAAATTTCATATTGGAACTTATCAAGATGAGGTTCTATGTGATGTTTTACCTATGGATGCTTGCCATTTGTTGTTGGGGAGGCCATGGCAATTTGATAGACGCATGGTGCATGATGGACATGCGAATACTTACTCTCTGACGAAGGGCGGAATGCGTCACAAGTTGAAGCCATCGAAGGAAGTGGATGAGAAGGTATGCAGTAGTGCAAGGATCTGTCTGGTAGATGGTAGAAAATTTTTGGATGGCTTGAAGAGGGAGTCTATGTGTTACGCATTAATTCCTAATGTTAAGAGGGAACAGTGTATGGACATTCCAGTAGAGGTTGAAAGTCTGTTAGAAGAATTTCTTGATATTGTGTCGAGATAATGTGCCTGAGGGTTTGCCACCAATAAGAAATATTAGCCATCAAATTGATTTGATTCCAGGGGCCAGTTTACCCAATAAAGCAGCCCATAGAATGTCTCCCGCAGAGAACGAGGAGTTGAACAGACAGGTTCAAGAGTTGTTGAGGAAGGGATTGATTAGAGAAAGTTTGAGTCCCTGTGCAGTACCTGCAGTACTAGCACCGAAGAAGGATGGAGAATGGAGAATGTGTACTGATTCCAGAACCATAAATAAGATTACCATTAAGTATAGATTTCCATTGCCTAGAATGGACGATATAATGGACTGTTTGAGTGGAGCTAAATACTTCACAAAGATTGATTTAAAGAGTGGGTATCATCAGATTCGCATCAGAGAAGGTGATGAGTGGAAGACTGCTTTCAAAACCAAAGAGGGTTTGTACGAGTGGTTGGTCATGCCGTTTGGTCTAACCAATGCACCAAGTACATTCATGAGGTTAATGAATGAGGTGTTGAAAGAATTCCTAGAGAAGTTTGTTATTGTTTATTTGGATGATATTCTGATTTTCAGCAAGACATTGGAAGAACATTTGATGCAAGTTCGGATAGTTTTTGAAAAGCTGAGGGAGGAGCAGTTGCTGATTAATTTGAAGAAGTGCAGTTTTGTGAAGAAGGAGTTGGTGTATCTGGGATTTGTCATCTCGGATGAGGGTCTAAAAATGGATCCAAAAAAGGTGAAGGCTATCATTGAGTGGCCTACTCCAAGGAACATAACGGAGGTAAGATCATTCCATGGTCTTGCAAGTTTCTATAGAAAGTTCATTAGAAACTTTAGCAGTATTTGCGCACCCCTGACAGAAACCATGAGAGGGGATAAGAAGGAGTTTAAGTGGACTACAAGGGCAGGTGCAAGTTTTGAGATGTTAAAGAGGAAGGTGACGGAACAACCCATTTTGATACTTCCAGATTTTAATAAAGTATTTCAGGTTGATTGTGATGCTAGCGGCAGTGCCATTGGAGCTGTGTTGAGTCAGGAAGGTAAACCTGTTGCATATTTTAGTGAGAAGTTAAATGATGCTAGGAAGAAATACTCTGTTTATGATCAAGAATTTTACGCTATAGTTCAGGCTCTGAAGAAATGGAGACACTATTTGTTAGCAAAAGAGTTTGTTTTATATACTGACCATCAAGCTTTGCAGTATATTAACAGTCAAGGAAAACTGAATCAGAGACACCTGAAGTGGGTTGAATTTCTACAGAGTTATACCTTTGTTTTGAAGCATAGGAGTGGGAAGTCTAATAGAGTTGCAGATGCCTTGAGTAGAAGACAAAATTTGTTGTTGGAGATGAAGGTGGAAGTCGTTGGGTTTGAAGAACTCAGGAGTTTGTATCCGGAGGATCCGGACTTTGCAGAAGCTTGGAAGGCATGTTTGTCTCCCATTACTGTGGATAGAACTAAGTGGCTGGATTTCACCATCCAAGATGGGATGCTATTCCGAAAGAACCAATTGTGCATTCCTAGAAGTTCAATGAGGGAGAATCTGATAAAGGAGAAGCATAGTGGAGGACTAGCTGGGCATTTTGGTCGAGATAAGACCATTGCCCTTGTCAGTGAAAACTACCATTGGCCACAGTTGCAGCAGAATGTGACGAAATTTGTGCAGGGTTGCAGAGTGTGTCAGATGGCAAAAGGAGTGAGACAGAATACAGGATTGTATCAGCCATTACCTGTACCAGAAAGACCATGGGAGGACATCAGTATGGATTTTGTTCTTGGCCTACCAAGGACACAATGAGGGAATGACTCCATTTTTGTTGTGGTTGACAGGTTTTCGAAGATGGCTCATTTTATTCCCTGTCAAAAAATGAGTGATGCAGTTCATATTGCAGGCTTATTTTTCAAGGAGGTGGTACGCCTTCATGGTCTACCCAAGAGTATAGTATCTGACAGAGATACCAAATTTGTGGGTTATTTCTGGAGGACTTTGTGGAAGCAGTTAAAGACGGATTTGAAGTTCAGTTCTGCATACCACCCGCAGACTGATGGACAAACAGAAGTGGTGAACAGAAGTTTGGGTAACCTTCTAAGATGCTTGGTAGGAGATAAGCCCAAGGGATGGGATTTGATTTTACCACAAGCAGAATTTGCTTACAACAATTCTATCAACAGAAGTACTAGTAAATCACCATTCCAGATTGTGTATGGGAACAACCCAAGGAATGCTTCGGAGTTGAGAACGATGGGTAAAGGAGAAAAGAGTAGTGCTGAGGCTGAAGAGTTTGCAGAACACCTAAAGAGTTTGCATGAGGAGGTAAAACAACATATTAGTAAGATGAATACTCAGTACAAGGCCAAAGTAGATCAGAAGAGACGTTTCAAAGAGTTTCAAGTGGGAGATGAGGTCATGGTTCACTTGAGAAAGGAAAGGTTTCCTAACAAAACCTACAACAAACTGAAGATGAAGAGGTTTGGACCATGCAGGATCATAGGTAAAAGAGATTCAGGTAATGCCTATGAAGTGGAACTACCGAGAGAGCTGAATATATCACCTATTTTTAATATTTTAGACTTGGTAGAATACCATGAAGGAGATAGTAGTGAGGCACCAAGAACAGATTTGTGGAGTATTCCAGTGACTGCAGCAGTCACAGATGAGATAGAGGAAATACTCGATACTCGAGAAGGCAGAAGTACCAAGAACCGACAGTATTCAGAATATTTGGTCAAATGGAAAGGCAGGCCTTCCGAAGATGCAACTTGGTTGTCAAAGATAGAGGTCGACCACCTGGGTCTTCCTCCAACAGTATAGAAGTAGAGGACACTTCTCAATCCACCCCGGGTGTCTGATGCAGGAGCATCCGGTGGCAGCAGAGCAATCTTGCATCAAAGAAATTTTTTGATTTTCTTTTCTTTTTTTCTCTAAGTGTGCCTTGATGTCGCGATATCGTGACAAGGAAAAGTGTCGCGATATCGCGACATGTCACATTTTCATGACTCAAGAAGGAGAGAAAAGGAGCGGGGCAAAAAGTGTCATGATATCGCGATAGAAAAAAGTGTCGCGATATCGCGACATGTCACGTTTCATGACTCAGAAGGAGAGAGAGGAGAGAAAAAATGTCACGATATCATGACATGTCGCATTTTCGTGACTCAGAAAGGAGGGAAGGTCGAAGAGAAAAGTGTCGCGATATCGCGACATGTCGCATTTTCGCGACCAAAAGGCGAGAGAGGCGCAGGAAGGGAAAGGTGTCGCGATATCGTGACATGTCACATTTTCGTGACTCGAGAAAGGTAGGAAGGCCAAAAAGCAAAAGTGTCACGATATCGTGACATGTCGCATTTTCGCGACCCGAACAGGACAGGAAGGTAGAGAAGCCAAAAGTGTCGCGATATCGTGACATGTCGCATTTTCGTGACTCGAGGAAAGCAGGAAGGCAGAGGAGCCGAAAGTGTCACGATATCGTGACATGTCGCATTTTCATGACTCGAACAGGACAGGAAGGCAGAAGAGCCGAAAGTGTCGCGACATCGTGACATGTCGCATTTTCGTGACTCGAACAGGACAGGAAGGCAGAGAAGCCAAAAGTGTCGCGATATCGTGACATGTCGCATTTTTGTGACTCAAAGAGGACAAGGAAGAGAAAAGCCAAAGGTGTCGCGATATCGCGACATGTCACATTTTCGTGACTTGAAGAGGGCAGGAAGTCAGGGAAGCCGAAAGTGTCGCGATATCGTGACATGTCGCATTTTCGTGACCAAACAAAAGAAAAGAAAGCGCAGGCGGTTACAGGAGCCGTTACAGAGGAAACGGTCGAGCGGTGGTATACCAAGGTGCAGTGGAAGCAGACGAAGACGAAGAGTCGGAACGTTTCGACAGCCAGAACAACGAAGAGACGCGGGAGATGAAACGGAAGCATCAGAAAAAAGGAAGACGGAGAGTCATGCCAGAGATTTTTAAAAGGGGAAGCGAAGGCATGCACAAGGGGTCAGAAAACTATGGAGACAGAGTTGCAGACGTAAAGGCAAGAGGCCATTCTGGACCTGTTAGGCTATTTTTCTTCCAGGCGAAAGATGTTGTAACAGAAACTATCTTTCGAGACAAAAGAATTTATGTGGGCAGACTGTTGCCATGACTGTAATGTTGTTCTAATCTGTTGAATGTGATTATAGATTCGGCGTGAGCGAGTTGGCTCTCGATCAATAGCCTGATTAGAAATAATCCAAGCACATTTAGGGTTCTAAGCCTACTTCTACCCTTTTTTTTGTATACAATTGGAACCATGGTTCCATGATTTGGAACTCCTAAATGTGCATACATGATTTGTTGACCTTGCAATCATAGTTGACTTGACATAACCACCCATTGACGGTTGACTCTGTATTTTAGAACTCTAACAAATCTTACCTAGAATTAGCCATTCTATCCCTAATCTATTTTTTTTTGCTATTGTATATTTTCACTTTTTACATTAAGGGAATAAATAGAACAACATGACAACTTCATCACACTATAATAAACATATCCATAACACACTTGCATGTGAACATTGGTAAGGTTGGACTTCACCACCAATCGCCAATAGATTATCCCATTATTTGGCCAAGGCCAATCCAAGAACCATTGTATCCATGGAAAATAACATGCATTCCTCTTTTGAGGGTGTATCATTACCCACGGTGAACTAGGTGAGGGTCAATAGAACCTAGGCTTCCTCATTATATTTGGTCTTCATCACAAAGTCTTGATGGCTTTCACAACTTGGACTCCATTACCAAGTTAGTGTGTGATATCATCTACATGAAATCCATTATTCACTTTAGGATTAAACGTTGCACATCGCTTACCAAAAAGAAAACAAAAGAAAAAATTAGAAATAAAAATCAAATTTTACAAAAACTTATGAACAAACTTGTTTGTTTGTTTGCTTTGCATGATGTTTGCTTGTGATTCCATAAAAAATTCATAGACATACCTTTATATTGTACACCTTATACCTCCCTTAGTGTATGGTAACAACCCATAGCCAAGCAAAAAAATTAGCCCAAATTTAGAGTTAGTTGCCTTCTTCCATGGAGCCTCCATATTAGTCTTGTTAGGCCCTTAACACTTTGGTGGTAGAGCAAGTTAGTGTAGCCCCTACTGTATTCCTAAAATTGAATGTTGGGTCGTCTAGTGATGTACCTATCTCAAACATAGATTTTATGCAGAGGGCTAATCATACCACCATCCATGAGACTCCTAGGAGTGAGTCACCTAAGCCATCAGATGGTCCTGTCATGTATGTGGACATGGATGCTATTATACTATAAATGAATGTAGCTAGTATGGTCCTTCCATTATTTCCATCACTTACCAATCCACCCTACACATTTCCTCCATCACAAAAGGAAATTATCTTCTTGCAACTATAGCAGTCCAATTGAATCTTCAAAAATCCACTCTTTGAATCAATTGCTACCACCCTAGACCATAATCAATAAGTAACGGGAGCATAAAATTCTACAACTCCTCCTAATAAAGTTAATCATGTATCACAACTATACCAAGGTTTTATAGGGGCTATTAGTGTAGTCACCAGAGGGCAATGAAAATTGAATCACATGCAAGAAAATGAATAAACCCAAGTAGTACCAGCTCCTGTAGTGTAATATAGTGTACCCCTACAACTAGGCCCAACCATTCTACCTTCACCCATTCATATTTCAAATCATCCATCTTGACCAATCATCACCTTGAGAATCTATTTGACACAGAGCCTAATAATGGCATCAACTAAGTTGTCATTATATGATATCATACAACAATCTCCACCACACCGTGAGGTATTGATGTAAATATTGAAATCCAATAACTACAAATAGAAGATCCTAATGCCTTCAAAAATTTTGTGGGGAGTGTTCAAAATTGCATGGAACCCTCAATAGCATTCTTTTAATTTGAGAAAAAGAGCATATCATTGAAATTACCTGATCCTCCATTGCATATTGTAGATCATATTGATCAAAAGCCATTTAATATAGTGCTAATTGATATCGGTTCCTCCATCAATCTCATCACCACCCCAGCCATCCAACACCTAAACCTGCCATCATCTTATATCACCACATCCACTTTAACCCTGTGTGCCTTCAATGATGCTTTGTGTTCCACTATAGAAAATGTCATTTTACCTGTAATAGTTTGGGTGACGACCATCCATGTACTCTTCCATATATTGGAAGGTACCATGAAATATAAAATACTTCTTGGATGTCATTTTATTAGGAAAATAAAATGTGTTCCCTCGATATTACACCAATATTTGAATTATGTGCACGAAGGAAAATTCCATTGCATTCAAGCTGACACCAAGCCATTCAAGTACTGCAACTTGATATCTAATCCATATGAGCCATTACTTCCATCCACCCATATTTCCATTAAGTACCTCATTGTTTAAACCTCCCAAAATAACAACACCTCATCCAAAGTACCCATCCCATAAGCTTTACCAATAGTGGATCAGGTCTTTGAATCTCAAGCCATCAACAAAAGTTAATCCTCATCCACTTCATATCATTTTTCCATCACACATGATCATATTTCTAACCAAAAATCATCTTCATTAGCCACACCACCTACTTCACAAACACCTTTCACCTTTTTATCCCAACCAAATCCACCAACCACTAACAATTCCATCAAACCAAATCCACCATAAACCTCTCCACCCATTTTCTCACAGATAGGATCACCTATTCGAGAGGAATCATTGATGAGTGAACCATTACCTAATTTTTATCTGTAAACCACCATTGAAGCATCCACCTTAGCACTTGAATCATATCCATCCCAACAAACTTAAGTTACAATTAATTTCACCAACCCAAGTACTGGTGAGTATATAGTTGAGTGTGTTGTAATAACACTGTCTATCGAATCTATCAGAGATTATGATCACTTGCACGATCCACATTTAGATATAGGTGCAGTATACTAAATGGGTTATAATCCAAATAGGATCAAATTTATATATGGGGGAGTTTATTCTTTGTCCAATCCACCTCCTCCTAATGAGGAACCCATACAAGGATTTTGTACCAACCTAGAATATATGTCCAACCCAAAATTCTCTTTGTAATTTTTTTGTAGGGTTAACTAGTAGGGATTTGGTCTTGGATGACATGAATAGGGTTTGCACCACATCATTGAGCCCAATATTAAGAAGTGCATGATTGCCCTAGCTTAGGATATAGGCCATCAAACTCAAACTCCTATTTCGAGCAGATATTTCAATGACTCACCTTAGAGTCTGAAGAGGAGGATGAGAAGAGTGAAGATAGTAAAGCTAATTATGATAGTGATGGTGAGTATATGGAACCTAACTTTACACATTATTTACATTAGGACTTTCTAGCAATGATACCGCATATAGCTATGATAAGTTACATTTTCGATGATGACTATGAAGAAGACTTCAAAGAGGAATTTGATGTCCTATCTATCATCTCTAATGATTTCGATGATGAAGCCTCCATAGTGCCCATTGATGATAAATATGAGTACTAAATCAGAATATTTCTTATTCATCAACCCATATTTCGGTTGATCCTTCCACAATAACATGTTGAGCCAACTTAAAAGTGTTATATGCACATGGCTTAAAAAAAATAATAAAACAACAAAAGATAATTTTATTTTTAGCATTTCATATATCCATCCATTTATTCCACCGATATTTTATACATGCATTTTAGGCATTTTTTAATACCATTCATCATGTTAGGAATCATTTGGTTGATTTGGATGATTTATAATCTACTATGTCTTATTATCTTAAGTAGGGATACCTTACATCAAATACAACTCATCACGCCATCACAATAATTTGCAGCTTGCCTTATGATATTTTTATGATTAAGAGATTCACATAAACTAGGATAGATACTGTATAATCATCAACAATAATGATTATATGGCCACTGACTATTTTGTGTGCACTTTTTAACTTTCAATAGCTTGTAGTGAAGGTATCATAAATTCTTATATAACACACTAGTCCATAATAAAATCCAACTATTTTCAATCACTCACCCACTCCTAGTGCTTTGAGCAACCTTCATTAAAAATCAAATAATATTTAGATGCAATAAGTGGTTTTTGATCAATCAAGTTTTCTCTTGGACCACACACATCAAAACACATTCAAATATTGTGAAGCTTAGTTATGATGAATTCATGAGTTGCTATTGTCATAAAATCAAAGCTTTCCCCTATTTATCTAATTATGTGCATTGTCTAGAATGCTAAGAGTTGATAAAAGGACAATTTCCACCTTCATCCCCCCCAAAAATAAAAAAAAATCTTCCTCTCTCAAAATGAGCAAGTCTCCCAAAAAGCACCCAAAAGCAATAAACATTCCTTTACTCTTCCCCAAAATGAGCAAGTATCCCAAAAAAAAAACATCCCAAAGCAATAAAATTCACTTTCTCTTCCTCAAAACAAGCAAGTATCCAAAAAAGCAAAAAAAAAATTGCATATTGCTCCAATACAAAAATAAGAAAACTTAGAAATAAATTCCAAAATCCCCAAAATCCAATGCAATAAAGGGAAAGGAGCTTGAATCCCTATAACTCTTAGTATCTTGAAAATTTTGGGGTGATCCTCATTATAGCAATGGGTTGAATGAAACTCACCTGGAAATGGGGTATCCTTACGCATGGTGCCATGTCTATCACATTAGTGACCTTATTTTGTATAGAGAAATGGAAACTCATGAATGAGCTCGCTTGTTGGCATAAGTTAGAATTAATTAGTCTACCCTTACTCATAATAAAAAATGAACAATCATTGCACACATAGTTGGTATTTGAGAAATTTGAAACCACTAGGACAAACATAGCCTTATGAAGATTTGTGAGATACATAAATGAGTTTGTTTTATATCACTAGTATGTTTGAGTCTATGCAAAATGACCCTATATCCTTTATCCAAACCACACCATATAATTTTTACCATTACATCCAACAATGCATTTCATCTATAAATACCACATGTTAGTACCCCTGATTAAACACTGAGAATAAAGTTGAACACACATAAGTCTATAACATACCAAATAATCAAATAATAAAAGTATCCATCATTCATTTCATCTGTCATTAAGACATTTCATATGCATCCATAGAAAAAAAAGAGATAAACACGCAATACAAATGATCATGATATAATCCATGTATAAATATATATATATAAAGTACATAGTGCAAAATTTTTTGAAGGTTGTATATATCAGAGCACTAAGGCTCATAAGTAAAAAAATGAAAAATACAAAAAGAGGTAATAAAGCACTACTAGCTAGTGCTACCATGACTTCGATGAGAACCATGAGTTGATCCCTATGAGCCAGACAAAGCATGGAAGCTAAGAATTTGAGATCATAAACTGCTAGGTCTAGACTCCCTCCAATTGCTAGAACCCAACACTGATGACGTAGGAGGAAGAGGTAGAAAAATTTGATTCTAACCTAAAGTATCCTCAAGCATCCCAATGTAAGTAGCTTGCCTTCATATAGTAGCCAAATCCACATCCTAGCACACCACTCACTAAGTTATCTCAACGTGAAGGAACGCAATCATAGTAGCATCTCCACCTCTACTAAGTCCACTCCTTAGCCTATCCATCTCATTCCACAATCAAGTAATCTCACCTTGTAACCTCATGGTATCTACATCATGAGCCTCCATATTTTACCCTAAGCTATCCTACTCATCCTAGATAATATCCCACTCCTTCGTAGTGTGACATGGAGGAAGAACCTACCCTCCATCACGTCCATCACACCCATATCCACTACCACTACCACCACCTCCATCTCCTCCATATCCTCCAGCCCTGAACTCATTATATATAGGTTGTACCTCCACCCCAACTTGTCCCCTACTCTTGCTATCCCAACAGTATTTTTACCATCAAGAATCCTACTCACCCGCATCCTACACATCATCGCTAATTGCATCATCCATAGCCTAGCTAGGTGCTAGGTGACATCATCTACATCCAGTACATCAATGACCTCATCATCTACAACATCATCCATAGTCTAAAATTTAGGAGTGAGTAGGAGACTCAACTCATCACCTCCGTATTGTTATACCACTAGAGCATCTAAAATATCTTGTATCAACCCAAACTATCTCATCACCAATGAGAATTGGATAAAATGCATCTCTCATCAATGTAGTCCAACCACCCATCTGCCTCACCTAATCCATCGAAGCTATGTTGCATAACTATCGCAAGTCAGACCTTGCCAAGGTTACTAGTAAATATCACCCCCAACCAGACCACCTAAAAAATCCTGATAATCCTATCCATTATGGATAGGGTGACTCAGTAAATTTTCCTCGTTGGTCGACCAATGAAAAGCACAAGGAAGTGAGTGATCCCACTCATAAAGTAATCTATATGGCCAAGCAATCATGATGTGCTCCCAGAATCACAATTGAAGTAGCAAGCTGCACCCAAGTCCCTTTCGCTCTTTCCTCTTCACCTTATATAGCTCCATATACAATTGGTACAGTAGAGTGGGATCCCATGCACAAATATGGGGTTCAACAATTAAATCTAACATAAGCCTCACCTAGTTCCAAGGGAATCGAGATCCAAGGATAGAAAATAAAAAAACATTTTTATTTTTACAAAAAAAAAACAAAAAAACAAAAAATAAACAAAATATTTCATGCATTACTTTCATTTTCCAAAAAAAAAAACACAAAAATATTCTCATTAGAAAAACAAAATTTTGCCTCCACCTTTTTCATCATTAAAAAAAATTTACCACCCCTCTTAGTTATTAAAAAAAAAAAAAAAACAACAAGCAAAAATAAAACAAGAAAAAGAAACAAACAAAAACATAATAAAGTTAAACTAAGAGTTTAGACCACCTACCTTAACATAGCAAACACCAAATTCCTCTCCAACCGAGCCTTCAACCCCATCTCCACCAACACCTCCACTTGTCTCACCGCCAACCTCTATAGCTCACTCTCACTTCTCAATCTCCAAATTACCTATTCACATATTTATAGCTACTTTTTGTGGGCCTAACCATGCACCTGCATTTCATGAGCATGCATAGCCGCACATCTGTGATTGACAACACCAATCATGAATGTGTGGTTATTAGTAGAAGACCAACCATGGGCACGTTGTTAGAAAAAAATGCAATAATCACCCTCTCAGAAAAAAACCACATTCCTCATGATCATCATCATCAACACATACACTATCACAAACATAATCATCATAACCATAATTAAATGAGGCTCATATTAGTGACTTACCCTACACACCTGGCGGTTGCAGTGATTGGTAATCCATGTAATCCAGTTGGATGGGTAGTTCACCATAAGGACACTTATTAAAAATCATCCAACATCATCACATCAACCATTATATCATATGGGTCCCTCAACCTTTCAGTATGGCTCTATTCAATATAATTTGCATAAGGTTATTTTAAGCAATTTCCATTAGTGTACAAAAGAAGAAAATATTTAATTACAATTTGGTAACAATCACTGAAATCACTACAAGTATCAAATTCCTAGAGTGCTTGGTTCATAACAACAAGAATTTATAATAGTCGCATGGACAACACTCCCAATGTGGTTGGTGATTTTACCATGATATTTTGTGCATCATCAAAACCAAACACAAATTTGCAACAACAACCATTCCAAAATTGGGGCATCAAATTGATATTAAATTTCATACATTTGCATCCATCACATACATCCGTTTAATCATCCACGTTTGGTCAATTGACTAGTGGGTTTCATTATTTACCCATTCACCAATTGAAGGGGTAAGCAAACAAAATTATATATTTTTTTAAATTACTCATTCTTGAGCACCGAGATGATTTGAGTCCATTTGTCCATCCAATAAGGGTAGGTGTCTCTTGTTTTGTCATCGCATTGTATTTTACACAATGCGGTACAAAATGGGGCATCTCTAGACACAAAAACCTAGGCATTCACAAAAACCCCATTTGAACCACCACACAAATCTGCATAATAAAATATATGTCTAAGTCCAAACTTAGGCATATAAATCCTACACAATAAAAGTATTTTCTAAATTTTATAAATCTAGAAAATCTACCTAGGATACCTTGTCTAATCACTAGACATGTGTCCTAGCCACCTCACCACCAGCCCTTGCCACATCTCACACACTCATGTCCCCTTTGTCCTAGAGGTCGAAGCCCTAGAGGTTCAAAGCTCCAGAGTCTCTTTTTTGGAGATTTCTATCATTCAGCCTCAACCACCCATATGTGGTTACATAGTCGTAACCACCCTACAATAGTTACCTAATCGCTCGTCCATGGTTTACCAGACCTAAAAATGCAGCCACAGTTGCTCAAAACCCAAAAAAGCATGACAATCATGGATCAGTAAGTTCATTTTCAGCAAGGCATCTTAAGTTTTATTTCTCTATTTTCTGCACTGTATTTCACGTTTCTACAACTAGGGTTTATAGTAGTATTTTCTATCTTTATCAACAAGTTCTATTAATCCTTGTTTGACGTGCAAGAGGTAGGTACTTGTAGAGCTATTAAAGTTGGAGTGGTGCCCTTGCTGGATACCAAAAGCCCACTTACCCTTGAAGTTGTAGTAGAGGAGTGAAGAACACACTATAGTTTTCTAAAGATTTGGAAGACCCCCTATTAGATAATTATACTTTGTAAAATAGAAATCATTGTAATATCTTCCCCAACACATTGGGGTAAGCAAAAAATATTGTAAAATATTATAAAATTATTAATATAAAAATTATTCTTTTTCACATTGCAATCTCTTATTTTTTGCTTCATATATTTTTGTGTTTAGTTATTTTGTCTAAATTACTATTTAAGGACCAATTGGTAGTTCAATCAATAAAGAGAAAGGAGCCCATAATTCTCTTTTTGAAATATATGCCCTATTTAAGATGCCTAAATTAGACTTTCTCAAGTTTAAGAGAAATGACGATGATGGTTGGTTGTGTCGAGTAGACCAATTCTTCAAACTCCATAAAATACCTCAATATTTTTGGATCACCATGGTATCTTTTAACTTTAAATTTGATGCTCTACAATTGTATAAATGAATATAAAACATGATTCTTAACCCTTATTGGAAAGACATTGAGTCCTAATTACATACTTGTTTTGGCCCTAGTAAGTATTTTTGGAGAATATTACATTATTTAGTATATGCTAATGTACCCCTATGGTAACTTCATGGTACAATTGTAAATATGTAATAGATTAGGGTGTGATTCTATAGTTTAAGAGTGTGATTTATATTTCCCCTTTATGTAAGTGTTCATGTGTAGGATGTGCACAAGTGTCTTGTAATAGAGTGTGTAGGAGTGTGCAATGTGTCATATAGTAATATATGCAACTGTAAAAATAGAAGTAAGTATCATAGAATAAAGTTTACAAATAGACAATCAATAGTTATGTATACAATTGGCAAGATGATAAGACAAAAGATATGAGAGTATTTATATTATGCATGGAATAATAAAGTATGCATCTTCTAAATGTGTGAAGAGAGCAATAGTCAAGTATTGAAGAGTCATATATGAAGGCTATATTATGTAGACAAAGATCCATGTATTGTATATAGATATAATATTATCAAATAATCTCATATACATTCACACATTAATAATATGAAAGCTTGTATGCATATTTTGAGCAATTTATTATAAGTATTTCTTCATGTATTACATGAATTATATTAACCATTTTGTCCATATTATTGTTAGAATATATTACATCATTTGGTTATGTTAGATTACTTTAGGGGGAAGTTATCTAGTTGCTTCATGCAACATAGTAAATGCACAAGTATCAATGTGCAAGTTGTAAATGTGCAAGGTGTCTCTTGTACAACTAGGTAGAGTGTTGGCCAAGGAATCCATCTTCCTATATAAAGGGCCTCACACCCTTACTCAAATGTATCAGTTTTTTCTATTCTTAATAATATATGTTTCTTTCTCTCTCTCTCTCTCTCATATGATGGGATGGTGCTAAAGCCATCAGTGGTATCAAAGCAAGGTTGAATCCAGAGAGAAATAGGGAAAGCTACTATTGTTAATGTTTTCTTACATCTTTGCAAATATTTCTAGTAGAGAAGCTTCTAATAGAGAAGGACTTGGGACAATTATCGTCATATAACAACAAGCCCAAGAGAAGGAGAATTTGGCAAGGAGTGCAAAATCTAAGGAAAATTTGGCAAGTGCCAAATCCTAGAAGAAGAATCTAGTGAAGACCTCAAGATATTCAAAATCTTGAGAAGAAGATCCTTCTTGAAGTTGGAATTTGACAAGAAGACTTGAAGATAAAGGAAGGTCACCAAATCTAGGAGATTTGAAGATTACCTCTCACAGCAAGAAGGTGTCACTTCAGAGACAAAGACTTCTCCAAATCTACAACATAAGGAGGATACCACAAGAGGAGAAAAACACACCAAATCTTAGGCTCATGAAAGAAATTTCGAGACCATATTTTGGTGAAGAAGGAGTTGTTCAGGACAGTCTACAAAAAGCTGCAAGATCCTACTCAAAGCAAAACTTGGTGATCTTAGACACCAAGATCCACATCCTCTACAAAAGTAGAAAAAGAGCTACAAAAGCTTTTAAAAAGGTAAGAAAATTTTGGTGCAAATAGATTCATTAATTGGATTACTTATCAGATTTGTTAAAGCACCTTAATTTGGATTAAAGTTGCAAGAAGAAGAAAAATTGGATTATAGTCTTCAAAAGTGCAAAAAGAGAAAAGTTATTTTTAAGGTTCATTTGCACATTAATTAGGAGTTGATTAGATTTTAGAACTACATCTATCAACTACCTATCATCTACTTTGAGAAAAGAAAAATAAGACTAAGCCCTACAATATTAAATATGAAATTGTAGAATAACTCTTGAAGATTCATTTTAGATTATTCTTGATTAGCTGCAGTAAATTGATTAAGTGCATTAATTTGAGAGTTGATTGGAGTGATAAGGTGAAATTTTTAGTGCATTAAAAGAAATTTTATTAGATTTATTTGCACTATTCTATTGCTCTCAAAAATATTATTGTTTGTGTTCTTGAGAAGGGCACAAAATCAAAAATTGTCAAAGTGTCTAAAGACACTATTAGTGCACAAAAATATGCAACACTTAGTGGCCAAGTGAAGCCACCAAAAATAGGTTAGAATCCTCCAAAACTTGGAGAAGAAGACGACTAACCAAAATTAGAAATAGAAGATTCAAATATTGAGACTTGGTGAGTCTCAAATCCAAAGCTTTACAGGGTTAGTTGCAAGGAGAAAAGTGTAGAAAATTGCATCATATAAGGAGCTTCTATCTACTTCTATCTAAACTTGGATCTATTATCATAATATCCAAGAAAAAAGGGGGAGGTATCTAAACAAAAGACACAACCTCAAAAACCCTACAATGCATTCAAAATTATGCCATATAAACTAGAATATCAGACCTGCAAAAAGGAGTGCAAGAAAGGGTGCAAAAGGTATTTTATTTACAAATATTGTTACATTGGGTTGCACTTCTCTAACTCATTCTACGTAATAAAAATGATAGATTGGAAGGTGCATCAAAGTCATAATATAAGAAGGGTGAACCAGCCAAATATGGTTGAAAGCTAGCATTCTCCCAAGAATAGCAAAGAGCCACTCATATAGGCTCATCTTCTACGTATCTTGGATGACCGAACCTGCAAAAGACAAGGTACAAATCCAGAGAGAAATCAAGCAGTGTAGGAGCAAAGAAAATTGAAGCAAACAAAGTGGAACTATACATCCAAATCAAGGAGCATTCAATACCTAAGTGGAGCATCACGGAGTCTTCATCAAAGTGCTACCATTCAAACTCCATTCAAGGGCCACCAAAGCTCCATCAAAGCTCCTCCATATCTCCACCAAAGCTCCACCATAAGCATTGCTTGGCTGGAAACATCTCAGCATCAATGAAGTACAACAAAGAATAAGGTGGAAAAATGCTTTGAAAGGCTTTCAAGAAGGCGTTGATAAGACAAGGGCATGTAGAGGAAATAAGGTGCCACTTTTCATTCTCCAAAATAACCCTAAAAAATTCCCATAAAGAAGATGTTACAACACTATCTTGGCACCCATACTCCATGTGGAAGAGGAGTTACTTACAGCCAGAAGCCTGATATACATCTGTTATAGCAAATAAGCCTCATATACGTTGAAGAAGAAACATCTCTTGGACAACACTTGAAGAGGGAATAAAAAACATCTCAAGTGAAGGTGACACTTGTCACAAGCATTAGATCAAGTTTGGTGTCTCCACCAAATAGCCAAAGCATCTTTGGAGCATTAAAATATCAGTTGTGACACTTGTCACTTGTCTGACTTCCTATTAAAGGCACCTTGGACATTGGAAAACATAGAAATTTGGTAGTAATTCGATAGCATTTTGGTAGCAATTCTGTAGAAATACGGTAGCAATTCAAAGCTATTTAGGAGCATTTAGAATCTCAATCAAAAGGGTCAAGGAAGCATTAAAGGAAAGCATTGAAGCCAAAGAGCACGTTGAAGAGTTTACGCCCAAGAAGGATAGACTACTGCCATTCACATCCGATTTCATAAAGGTACAAAGCCTTATTAAGGCAAAATTTCCTCATCTAATTTGCTTTCATTAAAAAGGGAGTTATAAGGTTATATTTTAAGGTTGAAATATTAAAGGAAATCAATATTTATTTGAAAGCAAAACTTAGGAAAATTAATCTAATATTTGCAAAACACAACTTAGGAGAAATAAGGGATACTACTTGGAATTAATCCATTTAATGTTTTCAAATATTAATGTGTTCTAATTTTCCAAATTTGGGAGTGATAAGGGTTACAACATCAAACTAGGTTATTGGAAATTAGAAACACTTAAATAAAATCCTAAGGGATACAAAAAGAGGTTATTAATATTTTTTGTTAAGGTTGGAAATTTATAATATTCTTGTCTCAAAAATTTCTCAAAAGGGACAAAAGAAATCCAACATTAAAACCTCTTCAAAATTGGAAAAGTGCTTAGTTCAATAGGAGTAATAAGGTGTTAGAAAATTTTATTTTTGATATTTACAAAACTTTATAAAATCAACCAAAATTGAACTATATTTTATAAAAGCACTATATCATATTCCTAAAATCTCTAGGGAGACATAAGGTATTCCACAAATCCTGATAATAACAACATCATGGAGTATTGGTATATAGATTTAGGTGCAAGTAAGCATATGATAGGAAACATACATTGGTTCAATTCTTTGAAGAAAATAAATGAAAAGCCAGTTGTTGTAGTAGATAGCAAAACATATGAAGTAAAAGGAATAAAAAATATTCTAGTAAATCTTAAGGATGGAAGAGGTATAATAAAAAATGTATTGTATGTTCCAGGATTAACTACCAATCTTATTTTTATTTCTCAACTCATGGATCAAGACTTAACTATTGAATTCAAGGTTCTCACTCGTGTAAAACAATGTCACATCTCTAGACAAGGAAGAATGATAGCATCAGGATCATATAAAAATGGTCTATTTATCCTAGACACTGCTATTCACTCATCTCTTTCAGTTAATGCTTCAGAACTATGGCACAAATGACTAGGACATACCAATGAAACATCAATGAAGGAATTATTCAGATATCAAATGGTAGAAGGACTACCCAACTTATCTCTAGAAACTATTGTATGTCTAGAATTCTTAGCAAGAAAACAACATAGAATTCCTTTTGAACTTTATCAACACAGAGCTCAACATCCTCTAGAAATTATATATACAAATTTATGTGGACCAATGAGAGTTGATAGTGTTGGAGGACATAAATACTTTCAGTTATTTGTTGATGATCACACTAGAAAAATATGGGTATATTTCATGAAGTACAAATCAAAAGCATTTAGTTATTTCAAACAATTCAAACTTCAAGTTGAAAAAGAATCAAGAAAGACCATAAAAGCACTTCATTCAGATAGAGGAGGAGAATTTGTTTCTAAATAATTTGACTCATTTCTTGAAGAAAATGGAATTAAAATACAACTTACTACAACATATTCACCTCAAAAAAATGGAATTGCAAAAATAAGAAATAGATCAATAATGGAAATGGTAAGATATATGTTAAAATAAGCACAACTTGATCATAAATACTAGGCTGAAGTAGTACAAACAATAGTCTACATACAAAATAGACTACCAACAAGAATACTCAAGCATATTACACTAGAAGAAGCATGGTCAGGACAAAATCCCAACATAGAAAAACTAAAGATCTTCGGATGTAAAACCTACATGCATGTTCCAAAACAAAAGAGGACTAAACTCGCTGAAAGAACTATGACGAGGATATTTTTTGGATATGACAATGAATCTACAGGATACAAAATACTAGATCCATCTACAAAGAAAGTCTACATTAGCAGAGATGTAATATTTGATGAAAAGGTCAAAATCAACACAGACAAATCCAGTGGTGACATAGAAGTCCTCCTAAATATACCAGAAGAAGATACAATGAGTATAGAATCAAAATTAGTAGAACAAGACACAGAAGCATAAATAAAATTGCCTAGAAAAGAACCAATATGGCTCAGAGATACTCTCAGAGAATCAAATCTAGAAATAATACCATATATTACCTCTACAAGACCTCAAACTCATAGCATGACCAGAATGAACAAAGTGGAATGCTAACACAATGGAACCAACATCAACTCCTCAAGCATTTAAATACTCACACTGGAAAGCAACCATGGAATCTGAATATGCATCACTCAAGAAGAATAAGATATGGGATCTAGTAAACCTACCTCCAAGAAATAAAATAGTGGGATGCAAGTGGGTTTAAAAATTCAAATACAAAGAAGATGGTACACTTGATAAATACAAATCTCAACTACTAGCCAAAGTGTATACTCAGACAAAGAGAATTGACTATGAAGAAACATTCACACCAACAGCTCGAATGACTACTATCCAAACGGTTTTCACACTAGTAGCACATCAAGGGTGGAAACTTCATCAGATGGATGTAAAAACTGCATTCCTTAATGGTGACTTAGAAGAAGTCTATATGACACAATTTTAAGGTTCTATCATTAAAGGGCAAGAAAGTAAGGAATGTAAATTAAATAAATATCTATATGGCTTAAAACAAGCTCCTAGAGCATGGAACATCAATATCAACAATCATCTATTACATCATAATTTCAAAAGAAGTACAAAAGATCCTAGTCTATACACCAAGAAGATTGGAAATGATATTTTGATCCTCATAGTATATGTTGATGATAAAGTAATTACTAGAAGTTCAAAAAAGTTATTAAGTGATATAAAAAAGGATCTAGAAAAGGTATTTGAAATTCTAGATATGGGACTAATGAACTACTGCCTTGGTATAGATATTTATCAAGGAAAAGATAAAATAGTTATCACTCAATAAAAATATACAATGGAACAAGGGATTCAACTATCCAAAAATGATAAAATACCATTGGTTTCGACAACAATGTATCATCAGTTGATTGGAAGTCTTCTATACTCAAAAAACATCCAACCAGACATATAATTTGTAGTAAAATATCTTTCATGGTTCATGCAATAACCAAGAGAAAGTCATTGGAAAGCTAAAAGAAGAATATTACAATATATCAAGAAGACTACAAACTATGGATTAACCATGAAAGATATATTTCACACTAGTAGCACATCAAGGGTGGAAACTTCATCAGATGGATGTAAAAACTGAATTCCTTAATGGTGACTTAGAAGAAGTCTATATGACACAATTTTAAGGTTCTATCATTAAAGGGCAAGAAAGTAAGGAATGTAAATTAAATAAATATCTATATGGCTTAAAACAAGCTCCTAGAGCATGGAACATCAATATCAACAATCATATATTACATCATAATTTCAAAAGAAGTACAAAAGATCCTAGTCTATACACCAAGAAGATTGGAAATGATATTTTGATCCTCATAGTATATGTTGATGATAAAGTAATTACTAGAAGTTCAAAAAAGTTATTAAGTGATATAAAAAAGGATCTAGAAAAGGTATTTGAAATTCTAGATATCGGACTAATGAACTACTGCCTTGGTATAGATATTTATCAAGGAAAAGATAAAATAGTTATCACTCAATAAAAATATACAATGGAACAAGGGATTCAACTATCCAAAAATGATAAAATACCATTGGTTTCGACAACAATGTATCATCAGTTGATTGGAAGTCTTCTATACTCAAAAAACATCCAACCAGACATATAATTTGTAGTAAAATATCTTTCATGGTTCATGCAATAACCAAGAGAAAGTCATTGGAAAGCTAAAAGAAGAATATTACAATATATCAAGAAGACTACAAACTATGGATTAACTTATATGAAGGATGTCAAAGATTTTTGTCTATAAGGATACTCAAATTCAGATTATACTGGATCTATTGATGACAGGAAATCTACCTCAGGTTATGTCTTCTATCTTGGATCAAGATCCATATCTTGGCACAACAAAAAATAATATATAGTAGCACAATCATCAATTGAAGCAGAATATCGAGCAGCAAGAGATACAATTTGTGAAGGTCTATGGTTATAATACATACTATATGACATGGGAATCAAGTGAACTCCAACTATGATATCCTGTGATAATCAAGGAGTACTAAATATGATCAAGAATCCAATCATACATGAAATAACAAAGCATATTGAAGCTCAATTTCATTTCATCAGATAATATTTTAGAACAAGCACATCATCCTGAAGTATGTTCCTATAGAAGATCGATTGGTAGATATCTTACAAAAGCACTCAAAAAAATCAAGTTTTAAACATTTAAAGATCATATATGTGATTCAAGATAACTTCATACCAAATAATATAATACAGGGGCGTGTTAGAATATATTAAGTCATTTGGTTATGTTATATTACTTTAGGGGGAAGTTATCTAGTTGCTTCATGCAACATAGTAAATGCACAAGTATCAATGTGAAAGTTGTAAACGTGCAAGGTGTCTCTTGTACAACTAGGTAGAGAGTTAGCCAAGGAATTAATCTTCCTATATAAAGGGCCTCACACCCTCAATTAAATGTATTCATTTTTTCTATTCTTAATAATATATGTTTCTTTCTTTCTCTCTCTCTCTCATATTATGGGATAATACTAAAGCCATCAATTATTATTAGTGATATAAATGTTATGTTCATTATATTGGTCATTTAATATAGTAATTGATCTTATATTTGAGACTACTCAATATCCTAGATATTGAGACCTATGATAATTTGGCTAAAATACCAACAATGGTATCAAAGCTACCACTATACTCTATCTTTTATGGAATAATCATATTCAAAGCTACTTTGAGTGGTATCTAAAGCTAGCATCCAAGAAAGTCTTCAATGTGAATTTAAAAAAGTAAAATTTTTGAGCCAAGTAAATAAAATGTAGGCCAAAATTTGTAGAAGAGACTACAAATTTGAAGAGATATTCCAAAAGAATATTTTCAAGTATTTTGTTGGAATCACCAAAAATAAGAACCCTATAAGAGGGATATTGGCTTCACAAAATATATTAGAATCACTATAGAAAAGACCCGTAAGAGGGATGACAGGCTTCACATCCATGTGAAAAATCACCATGGAAGAGATCAACATGAGAGATGACTAGTTTCATAGTTGTGAGTGAAACAACCATAGAAGAGCCCCCCAAGAGGTACAATTGGCTTCAAACCTGTGAGCAAAAGCTATTAGATTTTGATGTTATATACTTAAGGAAATGCAACCACAAGGTATAAAATGAGCATGCAATATTAACTATATGATAATGGCAATATCTTAAGCATGTAAATAGCATGAGAAACTTCTGAAAAATACTCATAAAATAGCCATTAATGAAAGCTCCCAAAAATGGGATTTTCATACAAAAACTGGAGATATCAAATGCTTCATTCTTCATTCATGCTCTACATTGTGGTTATCTTGAGCACTACTCTACTCTCATTTGTCCATGCACTCTCTCTAACATACTCCCCTATTTTATCTCTACTAAAAAGGCTAATATATAATGGAGTATGACTCTTGGCCTTCCATATTTCTATGACTCACTATATTTCTATTCTAGACTCATGTACACATGGACAACATGCACATTTACATCATTGCACATTCTAATAATACTTGTGCATTTATTACATTGCATTAAGTAAATAATCAAACCCTAATCTAAGAAACTCTCCTAATATAGAGATGTACCCAATATGGTACATTAGCATGTACAAAATAATGTAATATATTCCAACACACCCTATATTACATTATTTTGTTATTAAAGATTTTAGTCTTCAATGTGGTCTTCGTCCTTGTTTTTGGAACTTGAGCTCTTCTTTTCTGCTTTCTTCTTTGTACTCTTTGTCTATATACTAATCAAGTAAATAATTAATACCTTCATGAAATACTATTTGAGATGAAAGAGCTTTAACTTCATGTTCATCTATAGGTTCTTCTAGTTCCTAAATTTCTTGAATCTCTTGAACTAAATGCCATTTTTGTTTCCCTTCTCTATATTATAGTTAAGGATGATTGTATAGATTTTGAAAAGTAAATGGATGCTGAAATTAGTGTTGATGTGGATTATATTGATTCTAATATTATCTTGGTTGAATGGCCTACTTGATTGGTTTCCAAAATTTGTTTGATTTCCTTGATACTGATTTCTGGGATTGAATCTACAATAATTGGTACTATGTCCTTTCTTTCTGCATACTTGACAATATCTATTATTCTATTTTGATCTTCCTTTTGAGAATGAAACAATGTTCAATTATGGATTATATTTTGAGACTAAGGCATTTTTAGCCATTTCATCTTTTACTGAACTTTCCACCTTATATTCTTGTAGGATATTGACTAAATCATCAAATTATGTATCTTTACCTAGAATTTGTAGAGATGTAACTAGATGCTTGTACCTTTCTAGAAGTGCTCTTAGGATTACTTGAACAAGAAACTTGTCTTCAATAATTTATCCTAAGGTTAATAAATTTCCTTTTATATATTCCATTCTTCTTAGAAATAATTATATACTTTCACCACTATTAACTTTTAAAGAATGAAATTGAGTTTTAAGGTTCAAGATAGTGGCTTTATTATTTCCTTCAAATATCTTGGCTATAGTTTCCAAGCTTGTGTAGAAGTTGTTGCTGAACTAATGTATGGTTGTATTTCATATATAGTTGTAAACGATATTATCATGAGTGATTTTGCTTCATCTTCTTTGAATTTTTGAATCTCCCTATCCACTGTAGTAGGTTTAGTTTTTACTCCTTAAAAATATCCCAAAGCTTTTCAACTATCAATATTGACCTTACTTTGTTTTTCCATGAAGTGTAATTAGGTCCTTTAAGAAGTTGGGATTCTAAAAGAAAGAATTTATTTGTTGTCATGATAATACTTGTAAGCTACCTTATATCTCCCTAGTTTAGAGTATGTGATCAAGTTTGATAATATCTTTTCAATTCTTGAGTTTTGTAGAATACCTTGTATCTTGCAAGTGTTTTGAATATAGTATGGTCTTGATAAAATGTTTAGCTTTCTAGGTTACCTTTGAGTTGAATCCCTTTTATCTCCCTAATGTTCAACTTCTATTCTTCACCTTATTTCTCCCTATTTATGAATGGAAAGCTAAAGATATTTTGATGCACTTTCAATTTTTATGGGGTTCTCTATTTTTCAAGACCTTTAAGTTGGAATTTTTATGTCTCATTAATTTGAGCAAGAGACTAATATCAAAAGTAAATTTTCCAACTTTATAGCAATTCTATGTTTTTCTTATTTCAATTTTCAATGATATAGTTTCTAAATTTCAAGATATTTAATTTGGTGTTGAACTCCTTATAACTCCCTAGTTGGAAATTTAGAAAACTAAGTCTTTGCAAATATAATAATTCTATTTCAATGTATAAATCCTTATTCCTCCAAGTTAGACTATTTGCAAAAATATTTCAATGCAATTTGAATGAGGTAATTTCAAAAACCTTTATAAATATTTCTTTCTTCAAAAAATTCTAAGGCATTTAATAATACTTCTAAGGTTTCAAATCTATACCTTATTTCTCCTTTTATAAAAAAACCTTGAGTATAATAAATTAATTAACTTACCTTCAATATTATGCCTTGTATATTTTGCAAAGGTTTAAATAAGACTAAATATTTATTACCTCCTTTAATGTAGTTCTCCAAAGCTTTATCTTGCTAGCTTTATACTACAATATGTACTCTTTTTCCTCTGTGATGCATTCAATGCACTCTAACACTCAAGCGCCAAAGCTTTCACTCTCCACCTTGTGTCTTTCACTTTCCTTCGACGTGATGCATATACCCTAATATTTGCACTTCACTCCCTCATATTCACTATCTTCTCTCTTTTCTCTTAGTCTTCACTATTGACCCTTCATATTACATCTTTATCTTCTCTTTAGTGCATGTAGAAGGCTTTATGTTATGTAAATATTGGCTCTTTATTTGAATAATATGTTTGGCATTTGAGTTGGCGATGTGCTTGAGGATTGGAAGACATGTTCCTTATGTGATGATTGGATTTGTGCTTCTTCTATGGTGTTTGAAGACTCCTTGATGGTTGGTGCTTTTATGAAAAGTGTATTTTACACCTGTTGCATGTTATAACTTACTCTCTCCTAGGTAACATTAGGGTTATCACTACACTTATCTTGTATGTTACCTATGCAATGATTGTTTCACTTCCTTGGTGCTCAGACTATCCTCATGATGGTTGGTTCTCATTATCCAACATCCCAAATGGAAAATAGTGGTCGTATCTATTCAGATTACTTACCATATGATTGTTGTCACCTTTCCTTCCAATGTAACACTCCTTAATGAGCAATTTTCAACCAAGTCTATCACTCTCACTTCTATATATGTTATGTTGGCTATAACTAAAATTTCTTATCTTATTTTTGTGTTATGTAGCAAGAGTTATATCAAACGGTGATAGCCTCTTCACTGTCCTCATTTATGTGGGTATTTTTGAACCTACCCAGGCCTAGCTATTATCAACTATATATTAGGTTTGACTTTTGTAAATAAACCTAGATATTACTAAACATTTTATTAGCATAAGCCCAAGAGCCCTACCAAAATCAAATTAAATAAAAGAGGTGACAAGGAGGTTGTACCTCTAACTCATTGTAGCACCTATACCCGACTAAAGTTCAAAATAAAGATGGAAGATTAGCTTACTACAGCTATAACCTAGAAGCTCACTGATGTCCACTGGGGCATCAAAATATGATTAAGGCAGGTATTGACAAATGCATGAGACTTTTGGAATTATTGTGCCTAGAAAAGTACCCAGTATTGCATACTTGGTGCTATTATCAGAGGATAAAATTCAAACCAAATTGGCTATCTCTTGAAGATGCTGAAATATTTGCACCTAAAAGAAACCCAAGATGGTGTCAATTTCCCATCTACTGGTCATAATATGATAAGAGTAAAATTAATAAAATGGCTAAGTCTTGGGAATACTTAAACAATATTATCAAGTCAGGGTCTGGTGGGCTCTAAAAATCATGGCCTTCACTAGGACAATAAAATGGTAAATTTTAGAGGATGCCAAACTAAATACACTCAACAAAAACTAGATAGCATTTCAAAATATTGGGAAGAAAATTGGCCAAGTACTTAAGGCACTAAAATATTTGTGATTAGTCAAAACCCGTTAGGGTCCCAATTTCCTATCCATAGTTTGAAAGCTGATGAAACAAGTAAGATGAAAAAATAACAAAGCTCAGAGAATGTCAAAATATTTATACCTGGTTGGAATCCGCTCAACATTGAAAGGCCTAGTGTATGTAGGAGAAAAAAATAAGTTGGGTGCTGAAGACATTAAAATAATCACACCCAATCAGGACTTGCCAGGGTTCTAAAATATCTAGTACAAATAAAAGTACAAAGGAGATATCCAGCTAAGAGATGAAATTATAGAAAGGTTGGTATATGATTTAAAACTATCTGAGTCATGAAGAGGTATTCCATAGGAAAATAAAAAATTTGATAATCACTCTCCAACAAGAAAAGGTATATTTTTCCCATGACATCTACTGGGTAGGATTTTGTATCAGATGATATTAACAACAAAAAAACCATCACATGGATGATAAGGTGGCTGATTAGAGAAGGTGAAAAAATATCAAGGGACTAGATGCAACCAAAAATTTGGGTATGACTCAAGAAGACACAAATACCAACCATTTCAATAAACCACATCCTTGTAGTTGAAGTAACTATACTTCTGAGGAGTCCAACAGGCTAGTAGAATCTCTAACATAAAAACAATTCACTTTGAATGCAAACATGATTTGATAATTGTAGTATTGTAAAATATTTATAAATACAAGAATGTAACATGAAACATGGGTCATCTCTTAGGCTTTTATAATTCATTTTTATGCTCATGAGACTTACTCTAAATTTTGAATTTGTACTCATGTGCATTTATTAGTTCTAGAATTTATAGATTGATTAGATATATGATATTGTGATTAATTGTTTTACGGGTGGTAATAGAACTAGCTAGTCTGTTAGGTAATTTCTTGGTTTGGTCATGCAATCTCCAAATATGCATGTCTTGATGTGGCTTAATATGCACCATTTTAAGTTCTAGCTTTAGCTCCTTTTTCTTCTTTCAACACCCTTTTCCTCCCACATTTAGGAATAGTTAGCTAGAAATTTAAGGAACCAACCTCCTTCGAAGATTTACCATGATAGTTTTCACAGGTCCTTGGTCATTCAATGTTGGTAAAGGTCTATGGGTGCACAAACCTTTATGTTAAATAGATTCTCTAAACAACAATTTTTGACATGCCCGATGGGACCCTAGGGTCCCATATTTGGATTGTATAGGATCAGTGACGTCCTCTACTATCTGATTCCACCAAAATCACTTAGTGACTCCGCTCGGATCTAAAGACATATATTCTATTACCATTTGTATTTAAAACCTAAAAAGAGCTTGGTGATACTCTTTTTTATCCATAATTTATATCACCTAGTGAATCCTCTACATAATGACCCATATGATTGGTTACCTTTGAAAGTTCGACAAATTTTGGCTATACCCTACATCTAGTTCACTTTTTGACTCTGCTAGAGATTAAACTGAGGTTCATGGTTGGTTGTCCTTTTGCATTATACTTAAATATTTATCTCCTAGAGGGCTTGAGATTTGATGAGTACCCTTGACCTCATTAGTGAAGAATTTATGCTCATTTAATGACTTTAAAGTCCCGTAGCTGCAACAATGGATCAATTAAATTATCCTTATTGGAAATTTGTAGGCCCCTTGAGTATTCAAAATATTCATGATATTCCCAAAGCTTCCTTGAAGTTTTTCACAAATTTTTATGGGATAGAAAAACTTGCATTTAAACATTACCATGATGTGGATTCCACGACAATGATCCATAATATCATGCACAAATATATAATGCTCATACTCCTCATTATCTCTTAAAGGAAGAGCCTTGCTATGGTATAAATTCTTGGAGGATGGAAGTATTTGTACATGGGTTGATTTGACAGGAGCATTCATTGATGATTTTGATGATGTAGGAGATTGTTTTCTTCTACTGAACTAGTTCTTATTCATAAAATGTGATTCTAAAGAGAATATTATTGATTTTAACATTTGTTTCAAAAGAACATGGAAAATGATCCCCTATGAATTTTAGCCTTCCCCTGCTTAGGAACACCTATATTATACCAAAAAAATTTGCTCGAATATAGGCCTTATTATTTAGCAATTTGAAGAAAAGAGGTTCACACATATTTACAAGGAGCTTGTGTGAGAAGAAAATATGTTAAGCCTCTCAAGGATGTCCCTTATTTATGTCAAACCTTGTTAGAAGCATCCCTAGTTCCATCTCTTGAATAATATATAGTAGGTATTACCTACAGTATGAGGAACATTCTCCCCATAAATCCCTATGAAAACAAACCCCTGATAAAGTGGGAAGTGTTGGTGAAGACTCAAAATATCATGAAGGAGGATGCACGCTAGGTGACCTTTCATTATGAGCAAAATACCAGTACCATAGTTTTTCCTCGACCAACATAGAACATGAGTACTTGGAAACTAGTGCCTTCATAGTTGCCAAATTTTCCCATGAGTCAGTAAAATCTGATGGAAAGTAGGAGGCCATCATTATCGGCTCATAGACTTGAGCAAAGAGAAGGAAGGTTAACATTATTTCATGACTTGTTCCAAGGACCTCCTCTTCAGCCAACTAAATTTTAGTATGATTCCAACTTGAGCGAAGAGCAATTAAATAGGACATTCTAGCCTAGGCCATATGGTATATTCATTTCACAACACTCTTTGGAGAGCCAACTATTGATTTTATAACCTCTTGGAAATCAATGCATGATAATATTAGTGGTTAGATAATAAATCAAAGCGTAGTGGGAGTAAATCAAAATAGATTATGGGCCTCAAATGAGATAAGCTTGAATGGGAGACAATACCAAAACTCTTACCCATATGACTTGAGCACCAAATATAATGGTATCCACACCCATCCTTTACTGATTGGTTATGACCTAGGTAATTCTAGGGAAAAATAATAGACCCATATGGTATCTTATAATATATGAGAATGGTTACAAATAGTACTAGAATAATCATGAATAATAACTTAGGTTCAGTTTCATCTAATCTAGACATTGCAAGTTCATGGGATGACCTACAACATTTATTGCCCAAGCATGCTAGGTATGGTAAAAATTTGTGTAAATAATTAACATTTAAATACAATATACGATAGAGGTATGGCTACTCATGCCTTACAAGGAAAACACTCCAAAAATGAATTGCCAGCTAGCTAAGGTGCCAGAAAATTCGAACTGGAGAGCATAGGGAGGTTCCCTAGGTCACATATTGGAATTATAACACTTTATCTACCCTCTACTCATTTTCTTAATTTATATTTGATCTTTGCTTTTGCTTTTAATTTTTAGTTGTTGTGAACTTGTAGCCCAACAAATAATGCCCAACAAGTATAATAGATTTTACATGTCCTTGGAAATCTAAGATCACATGGAGAAAAATTTGGGACTCGTGTGAGAAGGATATTACACCATGAATGTATGGACATGAAATCACTGGTGGAGAAAATTCCTAGGAAGGAAGATATAGACTCACACACTAATTGGACCTTCGTGTGATTTGGTGTATGTCAAATCTATCTAAATCAGGGCAACCATTCTATAAATAGCCCCTCCATACACAACTGTAGAAGTGTTATAGAAATATGAGTCTCAGAGTGCAACTAGAGTTGAGTGATCCCATGGTGAGTGGTGACAAGCAAAGAATATCATTTTTGGATTACTTCAAAAATAAGAGTTGTAGAATGATGGAAAAAGGTATCTAGAATTCTATCTGCTTTTAGAATTTCATTGGGATATAGTTGGGTATGTTTATGGGAATGCAATCTATGGAGGTGTCCTATGGATTGGGATATCCAGTCTGATGTTGTTTTAAGACAACCCTCAGATTGCCTTCACTTTTATATTTTCACTCTTCTGCATCCTTCCCCTTCATCTGTTTTCCCTTGTTTCTTGTTGTCACCAATTTTTTTTATTAGTAACTTCTATTCTATTGGTTCTATAGCTTATCGTTACATCTTCTTTCCTCTTGTGTTGTCTTGTTCTACTTTTGGTTTCTATTTCCTCTTGTTATCCATCTTATTTTATTTGTCTTCACGATGTGATGATGTGTTATTTCCACCCCATCATCCTCCAACTCCCCTTTTACTGAAGCCTCAACTGATTATATTTTCTCTAACTTTTCTTCTAGCTCCTTTTTACCTTCCCTTTCCCTTAGAAAGTATTAAGCCTGAGAAAATTTTGGCCTCCTAGATTCCTTTTTTACGCAAAGAAAAAATCCCTTATGAGTCACCAAGAATGTGGGTATTTTTTGTACCTACCCACACCTAACTATTAGCAGCTATATATTAGGTTTACTTTTGTAAATAAAACCAAAGAATGCTAAAAAAATTATTATCACAAGCCCAGGATCCCTGCCAAAATCAAGGTAAAGTAAAGAGGTTATAAGGAGGTTAGCCCTATCACTCATTATAGGACCTATGCCTGATCGAAGTCCAAAATAAATATGAAGAATTAGTTTATTGTAGCTACAAACTGGAAGCTCATTTATGTCCACTAGGGCATCAAAATATGATTAAGGCAAGGATTGAAAAAAGGCATGAGACTTTCAAAATGATTGTACCTAGACAATGTACTCAATAATTCATTCTTGGTGCTATTTCTAGTGGATAAAATTAAACCCAAATTAGCTATCTCTCGAAGATGTTATAAGACATGCACCTAATAGAAACCCTCGATGGTACCAATTCCATATTTTCTAGTCAGAAATTGACAAGAGCAGAATAAAAAAAATGGTTAAGTCTGGAAAATACGAGAATAATTGTGCCAAGTCAAGACCCAATGAGATCCCAAAAGTTCAACCTTCACTAGGATAGTAAAATATCAAATTTCAGAGGATGGAAAACAAGTACACTTGATTGAAACCTAGAAATATACCAAAATATTGAGCAAAAAAATAGCCAAGTACTTAAGGCACCAAAAAATTTGTGATCGGTTGGAACCCAACAGAATCCCACATCCCCATCTAGAGTCTGGAAAATGGAAAAATGAGCAGGAAAAAAAAATGGTAAAACTCAAATAATTCTAGAATATTTGTACCCAATTTAAACCCACTCAACATTCAAAGACCTGGTGTACACAAGAGAAAAAAATAAACTAGGTGTTGAAGATGCTAGAAGAATCACACCTGGTCGGGGCCTACCAAGGTTCTAAAATATCTGGCACAAAAAAAGTACAAAGGAGATATTTTACCAAGATATAAAGTCACTGGGAGGTTGGTATATGATTGAAAACCATCTGATTCATGAAGAGGTATCCCATAGGTGGGCAAAAAATCCATCAATCACTCTACAACAAGAAAATAAATTTTTTTCCCATGACATCTACTGGGTAGGATTCTATGTCAGAGGATCTTAACAAAAAAAAATCCATCACATAGATGACATGGTAGCTAAGTAGATAAGGTCAAAAAATATCAAAGGATCATATGCAACAAAAAATCCAAGCATGACTCAAGAAGACATAGATCTCAACCACATCAACAAACCACATCCTTGTAGTTAGAGCAGCCATACTTTTGAACATTCCAACTGGTTGGCATAATATCTAACATAACAACAATCCACTTTGAAGGTAATCATGATTTGATAATTGTAGCATTGTAAAATGTCTATATATACAAGAATGTAAAATGAAAATTGGGTTGGCTCTTAGGCTTTTACACTTCATTCGTAATGAGGAGATCTGTGTATATCAATACAAAGGTATTGTTGTTTGGATTTTGGTTTATTAAATTTTTAAAACATGTATGTACGATGATTACTTATTTCTAATTTAGTCCTATTATATGCTCATGATACTTACTCTAAATTCTAAATTTGTGCTCACATGCATTTATTACTTTTGGAAATTATAGATTAATTAGACATAGGACATTGTGATTAATGTTTTTGCAAGTGGTAATTGAATTGGCTAGTCTATTAGGTAATTTTTTGGTTTAGTCATGCAGTCTCCAAACATGCATATATCTTGATGTGGCTTAATATGCACCATTTTAAGTTCTATATTTAGCTCCTTTTTCTTCTTTCATCACCCTGTTCCACCACATTAAGGAATAGTTAGTTGGATCTTCAAGAACCTGATCTCCTTCAAAGATTGACCCCTATAGTTTTTACAGCTCCCCGATCATTCAATTTTGGTCAATTTTTTTGGGTGCACAAACCTTTTAATTAGATAGATTCTCTGACCAACACTTTCAATGGCATGTTATTGAGTTTTGTGCAATCATAATGGTGTGTTCTCTTCGTTATATTCAACTATGTTCTTGGTCGAATGACGATGGTTCTCTAGGTAATGTTATTTGAATATGATGGCAACTCCTATATGTTTTCCTGGTGGTTCTTCCACTTGTTTGATGATTTCTCAACTTGACACTGATTGACATCTTCTAATTATTTTTTCTCTTACCTCTTTATTTAGTATTTGATTCTCTTGGCACTTTGCTACATAACCAACACTACTTTTGGGTTCTTAACTTAAATATATCTTTGTGATCCTTTATTTTAATGTATTACCAACTATTATACATAAATTTAAACATACAATAGCTATTGCTTGCCCCATTTATTTTTAAAACTTCTTAAGATTTTATACTAGATTTCTTGAAATGACAAATTTCTATTCCAATATGGTGGTGCCTCATATATTTTCCAAGACTTGATAATGGTGGTTTTCCTTCCATAAAATCTTCTCTTTATTGGATACTCTTCCAAAACAACTCCTCATATCTATGCTTGGTAGATTATTCTTTGATGACTCCAAGCTTCTAATTTATGCCTTTCAAGTAGAATGATACTTCTATTTTTTCTACAACTTATTTACTTTTCAAGGGATAGTAAGGATATGATTTATTTCCTTATATTATTTCTAACTTCTCCTTTATTTATTGCAGGTTTTAATCCCTTGGGTATGCTATCTTATTCAACCTTGAAGATATAAACTTGAGACCTTTCCTTTTGCAACTTTAAAAACTTAAATGTGGTGCTTTTAAAGACTTAATAATAAGCTAATATGAACGTTCAAATAATGATTTTTTTGCACCAATATTGCATACCTTTTGGCCTCCTTTTGTAGCTTTATTTCTTGGTGATTTTTTTTCACCTATTTTCTACCCCAATTTTATGAAAATTGCTACTTCTTCTTGCTGTCCAAATCAGCTTATAAACTCTTCCAATTCATAGCTTTATAACTCCTTTAACTTGTTGCCCACTCTTGCTTTAAATGCTTGAATCCTTCTCCTTTAGTTGTCCTAAACTCCTCTATTTTGTAGCTTCCAATGCTACCTATTTCTCCTTCAACTATGTTGTCCAAGAGTGTGTAATTTTGTAGCTATAATGCTATATAATCCTCCTTGCAAATAGTCTTATAGCCTTCAATTCCAGTATTCAAATTTCTTGAATTGTTTGCCTCTTCTACTTTATTTCTCCTCATATCTTGTCAAATTTTGACTTCAATATTGACCTATTTAGTTGGCCTTTTTCTGAATAATATGAATATATTGAGATCTTCAACAATACCTTGTAAAATTTGGCAAACTTCTTACTAAGTCCTTACTTTTGGGCTTGTTGTTGCATGGAAAAAATTGTCCCAAATTCTTCTTTTCAAGAGCTACTCCTTGCAATCTTCTATATTGAACTATATTCATATATTCTCCAGTGGCCACTTTTCAATAGTACTTTTCTACCCTTCTCCTTCTTTCTCTTTCCAAGATTTCTTGAGTTCTACTTTCTTGGGTCTTCAATTTTTGTAGCTTATCAAATATTTAATAAGAATTTTTTTAGTCCTTCTCTATCTTTAATCTTCAATATTCTATCTTCTAAATCTATAAGTTATTTAATGGGACCTTTTTCTTGGGTCTCCTCCTTCTATAGTTGTTTTCTTTAATATGTAATTTGTAGTCTTCAATATTACAAGGAATTCTTCTTCTTAATTCTCCTCAATATTAAATATTCAATAGGTATACTTTGGCCTCTTTCTTCTCTTCTCAATCATCAATATGAAAACTATGGAGACTTTCATCTTGGTTCTCCTCAATCTTCATTTTCTATTTTTTTGCAATAAAGAACTAATTCCTACACAAGAAAAGCACATAGACTTTCAGATAATCGAAGATAAAATTCTTCTCTATCCATTGTAGGAAGCTTTTCAAATTTTGAGAACTAATTTTTTGTAGTAAAAAAACTTAGATAGTAGTAAGCAAATCCATGCAAATATCTAGATCTCTATAAATCAATAAACATCACTAGTTATCCTTCAATCTAGTGGAAATATATATCTATATTGATTCCTAGTCTTCACTAATGTTCCTACATCTCTGTGGAAATACTATAGCCAAGAAAAAATCTTTAATATTCTGAAAATGTAATATCCTTATCTCATCTCAATCTCATTTTTGCTCTCTCTATATCAATCTACCTTATGATTTGATACCACTGTTAACTTTTGATGATATATACTAAAGAAAATGCAACCACCAGGTATAAAATGAGCATGTGATATTAACTATATAACAATAGTGATATATTAAGCACATAAATATCATGATAAATTTTTGAAAATACTCATAAAATAGCCTTTAATGAAATTTCATGAAAATGGGATCTTCATACAAAATATGAAGATTTAAAATACCCCATTCTTCATTTATGCTTTACATTATGACTAACGTGAGATATAATCTACTCTCATGTACTCATGCACTCTCTCTAACTTACTTTCCTCTTTTCTCTCTACTACAAACATCAATCTATAATGGAGTATGACTCTTGACCTTTCATCTTCCTATGAATCACTATATGCCTATTCTATACTCATGTACACATGGACAACATGCACATTTACATAATTGAACATTCTAATAATACTTGTTCATTTATTACATTGCATTAAGTAAATACTCAAACCCTAATATAAGACACTCTCCTAATATAGAGATGTACCCAAAATGGTACATTAGCATGTACCAAATAATGTAATATATTCCAACAAAAGCAATAGAAGCACCTTACAAGAAGGATTATTGGATTCATAGCCTTGAGTGGAAAAACCATAAAAGAGCCTAGCTAGAGGGATAATTGGATTTACAACCAACAAGCAACAATTGCACCTGCATAGACCAGCTCATATAACTAGCAAAGAAGAATAATTGTACTTGCATTGACCAGTCCTTATAGTCATCCAAGAGGAAGAGAATTTTGTCAGAGTAGGGTAGTAAATTTATAGAGAAATATTTCATGAAAAATTAGGAAGCTAAGGAAAAGAATAGTGTGTGACTAGTTAGCAATAAACCAAGAGAAAGGAGAAGCATAACAATACCTAAAGCAAAAGGAAATATGAAGCATCAACCTCAAGTAAAGGCATGAACAATTACTGTTATAAAATTCTCTAGATTTATATTTTAATGTCAAATTAATATGTGTTATATACTTGAGACAAGCCTAAAAGCATTCAATTTTATCTATCATATGAGTGAATGTAAGAATTTATGGAAAAATATTTTGGTGCCTTTATATTTTCAAATATTAGAATTATAAGGTTAAAAATCAAACTTTATTAAATTTTATAAAGTATAATTTGAGTAAAAAGGCTTTGACTTGTAATTTTTTCTTGAAGAAAATTGAAAAGTAGAATATTATTGATTTATAATTAGGGAGTCGAAGGGTTTTCAACTTCAAATAATTTATTTTTTATTTTTAACAGTTTTATATTTGAAATATTGATTTGTGAATTTACAAATATGATAAATTATTAGGGAGACACAAGATCTTCTACATCAAAATATTTAGAATTTTTTTATTAGTAAATTAAATTTATTTGAATTTGAAATATTTGGAGTGATAAGAATTTCTTTTCCAAAATGAACTTAAAATTTGAAGATTTGAAAAACGTGATTAGTTATTTGAAAATTTATAAATTAGAAATTTGGGACTCAAAAGGACTTCTACTCTAAACTTTGATTTTTTAATTTGCAAATTTATGATTTTTGATATTTGAAGAAATTAATAGATGGCAAAGAAGAAGATTTCAAAATCCATATAAAGGACTAAATCCTATGAGAAGAAGATTTCAAAATAAAATATTTTATCAAAATCATTTCAAAGGGCCAAATAATAGAAGAAAATTTCAAAATTTCTATCAAATATATGAAATAAAAATATTTGATACCATCAAATATGAGGAAAGGAAAAGAGACATGGTATACAGATTCAAGAGTGAGTTATAATATGACTAGAAATTTGTAATGGTTTGAATCATTGAAAGTCATACAAGGTGATCCACTAATATTTGTAGATGGTAAGGTTTATTATGTGCAATGATTTGGAAAAATTATACCTAGCATGTCATTTTTATATTTTGTGTTATATGATGTTTTATATGTTGTAGGGTTATCCATTAATCTTATCTCAGTTGCTAAATTATTTGAGAAAGGGAAAATAGTGGAGTTCAAATTCATAAATGGAAATAAGAAAAGTATTATAATAAAAAATAAAATTGAAGCTATGGGTTCCATCAAAGATGAAATATTTGCTCTAGATACAATAGGTTTCTCAAAAAATATATTAGATCATATTTATCACCAAAATAAATTAGCGATGGTCTATTTAATATTCAAAAGATAAAAAATAGGAAAATGGATAAAAAATAGTTGATTATTTTCTAGCAAGAACAATAGACAAAGACATTGAATGATATTTTGGAGGATATTATATTATTTAATACATGACAATGTACCCCTATGATACCTATGGTATAATGTAAATATTATATTAATATTTGAGTCTATAGTTAAGTGGTGTGCTTTATATTTTTCGTATAAGTGTTTATGTGTAAGATATGCACAAGTGTCATGTAAGTAAGAGTGCAAGTATGTAATGTGTAGGATATGCACAAGTGTCATAATTAAGTGTGCGAATATGTAATTTGAAAATGTGCACAAGTGTTATGTATTAGGTGTGCATGTATATGTGTAAGTATCATGTAAAAGAGTGAAAGTGTCATAGAGATAATTGTGCATATAAGTATAGAGTAACTATTCATGTATACAAGTGGTAAGATGAGAATCCAAAGGACATGTGAGACTTCTAAAGAGTGCCCTAACTAGAAAGCACACATTGAAGAAAGTAGTCTCAAGAAGACTATGATTGCATTAAATATCTCAGGAAAGTACCTTAGAAAGAAATAAAAAAATATTATTAAAAAACTCAATAAGTTTATCTTGATAAGAAGAGAAGCAATAAAACTTCCAAAGAAAATTATAAAAGTAGTAAAATATTCCAAAGAAAATAAGAGAAGTGGTAAAATTTTCCAAAGGAAATAAGATAATAAGTAAAAAATTCCATCGAAGAGAAGAAAAGCATCAAAATATTCTAGAGAAAAGAAGATGAAGAGGAGCATCAATATCTTCCAAATAATATAAGAAGATAAGTATAAAAAAATTTCAGAGAATAGAAGCATAAAAATATTCTAGAGAAAATAAAAGGAGAGAAGTATGAAAAGTTTATATAGAAAAGTGGAATAGTAGTAGTAATAGTTTCCAGGAAAGAAGAAGGAGAGAAGCATCAAGTGTTTCCATATAAAATAAAAAGAGAAGCATCAAGCTCTTCCACATAAAAGAAGAGGAGAAGTATTAAGATCTTCAAGAGGAAATAAGAAGGTTTAAAAAGGTGCATTTTAGTTTTAATAGTGTCATGTTTCTAGAGACAAGAGAACATGAATTAGACTAGATAAACTAGGCTAACTGAAGCATCATACTCTACGCAGAATAGCCAAGATCCATTCATCATGTGTAATAGTTGAGGCCATGGGATATTTTTTCTAATTAGATGAGTGCTAGATAAGCATCATCTCAAAGATAAATAGCATTATTCTCTAGCATAAATTTGAGCACCATATCAAAGTCAGAGAGCATCATTATCCAACATAAATTTGAGTGCCATATCAAAGCTGTAAAACACCATTATCTAGAACAAATATGAGTTCCATATCAAATATGAAGAACATCATTCTCTAGATTGAACCTGAGAACCATTCTCTAGACTTGTTCATTCTAAATATGTTGATTTGAAGAGGACAAAAATCTCTCGTAAAATCTAGTAGTAACGTCTCACTAAACATTATATGATAGTGTAACATTCCATATGAGCATAGCATTAATTAGGAATATAGTATATCTCAATCATTAAAGCCTCTTGCAGTAGTGAATGCTTCAAAACTAGCACACACTATGTTCAAAATTGTAAGGTGGAAAATGGTCACGTGAATTACACTTATTTTTAATATTTATTGGTCCTAAAGTTTAAAAATCCTAAGTGAAGATTAAAGAAAAATTAGGAACTTTAATTTTTTAGTTTGAGTTAAAATATATTTAATTTCATAGGAATAATACTTAGGTTGAAGTTATAAGGACTTCAACCTTATAAAAAAATAATATCGAATTTTATATTGGCAATTAATATTTTGCAACTTATTTCAAAATTTGATTTTTGAAAATTTAAGACATTTATTAAATATTTGAGAAATAAGGTTTTCTAATTCAAAAAATAAATTTAAAAATAGTTTGAAATTTTAAATATATATATATATATATATATATATATATATATATATATATATATATATATATATTTGAATATTTATAGAATTTGCAAATTTATTTATTATGGAGATAAAATATTTGCTACTATAAAGGATTAGAAAAAATTGAAAATATAAATTTGTAAATTTTTGAAAGGATTTGAAAATCTTATCACAATTAATTAACCTTGGAGTAAAAATATTTCAACTTTGAAGGAATCAAGAAACTTAAAAATGGATAACTGGCAAGGAAAAATATGAGCTTCACATCATAGGAGAAATATTTAAAATACATATAAAGAACCATACTTCATGAAAAAAATATTTCAAAATAAAACGTTGTATCAAAAACAATATTTTGAATTCAAAGGGCTTAATCATAAAATAAATTTTCAAAATTCTTATCATAGATGAAAAATAACATCAGTTGAATCTAATCAAAAAATTCAAAGAGAAAAAGATGTTTTGTATATAGATTCAGGTGCTAGTCATCATATGACAGGAAATTTACATTGGTTTAGATATTTGGAAATAAAAAATAATATTCCACTAAAAATTATAGATGATAAGATTTATCATGTTCAAGGAGCTAGAAAAGTAATACCTAGCATGTCATTTTCAGATTTTGTGCTAGAAGATGTTTTATATGTTCCTATATTATCAAATAATCTTATCTTAGTTTCTCAATTAGTTGAAAAATGAAGAACAATAGAATTAAAATATACAAATGAACATAGAAAATGTATTATCAAGAATCAAAACAGAACTAACGATATAGTTTTCTTCAAGAACATAATATTTTCTTAAGACATAATTGGATTCTTTCAAGAAATAATTGAGCATCTTTTACCTCAATATTATATTAATGATAAACTACTCAAATTTTTAGAAAGTCAAGAAATAGGAAGATGGATCAAGCATAATCCAAGAAGAAACTACAAACAAAGGCAATGGATGAACACAAGATCAAATATGAAGACAAATATTGAAGACTAAAGTCTTCAATAACTAAATAATGTAATACATAAGGGTGTTGGAGAATATTATATTATTTGGTACATGCCAATGTACCCCCATGGTACCTATGCTACAATATAATTATTAGGTTCAAGTTTGAGTCTATAGTTTAGGAATGTGATATATATTTAATCTTTATGTAAGTGTCTATGTGCAAGGTATGCACAAGTTCCATATAAGTAAGAGTGCAAGTATGTAATATGCAAGATACACACAAGTATCATGTATAAGTGTGCAAATATGTAATGTGATAATGTGCATAAATTTTAGGTATTAGGTGTGCATGTAGAAGTGTAAGTGTCATGTAAAAAAGTGCACATATCATATGGATAAGTATGCATGTAAGTAGATATTCAAGAGTCATGTATACAAGTGGCAAGATGAGAAGCCAAAGGATATTTGAGGCTTATATTATGTAAATAATACAAAATGCTAGAACTCCTAGATGTGTAAGGAGTGCAATAGTCAAGTACTTGAAGAGTGATGTTGTATGTCCATATCATGGAGATAAAGCTCCATGTATTGCATAGAAGAAAATCAAGACAATGTACAAAACATTCAAGCATTAATAATATTGAAGCTTGTATGCATATTTTGAGTAATTCTACTATAAGTGTTCTTCATGTTATTGCATGAATTATTTGGTCATTTTACATTCATAATTGATGTTATTTTAAATGTTATTATTATTTACGATAGCCATCTTGTATTTTAATTGCTCTTATATTTGAGACTACTCAAAGATCTAGAATATTGGGACTAAGATAATTTGGCTTAAAATTCAACAATGATATTAGAGCTACTTGAAGTACTCTCCATTGCTAGCATTGGAGGAAGTCTTTGATGCGAATATATATTAAGAGGTATGTGAAGAAAACATAGACTCAAATTTCTACAAATTTTAATTTTTCTGATTAATATTTGATAAATATCCTAATTATTATATGTTGGAGTATTTCCACTCAAAAAAAAGTGAAGACTAGGACTCAACTCGAAGAATTGACTGAAGGGATAAATAAATTGTCTCCTTGATTTTTAGATTCTATTTGAAGATAGAAAACCACATATTGAGTAAAGTTTAGTGTTTTAAAAATTTGGAATATTTGACCCTCTCTGGATAGTGTAAATTAAAGGTAGTAGTCTCAAGAATACTATGATTGCATTGAAGATCTCAGACACGAACCTAATAATGAAAGAAAATATATTATTAAGGAACTCAAGAAATTTATCATGAGAAGAAGATAAGCAGTAAAATATTCCAAAGAAAACAAAAAAAAAGAAGCATCCAAATATTCTAGAGAAAATAAGAAGAAGAAAAGCATCAATAGCTTCCAAATAATAGAAGAAGAGAAGCATAAAAAGCTTCTAGAAAAATAAAAGAAGAGAAACATAAAAATCTTCCAAAGAAAAGTAGAATAGAAGTAGTAATAGTTTTCAGGAAAGAAGAGAAGAGAAACATCAAGTTATTCCATAGAAAAGAAAGAGAGAAGCATCAAGTTATTCCATAAAAAATAAGGAGATAAGAATCAAGTGCTTCCATACAAATTAAGAAGAGAAGCATAAAGGGCTTCCATACAAAAGAAGAAGAGAAGAATCAAGTGCTTCCATAGAAAAAAAAGACAAGTATTAATATATTTAAGAGGAAAGAAAAATATTTAAAAAGGCATATTTTAGTTTTAATAGTATCAAGTTTTTGGTGATGAGAGAAAATGAATTAGACTAGCCAAACCAGGCTGAATAAAGCAACAAACTCTATATGAACTAGTCAAGATCCATTAATTGTGTGTACCAGTCAAGGCCATGGGATTTTTGTCTAATCAACTGAGTGCTAGATAAGCACCATATCAAAGTTGAATACCATTATTATCTAGCATAAATCTAAGCGTTATCTCAAAGTTGAATAGCATAATTTTCTAGCACAAATATAAGTGCCATATCAAAGTTACAGATCACCATTATCCAGCACAAATCTGAGTGACATGTCAAAGATAAAATCATCATTCTCTAGCGTGAACATGAGCACCATTCTCCGGACCTATTTATTTTGAATATGTTGACATAAATAAGATATAAGGCTAACTGGTATAATTTGGTAGTGACACTTGAGTAAAAATCACATAATGGTGTAACATTCCATATGCGTGTAGCATTAATTAGGGACACAATATATGTTAGTCTCTAAATATTTTTGTAGTAGTGAATGCATCTAAACTAGAATGCATAGTGGTTAACATTGTAAAGTGAAAAAACGAAAGGTGAATTACATTTATTTTTATATTTATTGGTGATAATATTTAAAAGTGCTAATTGAAAATTAGAGGAGATTAAAGGAAACTTATGAACTTTAATTTATAAACTGTATTTAATTTTTTTTAATTTCATAGGGAATAATACTTAGGTGGGAGTTATAAGGACTTCAATATTATTGACACGATTAGCCCTATAGAAGCGGATGTAGAGGTTAACCCTATTGACATGATTATTACAAATTGAGATAGGCAAGATGAATATAGAAAAGTGTTAAAGGAAGATAATAAGATCCTAAAAAATATAGAGGTGAAGCCTGTAGCTTAAATACATGAGGATTCTAGTTTAGATGAGGTTTCAATGATGCCGTCAAGGGTGAATAGGAATCAAATAAAGATAACTCCCTTAGATGTTAGCAAGGAACATAATGTAGGTAGACCCCATTTAATAGAGGTACGAAAGAGGAAAATAGTAGTAGAGATAGCCAGATAAACACAAACCATCATCAATCTGGATGGGGGAGGGAAGAAATAAACTAAATCTAAAAAATGAAGGTTTATCATGGAATGTATGAGGTCTCAACGAGGCTAGAAGACATAGATTGGTATAAACATTGAGAAGAGATAATAACCTAGAAATTTTTCTATTACAAGAGATAAATCTAGTAGAAGTAAACTTAGCAATGGTTAAAGATAATATTTGGAGAGGAGCAAACTTTGTTGTTCAAACCTCAATGAGCTCCACAGGAGTAATGATGTGTATTGGAAACCAAATAAATTGGAAAGACAAACAATTATCTCAAATAATATATTTTGTAATATCAACTTATTTTTGAAGGAGGATAATTCCCCGTGGATCATTACAAATGTCTATGCACCCACTATTGTGGTTGGAAGACAAATGTTATGGAGGGAATTGAGTGAACTTAGGTATACCTTTGTAGGTATCCCATGGATCATTGCAGGGGACTTCAATACCCTTTGTATCCATATGATAATAAGGGAGGTGTTGAAGGATATTCAGAGAATATGACTGATTTTGGTGATTTTATAAATTCAAATGCTTTGATGGACTTGGATATTAGGTAAACAAATTTTACCTAGACTAATAGGCAGCTAGGGAGTCAATTTATTTAGATCATAATGGATAGGGTGTTGATTTCTCATGATAGTTTAGTATTTTTTGGGGACAATACTCTCACAATATTCCCAAAAACTAGCTCAAACCATAATCCTTTAATTTGGAAAATAGTGGATAGGATAAGGCTATTTACTACCCCTTTAAATTTGAAAATATGTGGATCCTTCATTCTTATTTAGAGAGCAGGATTCAATATTGGTGTTAGCAAGATTTTTCTGGGGATAGATTAACTCAAGTAGCAAAGAAACTAAGATTTGTTAAGTAGAACATAAATTTGTGGAATAAAGAGGTGTTTTGAGACATTATTGTTAAAAAGGAAACTTTACAACAACTCATGGAGTTAGAAAACTCTTTTTGTTTAGGGGAGTATTCAGAGTAAGTTTAGACTAGAGAAAAGGATTGTCTATGTGATTGGCACAATACTCTGGCATGTGAGGAGGATTTATGGCGGTAGAAATCAAGAGCTTTATGGTTGAAGGAAGGGGACATAAATATGATATTTTTCCAAGTTTCAACTCTGAGGCACACAATTTTTAATAAAATATAGATCAAGATTGCTTATGGTTCTTCTACAAAGGATCCTTTCCAAATTAGAGGGGAAGTTGTTTGATTTTTCCAAGACATGTTAAGAGTGTATTCAAATCTAGATGAAGAGGTGATGAACTTGTTGTTAGGCCATATTCCCTTAAATATTACAAATCATATAAATGACTATATCCTCAACCCATTTATGGATGAGGAAATTAAAGAGGCAGTATTCTTCATGAAGGGATATAAATATCCTGATCCATATGGGTTTTCGATGCTCTTCTATCATAAGTTTTGGCATATCATTGGTAATGAGGTCACCTTGGTAGTTAAATAGTTTTAAACCTCTAAAAGGATCCCTTCTAATGTGAATTGTACGTTCTTATCCCTCATCTAGAATATTGTGGGTGCTAATTATTTTGTAGATTACTGCCCAATTACCCTATGTAATACTCTCTACAAAATTGTATCCAAAGTCCTTGCAAACTAGCTGAAGATGGCTCTCCCTTTTTTCATTGATAAACACCAAAGGGGTTTTATTCAGGGATGAAATATTCTTGATGGGATCATTTTGATCCATAAGATATTGCACTCTATTTCTAAATAAAAAAAGGAAGTTATGTTTCTTAAATTGGATATGAATAAAACATATGATAAATTTTCTTGGGATTCCTGATCAAAGTACTCCAATATTTTGACCTTCATGAGGATTGTATCTCTATGATGAAAAAATGCATCTCTATAATGATGATATCTATCTTATTTAATGGCTTTGGAGTGGGTTATTTTCCTAGCAAGAGGGGGTTAAGAAAATGTGACCCTCTATCCCCTTATCTATTTATAATTTTAGCTAAAGCTATGGGTAGAGCCTTCACATCAAACACAAATAGAGGATACATAGAAGGTATCAGGTCAACTTCCACTCTAGAATCGATATAATTTCAATAGTTTTGGGATGATAATCTAATTTTAACAATAACATCTCTTCCACAAGCAATACATTAAGATGATTTTGCATTTCTATGAGTGTGCAACATGCCAAAAGGTAAATTTTAATAAAAGTAAGCTATTTTCCTGAATACCTCTAGAGCTCTCCAACTGCAAATAGCAAGAATATTCAACTGTGACATAGGTGATTTGTCAGCAACCAATATAGGGATGCCTTTATTCTTTGAAAGTATGAAGGAATCTTTGTGGGATCTAGTTATTAAATATTTTTTAAAGAAACTATCTTCTTGGAAATGCTCTCTTCTTAGTCAAGAAGGAAAGACCCAACTTGTGAATTCCTTTTTTCAAAGTATACATATTTACTTCATATCAATTTTTAAAATGCCAGTATTGATTTACAAAAATATTGAACAGATCCAAAGGATGTTTGTGGTTTGAGCCTGAGGAAAAGAAGATTATATATTTACTTGCTTGGAAAAAAGTTTGTACCTCTAAATAATATGGGGGATTGGGACTGAGAACTCTTCCCAAAATGAAAAAATATCTAATGGGAGAGTTTGGTTGGAATTTGGCAAAGGAAGAAGACACTTCTTGGGTCAAAATTGTAAAGCTAAGTGTTTAAGTAATTCCTCATTTCTAGAAAACCTCAACCCCCCTAAGGGGTCTAGTTTCTGGAATAGCCTTCAATAGGTAAGGCCTCTGATCTAGCAGTATTTTAGACAGTAAATTGGATATGGTGCTAACATGAGATTTTGGTAGTATACTTGGCTCTTTAACTCTCCCCTTTGTGAGATCCCAAGGTTTGCAAAATTAAGAACAATTTTGACTCCTATTTATGGACTATTGGTTAGGTTTATATTGTGGAAGAAAATGGAATAAAGAAGTGTAAGTGGATTTATGCTAAGAACATCAATGAGGACTTGCATCTACACATGGAAAGTATTAATAGATGCCTTAATGCCTACATAATTAGACAATGGTGACCAAATAATATATTTATTTGGATGAAAACCAAGAGTGGATATTATTATGTGAAGTTTGGTTATAAATTGGTTGAAGGTGTAGGGTATTGTGGCCCATGTAAATGTTTGGGACAAAGATAAAATCCCTAGGATTACTATTTTCCATTGGTTGGTTATGGATAATAAAATTATAACCTTGGATAATGTGAAAAATATGGTTTCTTCTTACCAAATATATGTGTTTTGTGTAAAAAATAAAAGGAAAGCATTGATCGTCTACTTATTAAGTTCTCATTTACCAAATATTTATTTGATTAGCTCTGTAGTGAATTCCAAGTTTAATAGGTTTTCCCTAGAACTATCTCAAATTTGAGCTTGCAATGAAAGACTCCTTTTAAAGGTAGAAGAATCAAGTTGTGGCTTCTAAGCCTTCCACATATCTAGTGGAGATTATGGAATGAAAGAAACCACAAAATATTTGAGGACTTGAAGATAGACTGGGAAATGGTTTTGAACCGACCAAGAAGTCTCTTGGTGGAGAATTTTAACACTCTTCTTCAAGGAGTGGTGGGAATCAGAGTAGGAAATGCAAATATTAGAATGTTGGGGAGTCAGAGATAAATTACCAATGCCTCGAGTTCAATCCAGAACTCATGCAAAATGGATACCATCATCAATTGGATGGTTCAAATTAAATTTTTATGGGGCCTCAAAAGGTAATCCTGGGTTGGTGGGAGCTGGAGGGGTGATATAGAATCATTTTGGTAAGGTAATCAAAGCATTTTTTGAACCACTGGGTGAATAGACAAGTCATTTTATTGGAGTAAGAACAAATTATGTAGAAATTTCTTTGGATATCAATTACAATCTAGATAATCTCATAGTTGAAGGATACTCACAAAATATTGTGACCACTTTAAATAGAGAACAACCAACCACTTGGACTATTAATTTAATGATGGTCGAATCTTGAGCACTTTTGGATAGACTAGAGAATGTGTCTATCAATCATATTTATAGAGAAGCCAACAGGGTACCAAATGGTCTTTCTAATGAAGGAGTTATGGTATATGGTATAAAGTAATGGGAGAATGATATCTCAATGCACATAAATAATTTAATTGACAATTCTAATGCCACAAGAATTGACAATGGGGATCAGAAGGATGAGGCTGCCAGGAAAGCAGAGTATATGATATTTAGATATGTAAGGTGTATGTTGATTTTCTAGTTTTGGATATGGTTAGTGAAGTGTGTTTGTTGTTACACAGTTGGTATAGGCTTTATGCCAGTGGTAAATCCTTATTGGTAAAATGGACAGTGATTGGTCATATTTGTTGATGTAAAGGTTAGCATTCCTTTCAAAAATATATTTTTTCAGATTAAAAAAAAGAAAAGGACTTCAATATTATTAAAAAATATATTTAATTTTATATTTGCAATTAATATTTTGCAACTTATTTTAAAAATTTGAATTTTTAAAATTTAAGATATTTATTAAATTTTGGAGAGATAAGGTTTTGTACTCCAAAAAGAAGTTTAAAAATAGTTTGAAATTTGAATAATTAAAAACAATTGTATATTTGAAGATTTATAGAATTTGCAAATTTAATTATTAGGGAGATAAAAAATTTGTTACTTCAAAGGATTAAAAAAATATGAAAATTTAAATTTGTAAATTTATTTTTGAAATGATTTGAAAATTTTATTGCAATTAATTAACTTTGGAGTAAAAAAGATTTCAAATTTGAAGAAATCAAGAAACTTGAAAATGGATAACTAATAAAAAAAATAGGAGCTTCACATCATAGGATAATTCTTAAAATTACATATAAAGAAACATACTTCATGAGAGGAAGATTTCAAAATCAAAAGTTGAATAAAAAATATACTGTGAATTCAAAGGGACAAATCATAAAATATTTTTCTCAAAATTCTTATCATAGATGTGAAATAACATCATGTGAATCTCATCAAAAAATACAAAGAGAAAAATATGCTTGGTATATAGATTCAGGTGCTAGTCATCATATGACAAGAAAATTACAATGGTTTTGATCTTTGGAAATGAAAGAAAAAATAGAACTAAAAATTATTGATGATAATATTTATCATGCTCAATGAGCTAGAAAAGTAATGCCTAGCATGTCATTTTCATATTTTGTGCTAGAAAATATTTTATATGTTCCTCAATTATCAAATAATATTATATCATTTGTTCATTAAGTTGAAAAAAGGAAGAACAATGGAATTGAAACATACAAATGAATGTAGAAAATGTATTATCAATAATTTAAAAATCCTAATGCTATAGGTTCCTTCAAGAATAGAATATTTGCTTTAGATATAATGGGATCCTCTCAAGATATAATTGACCATATTTTACCTCAAGATTAGATTAATGATCAGCAACTCAATTTTTTAGAAATTTAGAAAATAGGAAGACGAATCAAGAATAATCCAAGAAGAAACTACAAATAGAGGCAATGGATGAGCACATGATCAAATATGCAGATAAAAATTAAACACTAAAGTATTTAGTAACCAAATAATGTAGTATAGAGGGGTGTTGGAGAATATTATATTATTTGATACATGATAATGTACCTCCATGGTACCTATGGTACAACATAAATATTATATTAAGGTTTGAGTCTATAGTTTAGGAGTGTGATTTATATTTCCTCTTTATGTAAGTGTCTATGTGTAGGATATGCACAAGTGTCATGTAAGTAAGAGTGGAAATATGTAATGTGCAAGATACACACAAGTGACATGTAATTAAGTTTACAAATATGTAATATAAGGATATGCCTATGTGTTATGTATTAGGTGTGCATGTAGAAGTGTAAGTGTCATTTAAAATAGTGTAAGTGTTATAGAGATAAGTATGCATGTAAGTAGAGAGTCAAGAGTCATGTATAGAAGTGGCAAGATGAGAAGCCAAAGGACATGTGAGACTTGTACTATGTAAATAATACAAAAGGTTACAAATCTCGGATGTGTAAGGAGTTCAATAGTAAATCACTTGAAGATTAATCTTGTATGGCTAAATCATGGAGGTAAGACTCCATGTATTGCATAAAATAAAATCTAGACAATGGATGAAATATTCAAGCATTTATAATATTTAAGCTTGTATGTATATTTTAAGTAAATCTACTATAAGTGTTCTTCATGTTATTTCAAAAATTATTTTGGCGATTTTATATTCATAATTTATGTTATTTAAAATGTTATTATTATTTACATTAGTCATCTTGTATTTTAATTGCTTTTATATTTGAGACTACTCAAAGATCTAGAATATTGGGACTAAGATAATTTGGTTTAAAAGACAATAGTGGTATTAACTATTTTGAGTAGTCTCTATTGCTAGCATTAGAGGAAGTCTTCAGTGTGAATATATATATATATATAGAGAGAGAGAGAGAGAGAGATAGAGAGTCACATGAAGAAACAATAGACTCAAATTGCTGCTAATTTGACAAAGATCCTAATTATTGTATGCTAATATTTCCACTTAAAAATAATAAGTGAAGATTAGGATTCAGCTTTAAGAACTGATTGAGGGTATAGATAAATTTTCATCTTGATTTTAAGATTCAATCTGAAGATAGAGAACCACATATTGATTAAAATTTAGTGCTCTAAATTTTGGGCATATTTGACCCTAACTAGATAGCACACATTACAAGCAACAATATTAAGAAAATTATGATTGCATTGAAGATATCAGGAAAGAACCCGATAAAGAAAGAAATTTCTTATTTAGGGATAGAGGAAGCTTATCATGAGAAAAATAGAAGTAGTAAAATATTCTGAAGAAAAGAAGAGAAGTAGTAAAATATTTTAAAGAAAATAAGAGATGAAGTAAAAGCTTCTAGAAAAGAGAAGAGAAGCATTGGAAGCTTGCAGATAAAAGAAGAAGAATATAAGCATCAACATATTATAGAGAAGAGAAGAAGAGAAGCATCATAAGATTCTAGAAAAAACAAAAGAAGAGAAGCATTAAAAAGTTCTAGATAAAATTATAATAGAAGTGGTAATAGTTTCTAGAAAAGGAGAGAAGCATAAAGTGATTTCATATAAAAGAAGAAGAGAAGCATCAAGTGCTTCCACAGAAAATAAGAAGATAAGTATTAAGAGCTTCAAGAGAAAATAAAATGTTTAAATAGACACATTTTAGTTTCAATAGTGTCAAGTTTTTGGTGATGAGAGAACATGAGTTAGACTAGACGAACCACGTTGCCTAAAGCATTATACTCTATGTAGACCAGTGATATTCATTCATCATGTGTACCAATAAATACCATGGGATATTTTATCTAATTATATGTGTGTTAGATAAGCACCACCTTAAATCTAAAGAGCATTAATTTCCAAAAATAATATGAGCAATGTCTCAAATTCAAAGAGCATCATTATCCAACATAAATCTAAGCACCATGTCAAAGCTATAGAGCACCATTATATAGCATGAATCTCAAATATAAAGAGCATCACTCTCTAGCATGAACCTAAGAACCATTCTATAGACCTATTCATTTTAAATATGTTTTACTAATGAGGACAAAAGGTTAACTAGAAAAATTTGGCAGTAACACCTAAGTAAACGCTACATAATGGTGTAGCATTCTATATGAGTGCAACATTAATTAGGGACAAAATATACATCATTCATTAAAGTCTATTGCAGTAGTGAATGCATCATAACCAACATGCACCATGGTTAACATTGTAAGGTGGAAAAAGGTAAGGTGAATTATATTTAATTTTTATATTTATTGGTGATGAAGTTTAAATGTCCAAAGTAAAGATTAAAGATATCAAAGGAAATTTGGAGTTAAAATACTTTTAAATTCATAGGGAATAATAATTAGGTTGGAGTTATCAAGACTTCAATCTTATTAAAAAATAATTGAATTTTATATTTGCAATTAATATTTTGAAACTTATTTCAAAAATGATTTTTTTAAAATTTAAGATATTTATTAAATATCTGAGAGATAACATTTTTTGCTCCAAAAAGAAATTTACAAATAGTTTGAAATTTGAAGATTTAAATTTTTGATATTTGAAAATTTGTAGAATTAGTAAATTTAATTATTAGGGAGATAAAATGTGTGCTACTTCAAAGTATTAGAAAATTTTGAAAATTTAAATTTGCAAATTTATTTTTGAAAGGATTTGAAATTTTTATGGCAATTAATTAACTTTGGAGTTAATCTTCAAAGGAATCAAGAAACTTGAAAATGGATAACTGTCAAAGAAAAATAGGAGCTTCACATCATAGGAGAAATCTTCAAAATACATATAAAGAACCATACTTCATGAGAGGAAGATTTCAAAATCAAAATTTGTATAAAAAATAATCTTTTGAATTCAAAGGGCCAAAAATCATAAAAGAATTTTTTAAAATCCTTATCATATATATATAAAATAATGTCGCTCGAATATCATCAATAAATATAAAGAAAAAATATTCTTGGTATATATATTTAGGTGTTAGTCATCATAGGACTGGAAATTTACATTAGTTTGAATATTTGGAAATCAAAATAATATTCCACTAAAAATTGCAGATGATAAGATTTATCATGTTCAAGGAGTTGGAAATGTAATACCTATTTTCAAAATTTGTGCAAGAAGATATTTTATATGTTCCTATATTATCAAATAATCTTATCTTAATTTCTCAATTAGTTGAAAAATGAAGAACAATGAAATTCAGATATACAAATAAACATATAAAATGTATTATCAAGAGTCAAAAAAAAATTGAAGCTACAAGTTCCTTTAATAATAGAATATTTGCTTTAGACACAATGAGACTCTCTCAAGAAATCATTGAGCATATTTTAACTTAAAATTAAATTAATTTTTAAAAAGTCAAGAAATAGGAAGATGAAAATAGGCAATGGATGAAAAAAATATCCAAGATGAAAATAAATATTTAAGACTAAAGCTTTCAATAACCAAATAATTTAATACATGGGGGTGTTGGAGAATATTACATTATTTGGTAGATGCTATTGTAACCCCATGGTACCTATGGTACAATGCAAATATTAGATTAAATTTTGATTCTATATTTTAAGAGTATGATTTATATTTGGCCTTTATGTATGTATTTATGTGCAGGATATGCACAAGTTTAATGTAAGTAAGTGCAAGTATATATTGTGTAGGATATTCACAAGTTCCACATAATTAAGTGTGCAAATATGTAGATTTTACACAAGTATAATGTATTAGGTGTGCATGTATAAGTGTAAGTGTAATGTGAAAGAGTGCAAGTGTCATAGAGATAAGTATACATGTATGTATAGAGTCAAGAGTCATGTATTCAAGTGGCAAGATGAGAAGCCAAAAGACGAGGTTTCTCTTATGTAAAGAATAGAAAATGTTGCAACTCCTAGGTGTGTAAAGAGTGCAATCGTTAAGTACTTGAAGAGTCATCTTGTATAACTATATTATGGAGACAAAGGTCCATGTATTGTATAGAAACAAAATTGGGCAATGTATGAAACATTAAAGCATTAATAATATTGAAGCGTGTATGAAATTGTTGAGCAATTCTACTAGAAGTGTTTTTCATGTTATTGCATGAATGATTTTGACCATTTCACAATCATATTTGATATTATTTTGAATGTTATTATTATTTATATTGGCCCATATTATTTTATAATTTATCTTATATTTGATACTACTCAAAGGTCTATAATATTGGGACTAAGATAATTTGGCTTAAAATCCAACATCAACAATAGATGATCAAGTTGATGAGTAACAAAACTAGAAGAGAAAAACAAATCCAAGAATCAAATGTTGAAGACTAAATTCTTCAATCACTATACCCAAAAAATATTTTAAGAGTGATTAAAATATGATGGTTTTTTACGGCAGTAAAAATCCACCCTAATAGACCCTAAGAGGGAGGTTTTAAACCACCCTCACCAAAACAAATATTTTAATGATGCCTAAAAGATGATGATTTTTTACAGTAGTAAAAAACCATCCTAATAGACCTAAGAGTGTTATTTAAAACCACCCTCATAGGGTATAACAGGGCGGTTTTAAACTACCCTCATAGTGTGGGTCTAAGAGGGAGGTTTAAAACCATCCTCTTAGGGTAATAATCATCCTAAAAAAATAATGAAGGATTTGAATGGTGTTTTTTATTTTTTAGATACGTAGGCATGGGTAATTTTGATTTTTTATATTTACAAGCATGGGTAATTTGATGTTTTGTGATGCATTGTGGATGAAATTTTATGCAAGAAAGCATTTCAAATGGGGTACCCATGCTATGTTGGCCTCATTTACTAGATCAGTTTATTAACAATAAATATATTATGGATGTATGGAAGGTGGGACTGCCTTTGAATGTAAATCAGAATGGAATTGTAGAGAAGGGAGAATTTACCAATGTTGTTGAGAGATTGGTGGTGGCTGAAGATGGTGTCTAATTAGAAAGACGACCAACACATTTAAAATAATTGCAAGGGATACTGTGAAGGAAGGCAAATCCTCGTATCATAGCTACCATATCTTTGTCGATGCCATGAAGAAAAAAATTGGTGATTAACATCTCTTTGTATGTCATATTATCTTAATTGCCATTGTGGCCTTTGTCATCTACATTAGTCTATAGTTTATAGAAGCATATTATGTGTGTTTTTCCTTTATGTCTGTAATTTTTTTGTGTTAATAAATTTCAATTCTCGTATAGTTTCTCCTATTTTAACTAGGAGATGGATTGTATACTTTATATTTTCTCACCTTTTATTGGATCATTTATGGGCTTCAATTCTTCTCTCAAATACAATGCACTGTAAAAAAGAAATTCTAATAAAGCACAATGGAATGCAATTCCAGGTATATAATTAGTCCTTTTGAGGCTATAGTTCATAACACCCTTAAATACTAAACCATTCTTTCTATGAACTAATCCTATATGTTCCATAAATATTTATTTCTACGCTATATTTGACTAGAAGAGACACTAAAAATAATGTTATTGCAAAATCAGAGGAAGCAATAGGTAAACAATAAGTCCATAATGCCCTTAAAAATTGTAGCTTTAACCTTTTCTACATTTTTAATAGAATTTATTTCATTATAGTTAAGCTAAATAGAAAGAAAGAACTAGGCTTATCACATAAAAAATATACCTAGAGTCAAAGTAACGACTCTCTAACTCCATTGGAGAGGGAAACATCCCTTACCTACACTGATCCAAAATTTTGTATATCAAACCAAGGGAAAGAGTCAAACTACTTCTAGAAGAATATCCATAGACCACAATAAAATGGGAGTAAAAAATAAAAGAAGAGGATCACATCATGTAGCTACTATCAAAAATAAAACTAAAAAAACACCACATACAATCACAACATAGATAAGAAAAAAGGTATTTTAAAGGGCTAGTAAAGGCAACCTAGACTTTCAACATGAAAATTAGTTCACATATGCACTACCACATATGATATTAGCACAAAAGTCACTATTAGACAAAAATGAATATTTTTTTAAAACACGTGGAGAAGAATCCACTCTATTATTGTTAGCTCAGAGTCAAATATAAACATCAAGAATTCAAATTTATTTCCACAAAGTTTCATATTAGTACAACTAGTGTGACAAAATTCACTAAAATTTATCACTATTTCCTACCTACAATTTGAAGGTAAAAGTGGAAAATAGTTGGAATAAAAGTGGCCTATTATAGTGATTTTTTATGTCCTTAAGAATTTGGGTTGTCATGCCACAAGAAAATCACTGCTTCATAAACAACACTATGGAATATGGTGGATCTAGCTCTTTAACTCAAGAAAATATTATCACAAAGACTCTAGACATATCGAGTAAGGTAAGAAAACCCTGGGGGTGAGCCTACACTATTTTTTATATGCTCATGCTCATCCAAATTTGAAAAAATAAAACACAACTACAATATTAAAAATTACCAAGTCTCAAAGTAACTCCTAGCTAATGCTTCAAGTTGTAGATCAGTGCCATATCCATTGGGTAATTGTATCCAGACTTAAATATGGTGAAGAAATAAGGGGGAAGGAAATAAAATAGAGCCAAAAACATCCATTCAAATAATATAATAGAAGTGACTGAAACTACCAGTGAAAAAATATGCCATATACACATTCAAATTATGTAATATGTAAATAGGACAACAAACAAAACTACACATGAAAATACCAAAAGGAGGAAGCAAGATAATATTGATCAATAGATCATTACAATGGAGTCTGGTAAGTGTAACCAAATCTCACTAAGCAAGTACAAACAAGTTCTTCGTTCAAATAATTTAATAAAGAACTACAAATCTTCATTCAAATTATGTAACAAAGAGCCTCTTGGATTTTTGCCTTAGCCACTAGTAATGATCTTAGCTAACTGGGCACCTCCTCAGCAAACACCTGCATAGTGATAGGGAAGAAAATAGAGTGATTAGACAAGACACAAAAGAAAAATACAACTGACAAGGATGACACCCTAGTATACCTTTTACAGAATTACTGCACAAAAACTTGATTCCATATCCATTGTAGCCACCCTTTCATATATCCTGTAGATTGGTCTTCATCCAAGACTCGATAATGGTCAATTATTATGAAATTGCAATTCCTTCAATGATGACTCATAAGTACTGCACTTCCTCTATGTTTGATCCATAATGTGCTTTGTATTTGTAATGGTACTCCTGGTAGTGGTCTTTAATTAATTTTGTCTTAATTTTAATTGTGATGGATAAATTTAGCCATCACAAAAAATTAATAAATAACGATGCTTTGGCGATTGGTCGGTGGCTAGTCATTTGCAAACTAATGAATAACACCTCCTGATTAATATTTTAATTTTTTGTGACAATATAAGTTGTGTGCTTGACCATAAAAAATATCATCGAGCACACGAACCACTCTTATGTCTGAAAATGACCATCAATACACATACATGGAGTCAAATCCCCTTGGCTCATCCGGGTAGGTCCCATGAGCTGGACCCACTAACTATTACCCCTAATAGAAGGGAGCTCACAAGGGAGGCATTGACTATAGAGGGGTGGTTGATATATCATATGCACCTCTATGCTTTTACAACATATATGTTCATCTGCACCTTAGATGTGGGACACAAATTTTATTACTCTTAACAATATTCATTGAAACCCAAATCATCGATTTCCAAACTCATCATGTGCTCCATCGGTTAGGTTGGCCAACAACATGCTGCCATATATCCTTAACTCATTGAGACCCTCAATCCTTCCTTGTTCACCTAATGAAGCCTTCACCATTCGATTTCCAAACTTGTTATGCACTTCATCGATTAGGTTGAACCTATCATATGCTGCCACCTATCACTTTTCTAGAGGAGCATTTAAGTCCTTTTTGTCCACACGACTAGCTTCGCACCATTGGATTCCCCAAATACCTCATGTGCACCATATATCATGTCAATCTAGTCTTCCAATAGAACATGGTGTTCCACTATTGATATGCTAATGTGATAAACATATCGTCATGTGTAAGGATACCATCATTGCTAAGCAATCTTGATGCCACCTAACCTATAATGAAGATCACCTCATGGTTTGTCAAATGCTAAGAATTCCAGGGATTCAAGTTCAATACTCCCTTATTTTATTTTAGGTGATTTGGGATATTTTCTCATACTTAGTGATGAAAATCACTATTTATTTTGTATTTTGTTTGCTTTGAGCAAGGGATTTGTTTAGTGATAAAAATCACTGTTTATTTTGCTTTTGATTTTTGTTTTTTTATTTTACTTATTGATAGTGGTGAAAACCACTATTGATTTTGGGGAATTGGGTAGGGAGGAACTTGTTCTTTTTTCAATTCTCAGTATTTTTGAACCATTCACACAGGGGGACAAGCAAGGTAAACTTTTCACTTAAGGTAACCTAGACCACTTTGTAGGTTTCATCTTTCCTTATGCAAAAAAATTATTTATTAGTGTGAAAATGTGTTGGGATTTTGACATATATAAGGTACAATCAAAGCGAGACTATACCTTCTAAAAATAAGACTAGCTTTCTACAAAATTTGAAAAGAAAACTAGAGACAACTGAGTGATCGAAAACCCTAAAGACACCCTATAACAAATGACTAGGTGAAGGGAAATAGACACAACTATGAAAGGTTGGAAAAGTAGATGGAAATGTTAAATGTAATATGGAATGATGTGAATGATGACTTTGAAAAGATTGATTTTGAATGATTACTAATGTACAGTGTTGGTGCTAGGCATGTATAAGCGACTATAAAATGCAAAGTGCAACAATGAGTATGTCTAATGCAAGTGATTGTATAATGCAGTGGTGTGAAATGTGATGGAATGCAATATGTTTGTAATTTTGTTGTTTAAATGATGTTTTTGGATTTTTATTGATATATATGTATATACATGTGACAAATAGGCTTATCGAGTTCCATTGGGTCATTTTGGGTTGACCAAATGGTTCGTAGAGACCCTTGGAGCATTTTGGTTTGACAAAGTGACTTTTAGGTACCCTTGGAGCATTTTGGGTTGACCAAGTAGTTTGTAGGTACCCTTGGAGCATTTTGGATTGAGCAAGCGGTTTGTAGGTACCCTTGGAGCATTTTGGGTTGACTAAGTGGTTTGTAGATACCCTTGGAGCATTTTAGTTTGACCAAGAAATTTTTAGGTACCCTTGGAGCGTTTTGGCTTGACCAAGTGGTTTGTAGATACCCTTGGAGTGTTTTGTATTGACCAAGCAGTTTGTAGGTACCCTTGGAGTGTTTTGGGTTGACTACGTGATTTTTATATGCCCTTGGAGTATTTTTGGTTCACCAAGTGGTTTTTAGATACCCTTAGAGTGTTTTGGGTTGACCAAAGGGCTCATAAAAACCTTTGGGGTTTTTTGGGATGACCAAAGGGTTCATAGGCACATTTGGGGCTTTTTGGGGTGACCAAAGGTTTCATAGGCACCTTTGGGGACTTTTGTATGACCAAATAACGTCGTAGGCATCTTTGGAGCATTTTGGGTTGACCAAAGGGTGTATAGCTATCTTTGGAGGTTTTTGTAACTTTGATTACTTTGTGATTTTATGAGGAAGATGTGATACCTTGTGTATCCCCAATATTTGGGGTGATTAAAGAAAGTGAGGAAGGTGTGATACCATTAGAATCCTAAATTTGCTTCATTTCTTATGATGTAAGTAGTGGGGAAGGTGTGACACATTGGATGCCTCTAGTATGTACTGAGATTGATGCAATATTATTGGTTGGCCTAGGAGGAGCGATAGAAATTGATCCCCCTATTGTGGTGGGGAATTCTTGGTAATGCCAATATTACGATGGGGTAGAATGAGTGCCCCATTCATGGATAAGGATTTATTATTGATAAGAGATTGGACTACACATCTAAAAACATGATAATTGCTAATGTCATGCCCTCTAATTCGATGATATAGGTAGTAATGATCCTCTCTGTATATTTTAGATCTAGGCGTATTCAGGTTGAACAAGGGTATGTATGGAAAGATGATTGTCTTTGTTTCTTGTAAAATGTGAAATATGGTTGACATGGGATCAGATAATTGAAGCCAGGTATGATGTTGGCATTTTAAATGAGTTGAACATGACTGACTCACTTTATGAGATTCTGAGGTTGTATGCGTGTCATTCACCTGTATAGGTTGCTCTTCTTGATTCCCATATTTAAGTAACTAATACTTAAATATGTCAAATTTTTATTGTTGATCACAATAGAATTATCGGCCTGAAGATCATTCCTATCAATCATATCCTATACTAGGTGTTTGACCTTATACCACATCTACACCTCATACCCATTTTGCCTATGGTACTTGTAGTATAGATATTTATGATATCCTTTGGACTTTGGTGAATTTGGATCGACATGTCAACTTTCAGGTAGATTAATTGCTTTTGCTACACAAAGACCCTCAAATAGAGAATCCATAGACTTGGTAATGGACGCAAATTATCACTTAGGACAAAATTATTGGTTTGACCCTTTATTTGTTTGAGACATGATATTGGACCACACAGGAATGGATTGATCCTGAAAATCAAGGAGTTCAAGTTTTGGATGACTCAACCGTAACTTAATGCTTATGAGTCGATTCATGATATATTGTAAATTGTTGTGTTGATGACTCACTTGTAACTCCACATTGGCTAGTCTATCCAATATATTTTGTGAAAATAGTGGGGATTATGACTGGATGGATTTTGATGATGTTGGATGGCAATTGATATGTAGTGGAGGTGAATTGGGTGTGGAAGAAAAGAGACAATTGAGCAAAGGCGGATCAAAAGTCCTCAATGTTAGAGAAGATAGGTATGGTTCATGGTAATATTATTTAGTGGGTATATCCATATTCTCTTGTTCTTCATTTAGCTCATACTCATGTTCCAACTGAGAGTGTTCAACTGTGGCAGTTGTATTACCCCCACTTTGGTGTAGGGGGTACACCTATTCTTGATTTTTTGGAGATGTTAAGTGAGATGGAGTAGGTGTGACCAAATACATCAATGGTATCTCTTATGGTATAGATGGAATATTGGATGGATTTTCAATTGGCATAAATGAATTTAGAGGACTTTGGTTCTCTATCATCACATTGATCATTTCCACAAACTCATGAGAAGATGCATTTGCATTTGGATAAGTCATGGTTACCTCATCAACTTGTCCAAGGTGATCTGCTTGACCCCTATGTTTTGGGTGTGCATCATAAATGCTATCAATGGGTGGTGACTTGGTAGGAGGATGACCTAGATCCATGATCGAATAAATGATACGCATGGATGTAACATTGGGTATTATGCACTCATCATGTTTTGGGTAGGTCAATTGAATTGTGTCCTCAAGCATGATATGATTTGATTCATTTGTATCAACTATAGGCTCCTACTTTTTAGTAGGAGTGGAAAGGTATTATGCAGATGGATTGTTGGTAGTTGTGGGAGCCTCTATATCTGGTTATTTTGACTCTTATTTGCCTGAAGAAATAGAGGATGGTACTAGTGATGGTGAAGGTAGCTTCATGACTAACTACAGGGTTGAATCTAGACTCTAGATAAGGTCATTAGGTTAAGTGTCCAAGTGCATGGGTGATGCAATAGGATCCTATGGATGATATACCTGTTTATAATACTTTAAGGGGTCTGGATCGGTAGGCACCACATAGAATTTACCTTCATCAATGTATTTAATGCATTGATGCACTATACATGGAACACATTCCATAACTCTTATCCATGGCCTTCCAAGCAGTATATTGTACTGTATTGAACCCTCTAGAATGTAGAACAATGCAGGCATAATATTTTATCCAACTTCAACAAGTAGGATTATTGTGCTCCCAATGGAGGATAACGCATTGTTAAATGCTTATAAGGTGAATATGGATGTTGCAATGTGTGAGGATGGAAGGTTGATATGTTTTAGTGTAGTTGTGGTAATAATATTTATTGAGGAGTCTATGTCAACCAATACTTATTTATAAGGGATACTATTGATACTTGCGATGATGTGCAAAGCATGATCTGGTAAATTGGTAGGCATAGGTTTGACCTCATGATTTTGAAATGATATAACAGGATTCTTATGCATTTTTATGTATCCCACAAATTTGGTGAAAGAATTAGAGTCACGAGGTTGTACCTCTATGGAATCCAAGATCCTCATGAAAATGTTTTGAGGACTATAGTAGAAGCTCACTCATGGTCATATTGGCTAATGGTGCATGCGAACTCCACACAGGCCTACTCTAGATTGCTAACACTTGTTGGATGGGAGTTTTGGATGGTGAAGACCACTACGTAGAGGGAGTGTAGACCTCCCTACTAGGCCCCTTGGTAGACCTATTATATCTGGTTTGGGTTTGGGATTGGTGTTGGCTAACCAAATGATCCACTTGATCATGTGGATAACCCATTGGTGTTCTCTTGGCAGAGGTACCTTGGTGGTCGGGTCCTCTGAGTGAGGAGTTGACCTCACGATGACTTTCAGGGCATCGTGCAGGAATGATGAGATCCTAAGGAGAATAGCGAAGGTGACTACTATCAGGGCATTGTGCAGGAATGAGAAGATTCTCATACCTATAATGGCAATGCTCAATGCCTCTCCTTAAGTTTTTTGCTTTGTTGGCTCATGATTGAGCTCAACTATGCATAGTTGTCATTATGTTCTTACTACTCCCTCCAATATAATCTTCACTTAAGACGCCATTGAAAATGGCTTTCTCTTTGAGAACATGGCAAAAATTAATTTCGCCAAGGTGAGGCCCAAAATGTGCTTTCACCATGATTTTCACCTAGGATGTGTTGTTGCCATGAATTTCTCCTGAAAATGGATATCACCATGATTTTTTACACTTTCACCCAAAAAGGAATTTTTACAAGAAAATATACTATCACCTTCCCAATATTAAATATTTTACCTGAAAATGGTATTTCGCTCAGAGTGTTACTTGAAAATAGATTTCACTGAGCAAAAATTTTTGCGAACTTGGGAAAAAATTTAAACTAAATTTTAGTGTGGAAAAAATGGCAATATTTCTAGTGGCTTGCAGGGTATTCAGCTTACCTGAATGCAATTGATCCCAGGACCTTTATCAATTGGGCTTAATCTCACCATCGTTGGCTATGTTGGATTGTCTACTACTTGCAAAAATATCTTCATGCCCTTTGATATGCGAACATGTAGTTTCATATACCACGACGAATTTAGCCCAAGCATCAATATTGATCATCTGATGAGTTTGGAGTGTATCAACAATGTATCAAAAGGTCTAAAACTGCTCCAATTCAATGTAGTTGACCCTTTGTCTAAGCTCTAGAAAACTAGACTTGATGTGAGTAAGCTTCTTCATCAATGTTAACACATGCTCTTTGGTGATGGGATCTTCCTAGTCATCAATATCTGAAGTGTCATTCTCAAAAATAGCCCATACTGCATCCATGTCTTTCTTCAATAGAATATTCTCTTGATCATCAGTAAAACTAGGGAATCGATTACTTGCTACAATCTCAAAATAGACCAGCAAAATGTGCCTCTATTGTTCAAACATATCTAGCAGCTTTCAAGCTTCTTTGATCAGATCCAACCTAGAAAAATAAGTCTACAATGTTATCTTGGCATTTACCCAAGCTTAGGCCTTGTCACTCACTGTTCAAAAATTAAACTCCATTTTACCCATTGTTTGGATCTGCATCACCATTTATAGTATTTTTTCAAGGCCCTCTTATAAATACTCAACTAGATACAAGTTGTACGAAACCACCTACCACACCTCCTAAAGGAACATGAGAAATAATGTTGCTTTTGACACCATTGTTGAAAAATTGGTAATCATATAACTACGAGTCTCCTTGACTTTTTCCTTCATGAGAGCTACCGATTGTGCTAAATTTTCTACCAATTGATCTTGTATACTCTAAATTTGGTTCTTCAAGGTTTACACTGTTTGCTCTACTTCTTGTCATGTTGCTTGATTTTTTTTGACCGTTTGATTGTATCCTTCAATTTCATCCTCCAATATTATCTCTTTCTATTGCCATTACTAATATTATGATTGTGTAGTGTCCATTCAGGCCTTCTACTTAGCTAAAGAATCTTCTAGTTCTTCTATATTTGCTTCATATTGGAAGAAATGATCCTTGAAATGTTTACCATGCAAGTAGATCAAACTCATTTCCACTTGTATGTTGCCCATTTCCTCAGTTGTATCAATTTTCATGAGGTATTTAGTGATGAACTGATATGAATAATAATTCAAAATCATTTCTTCTTGGAATTTTTGAACCTGAGGGACCATATTCATAGTGTGCGCCTCCATAGCCTCCAGATAAAAAGTCACCTTCTTCACTGTCTTAACCAGGACTTGCATGTCCTTCTATTTTAAGTTTTTCAACCATAGTGAGGAAATTTATTTTTCTCGGCTAATATTCTTTGCTATGGGATGCTCTAGTAGAAGTTCCATTTTTGAATCTAGTAGCTCATGTGATACAAAAATTAGATAAAACAAGAAGAGAGCTTGTTGAGGGTTTGGCTCAATAGAGGGAGCAAAAATGGAAGACACTACAATTACAATTACCCTTGGAGGGGCTTGCATACTTATATCAACAATGGTATTGTTAGGGGTGGAAGATGAAATGGAGGATAATGGAAGGTAAAATGAATTAGGTGTAGATGCAAATGAACTAAAATATAAATAAATGGATAGAACAGAAGAAATAATAGGAACATTGGTGGCCTACAACTATGAAATGGAGAAGGAAGGAGAATAGGTAGGTATGACAAATAGGAGTGAGGTGGAAGTAAAAATTATAGTATGAGAGGAAGTGATCACAAGATGCTTGTTATTGAGAGAATAAGAAATAAAATGCGTACTTGTAGTCTTTGACATCATTTGAGCCAACAATGAAGGTTGTCGTACCGTTGGATATTTATCTTCCTCGTATTTTACTTCCTCTAGTTCAAGATACACCAACTTCACCATCTTGTTTGGTTGTCCTTGCTAAAATGAAGAGAGTGTCTCCCTAAAACCAAAATGCTCCACCAAAAGTGAAGAAAGAGGGTTTGTTCTTGGAGAAAAAACTGTACCACTTCTAGGATTTTTTATAATATTCAAGAAAAATAGCCTTATATCTACACTCATTTTTCTAAGTGAAATTTTTTCTTAGGGTGGTAGGTGTTACTATTATTCTTTGATAATTGGATCCTCTTCAATCAATAATTTCTCTTATCTTGCTGCGATGTCTTCATTGTCAGGACATTGAATACTTTGAGGTAACAGGTCAACGAAAGAGATGGACTAATATTTATCACAATCCTCATCATAAATTTATGAAAAAAATTCATCCATAGCTAATGGGTAAGCTAACCCAATATTCCCTCTATGAACTCTCATGATCGATCAGTTGGTAATATTCTCATCAGACCATTTGGGTAGTTTAGCTTTCATATGATTAAACAAATTCTTAGGAGGAACCTACTTCAAAATATTTAAGGGATCATACTTGACTTCTATTTCATAGAAATCATGCCAAGGGAGAAGCGGCATAATTTTTTGAATATGCCACTTAAGATAGTGTCCCTTAGGATTGTTCCTATGCTATAAGATATCTCCTTTGGGGTAACAATAAAAATTCTTGGCCTGGATAAAATTTCCAAAAATACCTAAAGGATCATATCACAATCATTAGGGAAGCTCAATTAACCCATGGTTGTACAATGTTTCATCAATCAACTCATTTTGCATGCATTGAGTCACTTCGATGTCATCAAAGCAAAAAGGCATGGTGCATGTGGACGGATTTCTCCTGCTTGACCCATATGTATCATTGGTAAAGTCATTCTACCAGGCTACTTACAATTCAAATATATTCTCTATGGTAATGTACATTAAAATAAAGGGCTTTTTAGAGAAACCAAAAATTTTAACAACTCCTTGCATCAGCAAAAATACATCACCTTTTTATTTTCCAAAAATTTCCTCCTTCATCACTTTCAACACTCTATCATACATACCGTAAATGAGTTCAAGGGCAAGTCCCAAATTAAAATTGATTAAAATTATAGTAGGATTCCTTCTTCAAAAAAATTTGGGTCCATGAATAAACCAACAATATTCTGCTTGCTTCATCTATTTTCTTCACCGCTACAAAGGAAAAATGATGATATATATACTAAAAAAATACCAGACCAAAAAAGCATGCCTGAAGGTGTTGTGTTCCCCATTCTGCACTTTCACCAGCTAAGTGTGAATCCTTTGAGCTACAAAATCCACCCAATCAAACAAAATCAAATTTGTGTCCGCCTTCATGGTAGTTGGGGAGTAGAACTCAACCTATGAAATGCATTGTGCAAGCAAATCTTACCACTTATATACTGTGGAATCTGCGGGTAGTCCATGCTAATAGCAAAAATAGGTTTGGGCTCTTAAAATATTATAGCAACTTTGGTAGAGTTGGCAATTATCTAGACTGAGGTAATTTTAGTAATTGATTTGCCATGAATTGTCGCATGGGCTCTGTATACTGGTATCTTTCCTCCTACTCTACAAGATTGAGCTTATTAAAAATGATATTAGAAGGATATCTCATGCCACAAGCGAAATCTTCTTGGATAGATTTGGCTGAAATGTTGAACATCCTATCTCTGTGGGTGTTTCAAATAGCTCTCATAGAAGAGTCATAAAACTGAGCAATTTCCCTCACTAACACTAGGAATTCATGCACTGACATACAAAGATACCAATAAATATGATAATAAAACTCTGTGGTGCACAAAATTTTAGTGGATACCCTCTAAAGAGTAAATTCAACATCTTGTCACAATTTATCCACGCATTTGTTCTTGATTACACAGTTGCTGATTTTTACCAGTTGATCATAATAAGGTGTCAGTTCTTCTTCTTCATCCTTTTTGACTTCTCATTGCTTCTTTCATATATCAGCCTTATTCTAGACCATATCCTTCTTGGCTTCTATGGGATTCATTTCCATATTCAACCTTCTTTCTCTAACACACTATAATAATTCTATACCTTCAAGCAATGATTCAATAAACAAGAACTCTACAATTTTTTTTAATTATTCAGCTAAAGTGTTCACCCTTTTATAGATTTTCGACCATACTTACTAGATTTAATGCATGTGGTAAACCTACTAAATTTAGGATGAATGTACACCCAAGTATCAGGGCATGTCACACTTACACATGATTCCAACTATTTCACCCATATCTTTTTCGAGCGTTGTAAGAGGTTATTTTATTTTTTCTTTTTTGGGTGCGTAACTTGTCATTAATGGTTGTCCTTGGAAATATGATTACATATTTGTTTCCCTCAAACTGTGTGATAAACACTTATTTTTTCTGATGTGGAGCACCAAAAATACCTTTTTTCTAGCTTCGTTGGTGGAAAAGCCATGCATCTGGGAGTTTCATTCAAAAACAAGGTGAAAAGCATTTTCACTCACTGACACTGAAAATGGCTTTCACCAACTCGAGCACCCAAGAAGCATGTAAGAGGAAATATCTCTTTCCAACATGGTTAAAAATCAAAAATACTCTTTGGCGGTGCAAATATGAGTTTCGCTCAAAAAAAAGAAAAAAATAAGATATACATGGGTGAAATCTTTGTTTTGAGCAAAGTTGTTTTTTGTTTTATAAATTTTACTAGTGTTTTCGCTAACTTGACTACCAACATTGCTTTTTGATGGTTCAAATATTAAAAATAGGCACGATTTAACTCCATGCATCGAAATAACAAAACTTTTAAATTATGCATGTGTTTTCACTGATTTTAAGCTCCGAAAATACCTTTTAATGTGATGCAAGAGCATCCAGTAGTGTAAGGGAAATCCTACAACACCAAAAAGAAGAATTTGCATTTTCTCTTTCAGTTGTAGGTTTCTTTAGTTGTTTTACAGTCCATGATGACCCTTAAGAGGTGTAAGTCAGTTAGAAGTCAAAAAAGGTGAAAATCGGGAAGTGACCATTTTTAGGAAATCAACCTAAATGGACACCTATGGACTTGAAAATTTACCCAAAGGAGGGGAATTAAAAAATTATATTTATGGTGAAAGAATCACCCTAATACCCTGAACGATTTGAGAGATATTAAAGTTTTTATCCTGAGAAAATTCTCTAGCATAACTTAAAAATAAAATTTAAAGACTCTAGAGGCACTATAGAGGGATGAAAATGGATGAAATGCATGTTCCATATTTTTTCCACTATAGATATCTTACCAATATTTCCAACAATATATTACAATAGTCAATTGGATCAACGAGTTAAATGTTATGGCTTCGAGAAGATGTGCGACCAAAATTCAATTTTCAATGATCAATGAGTTAAATGATTTTTGATGGAAAAATTATTTTTTTATTTTTGCAAATAGGATTTTCACTAGAAAATATGATTTTCGCTAGCAAAAATTATTTTCACTAACAAAGACACCCTTTCTAGTGAAAATATACCTTGGATTTTCCTTCATTTCTTTACTGATAATAGACCTTCATATGAAGACCATCGACTGGAATCGATAGAACACGACCTTCCATATCCTACAAATAGAATGAATTAAATTTATTACTATTGGTGATCTAGAAGGAACCTTCCCATATTACCTCGAATTTATGATGATTTCTTGGCTTGGCTTTATTTCCATTCCATTTAAACACAAGATCACAAACACTAAAAGATTTATCTAAATTTTTCTTACTGAACTAATTCTTAGTCCCCTGGATATGCTTTATGAATGCAGTATATGCTTTCTCTCTTTCCTCTTCCAACTGCAAGAGCTGAGACAACTTTGTACTCATAGGATCGAACTCTCCCTCTTCAGTGTCAAGAAAGTGTAAGTATTGGAGCACCAATAACTCTATATGGATAGGCAAAACTACTTATTTTCCATACACCAATGAGTATGTAAATATTTTTATAGATTTCTTAATTGAGATGCGATCAACCCATAGAGCTTGATTCAGGATAAAATGCCAACTTCGCTTATTATCTTCTAGAGTTCTCGTTAAAACCCATAGAATATTTTTATTCGTTGACTCAGCAAAAACATTTCCCTATGGATAATAATTGGACAACCTTTTAAATATTCCATCCTTGCTTGCAAATTCACTAATTTTTGCTCCAATAAATGGAGTCTCATTATTTGTCACAATGGCATCTGATACACCAAAACATGTTATCAATACCTCTAGGAAAGAAATGTCAACTTATTGATATGCTTTCTTAGTTGGCACTGCTTCTACCCACTGGTTGAAATAGTTAGTGGTTGTTAAGATATATTTATGTCTAGCATATGAATTAGGATCAATAACCCCAATAAAATCTAAGCCCCATTCTTGAAACAGTGCTTCTACTAGAATTGGGTGAAGAGGCAAGGAAGCATTTCTACTTCAACCAACATGTCTTTGGTATTTATAATTTTTTTGCCTGACCTTAAATGCATTAGAAAAGAGATTAGGCCAATAGTAATCCATATTTGTGAATTTTAGAGCCATGGGTCTACCTGCATAATGTCCTCTTGATAATCCAAAATGGAATTCCTCTAAGATATTATGTTTCTTTGTCTCTTTAACACATCTCAAAAGAACTCCATAAGTTTTCTTGTGGAATAGTCCATTTGTCAACATGACATATCTATAGGCTTGCAACCTAAACCTTCTTCTTTGTGAAACATTAATATGATAAGGACACCTTCCTATATTGAAGTATTCGACAAGGTCTTATATCCAATCTCAGTTAATTTCATGTTGATTAGTAAGATTACTTTTTTGTACTAGACCTTCAAACTGGCATGCTATTTTTTTAGAAGTAGCACTCCTCACAATATCTTAACATAGTGCTCAACCATGAACCAACTTGTTCAGTTGAATCTCGATTCTTGGATCTTGGAGACCCAACCATATCTCTTATATACAAGTTCTTCCTAGATAATGAAACTCCAGATATCAGGATGTACAATATGAACTATCATTTTTCTTTGTGAAATAAAATGTCAAAACTTCTTCAAATATTTCATTACTGCATACACTTGATTTTTAATGAAGTTATGTTTTTCTTCATGCGGTTGAATCACTTGACTCAAAAATGCAATAGGCCATTCATATCCATCTTCTCCCTTCTATGTAAGGAAAAACACAACTTTCTTGCTCACTGATAACATAGAGGATGAAATCCTTAAAATAATTAGGATTCACTAAGATATGAGCTTGACCAATCCTCTCCTTAATATATCTGAATGCTTCATTTATTTTCTCTATCTATTTGAAATCAATACTATTTTTTAGGAGTTCAGTCATTGGCTTCACTACTTGAGCAAATTCTAAAATAAACTTCCTAACGAAGTTGATTTGGTCAAAGAAATATTGTAAACTTTTCTTTTTAACCAATAATGGAAGTTTTAAGAGAGATTTAGCTCTAGCTAGGTCAACAACTAACCCATTATTATAAATCACATGGCCTAGGAGATTTCCTTATTTTATCTCAAAGATAGAATTCTTTGGGTTGATGGATACCCCAAATTATTGGCACTTCTCAAATACCTATCATAAATGTAAACCATGTTCCTCCATTTGATGGGAGAAAACTATCATATCATCCAAATAAATTACAATGATTAGGTTTTAGTAACTCACCAAAATTTAAGTCCATTGATCTATGAAATGTCGCTCCAACATTTGAGAGACTAAAAGCCATCCGTTGGTAAGCAAATATTCCCCACTTTATGGTGAATACCATTTTGTATTAGTCTCTATATTTGATCTAGATTTGATTATACCCAGATAATCCATCTAGCATAGAAAATACTTGCGCTCCTGCAACCACATGGAGGATCTAATATATCTATGGTAAAGGATAATGGTTCTTTAGAGAAGATTTATTAATATTACAAAAATCAATGCATAAGTGAATGTCTCCATTCTTCTTCCGTACAGGGACCAAATTTGCTACCTAGAAAGAGTGCTTGATAGGATAAATGATCTTTTCTTCGATCATATTCAAGAGTTCTACCTTCATAAGGATATTTATTTTGGGGTTGACTGGCCTTTACTTTTATCTGAAAGGTTTTACTCCTTCCTATAGTTCAATTGTATGCTGGATAACATTCTTGTCGTACCCTTTGAGGTCTTGATAACTCCAAGCAAAAATGTCTAGGAATTCTTGGCACAGTTTCATGATTTTCTCAAATTCTTTAGGTGTGCAATTAGTTCCAACCTTGATTGATTTTCTAGGTTCTAAATGTAATTATTTGAACTCATTTTTGTCAAACTTGATGTTATTCTTTATTTTTCTATTATTTATATCAAGTAGACTTTTGAGTGAAATAAGTTATTTTGGGATGTGATTATTTTTCAATTGGATCAATCGCTTAGATTCTTCTTCATCAAATGTTCTCCATTCAATACTGCTAGCTTCATTTATCAAGAAATTCACAATCTTCTCATTATTATTGAACACCGACCAATGAATATACTTATCAAATACTAAAATACTGTAAACAAGTTGCATAGTCTTTGGTTTTTGCATCATGTGTTCAACTAGGAAAAACCTAGCACTAGTGGACACCAAGAGATCAACATGATTATTTCATTCTCATGAAATTGCTTGGATATTTAACATCGTGTAGGCTTAAAATAGGTCCCAGAGTTTATTGTGATACACCTTCAAATAGTGCTATTTGGATACACACTTGTTAGTCATTTTATTAAAAATCAACTCTAAATCTCCAAAAATCTAGAGTTGTTTGATCTCGAGTTTCTCTACTTTCTTCAAACCTACCCACAATGCTTCATACTTGACATAATTATTTGTACAACTCCATGTCTATTGATATGAATATGTATTTTGTCTACCAGAAGGGGAGATGAAGACAATCCTTGCTCTGATACCATTTTTAAATCTTGCAATATCAAAAAAGAGTTTCCACAATTGATATGAGGTAGGATATCCATCATTGGATACCTTCACTTCCACCTTGTCAGACTTGGTAATGGCATAGCAACCAATATTAGTTTCAATCATTGCATTGAAATTATTCATGCAGAATTCATCTTCTTTGTAAAGTTCACTAGAGCTTCTTCCATTAAATCTAACTATTCCATCTCTTTGATCATCAAAGTAGTTGAATCCATGGGCTTTTTTTCATAATCGGTCCTTTCTATATAAAATGTGGAAGGTTTCTCATTATACATCCAAATTATTTTTCCTTTGAAAATAATCTCCAGATGAGAATAATATAGAGAAACATAGCCTCCCATATTGTCAGTGAATTCTCTCGAGAGGCACATACTAAATTATAGTTCCAAATCAACCTTGACCATCTCTTGGATCATAGATATTTGAGGTATTTTATGAAATACAATTGGGATATATTTAATAACACCCACTATTTTTATAGGACTTCCATCCAAATGTAGAACTCCTATGTTGCTTCTGGTATACTCCATACACATAATCTCGCAAACGACTTTCAACATGATAGTCATCGTAGCACCAGATTCAATCATGCAGTTATGCTCAATATAACCCTCCATTTTGAGAGAGAAGTAAAATGGTGGTGGTTTATTATTTCCAGTAGCCAAAGTTGTAAGTGTTTGAGATAACATAGTTTGAGTAGGATTTTTTTTTTTATCTTTAACATACTTCAAATATTCTTGCAATGAATCATTCCATGGAATTGCAAAGCATTATCAAGACTAACCTTCACAGGAATTTTCTTTAATTCTTCAACAATGTTGTACGTGGATGAACTAGACTCTCTTCCTTCATTAGCAATCTCATACTTACTATGATATTGTTGCATGGCTTCCACCCTCTAACGCTTGGTCAAAGATAGGTATTTAATGTGTTCCTTTACCTATTCCTTCATATCAGCTTGAATTTGTGATGTTAATGCCTTCATTTGAGATATTATTTATTTTTCTTGAGCGAGCAAGATATATTTTAGGAGAACAAGTTATTTCTACTTAGGTTCTAAGCCAAGTACCTTAACATGTGCTTGTCTCTTTTAATTCTACATCTTCAGCTCATTAGGTACCTTTAGGGGCTCCATCGTGGTTGGGTCCATTGTGACCAACTTTTTTTAAGCTCTCATGAGAACTAAAACTTATTCTATAGAAGGGATCATAAATTTATGATATGTTTCTCTAATCATGTTGATTTGACCACTGAAAGAGTTGTCTTCCAAAATTTATACATAGTTAAAATGAACCATGCAATTTTACTCACCATGCAAATCATTTTAGTTAGAACACTAGTACGTTTTGTCTGATGGATCAACTTCTTTATTTGTCAATGCAATTGCATTTCTTTTAGGTATATTGCTAGTCAAATTTGCTTGCTCTCTAGTGATTGGTGGGGGTTGAAACATTTTAGGCTGTAAAATTATCTCAGTTTGGATTTTCTTCAAGGTTGTGATATTATTTGACATCATTCTCATTGCTGAATGTATTGATTGTATCTCTTGTAGTATCTTCAATTGAGGATTATGATTTGAGGGTGCTAGAGGAGCTAGTAATGGTAGTGGTATTAGTGGAGATAAAAATACTAGGAATGAAACTAGAGTAGGTGGTTGTGCAATAGAAAGGGTATGCAATTATAGGATAGAAACTATCAAGGTTTGAGAGGCACTAGGATTCCATGATGAAACTAGATACATGGGGGACATTGGTAAATATTTAGAAGATGCGTTGGGATATAAATGTTGTGGGAGATCTAGAAAGATCGACATCATCTTTTTTTGTGGGATCTTACCAATAGCAATCAAATCATATTCAACCTTTTGTGCTTGGGAGTACAATGTTGGAAATGTATCAACATTGGATAAATGGATTACCATGCTAATATCAAAATTAAAGGCTTGGAGATAGTAAAATATAACATATTTGGGAGTCGATCGAAGACTATTAGGCACTCTCTACCAAGTTTGAGTGAACCTAACATTGAAGTCAATAATTTCCTCCTATGGATACCTCTGAATATTAGTGAATTTATGCAACAAAAAAAAATTATCTACTTGTTCATTGAAGCCTTTTATCATTAACTCATACAACTGGTCCCATGTGGTAATAGTGGCAGGTGGTAAGGACCGGTACCAATAAAGCAACTTCCCTCTGAGAGAGCATGAGAAATCTGACCATGACATATTTGTCTATGATGCTATGGATAGTTACCAAAGAAACCACATATTGAACATGCTCATAAGTTGTGTTTCCCATACCATCATAAGTAGGCAAAGCCTTTAATGTTGCTTTCAGGATCAGATTTTGAGATTACACATTCAAAGCTTTGGAATGATCCCATGCTATAAAATATCTTGGTGTATTTTTAGCCATTTGAACAATAGAATTTTCTTGGGGAGGAAAGTGGTAGTGCTAAAGGGAATTGAAGAAATGGAAAACACACCAACTACCTGTGAAGACATTACAATTGATGGGATAGTTAGAGTGCTTAATCTAGGATGTTCACCCAAGACTTGGGTGTCAAGCTCAAAAAATTCAACAAGATTTTTTGAATTTTTTGCCTTTGATCTCATGATCATGAAGTAATTTTTTTTCCAACTTCACGTTCGGAGGCTCCTAGGTAAAACTGGGTTTCCAATTATTCTAATTAAACAACAAAATATGAACATCAAATATTAATACTACTTAAGTTGGACTTTTCAAGTCTCATTGGGTGTTCCAAAAACTATTGTTCAAGAGTCTGCCCTAGGATAAAATGTATGTATGTGCCCTAGACCTGACCAACATTGAAAGGTTGAAGGAAAAGAATATCCTTCAGGCCAATCTCCAGATGGGGATGGTCCCCTTTCTACTCTAAAAACTGGTTTAAATATCAGGGAGAAAATTAATAGAAAGGAAGGAAAATATGGCTGTAAGCCGAAGAGATAATGCGGGAATGAATTAACAACAAGATTAAAAATCCAGTCTAAATTAATAGCATTCAATGAAAGGACATAATAGAAACTGAACTTGGATCATTTTGAGAAACAAGTATCAATCCTCTGTAAATATTACAAGAAGGATCAATCCTTTGTTATATATATTTTAGTCTATTTTAGTAGATATAAATCTACCAAAAACCACTCTATATTTGACCAAAAAATATCAATCCTTTGTTCTATTTACTAATATTAAAAAAATGATTAAAATAATTTAATCACTATGGAATGCTAATATCAATAGTGATTAAATTTAATATAATTATATAAAAGAACTACATAATAATATGTAGTATGAATATTAGTAAATAGAACAATATCAATAGTAGTTAAAATATATAAAATATATTATTGACTATAGTGGTCATAACGAACTATTATTTTAATCACATAATGATCATAAAAATAAATATCATCTTCCTTTTGGTCAAGAGTTTTCCCTATGATAAAATGTATGCATGTGCCTTAGACCCCACCAACATTGAAAGGCTGAAGGAAAGAAATGTCCTTCAGGCCAATCTCCATAGGGGGCTGGTTCCCTTGCTACTCTAAAAACTAGTATAAATATTAGGAAGAGAAATTAACAAAAAGGAAGGTAAATATGATTGTAAGCCAAAGAGATAATGTGAGAATGAATTAAAAGCAAGATTAACAATCCAGTTTAAATTAACAACATTCAATGAATGGACATAATAGAAACTAGACTCAGATCATTTTTAAAGCATGACTTCCAATAGAATTCCAGTATTCATTCACCATTGAAAACTAAACCCAAAATCAACATTTTAATATACCAATAATGATATAAATCAAAGAGAATTGTAGATCATAAAGTATAAACATACATAAAAATGATCAAAAACTTAGAGCCAAATAGTCCTTGAATTGAAGCACATGTTAAACTCAAAATCAAACATCTATATTTTTTTTCATCATGTTTTCTAGTATTTATAGAGGATTTCACCTGTAAAATTTAATGATCATTAAATAAAATGATGGTCAGTCAAATACTGGTCGATAAAAATTTATTCCTTCATAGTAGCAATGAACCAATCTGGTGGTACATTGGGAAACAACGAGCAATTTCGATAGGTGGCATATCGAGACTTAACAGGAATCATCGGATAAATTTTTATCTTCATATCAGTGCCTCAAAAATTAGCATTCACCATAGTGGATGACGCATGGGAATCATATGTATCATAATATAGTCAAGAGCAAAGTGGACATCATTTAATTTCAGCAATCTTCTGGTTAACCATCGAATATGATCTTCATTAGTAATAACTCTAGAAACATTAATTGCTTTGCCCCAAAAATTGAAATTTTCATCCTTGAAATTACCCCCAAAATAATATTCTCTCAAGACACAATAAAAAATGGCTCTCGCTTGGAGAACATGAAAAAAATTAATTTTGCCAAGGTGAGGCCCGAAATGTGCTTCCACCATGATTTTCACCTAGGATGTGCTTTTGCCATGAATTTTGCCCGAAAATGGATTTCACCATGATTTTTCCCAGTTATGCCTGAAAAGAGATTTTCACCAAAAAAAAAATTGTCATCTACCTGATCCTAAATATTTTGCCCAAAAATGGTATTTCACTCAAAGCGTTACCCAAAAGTAGATTTCTCTGAGCAAAACTTATTGCACACTGAGGAAAAATTTTAAACTAAATTTTAGTGTGGCAAAAATGCCAACACTTCCTTTATTAAATATAATTTCGTCTATTTCAATAGATTTAAATTTATAAAAAACTGAGGTATCTTTGAGCAACAAGGATCAATCCTCTGTAAAGATTACAAGAAGTGATATTCTCACCTTTACCATTGTAAATCCTCTAATATCTATAGTTTTTAAATTACAAAATATATTATTTATCATAATTATATTTGATAATTATGAACTCTAAAGAAATTATTAGAGTTTATTTCAAAGCCAAGGTTCTTTACTTATATTACATAAATTATATTAGGTAAATATTAAGGTTAGTATAATATATTAACTTCAAAATTTAATATTTTATATTATTTATCATTTGATCATATCTAGAATTTCTTTAAGCACCATAGAGATACCTAAATAAATGATTATGTTAAATGATTATGAGAAGGTAAGGTGCCCATTAGACCCCTTAGTAGGATTAAGGTCATTACCAGCTTATTGATGGTAATAAATTTAATCAAAATATAATATTAAATTTGATATGAAATTTATTAACTCCTTATTACTCCTACTTCAAAATATAATCATCACCTTGTATTTTTATCTTTTGTTCAAGGAGATATATATTTTAAATCTATTTTGAAATAGGAGTCATAAGGAGTTAATAAATTTCATATCAAATTTATTATTATATTTTCATTAAATTCATTACCATCTATAAGTTGGTCATGACCTTGATCCTAATAAGGGGTCTAATGGACACCTTACCTTCCCATAATCATTTAACATAAACATTTATGTAGGCATCTCTATGGTGTTTGAAGAAATTATAGATATGATCAAATTAAAAAAAGGATGTTCCTCTAATTCAACTAATATATTATATAAGTAGATATATTCATCCTGCCTAATAATGATGAAGTATCATAATATTAATAACCATTTATTCAACTCATATTAATTATGAGGTTATTCTCATCTTTACCCATGATGAATATATCCTCCTCTTCCCTGCATAGGGGTGACCTAGGTGTTCTATGGGATGGTCCTGGTTGATTAATATTTATGTTCTCTGGATATCTCTTGATCTTCAGTTTGTTGCTCAAATTGGTTGTTCTTCCTAGTGTGATAGGGATTTCTATTTTCTCAACTTTCAATTTTATCTGGTGGTTTTTGGAACCCCAAGTAGTTTTCAATTTGAATTTTTTTGGGTGGGATTCAAACCAGTGATAGGATATTACATTTGATGCAAAATTTTTGAGCACGGTGTTGCAAGAAGGTTGTCATTGTTGTCAACATAGGCATTTAGATCCAAGGATGCAGTGGGTAGACAGATCAGAAGTCATTCAGATGCAGAAGATAGAAAAAATTCGAAGAAAAAGACAAGTTAGAAAACTGTCGCGATATCGCGACATGTTTTCTGTCGTGATTTCGCGACAAGTCGGAGGAGAGAGAAAGCACAATCGAAAATGTCACGATATCGCGACAAGTCGGAGGAGAGAGAAGGCGCAATCGAAAATGTCACGATATCGCGACAAGTCGGAGGAGAGAGAAGGCGCAATCAAAAATGTCACGATATCGCGACAAGTCGGAGGAGAGAGAAGGCGCAATCAAAAATGTCATGATTTCGCGACAAGTCGGAGGAGAGAGAAGGCGCAATTGAAAATGTCACGATATCGCGACAAGTCGGAAGAGAGAGAAGGCGCAATCAAAAATGTCACGATTTCGTGACAAGTCGAAAGACAGAGAAGGCGCAAGGCAAACTGTCACGATTTCGCGACATGTCGGAGGCCAAGAAGCTAAGTTGAGAAACTGTAGCGATTTCGCTACATGTTGAATTTTCACGGGCAGAAGCAGGGAGAAAGTGTTAAGTAAAAAGGATGTAGCGATTTCGCTACGAGTTGCAAAGGCGCAAAGTAAAGGTGTAGCGATTTCGCTACGAGTTGCAAAGGCACAAAGTAAAGGTGTAGCGATTTTGCTACGGGTAAAAGTTGTGCAAAACAAAGGTGTAGCGATTTTGCTACAAGGTGAAAATACTCAACACGAAGGTGTAGCGATTTCGCTACAGGTCTAAAGGGCAGAACTCAAAGGTGCAGCGATTATGCTTCAAGTCGAAAGTGTAAGGCACAAAAGTGTAGCGATTTCGCTACGAGTCAATATTTCATGGGTAAAAGCAAAGTTGAAAGCACAAGGCACTAAGTTGTAGCGATTTCGCTACTGAATGAAGCACAAAATGTACGGAAGCCGAAAGCGTCGCGATTTCATGACAAAGATGAAGATGACGCCAGCGAAAGCTGAAAGTGTCACGATTTCATGACAGGTTGCAAGAAAAGGCGCCAAAAGCCGGAAGCGTCGTGATTTCATGACAAGAATGAGGATGACGTCAGCAAAAGCTGAAAGTGTCACGATTTCACGACAGGATGCAAGAAAAGCTGCTGGAAGCCGGAAGCGTCACGATTTCGTGACAAGAATGAGGATGACGTCAGCAACTGATCAAAGTGTCACGATTTCATGACAAGAATGGAAGTGAAGCATTCGAAGGCCAAAAGGGTCACGATTTCGTGACGACAAAGTCAAGGAGGCGTACGGCCACAAAAAGTGTCGCGATATCGCGACGTGTTGCTATTTCACGGAAATAAGCTACAGGAAGGAGAAGAAGGTGGCAGAGGAGTTTGAGGCCGACAAGTTTGAATCGAGGCCGACGATTTTTAGGGTTTGAAGCCGACATTGTCAAGGGTTTTACAATGGACGTCTTTAGGGTTTCAAAGCCGACATTTGCTAGGGTTTTACAGCGGACATCCTTAAGGTTTTAAAGCCGACATTTGCTAGGGTTTTACAATGGACGTCTTTAGGGTTTCAAAGCCGACATTTGCTAGGGTTTTACAGTGGACGTCTTTAGGGTTTCAAAGCCGACATTTGCTAGGGTTTTACGATGGGCGTTTTAGGGTTTGCAGCCGACAATCACAAAGTTTAAGCAGCCAAAAAAATTCTAGGGTTTGACGTTGACATCATTAGGGTTTGCAGCCGACGTCTTTGATTTACAGCCGAATATGTTTGATGTTGAATTCTCTTCTATAAAAAGGGGGTTGTTGCGAGGTTAAAGTAAAGCGAGAAGTGTGAAATGTGCGAAACAAGTTCGCGTCAAGCAGAGAGCAAGTCGTTTCGATCCAGAGAGTGAGCAAAGTGATAGTTCTTTGGAGTTGCAGTAAAGAGAGCGTAGCAATGAGATAATGTGCGAGTGCGAGGAGCGTGATTGCATGAAGTTCGATCAAGAAGAATGCAAAGTCGTAACTCGAATCTGTAGATCGTGATTGCATGAAGTTCAGTCGAGTAGAGTGCAAAGTCGTAGTTCGGATCTGCAGATCGTGAATGCATGGATGACAGTGCGAAGAGTTTTTACGTAGAAGCAGAATGCAAAAAAATAGCAGACTATAAGGAATAAAGTTTTATTGTATCATTTTGATTATCTTTATTATTCTCCAAGTTGTAGCTTGGTATAAGGGGTTGGTGCCTCTTTCCAGTAGGTGCTGGAAAAATAGGAGTTGGTGCTCCATTCTGTTGAAGCAGATAAAGCTAAGGGGTTGGTGCTCCTTCCAGTTGGTGCTGGTAAAGGATTATGTAAAGTTGTAGCTTTGCATTGACTGGATTTGGATGGTAGTCCAAGCAGTATTTTTGAGGAGTAGCCACATTGGTGAACCTCGTTAAAATTGTTGTGTTATGTGTGATGCTTTCTTGATGCATTTAGTATTCTTTTCATCTGCTTTAAACTGCTGCTGGTTCTAAAATCATATGTTTTAGAAATTTTTAAAGAACACACTGATTCACCCCCCCTCTCAGTGTCATTGTGATTACAACAATTGGTATCAGAGCCAAGTTCCTGAAGAGGCTTAAACAGCTAAGGTGATCTTGGAAGTTACGCAATGGCAAGTGGTGAAGGATTCTCTTCGAACAAAGCACCATTGTTTGATGGGACCAATTATGCGTTCTGGAAAATTAGAATGCAGACATATCTCAGTGCTTTGGGTTTTGACATCTGGGGTGCGGTAGTTAATGGTTACAAAGCTCCTGCCACCGCTCCAACGAACACTGCAGGTAAAAAGGCATTTGAATATGATTCAAAAGCAAGAAATGCTATTATGTGTGGACTAGTTGACAGTGAGCTAGTCAAGGTCATAAACTATGAATCAGCAAAAGATATCTGGGATAAACTAGAGAACATTCATGAAGGAGATGATAGGATCAAGGAGGCCAAACTTCAAGCACATCGAGCTCAATACGAATCTTTAAAGATGGACAATGATGAGAACATTGAGACCTTCATGCAAAGAGTCAATGGGATCACCAATTCAATCGGAGGTCTTGGTGAAGAACTAACCGATGCTGCTATCGTGAAAAAGGTATTGAGATCACTTCCTCCTAGATTTGATTCTAAAGTCTCTGCCATAGAAGAAGCCAAAGATTTAAATCATTTTAGTATGGATGAGATGCATGGTTCTTTGACTGCTTTTGAAATGAGAATAGGAAGATCTAATCCCACAGATAGAGAAGCAGCCTTCAAAGCCTTAAAAGGCAAAAGCACAAAACAAGAATCTAAAGAAGAGAATGATTCAGATGAAATGGAAGCAAATTTTGTAAGAAAGCTGAAGAAAGGAAAAGGAAAATACAAAGGAAAGCTACCTCTTAAATGTTTCAATTGTGGAGGCATTGGACACTTTGCTACCAAATGTCCTTTCAATGACAAGAACAAAGGTGAAGAAACTCAGCATCAAGAAAGAGGTGAATGGAGGAAGAAAACAAACTTCAGAAAAAGCAATTTCAAAAAGAAAAGCTTTATCTCCCGAAATGCAGAATCTTCAGAGGACAGTTCTAGTGAAGACTCTGAAGAAGGAACAGGTGAGGCTCTCTTTATGGCGTTTGAAATAGACGAATCAGAAGAGGCAGAAAACACAGAAAACAGAGAGGGAATGAACTCTGAAGTATCAATTGAAGAAGATGAGGCTGAAGTTGATTTAGAGGGTGAGCTGGTGTCTCGCTCTTATGGAATGGAAATCTGAGAAAAGGAAGAATGAAAAACTGTCAAGGAAACTTAAGGATGCAAATGACATTATAGCCAGTCTAAAGACACAGATAGAAGAATACAAGAAAATGTCCGAAGATCTTGAAATTCAGGTAACCATGAAGATAGATTACTGCTGCAAATTGGAAGAAGAAAATGTTAGTCTCCGAATACAGATACAAGAGCTGGATCAAAAAATCAGCTGTCATTTAAAACGTGAAGAAAGTTCGATGAAGTTGGACAAAATTCTAAGCGATCAAAGATCCACAGGTATCAAATTCGGTCTGGGCTTTACTGAAGGAGAATCATCAAGTGGACCAAAGGCAAGCAATGTTGAAAGTAAAAAGAGTAAAGACAAGAAACAGGCTGTGGAAAGAAAAACAAATCAGGCAAAAGAAAGTTGTAATGCCAGTCCTGAAATAGCAGCTGACAATGATGGCTTTACCAAGGTCATACATCAAAAGAGAAGAAGATCTAAGGCTCCTGCAACAACTTGGCCAAGACCATCTTTCAGGTTTAATCATTATTTCTATGGTTTCTATTTTAAATGTAATGGTTATGGGCATAAAATTGTTGACTGCAAATACAATATAGGCCCAAGAAGTGTCACTAGTAGAAATGCTTTTGCTCCTCTAATGAGTTATGTTGTAGAGTGCTTTAAGTGTCATAACTTTGGGCATATTGCCAGAAATTGTCGTAGTATTTCTGTTTCATATCAATCTCAGAAAAGAAGAACTCAACCGTATAGGGCAAAACAAAATAGAATTTCTTCTGAAGGAAATGTGCAAGACTCTGAAAAGGGGAAATCCCAGCTAGAACCCAACACCACAGTTAAAACAAAATGGCAACAAAAAGAACAGCTCAGGAAAGAACAGGAATCTTTAATAGTGCAGACAGCGTTTAGAGCTCAGAATAAGTATGTACCGTGGATTCTTGACAGTGGTTGCTCAAGTCATATGACAGGTGATAAACAAAAATTTGAAAATCTACAGAAGTATGAGGGTGGTTCGGTGAAGTTCGGCAATAATGGTGGAGCCAAAATAATAGGTAAAGGATCGGTCAAAATTAGTGAAGGGAAAATCAAGTCAGAAGAAGTTTTATATGTGGATGGTTTGAAACATAATCTGTTAAGTGTGAGTCAAATTTGTGATAAAGGACATGAAGTGGTTTTCAAGAAGCAAGGTTGTGAAGTCAGAAAAATAAAAAGCGGGAAATTGATAGCAACCGGCTCAAGGACGTCTGGTAACCTATACACACTCTCAGAATTTTCAGAAGGTATGTGCTTTATTGGACAAGAAGAAGAGAACTGGTTGTGGCATAAGAGACTAGGACACATAAGTTTTGATAATTTGGTGAGAATCAGCTCTAAACAAGCAGTAAGAGATATTCCAACTATTAAGAAACCCTCAAACAATGTTTGTGCTTCATGTCAGAAGGGAAAGCAAACCAGAGTTTCATTTAAAACAAAAGAATATCACACGAGCAGACCCTTGGAACTCATTCATACAGACTTATGCGGACCCATGAGGACTCAAAGTATAAACGGCGACAAATACTTTATGTTGTGTATCGATGATTATTCCAGAATGACATGGATATTCTTCCTAAAAGATAAAATAGAAGCGTTTGAAATGTTCAGAACCTTCAAACAGCTAGTCGAGAATGAAACAGGGAAAAGGATTAAATGCTTGCGATCAGACAGAGGAGGAGAATTCATTTCGAATGAATTTGCAGAATACTATGAAAAATATGGTATCAGGAGACAATATTCAGCAGCCAGAACTCCTCAGCAGAATGGTGTAGTAGAGAGGAAGAACAGAACTATACAGGAAATGGCACGCACCATGCTGGAAGAAAACAAAATAGCAGACAGATTCTAGAAAGAAGCAGTTCACACAGCAGTATACATTCAAAACAGGTATATGTTAAGAACTCGTGAATGCAAAACACCGTATGAGTTGTGGTTTGGTAGAAAAGCAACAACAAAACATCTCAAAGTATTTGGCTGTAAGTGCTACATCAAAAAAACTGATGACAACCTTGGAAAGTTTGAAGATAGAGCAGATGAAGGTGTTTTTGTTGGTTATTCTCCACATAGCAAAGCTTACAAATGCTACAACAAGAGACTCAAGAAAATTGTGGACAGTGCAGATGTTAAATTCGATGAAGGGAGGAAACAAATAGTTAATTTTCAAGAAAACTACCCAATCTACGAAGAAGTAATTGAAAGTGATGAAGTTCATGGCACAGAAAATACATCTACGGCTGATACAGATGACTTATCAGATGACTCAGAGATGCAAGAAAACAGAAAATTCAAAACGGGCAGCTGGCAGAAAAATCATCCTAGAGACCAAATAATTGGAGATCCCACAGCTGGCATTCAGACAAGAAAGAAAGTAATAAGTAATTACTCTCTTTTATCCAGCATTGAGCCCAAAAACATAGATGAAGCAAGCAAAGATGACAGCTGGATGAAGGCAATAAATGAAGAATTAGATCAGATTGAAAAGAACAGAACTTGGGAGTTAGTACCTAGACCTGCAAACAAGAATGTAATCGGCACCAAGTGGATATTTTGAAACAAATTAAATGAAGACGGACAGGTCATTAGGAACAAAGCAAGACTGGTTTGCAAAGGCTATGCACAGGTCGAAGGCATTGACTTTGAAGAGACTTTCGCACCAGTGGCCAGACTAGAAGCTATTAGAATGTTTCTGGCACTAGCAGTTCACAAGAACTTCAGAGTTTATCAGATGGATGTAAAATCTGCGTTTTTAAATGGGAAACTTGAAGAAGAGGTCTATATTGAACAACCAGATGGTTTTCAAATCAGTGAAGATCCTAACCTTGTCTGCAAATTAAAGAAAGCACTGTACGGATTAAAACAAGCACCACGGGCATGGTATGCTAGGCTAGATAATTATCTCTCTCAACAAGGATTCAAGAAAGGTTTAGTGGACAGTAATCTATATGTGAAAACAGAAGGTGGACATCTCATTGTTCTTGTTGTCTATGTGGATGATATCATATTTGGCAGCAACAAAGATGAATCGTGTAAAGACTTAGCAAACAAGATGCAGAATGAATTTGAAATGTCAATGATTGGTGAATTGTCTTACTTTCTGGGGCTACAAGTTAATCAGAATGAGAAAGGTATATTCATTTCCCAAATCAAATATGTGAAAGAAATGCTAAAGAGGTTCACTATGGAGGACTGTAAGCCAGTCAAGACTCCCATGACAACAGGCTGCAAGTTGAGTAAAGAAGACAAATCTCCACCTGTAGATCAAACCATGTACAGATCAATGATAGGAAGCTTACTATATTTAACTGCAACTAGACCTGATATTCTGCAGGTAGTTTGCATGGTAGCCAAATTTTAGGCCAGTCCCAAAGAGACTCATGTAACAGCAGTCAAAAGGATTTTTCGGTATCTCAAAGGCACCATGGAGTATGGGTTGTGGTATCCAAAAGGCAAAGATTTCACTCTTATATCATATTCAGATGCAGATTGGGCTGGATGTGTTGATGACAGAAAGAGTACCAGTGGAGGAGCATTCTATTTGGGGGACAGATTGGTTGCATGGCACAAGTAAGAAGCAAGAGTCGGTTTCTCTATCTACAAGCTGAGGCAGAATATATTGCAGTAGCAACATGTTGTACACAAGTCTTGTGGATGAAACAAACTTTGAAAGATCTAGGCATTAATTTTAGTGAACCAATATCAGTAAAGTGTGACAACACCAGTGCAATCAACATTTCTAAGAATCCAGTAATGCACTCACGGACTAAGCACATTGCTATAAGGTATCATTTCTTGAAAGAAAAAGTTGCAGAAGGAGAAGTTAAATTGGACTATGTCCCAACTACAGAATAGGTAGCAGATATTTTTACAAAACCTTTGCCCAAGGAAGTATTTGAGTATCTTCGAAGCAAATTAGGAGTAGTCACACTTCCTAAGAAGTGACTAGCTACAGGGATCACTTTCTTAGGGGGAGCATTTGAGTATTTGAGGATGGACTCAGGGAGAGTCAAATTGTGCCTGAGAAGAGTGAGGATGGACTCAGGGGGAGTCTGCAGCAGCCCTTTGGTATTATTGACAAAGGGGGAGAAGAGTTACAGGAATGTATACAGGTGTTGCCAACAATTCCAAAGGGGGAGATTGTTGAGCAAGGTGTTGCAAGAAGGTTGTCATTGTTGTCAACATAGGCAGTTAGATCCAAGGATGCAGTGGGTAGACAGATCAGAAGTCATTCAGATGCAGAAGATAGAAAAAATTCGAAGAAAAAGACAAGTTAGAAAACTGTCGCGATATCGCGACATGTTTTCTGTCGCGATTTCGTGACAAGTCGGAGGAGAGAGAAAGCACAGCCAAAAATGTCATGATATCGCGACAAGTCGGAGGAGAGAGAAGGCACAATCAAAAATGTCACGATATCGCGACAAGTCGGAGGAGAGAGAAGGCGCAATCGAAAATGTCACGATATCGCGACAAGTCGGAGGAGAGAGAAGGCGCAATCAAAAATGTCACGATTTCGCGACAAGTCGGAGGAGAGAGAAGGCGCAATTGAAAATGTCGCGATATCGCGACAAGTCGAAAGAGAGAGAAGGCGCAATCAAAAATGTCATGATTTCATGACAAGTCGAAAGACAGAGAAGGCGCAAGGCAAACTGTCACGATTTCGCGACATGTCGGAGGCCAAGAAGCTAAGTTGAGAAACTGTAGCGATTTCGCTACATGTTGAATTTTCACGGGCAGAAGCAGGGAGAAAGTGTTAAGTAAAAAGGATGTAGCGATTTCGCTACGAGTTGCAAAGGCGCAAAGTAAAGGTGTAGCGATTTCGCTACGAGTTGCAAAGGCACAAAGTAAAGGTGTAGCGATTTTGCTACGGGTAAAAGTTGCGCAAAACAAAGGTGTAGCGATTTCGCTACAAGGTGAAAATACTCAACACGAAGGTGTAGCGATTTCGCTACAGGTCTGAAGGGCAGAACTCAAAGGTGCAGCGATTATGCTTCAAGTCGAAAGTGTAAGGCACAAAAGTGTAGCGATTTCGCTACGAGTCAATATTTCACGGGTAAAAGCAAAGTTGAAAGCACAAGGCACTAAGTTGTAGCGATTTCGCTACTGAATGAAGCACAAAATGTACGGAAGCCGAAAGCGTCGCGATTTCGCGACAAAGATGAAGATGACGCCAGCAAAAGCTGAAAGTGTCACGATTTCACGACAGGTTGCAAGAAAAGCCGCTAGAAGCCGGAAGCGTCACGATTTCATGACAAGAATGAGGATGACGTCAGCAAAAGCTGAAAGTGTCACGATTTCACGATAGGATGCAAGAAAAGCTGCTGGAAGCCGGAAGCGTCACGATTTCATGACAAGATTGAGGATGACGTTAGCAACTAATCAAAGTGTCACGATTTCGTGACAAGAATGGAAGTGAAGCATTCGAAGGCCAAAAGGGTCACGATTTCGTGACGACAAAGTCAAGGAGGCGTACGGCCACAAAAAGTGTCGCGATATCGCGACGTGTTGCTATTTCACAGAAATAAGCTACAGGAAGGAGAAGAAGGTGGCAGAGGAGTTTGAGGCCGACAAGTTTGAATCGAGGCCGATGATTTTTAGGGTTTGAAGCCGACATTGTCAAGGGTTTTACAGCGGACGTCTTTAGGGTTTCAAAGCCGACATTTGCTAGGGTTTTATAGCGGACATCCTTAAGGTTTTAAAGCCGACATTTGCTAGGGTTTTACAGTGGACGTCTTTAGGGTTTCAAAGCCGACATTTGCTAGGGTTTTATAGCGGACGTCTTTAGGGTTTCAAAGCCGACATTTGCTAGGGTTTTACGATGGGCATTTTTAGGGTTTGCAGCCGACAATCACAAAGTTTAAGCAGCCAAAAAAATTCTAGGGTTTGACGTTGACATCATTAGGGTTTGCAGCCGACGTCTTTGATTTACAGTCGAATATGTTTGATGTTGAATTCTCTTCTATAAAAAGGGGGCTGTTGCGAGGTTAAAGTCAAGCGAGAAGTGTGAAATGTGCGAAACAAGTTCGCGTCAAGCAGAGAGCAAGTCGTTTCGATCCAGAGAGTGAGCAAAGTGATAGTTCTTTGGAGTTGCAGTAAAGAGAGCGTAGCAATGAGATAATGTGCGAGTGCGAGGAGCGTGATTGCATGAAGTTCGGTCAAGAAGAATGCAAAGTCGTAACAACTCGAATCAGAGATCGTGATTGCATGAAGTTCAGTCGAGTAGAGTGCAAAGTCGTAGTTCGGATCTGCAGATCGTGAATGCATGGATGACAGTGCGAAGAGTTTTTACGCAGAAGCAGAATGCAAAAAAATAGCAGACTATAAGGAATAAAGTTTTATTGTATCATTTTGATTATCTTTATTATTCTCCAAGTTGCAGCTTGGTATAAGGGGTTGGTGCCTCTTTCCAGTAGGTGCTGGAAAAATAGGAGTTGGTGCTCCATTCTGTTGAAGCAGATAAATCTAAGGGGTTGGTGCTCCTTCCGGTTGGTGCTGATAAAGGATTATGTAAAGTTGTAGCTTTGCATTGACTGGATTTGGATGGTAGTCCAAGAAGTATTTTTGAGGAGTAGCCACATTGGTGAACCTCGTTAAAATTGTTGTGTTATGTGTGATGCTTTCTTGATGCATTTAGTATTCTTTTCATCTGCTTTAAACTGCTGCTGGTTCTAAAATCATATGTTTTAGAAATTTTTAAAGAACACACTGATTCACCCCCCTATCAGTTTCATTGTGATTACAACACAATGTTTAATTAATGCCTATCAATTGCTCTTTTTTGGGAGTGTGTCTTCTTGAGGGTGGTTGGGGTTCTCCAATCGATGCTCTTTTTTTATTTTAAATTGTTTTTTCCTCGCTGTGTCAGGAGGTAGTTTTTGGCCTTTGGTTGATTTGGTTCTATGGTGCTTTATCCCTTAGTGGAGTTGATGTACAAGGTTGAAGGGTCATTTCAAAATACTCCTTTTTTAATATTAAAAAAAATTATATATCCTCCTCTTATGTTTCCCATAATTAAACTAGCATGTGCAAGGATAAATATCATTCTTGGGCCTTTTGACCAAGACTAGTAGGTAAGAAAAAGAGGACATATTCATCATGGGTAAAGGTGATAATATCATCATAGTGACAAATAGAAAGTCAATATAAATGTAAAGTTTATTTGACAAGGCATATTAATATATTATAAATTTTCAAGTAATAAAAAATAAAATATATCAATATAAGAAGGTATAGAGGAAATAAAATATCTTAAATTTGTATCCATGTTTTTAATTATTTACATCCATTCTATTATTATTTTTTAATATGTTTTAAGGGTTATAAAATATAATATTTAAAAGTATTAATTTATACAATTTGAAGTAGGGAAAAATGATGCACCTAAACGCTAATAACAAGTTGCATGTATTGCCTAAGAATCCCGAAATGAACGCATGCAAGCAACATGGAAATTAAAGCAAATAGCAAGAAGTGGAAATAAACTTGGTTTATTATTGATAATGCAAATCATATCTAGGTTATAAAGCATCCCTTTTGGGTGCCCATGGATCAAAATCCTTCCAAGGAACATGGTGCACATCCACTATCTTTTCACATACCCACACTCAAAATGGGCGGGCCAAAGGTTACCGCCATTTGTGTTTCTGATATTTATGTCCTACACTACTTCCAAATGCCTTCTAAAACCTCAATCTACACACAGATAAATAAATAAATCATCAAAATCAAATGTGTATAGTTCAAAATATGCAAACCCCACAACGTAGAAATGAATGTATGTGAGCCACATATAGAAAATCAAAACCAAATCACATAAAAATTTAGGGATATGTGAAAAAAAATACTTTGGGATGATATCACCTGGTTTTGAAAATAAATTATGCCCGATCCCTGCGTCTAATTCAAGCACTTGTCGTGAAATTGCAAAAGGGTGAACATGCAATTTCCCTATCTAGACATATCCAAAACTTGAAAAAATTGGTGAGTAAGCATAATATGAAATTATAAGACAACCCATGTGGTTATATTTTATATATCAATCTCCAATCATGGTGCATGTTATAGTGGGTCCCGCAAGCCTGCAAAACCTTAAAATTGAGATATCTCGGCCAATATAGCTCAAAATGGCTTGGAATTTAATCTGTAGATTCATATAACAACATAGAAAATAAATAATTAAAAATAGTAGTAAAATAATGCACATATTTATATTCCTTCTGGGGTGGGACAAATAGCAGGTCTACAAATTGGGGGGCACCCGGGGTGGGATGCCCACCATTTTTGCCTAAATTTTATCACCAATTCCACTGGGAAATGGTCCAAAACCCTAAAATATGTGTTTTATTAAAATTTGGTGAATAGATTCACTCAAATGGTTTGGTTATGTGGCAAATTGTGCCTACTAGTCCACTTGCAAAACCTCCCTCACTAGATAGAAGTTTCATGGAAAAATAAGCACAAAATTTAAGGGGAAATCTTAGTAGCACTTTGTTGCTCTTTCTCTAACACTCCTCTCTTTAATTGTGTGGAAATGGAATCCAATTTATAGCCCAAGGAGGCTCCATTGGTCAAAAGTCATGAGAGGACATGCAGGGCAAGAGGTGCCACTTGGCCACCAAGGCAGCATGCATTGGAGGGGGAAGAGAATCTCCAAAATTTGACTCATTCATGGAGTATGTCATAAGGTCTATTGCATGCCCTATAACATGGGTAATAATGGCCAGGAATATGATCATTATTGGGTGCCAAATGCCTAGGTTTGACTTTTTGCCAGTCAAACCTGCTATTCGCTCCACCCTGGGATGAATGCTGATATTCACTCCAGGGTGGGACAAATAGGTTTTGTATTCATCCTAGGGAAGGATGAATAGAAACAAGGTGTTCAAAAGGTCCCAAAATTGGCCTGAAACCTTCTAAAATAGTGTCAGAAGTGGCTAGAACCATTGTTTGACCTTTGATGGCTGCCCTAGGGGCTTTGTGCATCATTTTGATTGATTATTTTGGTAGTATAATTGGATTGACATGATTTTGGTTTCTATAGATGCCCATTTTTAGGATGCATTGTGTGCTACACAATGCTAAGCAAATAGATGACCAAAGAGTTCATTAAGGTGATTCAAAACCTAACCAACTCTAGTTGCCTTAATCTTAGAAAGAGCATGTGTTGTTGAATCCTTACTTATGATGAGCTAAGGAGCTTGCTTTTGGCTTAGCATTATTCTATCATGGAGTGGGAGGCCGAGTTATTCCATGATGCCAGTAATGCTAAGTGATTTGATGATTTTGTGCTTATTTATTGCCCCAAGCAGCAACATGATTATCTCTATCAAGGATTCATTGAATGGATGCAATTTTCATGATTGAGTGTGTGCTTATTGATTTGGACTTGAGTATGACTACCCCCTCAAGTGACAAGTAGATGAGGGAATGACTTAGTGATAAAATTAATGAGTCACTTGATCTAGAGGACTTGAGGTGAGGTTGCCTTCAGTTGTATTGGTATGGTTTGAAATAGAATTTGATGATGTTATGGAGGTTTCATGGAAGCAAAAGAGTTGAAAATTTCATTCCCATGGGACGATATGTCCTCAATGGCCTTCTTGGGGAATGAAATAATAACTAGGCTTCTGCAAGAATTTGGCATTTCATCTTGACCCTGATTGAATTCCATCAGATTTGACTTGTTTTTAGTGGGTTTAGAACCCTTTTGTTTTTAGCACCCATAGGAGAAGGAAGGAAAGACCTCATTCCCATGGAGCGGTCTATCTAAATTAGCCTTATTTGGGAATGAAATAGTGTATTTTATTGGTCTTGGCTATATGATGTGGTTCACTTTGCATTATGGATAATTTGCACAAAAATCAGGCTATTCTTAGGGGTATTTGGACCTTGTTTGGGGCATGTTAAGCTATTTTAGCCTATGAGCTATGTATTCATTCCAGGGTGGAGGAAATACAAATTTCGTATTCATCCCAAGGTGGGACAAATGGAAAAATGTGTGTTCGTCCCATCCTAGGATGAATAGAGCTACTGTAAGCCTATATAAACCCCAAATGTTAGTTTTGGGCTCATTATTGCAAGTTTTCTCTGGCGATTTGAGAGGTGAGTAGGAGGAGGGTTATTTTCATGTAGTGAAGTGTTGTCAAAATCAAACCACGGTCACAATGATTTAGCAGGAATATGTTTCCAACAGAGGAGTCGGTGCAAGGTGAGTATGTGGTGACTCAGCTTCCTCATTATTTTTGGTAATTTGATGTTTTTGTTTTAAATGTGGAAATTTTGTTGTGTTGTTTATTTTGTTTATAAAATAAGTAACTAAACCTATTTTAATTAAATTGTACCTGATTGTTACCTTATTTGGACTTTTGGCAATGAAACCTGATGGAACTAAAATATACCATACTTTGGTGTTTTTGAATTTTTAAAACATATTACATCTCGTGATAGAGAATGAAACCCTAGGATGAATGTAACATGTGAAATTTTGATTTTTTTGTGTTTTTTTTTGGGTGGAATTAACGTACTATAATAGATAAATTGTGCATTTGTTTTTGGGCCTTGTGGGGGCCATTTTGTGAACCATACTATGTGCTAGTTTATTGCTTTGTTTATTGATTTATTGCTTTATCATGTGGTGAAGAGTCGGTATCGCACACCGAAGCTCTTCCAGACCACCCGGGATGCCTTGACTAAGGCTGATTGGAAGTGGCTTGATGCCATGGGGCTCAAGAAAGTCACTCATTTGGAGTTAGTGATAGATGATAGGGCCTATCTGACCACTCTTATTAGTCTATGGGACTCATGTACCAACGCCTTCCACCTACCCACAGGGAAGATGATGGTGATGCTAGAGGACATCTATCAAATTTTGCAGATTCTAATAGAAGGGCGGATGAACCATTCTACGCATCGCAACCTGATATATACGATGTTGACGAGGTATTTTGGAGCAGATGTGGATGTGGTAAAGATGAATTACTAAAATAACAATATTTTGATGGGGTATTGGTATAAAAAGAGAGTATTGGAGGTGAGGCATGCACTATTGATGAACCTCATCTCCAATATGCTCCTCTCAGATTCTTAAGGAGCCAGGTTCCCTTGGAACTTGCTGGAGTTGGTGTATGCCCTAGCAGGATGCACCAAGGATGAGCCTTGACTGATGGCCTGGGGGACCGCATTGCTATCACAATTTTACAATGAGTTTTATGAGATCCACTATTGTTGGTGGAAGGGCTTGATATGTAGCTTCTTATTGCAGTGCTAGCGATGGTAGCACATAGCTGTGAGGTGGCCACATGGATTACCATGGATGAACTTGGAAAAAATAGTGAACAAGGAGATCGGTTATGATGTTTGATGGAAGAGAGCATATGAGACAAGGCAAAGCCACTGTCATGCAGGAGATGTGGAGCACTATACTGATATGTTCTCATGACTGGCACCAGGATAGGTGGTATGGTAACCATACAAGGACTTTTTGATCTGGATGAAATATTGAAGAGTAGCTTTGGTGGGTGAGGAAAGGTAGATTGATGATTGCATGACACAGGACCGAGCATGAGTACTTCCCATTTACTCGAGTCATGAGGTAGTTTGGTCTACGATAGGGGTTTCCAAGGGAGCAAGTGATATATCAAAACCATGGGGATGAGAGGACGTTAGCTTAGCTAGTGGTGGAGGAGGTAGGGGAGGAATCAAACCCTACAATAGATGTACCTAATGTGGACGACACCAGGATTATGATAGAGTACAACTCATGGTGGGTGATGCACCAGTGGTGAGGAGTAGGAGCTCTTGGTGGCGAGGCAAGTGAGGTGGTAGAGGATGTGATGGAGGATGATGTAGAGGAGGACCAGGGAGGTGTGTATGAGATAGGTAGGTATCACCAAACGGTAGATGAGCAGGTGGACCTATTGAATCTAGGAGATCAGGGTGACATGGGTGAGGCTGAGGAGTAAGATACACTTGTGTAGTAGGGTATACAGATTGATCGATATTTGGAGTTGCAGGTTGAGCTGGCCAGGGTTACATAGGATAGGGATATCCTATGGGTATATGCATAGTAGGACCAAGTTGAGATATCCTCTTGACAGCTAAAGTTGAGGGCATAGGGTCCTATGTGGGAGGGACCTATAATTGGAGAGACAGAGGGGCTACGGGTAGAAATTCTTTGACTATAGTTAGTTGTAGAGACCTACTAGATATGAGGATAACATATATAGTCTTATGTGGATAGGCTGGAGATGGAGGTGGTGCACCTTGGAGGGTGTCTTCTTGATGATGGGGAGAATTGTGGGTCACACAAGTCATGGTACAGTGTGACAACATAGTCATCTACTAGGTGGAGAGCTAACAAGGCTGGCAGTAGCAGGTATGGAGGGTCGCAATGGACCCAGACTACAGATGATAGTGAGTCATAGCACTAGTCCTATGTGACCATGGTGATGGATATTATTGAGACTCTTTTTGGATTTTGGCTTTTTGGTATTGGTGAGGTCTGAGGACCCACTTTATTGTAGCCTACGGGTATTTTTGGAAACTATGATGTATATTTTTACCCCCCCCCCCCCCCCCACACACACACACACACACACATATATATATATATATATATATATATATATATACGATATTTTTTTATCTTCATAATTTGTCTCCATTTATTTTCATGAGATGAATGCAATGTATGAATTTGATTTATGATGGTTATGTTTAGATGCACTTATGATAGATGCATATGGATGCAGTTATGTGATATGTTGTAGTGGTAATGGATTTTGTTACCATATATGCATATGTATGTTTTTATGATGTAATGCAATTGTGGTTGATGTTTGTTATAGATGCATATGGATGCATGTGTTTATATTATGATGTGACTAGGTGCGATGTAGATGTGTAAGGTTTCTCTATATGATTTTATAAATTAAAATATAGGCAGAAAATAGTTAGTGGTCATCTAAATATTATTGCTAATATGTATCTGATATCTATCCTATTTTTGAAAAGCATATAATTAACAAAAGTTCGTAGTGAAGAGAACTGTGTATGATTTGATGTTTAGAATACAATGTGAATGTAAAAATACAATGATATGATTCAATTTTGTATGATGGATTTAGGACGAATATTTGACATATTATATGCTAGCACCATAGATTGTATAGCCTACTTTGATTCCTTTGTTTTCTAATTATACTTTTTTTTTGTAATGGATATATGGAAATGTGATAAGTGAAATGGGACGTTAAAGAATGTAGATGAGGTTTTCATCAGACTCAAATATTCTTAATTAACTTGATCAAATATTACATACTGACTATGCAAGACTTCTGACAAGGCATGAATCTGGTAGGATGACCAAGGTACTTTATATCCCTATGTGTGCAAGTGAGTTCATTCCTGTGAGACACATAAAGATACCACCATTTCCATATAGGATATCCACCAAACTTGTAATGAGGATCACTCTATGAATGCCACAATCCTGAGTTTTGTAATTAGTAGGACTAGACCACTAGGTAATCTAGGTTACCAAAAACTAGCTCATCCACATGCAAACATTGGTCTTCACAAACGCAAAAATCTAATGTGATAGACATATCATCATACGCAAGGATACCACCATTTCTGGATAGGCTATCCACCAAACCCGAAATGAGGATCACCTTATGGATTTTTGAATGCTGATAATTCTAGGTATTCAAGTTCAACTCCCTTATTTTTTTCAATATTTATTGGGATACTTTCTCATGTGTAGTTATGAAAGTCATTGTTTATTTTATATTTTGTTTTATTGAGCAAGGGATTTTATGGGATTGATGATAACTCCTATTGGTTGTGCTTTTTTATTTGTGCAATTTTTGATGTTTGCAACTTTTTAGGAATTTGGGATTTTTTATAGTGGTGAAAACCACTGTTTATTTTGGGGAATTGTGTAGGGAAGAGCTTGTCCTTTTGCAAATTATCAGCATTCTTGAACCATTTCCATGGGGGGATGGGCAGGATATACTTTTCGCTCAAAGCAACCTAGACTACTTCATGGATTTCATATTTCCTTATGTGGAACTTGGATTTTTGGTGTGTTTATAATGTGTTGGGAATTTGATGTGCACAAGGCACAATCTAAGCAAGACTCTACATCATAAAAATCAAGATAGATTTTGACAACATTTGACTAGAAAACTAAATATGGCTGAGTGACCAAAAACCCAAAAGACATTCCAAAATAAATAACTTATGTGGTGGTAAACAGGTGATAGTGTATAAATAATAGGAATTGTAGGTGGATGTAATATGTGAAAATGGAATAATATGGATAATGACTTTGACATAATTTTTTATGTGGAATGGATATGTTGTAGTGGTAATGGATCGTGTTACCATATATGCATATATATGTTTTTATGATGTAATGCAATTGTGGTTGATTTTTGTTATAGGTACATATGGATGCATGTTTTTATGATGTGACTAGGTGCGATGTAGATGCGTAAGGTTTCTCTATATGATTTTATAAATTAAAATATAGGCAGAAAATAGTTAGTGGCCGTCTAAATATTATTGCTAATATGTATCCGATATCTATCCTATTTTTTAACAGCATATAATAAACAAAATTTCATAGTGAAGAGAACTGTATATGATTTGATGTTTAGAATACAATGTGAATGTAAAAATGCAATGATATGATTCAATTTTGTATGATGGATTTAGGATGAATATTTGACATATTATATGCTAGCACCATAGATTGTATAGACTACTTTGATTCCTTTGTTTTCTGATTATAATTTTTTTTTGTAATGGATATATGGAAATGTGATAAGTGAAATGGGATGTTAAAGAATGTAGATGAGGTTTTCATCAGACTCAAATATTCTTAATTAACTTGATCAAAGATTACATACTGACTATGCAAGACTTCTAACAAGGCATGAATATGGTAGGATGACCAAGGTACTTTATATCCCTATGTGTGTAAGTGAGTTCATTCCTGCGAGACACAAAGATACCACCATTTCCATATAGGATATCCACCAAACGTGTAATGAGGATCACTCTATGAATGCCACAATACTGAGTTTTGTAATTAGTAGGACTAGACCACTAGGTAATCTAGGTTACCAAAAACTAGCTCATCCACATGCAAACATTGGTCTTCACACACGCAAAAATATAATGTGATAGAAATATCATCATACGCAAGGATACCACCATTTATGGATAGGCTATCCACAAAACCCGAAATGAGGATCACCTTATGGCTTTCTGAATGCTGATAATTCTAGGTATTCAAGTTCAAATCCCTTCTTTTTTTCAATATTTATTGGGATACTTGCTCATGTGTAGTTATGAAAGTCATTGTTTATTTTATATTTTGTTTTATTGAGCAAGGAATTTTATGGGAGTGATGATAACTCCTATTGGTTGTGCTTTTTTATTTGTGTAATTTTTGATGTTTGCAACTTTTTAGGAATTTGGGATTTTTTATAGTGGTGAAAACCACTGTTTATTTTGGGGAATTAGGTAGGGAAGAGCTTGTCCTTTTGCAAATTATCAACATTCTTGAACCATTTGCATGGGGGGATGGGCAAGATATACTTTTTGCTCAAATAAACCTAGACTACTTCATGGATTTCATATTTCCTTATGTGGAACTTGGATTTTTGGTGTGTTTATAATGTGTTGGGAATTTGATGTGCACAAGGCACAATCTAAGCAAGACTCTACATCATAAAAATCAAGATATATTTTGACAACATTTGACCAGAAAACTAAATATGGGTGAGTGACCAAAAACCCAAAAGACATTCCAAAATAAATAACTTATGTGGCGGTAAACAGGTGATAGTGTATAAATAATAGGAATTGTAGGTGGAGGTAATATGTGAAAATGGAATAATATGGATAATGACTTTGACATAATTGTTTTTGTGGAATTGATGAATAATATACAGTCTTAGTGCTAGACATGTATGATCAATTCTAAAAATGCAAAGTGCCAAATGAGTATGCCTAATGCAAATGGTTGTATAGTGCGATGAGATGCAATGTGATGCTATGCAATATGATTTTTTTGGATTTTGATATTTTTGAAGATGTTTTTGTATTTTTATTGATATGTATGTATGAAAATGTGATGCGATGCAATATTTTTGTATTTTGATGTTTTGATTGTGTTGAAGATGCAATGTATTGTAATATTTTTGTATTTTGTTGTTTTTCATGATGTTTTTGCATTTTGAATGATATATGTATGTACATGTGACCAACAGTATTACTAGAGGCCATTGGAGCATTTGGGGTGACCAAAGGGATTATGGGTGCCTTTGGGGCTTTTGAGGTGACCTAGATGGTCATAAAATGTCTAGGAGCATTTTGAGTTGACCAAGCGGGTTAGAAGCACCCTTGGAGCATTTGGGGTGACCTAGGCGATCATAGACTATCTAGGATATTTTTGGGTTGACCAAGTGGGTTAAAAGCACCCTTGGAGAATTTTGGGGTGACCTAGGCAATCATAGGCCACCTAGGAGCATTTTGGGTTGACCACATAGATTAAAAGCACCCTTGGAGCATTTTGGGGTGACCTAGGTGATCATAAGCCATCTAGGAGTGTTTTGGGTTGACCAAGCAGGTCTAAAGTACCCTTGGAGAATTTAGGGGTGACCTAGGCGATTATAGACTACCTAGGAGTGTTTTGGGTTGACCAAGCGGGTTAAAAGCACCCTTGGAGCATTTTTGGGTGACCTAGGTTATCATAAATTGCCTAGGAGTGTTTTGGGTTGACCAAGTAGGTTAAAAGCACCCTTGAAGCATTTTGGGGTGACTTAGGTGATCATATACCGATAGCCTAGGAGCATTTTGGGTTGACCAAGTGGGTTAAAAACACCCTTGGAGCATTTTAGAGTGACCTAGGCGATCATAGACTGCCTAGGAGCATTTTGGGTGGAGCCATAGTACTTCTAGGAATGGAATGGCCACAAGTGAAGGATGTTAAAGGGTTTAGGATCCTCGACACCTTCAAGAGAGGCTGGGAGGTAGTTTTTGGATCCAATCTAACTAATAATGACATAAGAATCTAACCATTTTGCTATGAACTTGTCCCTTATATGGGGCTAATAATTAGAATTTTGTTGGTTCTCTTTCAAAACAAGATCACCAAACTAAAAATATTTGGGGTGGATCTTCACATTGTAGGCTCGCTTGAGGTGCTCTTGATAAATGCGTAAGTGTTCAAGCGCATTGATGCATCACTCATCGAGCAATGTAATATGGTCTAGCTGAGTCTGCCACGTGATGTCATCATCAATGAACTCCTACATGGATATGCACAATGATGGGATCTCCATCTTGAGAGATATGACTACCTCGGCTCCATAAACTAGGGAAATCGAGGTAGCTCTAGTGGGCATCCGAATACTAGTGCGATAGGCCCATAGGGCAAGAGGTATTTGGGTGTGCCAATCCTTATGATTATATTTGACTATCTTTTTAAGGATTGTGATTAGTGTTTTATTTGAGGCCTCTTCTTGGCTATTTGCTTGCGGATAGTAGGGTGTTGAAAAGCTATGCTTAATATTGTATGTTTTTGTCAAAGCATGCACGTATTTATTTTTGAATGATGTCCCATTATCTGAAATGATTTTGGATGGAATACCAAAATGACAAATTATATGATGCAATATGAACTTCGCTATGTCGGGTCCTATCATAGAGGCATGAGGAATCGCTTCCACCCATTTTGTGAAATACTCAGTTGTCATGATGATAAATGTGTGATGGCCTAAGGATGCAGGGGAGATATTTCCTATGAGGTCGAACCCCCACTGTGAAAATGACCAAACTGATTGGATCAAGTTCAAGGCCTGGGAAGGTGCATGTGTCAAGTTGCCATGGTTTTGACACTTCACACACTTCCTAACATAAGCACAACAAGCTCGCTCTAACTTTGGTTAGTAATAGCCCATGTGGATAATGTGCTTTGTTATAGCCATATCATTGAAATGACCACCGCATGTACCATCATGAGCTTGGGCAATTGCCCAAGTCGACTCTTGTTGTTCTAAGCAATGAAGGAGAATTCCTTCATAACTCTAACGATACAAAATATCTCCTAACAATACATGCTTTACTGCCTTTTGTTTAAAATTCCATTTGGTGGCATGCGACAATCCAGGTGGAAGACTACCAAGTTTCAAGTAATATCATATAAGGGTGTACCAGTCCTACTATTCAGAAGCCTCGATGGCATGAACTACCTGTCCCTCTTGACGTTTGTCCTTAGCGAATATTGATTTAGAAAGAACTTGTAAGAATAGCATTGTGTTTCTATTAAACGAGGTTGGGAGAAACAAATATCCCTAATCGGCATGGTTCGTGTGATTGTAAATTGGCATGAACCTATCATGGGATGGTTCAATTTGAATCATTTGGACTATTGGCATGGCATTAGAGCCATCATGCTCCATCATGGGTTGCGATAGCATCTGGAATTGAATGATAGTCATTTCCTTAGAAGGGTTCTATGGAATTAGCGATCCTAGAGAGGCCATGGTATCTGCAAAATGATTTGAAGACTGAGGAAGTACCTAAATCTTGTACCATTCAATTTGTACTATGAAATTATCCACAAGGGCTTTATAGGCTTGTAGCACTGGACATTTGCACTGAAAATACCTTTCACCTGATTGACAATAAGCAAGGAATCACCAAAAATATTTAGTTTTTTTATATTCATGGTGACAGCTACTTGCAGACCTATGAGCAAGGCTTCATATTATGCATTGTTATTGGTGCATGGTAAATCAAGTTTAAATGATAGAGGTAATGGAGCCCCTTATGGTGTAAAGAGGACGATTTTTGCTCCACCCCCTTGCTCGCATTTTGAGCCATCGAAGAACAAAGTCATGTCGACCTGAGACTTAGGCTCGTTATAATCAGGTGATTCTCAGATGTGGAAGACTCCATCATCAGGAAGCTCCATGCTAAGAGGCTAATAATCTTTGAGAGAAGCCTTTGCAAGATGATTGGCAATGACCTGACCTTTGATGGATTTTTTTCCTATGAATTCTAGGTCTAATTCCATTAGCAACATGATCCATTGTGTTGTGTGACTATTATGATAAGTTTGACTCATCATGTACCTAAATGGATTCTCTTTAGATACAACATACGTAGAGTGGTTGAGCATGTAATATCATAAATTTTTGGTGGAGAAAACCACAGCTAGAAATAACTTTTCAACATATGCATACTTGATTTCATAGCTAACCAGGGTGTACCTAAGATAATATGTGGCATGTTCCTTATGCAATTCATTGGTTTGGGCTAACATGGTGCCCAATGCAATCTTAGTAGCTAAGATATATAAAAAGAATGACACTCCTAGTATAGGTGGGATTAAAACTAATGATGAAGCCAAATATTGTTTAATTGTATCAAAGGTATCCTGACACTCATCATCCCAATGGAAGGTGACTCCCTTGTGTAACAGTTTGTTCATGGATCGACGTCTTTACGACAATTGTGCTATGAAGTGTTTGATGGATGCAATATTCCCCTATAGGCTACAAAGCTGATTTATGGTAGTCATTGGAGGTATCTCAAGGATAGCCTTGATTTTTTTGGGATCCAAATCAATTCCTCACTTGGAGACTATAAAACCCAAGAGTTTTCTAGATGTGATGCCAAATATGCACTTATTGGAGTTCAGCCTAACATTGTGCTCAATGAGGCAATCGAGGAATTTGTGTAGGACGTTGGGATGCTCATGATGTAATAATGACTTATCCAAATAGTCATCCATGTAATATTATATGATTTTGTGCATGTAGTTTTTGAAGATGTACGTCAAGGTACACTGGTAGGTGGCACCATCGTTCTTAAGGACAAAGGTATTGACCTTATAACAAAATGTTCTCCAAGGTGTTGTAAATGTTATCTTGATCTAGTATTCTAGGTTAATACAAATTTTATTGTACCCAGAGAAGCCATCCATTAGGGAAAGCATTTCGTGGCATGTTGTTGCATCTGCCAGTGCAGCAATGCTATGCAAATGGAAGTCATCATTAGGACTCACCTTGTTTAGATGTCTAAAATTTGTGCATATGTGAATCCTCCCATCAGGCTTCTTGACGAGAACCATGTTGGAAAACCATGGTGGATAATCTATGAGGATAATGAATTGGGAATCCAATAGTTTTTGTATCTCGTATTTCACCATTAAGGGTATAGTTGGATGTATTTTTCATAGCTTTTGCTTAACCAGCTTGACTTCTGGATTGAGTGTTAGGTTATGCATGACTAGATTGGGATCTAGTCCTAGCATGTATTTGTAAGACCATGCAAAAGCTTATTTTCTCTCCATGAGGATTTGCATGTACACAACTCACTTCTCAAGGGATAAGCCTTCCCCTAGCTTGATAGACTATGGATTTTTTGTGTCAAAGCCTATATCTGTATAAATCATTGGCTTGATTAACATATGTGATTATTCCTCCAACTGATGTGGCATAGGGACCAAATGAATGTCATATGTTGAGTTAAAATATGCAAATGGAACATCGGGCTCTGTCTCAGCATGAAATATATCCTGAGTAGACCCCGGGGTGAAATGAAATATCCCATCGTAAGTCCAATACTTAGAGAGTGACGGGGGTGAATCATCATGATCCCAGTCAATAAAATCTACATATAGATGCAATGGTTTAGAAGAATCAACTAGGCTATGAATTGGTGTGGTTAAATCAATGGAGATCATATTTATGGAATGAGTTTGCTCTCTAGGACCACAAAAATGTAACTTTATATTGATATCATCTCCCACCCTCATATGTAGTTCTAGGGGACTGGGCATCATCATATCATGTCTAGGAATAGACTACAGGATGGGATCATTAGGCTCAAGGAGCTCTATGTGTGTTGGTGGGTCTGGGAAGACCTCATGATAAATCTGATCTAATTTTATTGATCTTACCCTAAGTGTGGGCCAACATGCAACTGATAATAAACTTCTTCTATGTTGATGGGATTATGATGATGACACAAGTAATGAGGACCAAGGTAGGCCTTACTTATTTCATCCTCATAGTTAGTATTGTATATGGGGACCTCATTGTCATCCATTGGGATCGGGCGATCAGGCAAGTGTGTTCCCATATATGCTCATTCCTCATAATAATTAGTGTGGATGAGGACTTCTTCATTTTCATCTTGCAACATTACAGGATTACGAAGGTCAATCTGGTTGAGCAGATTGATTGAGCCCTATCGATGGGATCTCACCTTCTACAGGTGAACCAAATATTCAGGAGGAAGGAGCTACTGCCATACAGGGTCAGGGAGAGAGAACATATGTAGGAAGTCCTCATGTTGGTCATCGATAGGAATGACCTACGAAGTATCACTATCTGAATCAAAGGGGTCATAATGTGCTACCTCATAATATGACCCATCGTATGAGGTCCATTCATAAGAGGTGCCTCGATATGATTCATCATAGACTTTGGGACAACTCTATGAACTCTCACCCCTCTCAGAATATGGGATAATATCACTGAGGATTTTGGGGTTCCCATATGAAAGTGGGAAGTAGTCCCCTAAGGAGTATACTGTATTGGGATTGGTATAGGGATTTCGAGCCAATCCATCCCCATAGCCTATACTTAAGTGACCCAAGCCATCCGTGAGGACATCTCAAGGCAAGGGGTTGTTATGTCCTACTACCAACTTATCATAGGGTATTTGATATTGTGGTTGATATGGGGTGCACATGCCCTACTCATAGAGGCCTAAACCATAATCATGCCAATTACATAGGTCAAGGTACTTTAGGGCAAATTTTAGGTTATATCCTTGCTGAAAGGATCCTCATATTCTTGCTCTTGTTGGAAAGGTTCTATACCATTAGGAGTGATGACTAGAGGCACAATGGTACTGATAGGAAGGTGGGGTCTACCCATTTCTTGCACTAATTCAATAGTGGGTGTGGCTATGATATTTTTAACTATGTACTCCCCCAAGCCTATGTTGGCCATGTCAACTATGATTGATGGTGGTGTATGGGGAAGAAATGGGAGTGCTTCGTGAGTCCATAGCATGTGGGGTTCTTTAGGCAATTACCCTTCCATCAAGTCAGGTAGCTCTTTAGTAGAGATGGTGGAAATGGTCAAGGGGACATCATCAATGGGTCTCTTCCTTGTGTCTATAGGTGGAGGAGCCACTAGTGGTGGTGGTATTTTGTAAGGAAGTTGATGATGAGGATGGGATAGACTACGATGATGATGGCTCCATGGGTAATGACGATACCGAAATCAGACCCAAATGAGACTTGTTCAAGTAGAAGTCCAGATGAGTAGATGCTATATTTGAATCAGGTAGCTACTGCACCAGATTACAATACTTAAAGGGTTCTATATCTGTAGAGACAACATGGAATTGTCCTTCATGTATGTACTTTACACACTTATGATTGGTTGAAGGGATGTACTTCATTTCCCTAATCCAAGGTCTACCCAGCAATATATTGTATGCCATATTGCCCTCTAATATGTGACATAGCATTGGTATTGTATTCTGCCCTACCTAAATTAGCAAGACAATTGTACCAACCATCGAACATAGAGCATCGTTAAATGCTTAGAGAGTGCACATGGATGCAATAATGTGTGATACTAGAAGTTTGAGATGCTTCAACTCTAAGGTAGTAATTATATTACTGGACGAGCCAGTATCTATCATAACTCTCTTGAACGAGGTCCCATTCATACATGCAATGATATGTAAAGGTGGGTCCACCATGTCATTAGGAGCAGGCTTATGTTCATCTTCCCTAAAGTTAATAACTAGCTTGATGCATTAGCAGACGTGCCCCATAAAAATAGTAAAGGAATTAACTTCTTGGGGCTACAACTCAATGGCTTTCAAGATCTCCATTAAAGCTTCTCGATGAGGCTACGATTATAGAATCGACTTGTAGATGGAGAGCCTAGCATATGTGGTTCTCAAAATCTGAGCGAGTTTAGTTCAAATTGTGACCATAGGTCTAGGTGGGGGAGCCTTCATTGGAGGTGGCACAAGCTGTGATGTCGACGAAACATTATTCGATGCTACAAGAGACATGATCAAACTTGGGTATCTCTTGTTTTGTATCACAATTCTCACCATGCCCACAAATCCTTGCTTGGGGTAAATTTGGTGTATCTCATTTACTTGGGGTATAGGATTAGCCTGCCCTCCATGGACCAATAGTGGGTCTTTGTAGACCTCCATCTATTGATTACTTGGTGCCATGGGATTGTCTACCATGAGAGAGTTGTTTTCAATTAGATCTTGTACCAAATTCTTGAATTTGTAGCACACATAGATGGCATGCCCCTTTTACTAGTGATACTTGCAATACAAGTCCTCATGATAGCTTTTGGGATTTGGTGCGTTAGGATCTATAGGTTGACTATGAGGCAGGTGGGCCAAATTGGCCACAAGGAAGCGGTCAAACAAGGAATCCATAGATTCCATTATAGGTATAAATTATCACTTAGGGCATGTTGTGGCTACTCCACAATGTACCCCAAAATTGGGGACCCACATTTTTGCATATTTTCCAAGAAGACCAAAGTGGCCCATATGCTAAAGATCAAAGAAAAAGAAAAATACCGCAAGGAGAAAAAAGTGTCGTGATATCGCGACATGTTGCACTTTCGCGGTTCAAATCAAAGAGGAAAAAGCAAGGAGGAAAAAGTGTCGCGATATCATGACATGTTGCATTTTCATGGCCAAAAGAGAAGAGAAAAAGCAAGGAGAAAAAAGTGTCGCGATATCGCGACATGTTGTATTTTCACGGCCAAAAGAGAAGAGAAAGAACAAGAGGAAAAAGTATTGCGATATTGCGACATGTTGCATTTTTGTGACCAAAAGAGAAGAGAAATAACAAGAAAGAAAAAGTGTTGTGATATCGCGACATGTTGCATTTTCGCGGCCAAAAGAGAAGAGAAATAACAAGGGAAAAAAGGGTTGCGATATAGCGACATGTTGCATTCTCATGGTCAAGAGCAACATAAGGGGGTAAAAGTATTGTGATATCATGACATGTTACATTTTCATAGTCCAAAGCAAAGATAAAGAACAAGGAAGAAAAAGTGTCACGATATCACATGTTGCATTGTCACGGTCCAAAGCAAAGAAAATAAGTATCACGATATCGCGACATGTTGCATTTTTGTGACTCAAAAAGGGCAGGCGGGACGAGAAACAAAAGTGTTGCGATATCATGACATGTTGCATTTTTGCGATTAAAAAATGGTAGGCAGGCAGAGAAACAAAAGTGTCGCGATATTGCGACATGTTGCATTTTCACGACTCAAAAGGGGCAGGCAGCTAGAGAAACAAAAGTGTCACGATATCGTGACATGTTGCATTCTTGCAACTCAAAAAGGGTATGCAGGCAGAGAAACAAAAGTGTCGCGATATCGCGACATGTTGCATTTTTGTGACTCAAAAAGGGCAGGCAAGTAGAGAAACAAAAGTGTCACGATATCACAACATGTTGAATTCTCACGACTCAAAAGGGGTAGGATGACAGAGAAACAAAAGTGTCACGATATCATGACATGTTGCATTTTCACGACTAAAAAGGGATAGTGCGTCTGATATTTGTGATGAACACCAGGATAGTGAAACTGAAGACTGCATAATGACGTGGACCTATAAGGAATAAATCAGAGATTGAATAAGGTAATTTGTCACATAAGGACAAAATCCAATGAATAAGACAAAACGTTACATGAGGAATCTTTAATGATTTGAAATCATTTAAGATGGTCGTTACACATGGAAGGAAGCGGACGCATGCCCATGTGGAGAAAAGGAAACATTTTTTTTGAAATCAAACAAAAAGTGAAGAAAACCAAACAGAGGAAGCCAAACCATGGGAATGAAATGAAGGGCCACAAAATAGAAACGAAAAGCCTTTTTGGAAACCAAAACACATGCATGCACAAGGGAAGGTGAAACAAACAACCATTGGAAAATGAAACGAACAACCATTGGAAAATGAAACAAACAGCTTCCTAAAATTTTTAAATACGCCAGGCAAGGATGTTTTGAGGGGTTGGAAATTGTTGCGAGCATAGTTGCAGATTTGAAGGCAAGAGGGCCATTCTGGACCTATTTGGGCTGTTTTTCTTCCATGGACTGGTTTGGGAAAACCAGAAATTTCTGTTATTGTAAAATGACAAATTTTTAATAAAGAAAATTTCATAAAGTTGCATCTTATGGACAAGAAATAAGGAGTCATTTTTTGCATGCAATATTAAATATCTATTTTTTCCCTTTTCAAATTTTAGGCTTGTAAATGGAGTTTATTCAAGTTTTTTTGGTTGCTTCATGCGAATGTTTAAATTTGAAAACCTCATTTAAAACCCTAGGAGCCAACACTTAGCTTATCCGGATTGTGCTTGTTTTGCAATTCCAATAGGTTAGGTTGCATGCATGAAAACCTCACATATTCGGTTTTGTCGAAATAGGATAGCATCAAACTAAATGTATCTTGTGTTCTATTTTCTGCATTTCATTTTCATTTTGTGCATTTTATTTTAGTTTTCAGGCATTAAAATAAACATTTAAAAAATTTCAAAATACAAAAATAATTTCACCATTGCGTAGGGTATACTTCAGACTTCCAATACACACTTTGAAATTTCATTTTCGGAGTAGTTTAGTATTTTTTAAAATTCATCGAAGTTGTTGTTTTACTGCAAATTTTAAAAAATTCGAAAATAGAAAATTTCCATTTTAAGGTCAAATTTCATTTTTTCAGTTTTGTTTTACGCTCATGAGCCTATGATGACATTCCCTTCATGAAAATTCCAATTTCATTGAAGGAGTTATGTTTTATGGCATTTTTCACAAATTTCCATTTTTTGAGCCTAAAATTACCCTCTCTTCATAAAAATTCTAATTTTACGAAAGAGGGATAATTCGAGTATTACATTGAAGGTCTTTTTCTTCAAAACACTTAATTGTTCATATTGATGAAAATTTGATTTTATTTATAAGGGATGGTTTATCGATCACATTGAAATATATCTTCATCTTGATGATAAGAAGCCATATTTGGATTTAATGCAAGATAAAATATATTTTCCATCGTGGTCATATGAGGGCCAACTCACATTTGCTTTATTTTGGCCCAATGAACAATCACTAAAGTTTCATGGTAAAATAAACCAACATTGCCCCTTGTTTACAGTTACCTGCAATCACTAAGGTGTTCCAAGCATTTAAATTGAATATCTTTATTTGAGATTACTAATACACATATGCAAATGCTAATATAGCAGGGACCTTGGAGAAGTTGTTTGTCTAACTTCTTTGTAAGAGGAGATTTGGAACACAAATCCTAAAGGAGAGTGTACTTTCATAATTGGGTGAAAATACCACTCAACATTTTGGCGCTAGAAGGAGGGCCTGAATTGGTTTATTTCAATGTGATTTAAATGCTATAGGGATTTAAATTTTGAATATTTCATGCCCTATTGATTATTATCTTTAGCCCTCTTTTAACAATACAACCTTGTAGTGTTAAAAGGAGTACATGAATTTCTATGCATTGTTCTAACGCTTTTGATTGTTCATACATGAATAATGTATTTTGATTTGATTTTGAAAAATTTTGGTCTTGACTAACGAGGTTGTCTCTATGCAATTACTTTCATTTGATTTTAATGGATACATCTCTTGGTTGATGCTAACATGATTATTCATACGTTACATGTTTGATATTGGCTAGTCATTTCATGCTTATTTGTACGGAATTATTTTGTCTAAAATGTAGTTGTGGTTGGTATTATGCTCTTCACTTGCGTGTAATGCGATCTTGTGAATAAGAAATCCTACAACACTAGGAGTATGCTCTTCACTTGCACATATGCGATCTGGTGAATCAGAAACTAATTTACAATTTTAGAATATTGCTTTGTTATGGTTCCTTCTTTTGTTCATGACTAACAAATTGGTTTTGAAGTTATTCTTTGAGTTTCATTAATGGCTACAACTGCAGGAACATGGTATGGGATACATGTTAATCCTTTGAACATTAGTGGAGATTCTCATAATTTACCCAAGAACGTAGAAAAATGTTTGCCCAAATTTAAGCACAATGGTCCAACATTAGCCGAGGAACATATTCAAGCCTATGTGGATATCCTAGTTAGATGGAATGTCGAACATGAGGATGTGGCATGTAGAATATTTCTTGGAACCCTAGATGAGGTGGCATATGATTGGTACATCAATTTACCCACTGGTTCTATTACATATTGGAATCAATTGAAAGATGATTTTATCAATCAATTTAGGTTTCTCATTGATCCTCTCACGATATATCAACAATTTACTTCTTGCAAAAGAGAACCTAATGATCCAGTGAGAAATTTCAACTTGAGGTTTCGAAAGCTTTATGAGAGACTAATTTCTCCCTATACTATTGAGGAAAGTGGTGCTCTTCAAATATACTTTCGAGCATTGGATCCATTGTTTGCCATATTTTTTAGGATGAATCCCTTGGTTACTGATCTTGCATCAGCCTACACAGAAGCTATGATTGTAGATCAAAAATTGAGGCCACAAGATTATGGAATAGAGAAATCAACTATGGTAGGACAACTAGGGGCTTGCAATCAAACCTCAATGGTAAATCAATAGTGGGCGCAAAAAAATTTAATATCAAATGTTTTTCCCTACAATCAACTTTATCCTACCTTACCAACTTATGCTCCCACATGTGCTTATACAAGTACTTCCATCCATCCAACTATGCCTCAATTAGAGAATCATGTGGTCACCCATGGAACCATTGCAACAAATGTTCAAGCTTTATCTGTGGGTATCACTCCAACTAATCCTACTGCTTCTACCACTCAACCCAAAGAGTTTGCATCAGAAGTAAAATAGCAAAATAAAGTGGTTAAGAAGGTATGTAGGCATGTTCCACCACAAAAATGAGCACGTCAATGTATGCATCCAAATCATCCTAGGAAGAAAATTCATAATGTCAATCTTAATGATGTTTCATGTTATGCTTCTTCAAGCGATACAAGATATTTTGAGGTGACTCACATTGAAGTAAATACCTATTCGAAAAGTCTTGAAGAGCATGAAGTTTTTGGAGAAGAAATTCTATGGATGGGTAACAAGAAGTTGGAATCAAATGATCACCATCTTGTTTTGGAAAATAAATATCTAGAATCATTACCCAAAAAGGAGGATTTGGATGAACGAACTTATGTGGATATGATTTGGTTATATGTACTTGCAAAGGATTGGAGCAACTATATGACATGGAATTCAAAAATTGATCCCATTATAGAAGCTCCTAAGCCATCACAAGTGGCTAAAAATGAATTTGAAAGAAAATCAACAAATGAAGTTGAAGACATAATCGAATTTCACCACTTGTTCTCGAAAGACACTTTGGATGATGTTCTCGAAAGTGATGACCAAGAGGATCCACACCTTTCAAATTATGATAAAATTGAATCATGGGTTGCAAATTTGGATTATGATAGCTTTACCAATTTGAATTCAATAGATAACCCACTTTTGGAAATAACTGGACCATTTAAGGAAGGTGAAGATGAATTGGATGAGAAACATGTTGATGAATCAGAATATGAAGAAGAAGTACTTGAGTGTCACAACTTGAAATTGGAATATGATTACTATGATTCGTGGAAGAAATGGGAAGAATATTATCAATATAAATATTCTAACAAACTTGTTTTGTCAATTAATATGTAGGATAACTCAATTGCTTCCTCTCATGAAGATACTATAAATCCTATACAATTTGAGAAAGTTTTGGAAGAGGAATTTGAATCTCATCAAATTTTAGAACATGATAAGGATTCTACAACCATGAATCAAGAAAGAGAGTCATCTACTTTAAATTCTTTTGAAGGAAAAGGAATTGAAAATCTTGATTCACTTACTTGTGCTGCAATGACTATGCCTTTTCAAAATGAGAAAACTACAAAGCCTAAATCATTTGGGTTTGATATCATTGATGATCCAATTGAAAATCTCATGTTACCCAAAACTACCCAAGTGATTGATCATGGAAATGTGTTAGTTAACCCACCCCTAGATAGACAAGACTTTTGGTTTGAAAGGGATGGACATATTTTCAATTGGGTACCTAAGTTTGGTGCCTTTGATAAACAAGTCATGGGGAAAGAACAAGTGCTACATGATGATGAATGTCATGAGATAAAAGAGGAATTTTCTAATACTCTTCAAGTAAGGTCAAATGAAAACATGCCAAAGGTAAAATCTCACCTTTTTGGTTTCACCATGCAAAATTCGAATGAAGGTTTGTCTAATGAATGGTTTGATTCAAATATTATTAATGTTATGGCTTTATTGAATGAAAATGAAAGCTTATTTCTACACCATGAATCAAAGTGTGGAATGGACATCTTAAAGAATAGACATAAAGGAATTGAATATCAATCATTGTCTAATCAATTTGAAAACTTGAGACTCCACCATAGGATTATTAATGAAACTAAATCAAATTAGTATGGTGAGAGGGGCAAGTGGAAGTTTGTTTCTTTGTTTGGTTTGACCTTGTTTTTGTTGGATTCCTACAAAACTTGGTATGAGTATCACGTCATATGTCTTTTAACGAATTCTAATCAGGTTTGGGATCTGGTAAAATGATAATCCAAACTTTTGCACCATCTTGTATTATATTGTACATTTGTATATACTTTTGGTTTTCGTGTTTTGGTTTTGGATTGGATCTCATTTTGGTTTTAAGTTTTGTGTGTTGGTCCTTTGGACACTTTTTGTTTGTCTTGAAAAAAAAAAAAAAAAAAAGAAAAAGAAAAGCAAGATGTCAACTTATGTCCTTATGAATGTTGACTAAGACTAAGAGAATATGAAACATCGGAATTGTATTGCAGAAATCTCCACGAGTATCGCAAACACATTAAAGAATATCATTTGGAACTTGTGATGCATGAAGTTGTCAGTTTTACAAATTATGGCAAAATAGGTGGTATACTCCATCAGCATTTCAAAAAGAGCAATGTATTCATCCATATCTCATGTTACATTTCACATTGCATATACATTTCATCTCAGTTGCATCTATATTTCAAATACAATCATTGAAAAGCTATCAAACCCTCTTAGGGTTATTACATAATGTATATTAAAAATATCCTAAGGTTGGGAACTGATGCCCGAATTATCTTGACCCAAACACATTATACACATATTAAAGAGGATCTTGAGCAAAATGGTCAAAAACATACTTGGAATAAAAGGTGAGGCGAAAGGAGTATTTCGTGTTTGTCCTATCATGCAATGTAATCCTTAAAATAGTGGTTTTTATCGCTCCTATAGTGCTTAAAGCCTAAAATCATAGTAGTAAGGATAGGGTTAAATCCCCATCGAACTTAGGTTGAGGATCCAATTCCCCAAAGCTCTGATTTGATCTTCATGGAGTAGTAAGGATAGTGTTTAATTCTCATCTCATTTAGGTTGAGAATCTGATTCCCAAAAGCTTCTATTTTGTCTCCATCATGTTTTAAGAAATTAAAAGTGTGATCTACACTCAAGAACTTGAAGTTCCAAGGCAAATATTTTTCATCCTACTTTTATTGCATCATTGATATTGGATTGGAAGGATCGTACTACATGTCCCTTGCAAGGATGGGTAGTCATCCCCAAGGTTCAAGAAATCAAAACTAAAGTCAAATCCTGGATTATGGGGTTGATCTCCACTGGGGCTATAGATGCCTGACTGGCAGTGGAGTATGCTCATGCATGGAAACATGTCTTGTCTAAAAACAAGACCACTGACTGCTCAAATAGACAGGCTAGCCTGACAGTTTCATCCATAACAAGTTAAATTATTTTTTTCAATATGAGGTGATAAACTCCAGATCACAGTAGTAAGAATAGGGTCAAATTCCCATCTCTCTTAGGTTGGGAATACTATTCCCCAAAGCTCTGATTTCACTTACACTTGCACATGGGTTCAAGATGGTAGTGACACATAACAAACTTTGGGATCTAGTAAATTAATTCAGTATACTCATATTTGGTCCTAAGAGGATTTGACAGTTTTAATATGTTTGTTCATGGTACTATAAATTTTGAGCCTTTGCAAATCTTGTTATATCTATAGCATCTTCACCATACGTTAAATCCTACAGGAATCATCCATAACTTCTCATACGCACGAATCATAAGTGAAAATGACAATGGAAAGTTGAACGATTTTCAAATGATAGGGAATGAAGCACATTGCACACATCGAGCTGATGCTTAATAATTCAGCTTAATAATTATAATGCTTCATGTATTTCTCATCTAGTTTCATTCTTGGGATATTTGTTGATGCTTGTGTTTGAGTTTTGAAGGTGTTCAGGTTGAGTTCTCACTGAAATTCTTAGGAGCATTTCCTAGTAGTCGCAATTTGTTGTGGTTGCTCCACAACGTACCCCAAAATTGGGGACCCACCTTTTTGCATATTTTCCAAGAAGACCGAAGTGGCCCATATGCTAAAGATAAAATAAAAAGCAAAACACCGCAAAGAGAAAAAAGTGTCGCGATATCGTGACATGTTGCATTTTCGTGGCCAAAAGAGAAGAGAAAGAACAAGAGGAAACAGTGTCGTGATATCATGACATGTTGCATTTTCGTGGCCAAAAGAGAAGAGAAAGAACAAGAAAGAAAAAGTGTCACGATATCGTGACATGTTGTATTTTCGTAGCCAAAAGAGAAGAGAAAGAACAAGAGAAAAAAATGTCGCGATATCACGACATTTTGCATTTTCATGGTCAAGAGCAACAGAAGGGGGCAAAAGTGTCACGATATCGCGACATGTTGCATTTTCATGGTCCAAAGCAAATAGAAAGAGCAAGGAGGAAAAAGTGTCACGATATCGCAACATGTTGCATTGTCGCAGTCCAAATCAAAGAAATAAAAGTGTCACGATATCGTGACATGTTGCATTTTTGTGACTCAAAAAGAGCAGGCAGGAAGAGAAACAAAAGTGTCGCGATATCATGACATGTTGCATTTTTGTGACTCAAAAGGGGCAGGCAGCCAGAGAAATAAAAGTGTCGCGATATCGTGACATGTTGCATTCTCACGACTCAAAAATGCCAGGCAGGCAGAGAAACAAAAGTATTGCGATATCGCGACATGTTGCATTTTTGTGACTCAAAAATGGCAGGCAGGAAGAGAAACAAAAGTGTCATGATATCACAACATGTTGCATTCTCACGACTCAAAAGGGGCAGGTTGGTAGAGAAACAAAAGTGTCACGATATCACGACATGTTGCATTTTCACGACTAAAAAGGTACAATGCGTCTGATATTTGTGATGAACACCAAGATAGTGAAACTTAAGACTGCATGATGACGTGGACCTATAAGGAATAAATCAAATATTGAATAAGGTAATTTGTCACATAAGGACAAAATCCAATGAATAAGACAAAACGTTACATGAGGAATATTTAATGATTTGAAATCATTTAAGATGGTCGTTACACATGGAAGGAAGGGACACATGCCCATGTGGAGAAAAGGAAACGTTTTTTTTGAAATCAAATGAAAAGTGAAGAAAACCAAACAGAGGAAGCCAAACCATGGGAATAAAACGAAGGGCCACAAAATAGAAATGAAAAGCCTTTTTGGAAACCAAAACACATGCATGCATAAGGGAAGGTGAAACGAATAGCCATTGGAAAATGAAACAAATAGCCATTGGAAAATGAAATGAAAAGCTTCTTGAAAATTTTAAATACGCCAGGCAAGGATGTTTTGAGGGGTTGGAAACTGCTACGAGCAGAGTTGCAGATTTGAAGGCAAGAGGGCCATTCTGGACCTGTTTGGGCTGTTTTTCTTCCATGGACTGGTTTGGGAAAACCAAAAATTTTTGTTATTGTAAAATGACAAATTTTTAATACAAAAAAATTCAGAAAGTTGCATCTTATGGACAAGAAAGGAGTCATTTTATGCATGCAAGATTAAATTTTTATTTTTCCCCTTTTCAGATTTTAGGCTTGTAAATGGAGTTTATGCAAGTTTTCTTGGTTGCTTCATGAGAATGTTTAAATATGAAAACCTCATTTAAAACCCTAGGAGCCAACACTTAGCTTATCCGGATTGTGCTTGTTTTGCAAGTCCAATAGGTTAGGTTGCATGCATGAAAACCTCACATCTTCGGTTTTGTCGGAATAGGATAGCATCAAACTGAATGTATCTTGTGTTCCATTTTCTGCATTTCATTTTCATTTTGTGCATTTTATTTTCCAAAAATTTTAACTTTATTTTAGTTTTCAGGCATTAAAATAAACATTTAAAAAATTTCAAAATCCAAAAATAATTTCACCATTGCGTAGGGTATACTTTAGACTTCCAATACGCACTTTGAAAATTCATTTTCAGAGTTGTTTAGTATTTTTTAAAATTCATCGAAGTTGTTGTTTTACTGTAGATTTTAAAAAATCCGAAAATAGAAAATTTTCATTTTAAGGTCAAATTTCATTTTTTCAGTTTTGTTTTACGCTCATGAGCCTATGATGACATTCCCTTCATGAAAATTCCAATTTCATTGAAGGAGTTATGTTTTATGGCATTTTCACAAATTTCCATTTTTTGAGCCTAAAATTACCCTCTCTTCATAAAAATTCTAATTTTACGAAAGAGGGATAATTCGAGTATTACATTGAAGGTATTTTTCTTCAAAACACTTAATTGTTCATCTTGATAAAAATTTAATTTCATTTAAGAGGGATGGTTTATCGATCACATTGAAAGCTATCTTCATCTTGATGATAAGAAGCCATATTTGGATTTAATGCAAGATAAAATATATTTTACATCATGGTCATATGAGGGCCAACTCACATTTGCTTTATTTTGGTTCAATGAACAATCACTAAAGTTTCATGGTAAAATAAACCAACATTGCCCCTTGTTTACAGTTACTTGCAATCACTAAGGTGTTCCAAGCATTTAAATTGAATATCTTTATTTGAGATTACTAATACACATGCAAATGCTAATATAGTGGAGACCTTGGAGAAGTTGTTTGTCTAACTTCTTTGCAAGAGGGGATTTGAAACCCAAATACTAAAGGAGACTGTACTTTCATAATTGGGTGAAAATACCACTCAACAGGGCGATGTTGATTTTGTCCTTGTTTCTGATTTCCTTTCTCATAGTTCCCAGGGGGGATGGCTTGATAATTTTCCTTCTTGGGCTGCGCTGGTTGTGTGGGACTCGAGATACTAATTACAACTTGGTTAACTACATCGGGTTTAGGTTGTGTTGTGTTATTCTTGGTGGCCTTAGTCCATTCCTTCTTGCGAGGTTTTGCAATCTTGCCATATTGAATCTTGATTTCCTCGATAGTCCTAGCATGTGCTAGGGTGTCCTCAAGAGTTACATACTGCTAGAACTGCAGTAGCAAGACGATGGGTCTTAAGAAGCTTTTAGTGAACATCTAGGTCAACTCCGACATGGGGAGTAGGTAGGGTAGCTTTGAAAGCATGGCCCACCATCTATTACCATAATTTTTGATGGATTCATCATCATATTGCTTAAGACTAGCCAAGTCAGGTAGTGTTTCTTTCCTCTTGGTATTAAATGCAAAGTGTTCTAAAATACATACACAAGTTTATCTAAGTTGTGGATACCATGCTTTAGGAGCTACATGACCTAATCGATGGTAGGGCCCGTGAGGGTGGTCATGAAGGTCCTTAGAAGTAAGACATCATTGTCCTGAATGCCGAAGCACTAACCCAGGAATCAGGTGATATGTTTTTGTGCATCCTCATCCCATTTAAAGGTAGCCAACTAGTGCATCTTGAATTGTTCAGGGTAGGGAGGCATAGGAACCAAGGGATGCATTGGGTGACAACAAAGCTAACGTAATGTAGGCTTTTGGATCCCAGAGGTTCTATTCTCCATTGACTCGAGGTGCTCTAGTAGAGATTTGTATGCATCAAAGGACTTGATATCTTGCTCCTTGTTATGTTATTGCGATGGGTTACATGGAATCTAGAAACTATTATGGGGAGGTTGAGTTACAACCCCCCTACCTTGATATGGTATTTCAACATGCTCTTCTTTTGGATCATACCTATCATAGACCTCATAAGGTGTTTTCAGAGCTGGTCTGTATACTTGGGCAACTGCTTGTAGGAGGTGCTCTCTATTAGGCCTGAGATTCAAGTCGTTGTTTGGACTAGGAGGTGTAGGAGGTAACACTTGATAAGATCTAGGAGACATATCTTGAACTAGGTTGGGTTACCTTTGATAGGTATCCATTCTATGAGTACTCAGGGTCGGGATCCTCTCATGCAGAGTCTTATGGAATAGCTCATTAGTTTGACATTGGATTCATTCTTTCTTGAGCTGATGTAGGTGATCAAGCTAGTATTTATCATGCCTAAGCTTCTTAAACTAGACTTAGCACTCTGTGTATTTAGCAACCGCCTAATTAATCTATTCTACTATTCAGGGTCTAAGTGGCCTGGATGGTTCCCCTAGGTACTTTTCTGGACTGGGATGGTCTGATATGTTTAAAACAAGCTTCCCTTGCTCAAGGTAAGCTGCATTCACTTGAAGCTCTAGGAGGAGCAGACGCTCCCTATGCTCGGTAGGTGTGGAGTTGCAACACCCTCGTGTAGTATGGTGCTTTTGAGGAATATTATGGACTTTCTCATACCTTCCTTCATGAACAAGGAAAGGTAGGGTCAATTTGTATCATCTTGTATGATGGGCATCATACTCATCCTGATATTTGGGCTGTCAAACCCTGATAGAGCGATGTGGGAGCAATATGTGGTCATATTGCTCCGCTCGATGTGCATTATGAGGTTCTAGACCTTGGGTGGGTACCTCTACTCTAACAGGTATGTGGATGCATGACACTACCCTGTCTTCTAAAACCTTAGTGCGTACTAACAAATCATCATTAAAATGAGTCGATGTATCCATGTAGTGGGAACATTCTTCCTGATCTTGCTCATGATGACCAAGGGTATCCTGTAGAGGGCTTTCCCAAATGTCACACCCTGTCCTAGCTATTTGTGGGCTTGGGTGAGTGTTAGCCCACCAAGGAGGTATGACTAGGTACTTGAAATTGTAACAGATGTGGCTTGGGCCTCCCTATACACTCTTCACAACTTCTGCCTTTGAGTGGGCTTGGCTATAGATATACACCATTACAAAAGATGCTATCAAACTTTAATGATTATCTCCTTTACAATTTTTATGAAATAAAATACAAGAAGGAAACACACAATAAAATAGATGTTTATCTTGCTTAATGCATTAGTATGTGGTTCCTAGACTAGTTTGTGTTGTTTTAGATGTAGTTGCAAAGAGATCTTGTGTCACGTATTTGATAAGAGTTGAATGATATTCTCAAATTTAATTGGATTTCACCTATAAACTCGTATCTTTACAAGTTTTCTATGAAATCCAGGTCATGTTATCCCACCTATAATGTGTGGTTATGAGGTCCACACACGGCCAGGGAGCACAAGTCCTACTAGTTTCTCACCCAGTTCACCCGTAGTCTACGATATACCTCTCCGAAGAGAGATACATGCTATAACCCATAGGCTATGATGGATCTTGGAACCGGACTTGGCAAAGAATAATATTTGTGGGATTTGAGCCAATGGGTGGAGGAAAGCCACCTCATTGAAATCTACTAGTGGGTGGTGATGAAGTCCACCTCACTAGCGTTTAAGTGAGTCGTGGTGTGTGTGGTTCCTTTTAACTTAAATAAAGTAAGCAAGGCAAAATTTGATGACCATTCACTAAATGCATGCAAAATGTGTATTTTACTTTCAAAAAGCTAATACAAAGAGAACTCACAAATGTATTTAGAAATGCAAAACCCTAAATGTTAGCCTACCCATCAGGTAGGCTACAAGAAAGCAACCCAAAGAGATGCATTCCTACTTTAAATTTGTTTGATTTTTATCCTTTTACATGTTTTTTGTTATTTTGTGTTTAATAAAATGGGAACTACTTTTAACCTTTCTAAAAAATCAGAAGATGCGAGAAAAACCAAATAAAGCAAATTTCAAAAGTGCAAAACAAAGGTGGGGGGTTTAGATGCCTACCTCATCACTGCCAAAACTTGCTACTTCTGAAATTTTGTCCATAAATCTCTCTAGTTTCTATTCATTCAAGGGTGGAATGAATAACATGTTTTCATTTGCTCTAGTGTGGTACAAATTTGCATTCATCCCAAGGTGACACGAATAACAGTCATAGTTTGTCTTAGTCAAGAACGAATAACACCTACAACATGAAAATATGAAAAATGAGCTCCAAGATTCACCTGAAAAAAAAGGGATAGGGTCCCACCATAATTTCAACTAAATTAGGGAAAAAATATGCACCTAAATGCTAATAACAAGTTGCATGTATATTCTATTGCCTAAGAATGCCAAAATGAATGCATGCAAGCAACATGGAAATGAAAGCAAATAGCAAGAAGTGGAAATAAACTTGGTTTCTTATTGATAATGCAAATCAGATCTAGGTTACAAAGCATCCCTTTTGAGGGCTCAAATGGTTGATACAACTATTACAAATTTGGGGTGCCCATGGATCGAAATCCTTCCAAGGAACGTGGTGCACATACACTGTCTTTCTGTATACCCACACTGGAAGTGGGCCGGACAAAGGTTTTTGCCACTTGTTTCACTAATATTTATGTCCTACACTACTTTACAATGCCTTCTAATACCTGAATCTGTGCACATATAAACAAACAAATTGTCAAAATCAAAGGTGTAAACATGCAAACCCCACAACCTGGAAATGAACGCATGTGAGGCGCCTATGGAAAATCAAAACCAAATCACATGAAACTTTAGGGAGATGTGAAACAAAATATTTTGGGATGATATCACCTGGTTTTATAAAGAAATTATGCTCGATCACTGCATCTAATCCAAGCACTTGTCGTGAACCTACAAAAGGGTGGACATGCAATTTCCCTATCTAGACATATACAAAACCTAAAAAAATGGTGAGTAAGTATAATATGATATTCTAATACAACCCATATGGTTATATTTTAGAGATCAGTCTCAGATCATGGTGCATGTTCTAGTGGGTCCCGTAAGCCTGCAAAACCTTATAATTGTGATATCTCAGCCGATATAGCTCAGAATGGCCTAAAATTTAATATGTAGCATCATATAAAAACATATAAAATAACTAATTAAAAAAATTAGTAAAATAATACACATTTATATTCATTCACAAGTGGGATGAATAGCAGGTCTACAAATTGGGGGGTGCTCGGGGGTGGGACGCCCACCATTTCCACCTAAATTTTATCACCAATTCCACTGGGAAATGGTCCAAAACCCTAAAATATGTTTTTTCATCAAGTTTGGTGAATATATTCACTCAAATAGTTTGATTATGTGGTAAATTATGCCTACTAGTCCACTTGCAAAACCTCCATCGCTAGATAGAAGTTTCATGGAAAAATAAGCACAATATATAAGGGGGAATCTTAGCAACACTTCGTTGCTCTTGAAATAACACTCCTATATTTAATTTTATGGGAATTGAATCCACTTTATAGCCCAAGGAGGCCCCATTGGTCAAAAGGCATGCGAGGACATGTAGGGCAAGAGGTGCCACTTGGCCATGAGGGCGACATGCATTTGAGGGGGAAGAGAATCTCCCAAATTGGCCTTATTCATGGAGTGTGTCATAAGGTCTACTGCATGACCTATCACAAGGGCAATAATGGCCAGGAATCTGACCATTATTGAGCACAAAATACCCATATTTGATGTTTTACCAGTCAAACTTGCTAGGGTTATGCATAAGGGGTTGGACTCAAAATGTACTTGTACAAAAATGGTGATTCCTAATCAAAATCAAGGTGAATTATGGCAAATCCAAAGAAAATCAAATCAATCATCTTCAAAAAAAAATTTGGGACATTTGAAGCCCTAAAAAGAAAGGTCATATTTGGGATATATTTTGACCTATTAAATCACCTTATAACTTCATAAGAACACCACCATTAGATCAGGCTCGAAAAGAGCTTTCCAACGAGTAAAAATATGCCTATGTTTGGATATATATTGTGGTGAATTGACCGTAATAAAATAAATGGTCTTAAAAATTTTAGGTGAATGGGCCGATGTCGAGATTCCTCATATTTGCAAATTTTCAATTTTGAAAATCCTAATATTCACCCAATTGGTGAATATTCACCACTATGCATAACCCCGAAACCTGCTATTCACTCCACCCTGGGACAAATAGGTTTTGTATTCATCCCAGGGTGGGACAAATAGAATTAGGGTGTTCAAAAGGTCCCAAAATTAGCTTGAAACCTTCTAAAACAATGTCGGGAGTGGCTAGAACCACTGTTTGACCTCTGAGGACTGCATTTGGGGCTTTGTGCGTCATTTTGGTCAATGCATTTGGTAGCATAATTGTATTGATGCGATTTTTGTGTAAACACAAGTCATTAATTCAAGGGTATATGACTAGAATACCCTTAGTTGGCAACAAAGTTTTAGTATAGGGTTATGTAATATTATTAGATAGGGTTTGATCACAATTACAATGATTGAGGATATTTTCATAACCTATCATATTAAAAAAATCTTTATCACTAAAATATCTTAAGTTTATAATTATAAACATAAATTAGAAGTAAAAATATCACATGAAAATATTATTACTAATATTTATTACTAAAATATCATTCCTTAAATATTTTTTGTTCCTAATAATTTTAAATAAATAGTGACTAAAATTCCTATGCCTAATAAGATTCAGTTCCCTTCTCCCCTAACTTCCTACCCCTTTTCTCTCCTTAATCCGATCGATCATTTTTTTCAACCGACCAACCTCTAGATTGACTTTTCTATCCAATCGATAGAGGCATGAGAAACCCATAACTCCCCTCGTAACATGCCCTCTCATCCACCATAGACCACCATATTCTGAGCAAAAACCCTTATGTCATCGATCATAGGTGCATTCATACATGAAGGAATAAGTTGTAGGTGATGGCCAAAAAAAAAAGAAATCATAAGTAGGCTTGAAAAATATATTGAAAATCTAAGATCAATTTTGAACCAATCAAAATGGAGATTCCAATTATTGAAAATTTTGTGTAGTTTTGTTGTCATTTAAGTCAAGAGAGTATTGTTTGCATTTCATCATCATTAAGAATATCAAGTGGTTTTTCCAAAAGCAAGAAGGTCTTGAAAAAGAGTAGGATATAATATTTATTTTTAATATTATATACCTAAAAAGACCCAAAGGATGAAGACCCAAGGAAGAATAAGCAAGTTTAAATTAAATAATAATATTATATTATTATAATATTTTAGGCCAAATAACAAGGTGAAGAAAAACAAGGTTCAAGTTGAAAATACCCATGAGCAGTTTACAAAAAAATTAATTTAAATTAAAATATTTTAATCCTTGATTAAAATTTTAATTTAAATTAATAATGGGTGCAAGGGTTTTAAATTTAATATTTAAAATCTAATTAAAATTTAAAAATATCAAAATTGTTTGACGTGTAAAAGACAAGAAGCATGTGCATTTATGTAGGAAATAATTCTCATTTTCTAAGTCCTAGAATATATACCTTCGAATGAAAACAAAATCATGCACTGCATTACTTGTTGGAAGAGAAATTCACATTTTGAAGTGTTGGAGGTAGACGAAGAATAAGGGCAGGGACATGGATAGAGAAATCTACTTATGGTAGTAGTGCAGACGACAGTTGAGAAAGTGTTAGGGCTTTGTAAGGAAGGGATTGTGGGTTCGATCCATGCGATTGACGTTTTTACTAGAGGAGAGAAGCCTTTTTTCGTTTGGTGTATTTTTTGAGAGGTAGAATATAGAGGGGATCATGGGCCTATGGTTTCATGTGGGCATGTAGCCCACATGGTGACCTATATCTGGGCTAGGGTGTTGGATAGGCTACGTCGTGTGTCCGAATTTCACAGAAGAAATTTTTTGTGGGCATAATAAATCAAAGGTATGCTATGCACATTTTTATTTCTCCAAAGGTATTAAAATTCAGAACTTGCTTAGAGGGTTTCACAAGTTCTAATAAGTATATATGAATTTTTGAAGGAGGTATACGGTAAAGTAAATTAAAATATTTATTTTGAATTTTTGGTGATTGAAATTTATTTTATAAAGTTGGAGTGATAATGTGTATAAATGAAATTTTTGTGTATTTTGTTATAATGAAAATGTTGACTTATATTGTGCAAGTTTGGAGATTATAAGTTGTCCTAAGAGATTTGATATTTTCGTATGGTAAAATAATTATTGGGAAAATTATTTTGTGGAGATCTTGAGATAGGTTGTGGCTGCCTAACCTTAGTATTGGCAAAGAAAATTTGATTGTGGTTAAGATAGGTTTTGAAGACATATCTCCATAAAAAAAAAGGTATGGGTACATCTTCCTTGTGAGTGAAATATTATTGGATTGGATGTTGTGAATGCTAAGTTGGAGTGAAAAGGATTGTTTGATAAGCATTGTTGAGTTTGATTTTGAGATATCCAATATTGATTGATGAGGGTTTTTCTAGAATGAAATTTGATGCTAGAAATATTGTTTGATAAGCATTGTTGGAAATGTTGAGTGAGTGTTCATATGCATGATTAGGGTTTGTGAAATATCATGAGTATCATTGTTATGTGAAGTTGAGTACAATCTTGAACTAGGGTTTGTAAAATAATTTGAGTATCATTGTTGTGAGTGTGAAGCATATCGAGTCTCTAACCATTCTCTATATGTTTTTATGGTAAAACAAGAGATATTGAAAGTGATTGAGCATTGTTGTGAGTGTGAAGCATATTGAGTCTCTAACCATTCTCTATATGTTTTTGTGGTAAAACAAGAGAGATTGAAAGTGATTGAGAATTATTGAGTGTGAAGCATATTGAGTCTCTAACCATTCTCTATATGTTTCTATGGTAAAACAAGAGAGATTAAAAGTGATTAAGCATTGTTGTGAGTATGAAGTATATTGATTCTCTAACTATTCACTATAATTTTCTATAAGTTAAACAAGATTTTGTGTGAAACTTGTTTGTGTAATTAAAGAGGTTTTTGTGATAGATTTAGTTGAGTTGAGTAAGATTTTGTGGAATCTTACAATGCAGATTTGAGGTACGTCTTGGTGGAGACTTATTGAGCAGATTGAGAAAGTTCTAGTGAGAACTTGTTAATAATATTTGAGGTAAGTCTTGGTGAAGACTTGAGAGTAACTTGAGAAAGTTCTTGAGAGGACTTGTGGATAGATTTGAGGCAATTCTTTCAAAATACTTGAGAGCAGAGTTGATTGATATATTTGTTCAATCCTTGAGTTAATGTTTGGGGCAGATATAGCAGAGTTGATTTGTGATTGGATCAAGCTTTGTGCTAAGGCTTGAGGATATATTTGAGGACAAATTTGAGGATAATGTTTGGTGCAGATTTGAGGATAGGTTTGTGCTAGACCAGTGATAGATATTGAGTAGATTTATGTTACACTGAAGGACTGTGTTTAGTGTAGGTTTGATATAGAGATTGAACAAATTTGTGCTAGATCAAAGGATTGTGTTTAGCATAGATTTGAGACAGAGATTGAGCAAATTTGTGCTAGATTGAAGGACTATGTTTAGTATAAATTTAAGATAGATATTGAGAAAATTTGTGCTAGAATAAATTACTATGTTTAGTGTAGATTTGAGATAGAGATTAAGCAAATTTATGCTATATTGAAGGACTATGTTTAGTGTATATTTGAGATAGAGATTGAGCAGATTTGTGTTAGACCGAAGGACTATTTTTAGTACAAATTTGATAAAGTTGAGATAAATATTTGGAGGTGATAGAGTAGAGGATAGTAGTCTCTAGTGGATAAATATCCATTAGCCAAGATAGTGAGGATAGAGGTATTCTAAGTGAGGATAGGAGTCTTCAATGGAGAGATCCACAAGCCAGTGCAGTGGAAGTAGTAGTCTTATGGAGGATCACCAACCAAAGTAGAGGAGAAAGAGTTCTCATGTGGATAGAGATCTACATATCAGCTGAGGGTATTGGTGTATATTGAGGATAGGGATCCATAAACTTGATTAAGGGATTGGTGTTTCATTTGGACAGTGGTCCATAAACATTGTAAGAGGGAAGGATTCCCAAGAGATTTATTGAAAAAAATTTAGTGGAATATTTTCTCTGTGGAGTATCCAACATTGGGTGAACCATGTTAAATTGGTGTCTCTATTATGTGTGATGATTGGTGCATTGGTTTGGTTACTACTATTGATATTGCCATTGATAATATTAGATAATATTATTTGGAAAAGAAAAGTAAAAATTGATCTTGTACTGTTCATGCCCCCCTCTCAATATAAGCTTATGTTATTTAATTGGTATCAGAGTAGGTTCCTTCGAAAGAGATTAACAACTTGAAGGAAATGCTCTCAAGAACACAGATGCATTATAAAAAAAGATCTTCAAGGAATTCAACACCATTGTTTGATGGGAATAATTATGTGCTTTGGAGTATGAGAATGAAGATTCACCTAATAGAATTTGAAAATGAAATATGGGAAGCAGTTGAGAATGGATACATACCGCCTGCTACTCCACCTACAGATAGAGATGGTAAGATCCTACATCTGAATAATTCATAGGAAATAAATGGATTTTTAAAAGGTTTGCATGAAATAAAGTTTATAAAGGTTATGCATTGAAAATAAGCAAAGGAAATTTTGGATAAGTTGAAAGGTATATATGAGGGATACAAAAAGGTCAAAAGAGCAAAGTTGAAAAATTACAAGAGAATATTTGAAGACCTAAAGATGAAGGATGAGGAAAATATTGTTGTATATCTACTTCGTATAGATGATGTTGTGAACTCAATGCAAGGACTTAGGCTTAAGTTTGAAGATACAGATGTGTGTGATAAGATCACTCCCAAAAAGGTATAGTGAAAATATTTCAGCTATAGAATAGTCAAAAAATATTGAAATTTTGACATGGAATTCTCACAGCTTTTGATATGAGAATAAAAGAGGAACCTATTCCTTCAAAATAAGCAGACTTCAAAGCTACTAAGGAGATAAAGGGTAAGAAGTTAGATTCAAACAATGAGTCATCTAGTGATGAAGAAGCAAATTATGAAGAACACAAGCTTATACTAAGAGGGGGGGTGAACAGTATAAGACCTCTTTTTACTTTTTCCTTTATACTTCAAAATAGTAAAGAAATATACCCAAAGAAATATCAAAACAAAGCACAATATCATCCACAAAGTGACACCAATTTTAATGTGGTTCACCCAGAATTCCTGGGCTACGTCCACAAAACTTTTCTCTAAAAGTTATCTCAAATTTCTTTGGGAAACCTTCCCAATTACAATGTTTATGAGCCTTGGCCCAAAGGATATACCTTCCACCAATCTGAATTTATGAGTCTCTGCTCAAAGGAGATACCTTCCCCTCTATCTAAATTTATGAGCCTCTGCTCAAAGGAGATACCTTCCCCTCTGCTCTAGAAATGATCCCTCAAAATATCAACTGCCTCTACCTCTTGCTAGCACGTGGAACTCCTTTCCACCGAAGACCTCCTGTAATCAATGCTTAGCCTAAGAGACCTCTGCCTTCTATGATCACATCCACAAAAGCTTAGCAACCTATACCAAACATAGTCAGTCGGTCTAGTACAAGTCTTCCTCTGTTTGTCAGATCTGCCCAACTCTTGAACAAATCAATCCTCTGCATACAAGCCTTCTCAAAGACTTGCCAAATATGTCCTCAGGTTCTTCTCAAAGAACCAATGCACCTATGTCCTCAAGTTATTTTATAGAACTCTCAAACTTAGCTCACAAATCCTCTGCTAGGACCTATCCAAATTTGCTCACAAGTCCCCACCAAAACCTATCCAAAACCTACTCACAAGTCCGCACCGAAACCTATCCAAAACCTGCTCACAAGTCCCCACCGAAACCTGTCCAAAACCTCAGCAATCTCACCAAGAAATACTTGCTTAGCATGAACCCACAAAGAGAATTGTTAGAGAACCAATGTGATTCATCAACCTCATAGAAGCATAAATAGAATTTTTAGAGACTCAATATGTTCTATACTTAACTCCCAGTATCAATATCAACAGAATAAGATAGATGTAGTATGCTTTTCTCAAGAACATGAAACACAACCCAACAATTGCCAACCATGCAATATCTCATATAACAATGATACTCATGTTATTTCCACAACCAATTAGGGTTTTAACAACAATGCTCATCAAACAAGGTTTAGTCAACCAACACCATTCAACTCAACATCAACCTTGAAGCATTCAACCAATCATCACAAGAAAAGGAAACAAGTAGAAATCCTTTTCCCTCCACACTTATTTTTAGAAAACCATCAATCAATAACAACCATGGAATAATGTGCCCATACCTTTACTTTGATGAAGAAGGAGAACTCAAAAGATATCACAAAATTAACTCTCAATTTACCACCAATTAGAGTTAGCAGCTATACAATAATACACAATAATAAAGATCCAAAATAACACCTTATTACTCCAACTTAATATTAACCACCAAAATTATAATATACATACAAAGTAAAATATCTTTACACCTTATTACTCTACATAAGCATCAAGCATTACTAATAACAATGTCAAAACAAAGATTACAACTTAACCTTATACCTCCATCAATAATTCTTGATCAAATCAACTCAAATATCCCAAGTCAACAATAAAAAGATTTACCTTGGCAATACTTAGTTCTCCAACCTTAGGAGAAATGAAGAGCCACCACTATAAGTGCTAAAGCGCATTCTCCTCTACTTACGTAGCCCAATCACAACCGCTCTCCTTCATGCATCGTAACAAAAGGAAAAATGCACTCGATGTGATTCAAAACCTGTATCTCTGCCTAGCGAGCGCCTTTACTCAAAATCCATCGTCATTGGAGCACAAGTGCCCGAAAAAGAAATATTAAACTATCCTTTTTTTTATCTTCACTTTATCATAGGATATGGAAAACGTATTCGTTTTTCTAGAACTATCCAAAACATAAGTCACTAAATGCTTGCATTAATCATCTCACAGCACAATCTGGAAAAACACAGTTTAGGTGCAATTGCCAATCCACTAACGTCAAGAAAAAAAAGTAAGGATGTAGCCCAAGCTCAAATCCAAGTATGCCAAGCATAATTTCCAAGACACAGATCAAGCACAATTTCAAAGACATCAATTTGAGATTCGAAGACACAGAGCAAACACAAATCGAAGACACCAAGCGCTATTCGAATGATACAGAGAAAATGCAAATCAAAGACACCAAGCGCTATTCGAATGATACAGAGCAAACGCAAATCAAAGACTACAAATAATCGGTGGTGCACTTACTTTATAAAATCATCCCCACTTATATAGCCAATTATCCTTAACTGTTTGACGTTGATGCTCCTCCAACAATGGCAACACGTTGGCAAAAGAAAAATTTATCTACGTCGCTTAAGGGTTAAAAGACGCTTTAATAATAATTAAAATAATAATAATTATTATTTTATTAATAACAAATTAAACTTAGACCTTTGTCAAAGGTTTGAGTTAATTTAATTATTAATAATAAACATGGACCTTCAAGGTTTTTCAAGAAGCAAAAACCTTTGCATTAAGTTAATCTTGGTTTTAATAAAAACCCTTAATGAGTCCAAATGGTTTTAAGAAAAACCTTTAACCTTGTCACCATGGTTTTAATAAAAACCCTTTAACAATATGAAGCTTTCTCAAGATATTTTTGACATCACACTCTTTTTGATATCAACACAAAAATGCCTTTTGACATCAATGACAACTTATACACTTGAGCAAAAGCAATGTACCCAAAGTACCCAAAATTGCCAACAAATTATGGTAGAAGGAAAAAAGACTCAATAAAATATAAAGGTACAAAATCAGTTAGATGTTTCAATTGTGAAAAATATTGTCACTATGCATCTGATTGTCCAGATTCTAGAAATAGCAATGATGAAGAAAAACAAGATCATAAGAACAGAGAAATATGAAAAAATAGGTACCAAAATAAAAGTAGGAATAGACAATGCAAGCAAGGAAATAAGTTTTTCCAAAGGTATGAGAAGAGTTTTAATGCAAACAAGGCAAGTAATATTTCAAATGATAGTGATGGAAGCTCCTCAAATAATGATGAAGATGAAATTCTATTTTTGGTAAAATAAAAAGAAGTGGTTAGAAATAGGTTACCAATCATTATCAAGTGTTCTAGATATGGTAACTTTGGTAATCTTGAAGAGAGTTGTACAAGGAATGGATTCTATTTCAGTGAAGATGAATATGAAGATGCTAGTGAAGGTCCAAAAGAAGAAAGTCTACTTTTGGCAATAGAAGAATAATGACATGCTCCTATGGAAGATGAATAAAAAAGGAATAGATATGATACTAAAGGTAAACAAATAGAGGAAGAATCATAGAAAGAAGAATTTGATCTTGAGGGTGAGATTATGTTTGCCCTTGATGCATTGAGGAATGTAATAAAACAGAACTCAAAACTCAAGCTAAATAACTAAGGCAAGGAGATTTAAAGAGAGGTTAGATGCAAAGGTTTTAAAATATGAAAGGTTAGAGCATGAGGTAGATTCACTAAGGAAGGAAGTAAAAGAGTCTAAATACAAGCTACACATATTTGAGAGAAGCTCAAAGAACTTGGATAAAATTATCAAGGTACAAAGATATTCATAAAAAAAAATAAGACTTGGCTTTGATCAGGTACAAATATAACAAGGAGAGGAGTCAATATCAAGCTCCAAGGAAGAAGAATCTTTAGAAGAAGAGAGTGTAAGAGAGAGAAATACTTATAAGGAAGATTTAAACAATAAAAATTTTAACAAGGAAAGGAACACTGGACAAAGAAGGAACATATGGAATAGGAAACAACATACGGTAAAATATACTAAGATACCAATGGGGTCAAGGCAAGGCAATTTTAATGGATGATGCTTCTCATATCACTGGTTTGGGCACAAGGCTATATAGTGTAGGACACATGAAAGACAAGAATATGGAAATTTCAGAAACAAGTATCTCTTTCAAGGGTATTGTCACTCTTGTAATCAGTTTGGTCATAAGGTAGTTAACTACAAGGTTCATAACAAGAATGGATATGGCTTCACTAGGAGGAACTATAACACATTTGCACCTTCAAGGAATCACAACATTAAGTGTTATAAGTGCAATAATGTTGGGTACATAGCTAAAATGTGTAGAGAAGAACTTACAGATACAAACATAAATAGTCAAAGGAATGAGAAGGATCAATTGAGGAAGAAGGTGGAAAAAGGTAAAGATCAATGTATGCTAGGAGTAGAGATACAACCACACCAAAATTAACCACCTCAAGAGAGGAGGTTAGGGAGGGGCTAAGCTAAGAGTATCATTCTTAGCCACAATCCCCAAAGGTGGCCCTTTTCCATTGATGACAAATGGGGAGAGATTTGAGTTATGTAGAGAGCATTCATTCAGGGGGAGCAATTTCTTAAGGGGAGCAAATTTTGAAAAAAGAAAAAGGAATACTAAAAAAGGGGTTTGTCATCAATGAAAAGGGGGAGTTTGTTGGAAATTTTGGGTATTTTTGTTGTCATTGATGTCAAGAGAGTATTATTTACATTTCATCATCATTAAGGACATCAAGTGGTTTTTTCAAAAGCAAGAAGGTCTGAAAAGGAATAGGATATACTATTTATTTTTAATATTATATGCCTAAAAAGGCCCAAAGTATGAAGACCCAAGGAAGAGAAGCAAGTTTAAATTAAATAATAGTATTATATTATTATAATATTTTTGGCCAAATAACAAGGTGAAGAAAAACAAGGTTCAAGTTGAAAAGACCCATGATTAGTTTACAAAAGATTTAATTTAAATTAAAATTTATAATCCTTGATTAAAATTTTCATTTAAATAAATAATGGGTTCAAGGGTTTTAAATTTAATATTTAAAATCTAATAAGGTAAGAAGCATGTGCATTTATATAGGAAATAATTATCATTTCCTAAGTCTTGGAATATACACCTTCGAATGAAAAACAAATCGTGCACTGCATTACTTGGAGGAAGATAAATTTGCATTTTGAAGTGTTGGAGGCAGATGAAGGAATAAGGGAAGCGATGTGGAAAGAGAAATCCATCGGTAGTGGTAGCACAAAAAGCAGTTGATAAAGTGCTAGGGCTTTGTAATGAAGGTATCGTGAGTTCGATCCACACAATTGATGATTTTTCTAGATGATAAAAGCCTTTATTTCATTTGGCGTATTTTTTGAGAGGTGTAATATAGAGGGGATCATGTACCTATGGTTTCATGTGGGAATGTAGCCCACTTCATGATATATCTTTGGAATAGGATGTTGGAGAGGCTACGCTGTGTGTTCAAATTTCACCAAAGATATTTTTGGTGGCAAAAATAAATCAAAGGTATGCTATGCACATTTTTATTTCTCCAAATGTCTTGAAATTCAGAAATTGCTTAGAGGGTTTCGTGATTTCTAAAATGTAGCTATGAGTTTTTGAGGGAGGTATATAGTAAATTTAATTAAAATATTTTATTTTGATTTTTTGGTGATTGAAATTTATTTTATAAAGTTGGAGTGATAAGGTGTATAAAGGAAATTGTTGTGTATTTTGTTATAATAAAAATGTTGACTTATACTGTGTAAGTTTAGAGATTATAAGGTGTACTAAGAGATTTGATATTTTACTATGGTAAAATAATTTCTGGGAAAATCATTTTATGGAGATATTGAGAGAGGTTGTCACTACCCAACCTTAGTATTGGCAAAGAAAAATTGATTTTTGTTAAGACATGTTTTGAAGACATATCTCCATAAAAAAAAAAAGGTATGGGCACATCTTCCTTGTGAGTGAAATATTTTTGGATTGGATGTTGTGAATGCTAAGTTGGAGTGAAAAGGATTGTTTGATAAGCATTGTTGAGTTTGGTTTTGAGATATCCAATATTTATTGATGAGGGTTTTTCTAGAATGAAAGTTGATGCTAGAAACCTTGTTTGATAAGCATTGTTGGAAATGTTGAGTGAGTGTTCATATGCATGATTAGGGTTTATGAAAAATTATGAGTTTCATTGTTATGTGAAGTTTACTACAATATTGAACTAGGGTTTGTGAAAGAACTTGAGTATCATTGTTGTGAGTGTGAAGCATATCGAGTCTCTAACCATTCTCTATATATTTCTGTGGTAAAAAAAGAGAGATTGAAAGTGATTGAGCATTATTGTGAGTGTGAAGCATATTGAGTCTCTAACCATTATCTATATGTTTCTGTGGTAAAAAAAGAGAGATTGAAAGTGATTGAGCATTGTTGTGAGTGTGAAGCATATTGAGTCTCTAACCATTCTCTATATGTTTCTGTGGTAAAACAAGAGAGATTGAAAGTTATTGAGCATTGTTGTGAATGTAAAACATATTGAGTCTCTAACCATTCTCTATATGTTTCTGTAAGTTAAACAAGATTCTATGTGAAACTTGTTTGTGTGATTGAAGAGGTTTTTGTGATAGATTGAGTTGAGTTGAGTAAGCTTTTGTGGAATCTTACAATGCAGATTTGAGGTAAGTCTTGGTGAAGATTTATTAAGCAAATTGAGCAAGTTATAGTGAGAACTTGTTAAGCAGATTTGAGGTAAGTCTTGGTGAAGACTTGAGAGTAGCTTGAGCAAGTTCTTGAGAGGACTTGTGGATAGATTTGAGGTAAGTCTTTGAGAATACTTGAGATCAAAGTTGATTTATTGATTTGTTCAAATATTGAGTTAAGGTTTGGGGCAGATCTAGCAAAGTTGATTTGTGATTGGATCAAGCTTTGTGTTAAGGCTTGAAGATAGATTTCAGAACAAATTTGAGGATAATGTTTGGTGTAGATTTAAGGATAGGTTTGTGCTATACCAGAGATAGAGATTGAGTAGACTTTTTCTAGACCAAAGGACTATGTTTAGTGTATATTTGAGACATATATTGAGCATATTTGTGCTAGACCAAAGGATTGTGTTTACTGCATATTTGAGATAGAGATTGAGTAGATTTGTGCTATACTGAATTATTGTATTTATTGCATATTTGAGATAGATATTGAGTAGATTTGTGCTAGACTGAAGGACTATGTTTAGTGTAGAATTGAGATAAATATTGAACAGATTTGTGCTATACTGAAGGACTATGTTTAGTGTAAATTTGAGATAGAGGTTGAGCATATTTGTGTTATACTGAAGGACTATATTTAGTGCAGATTTGATAGAGTTGAGATCAAGCTTTGAATGTGACAGAGCAGAGGATAGTAGTCTCTAGTGGATAGATATCCATTTTCCAAGATAATGAGGACAAAGGTCTTATAAGTGAGAACATGAGTCTTTAGTGGAGAGATATCCACAATCCAATGTAGTGGAGGTAGCAGTCTTCTAGAGGATCACCATACAGAGTAGAGGAGAAGGAGTTATCCTATGGATAGAGATCCACATATCAACTAAGGGGATTGGTGTCTCCTATGGATAGGGATCCATGAACTTGATTAGGGTATTGGTGTATCCTTTGGATAGTGGTTCATAAATATTTTAATAGGGAAGGATTCCCAAGATATTTATTGAGAAAATTTTAGTGGAATATTTAATTTGTGGAGTAGCCCATGTTGGGTGAGCCATGTTAAATTGGTGTCTCTATTGTGTGTGATAATTTGTGCATTTATTTGGTTACTACTATTGATATTTCCATTGATAACATTGGATAATATAATTTGGGAAAAAATGTAAAAATTGGTCTTATACTATTCACCCCCTCTCAGTATAAGCTTGTGTTCTTCACCAATATTATATTTCCTGCCAATTCGATCTTGACATGTGGAAGCCTAAGAATTGCTTAGGAATATTTTCAATCAATAAATAAAAATAATACACATGGCATTTTGACACTTCTAACCATTTTTTTCTAAAAATTCATGCTTCTAGAGATGTTTTGGTGTTTTCTAGCTAGTTTTCGATGATTTTTTATGTTTTCGATGACTTTCCATTGTGTTCTCAAACTTTTTACTTTTTTCCATGAATTATGATGAGTGCTTCATTTTTTTATGATTTTGTATATCCTGTGATGAGCCAGAAGAATTTTTTTTTAGTTTATTTTGGGACCTTTGTCCCACATTGTTTGGGTGAGTTATAAGCATGAGTGTGATAGAAGGCAAGTGACCAATTGGATGGGCTCATGCATGGGCTAGAGCACATTGTTGGCACCACCATTGAGGTAGTTTGATAGCAGTTGGCATTGGCCATTGAACTAGTTTAGCACCCAATATGTTAACCAATTAAAAATTTATGTAGTTTATCACCAAGTTGTTGACCATTGATTTCTATGGATTGACTTGCATTGACCAAATTTTTTTTTTTCAAAGTGATATTTTTAATTTTTGCCATATTTTTTACAAACAATCATAATTTTAGCTCCATAAAATTCAATTTTTTTTTACATAAAGGAAAATTGTAAACTTCAGTGCTTGTAAAATTCTTGTATTTTCAATTGTTGTAAAGTTTTGTAAAAGCGCTAGAATTACCCTCTTTTTGTAGATTGGAAGGTAAATTTTGACATCTAGGCTCATTGTGCATTAGGAAATTCACCAAATCATTCCTAATAGTGCCTAGATAGTTCTTGCAACCACCTTAGCTCTCCTAGTTTGGCATATACAAGATATCAAATGGCTTTTGACCTCCAAAAAAAATGGCTAATATTATTGTTATAGTAGGATAATTGGTAGATAAAGTGAAATAAATCATCATACAGTTGTATCCTTTTAATTTCAATATATATAACAATAAATTTGCCAACAAGGCAAAATGTGAGGTCAAACTATATGATAAATCAAGGAATATGGATGTTTTGTCTACTTGGGTTCTAGATATACAGACTTGGTTCATCTATGCAGAAATTCCTATGGATGAACAAGGTGTCTTTGCCACAACCAAACTCACAGGTTGAGAAAAAAAATTTATCTTAGAAAGATAAGAAAATCAACAATATGCCATGGCCTGGAAGGAACTTATCTAAATTTTGAAGAACAACTTTTACCCACCTAATTACCAAAGTGATTTCATGATCAAATGGTTTAGGTTGAGGTAAACATACAATATGTCAGTTTCAAACTACATTTTCTAATTCAATAGGTTAAGGGTTCTTCTTGGTGTAAAATATTCAAAAGAGGATTTAATTAATAAATTCACTAGTGGGTTGCAAGATCATATTTTTAGGGAAGTAAAATTCAATTCCTTCTCTACTTTGGATGTAATATTCAAACATGCCATTATAGAAAACAAGAAAATTATTGCATCATGATCTTCTTCATAGGAACACACTTCCAAGGGATCAAATCAGCAACAACAAAGGACAAATAATTCCTCTCACACTTCTTCTCCTTCTTCTACTCCTCCCACTTCACCCAAATTCCATTCTTCTTCTTCTAGAAATTTTCCTTCATTATTGTATTGTCATTTTTGTAAAAAATAATGTCATACAAAATCTAGATGTTATATATTTCAAAGAATGAATAATAAATTCCTACTTGTAAATACTACACACGAGGACCCAAAATATGGCCCCATTGTGGCTACAGGGAAAAAATAAGAATATCCTAATTTGAAGAGTAAACTCAACAAAGTTACCCTCATGATAAATGTTTCTGCACAAGGGGGTTATGACCATTTATTTGAAACTTGAGCCCACCTTACACATAACTTCAATGTATATTGTATTATAGATAATGAATCGTAGAAAAATATAATTGCAAGAACCATTGTTTATAATTTGAAGCTTCCATTTAAGCCACATCCTCAACCCTACCCCCTTGGGTGTAAGGATACAAGGTCTACATCCAACATCACACACACTTGCACTGTGTCGTTCTCTCTTGGTGATAAATTTATGGATAAGGTAAAATGTAATGTCACTCATATGGATTATTGTGGAATGTTACTTGGTAAGCCCTATCAATTTGATAGGAATGTGGTATATCATTTAAAAAATAACACATACACCTTGGATTTGCACAATAAAATATACATGAGCTTGTGTTTAAGGAACCCATTACTCTTCCTTATGAGAGGGATATCAATATTACCATTGAAATCATTTTGGGTGCATCTCTTTCAAAAGAATCTCTAAAAAAATAGCCACTTTATCCACATGAGATACATTTAGCCTTTTCCTCTCCCACAATTGGACATATGGAGAAGAAGCAAGATAAGACAACCTCTTTCATTTAGTACTTATAGATTTTTTAGACCAACATGACATAGATCTTGTTGAGTACTCAGTAGCAACAAAATAGAGTGATGGATAAACATTACATACCTCATCCATTTCAGGTTGGGGATAGAATACAACTTCACTTAGATGATTTTTTTTAGATAAGGTACATAGCAAGCTCAAGCCTCTCTGCTATGGAACTTACACCATCATTTAGAAGATATCTAAGAATACATTTTTTTTGCACCTTCCAACACACCTTGGCATTCATTATTTTATCAATATGGACCTTCTAAAGCCATATCAAGACTCTACCTTGGAGATTGAGCCTATAGTCAGTCATCTAGCAAATGTGGTACCTAAATTTCAACTTTTATTTGATACAAATAGGTTTTTCAACATGAATACTAATCATACTCAATAGGGTTATTCTACTTCCAACCTTGTTGGCCACCATAGTTTACTTCCACAACAAGATCGCTAGATATCTCACCTTAAAATGGCTCGTGAACTTCCATATTTATTAAGATAATTGGGATCCAATGCTTCTATTGTTGGGAGGAGTGATGAGGATTCTATTATATGTTAGACTTAATTATAAGCATAAGATATTTTATTATATGTTACATTGTATTACATGAGGTATATGTTAGAATAAGAGAATATTCTCTTAAGTTCCACTAGGATAGACACACTTGAGTCTCCACTCCTCCATGTGTCAGGAGAACTCTCAATGGTGTCTTCATCAGGTCTGATGAGTTGTTGTAATCCAATGACTCTCAATGATCAACTTTGCTATTTATACAAAGTTGATCCTTGGAATAAATCAATCAGTTCCACTCTTCTCTTCATCTTTTGTGTAATGCTTTGCATGTCTATTATTGTGAAATTCTAACATGGTACCAGAGCAGGATAGATTTTTCTAGCATTCTCTCTTGAAGGTTCTAGGATCTGGTTCATTTGCTTTGGATATTTTTTTTGACTAACTTGCTTGATATAATGCAGTAGTCAGTTTTATCCATAATTTTTTTTAGCAAAATATTTATTGTTGGAAATATATGTATTGCATTTTTTTTTAAAAAGGCTGATATTGTTTCATGCTCGAGGGTAATTTTTTTTGATATTTTTGTGCTCTTCCTTTTTTTCATTTCGGGGTTTACAATCTATATGCCTACAACTGTTATATTCTAAAAGGAAGAGCCCTCTTTTTTTCAAAATCTCATCCCTCGTTTCGATTCAATATAGCGCTCATCTCTGGCAATGCTTAGATAGCGTCTTTAAGCTATTAAATATGCTCTCTTATTCTTATCTAAGAGTAGCATCTTTAAAGCCTTTATAGCACTCATCTTTCATGCTACGTATTTTTTAATTTTCGTGGCCCCAAATATTTTATTGGCGTTGCATCTTATTTATTTTTGTGGCCCCAAATATTTTATTGGCGTTGCGTCTTATTTATTTTCGTGGCCCCAAATATTTTATTGGCGTTGCATCTTATTTTCGTGTCCCCAAATATTTTATTTGGTGCTTCCTCTTAGTTCGTGGCTCCATATTTTTTGGCCCACTAAGATTCGAAACATGTTTTAAAATTTAGCTAACATATACCATGAATCTCTATTATCTCTAACCAGATCCGAATGTTATAGATCAACTACGAGTGTGAGTTTTTTTAATCACGTTGAGGCTTGGCGCGCCACCCGCGACGTGGCTCTCGATGTCCTCCACGTCACCCTTGGTGCCATTGACAATGTATCTCCATCTCTTCAACACTGGGTGATACCTGGATCCGATGCTCTTTATCAATGATGCTCCATATATACTCCTCACCTGGTAGAAGAATAACGCAAATACTCTATTGTTCTCAAGGTCTCTGGTTCGTAGCTATCATTGCTTGATTCATCATAAGTTTAGAAATTTTTTCTTTAACTTGTTCTACAGGGAATATTGTTTAGAGGACTCAACATCTTTAATTCTGGTAGAGCGCTCACCTTTGTGGCCTCTTTCGAGCTCACGTCTCGAAAGAAAAACCAGAGAACTTAAGGTATAATTTTTTTATTTCTTTTATAAAATACTCTGGATCCTTTAATATTCTCTATGCAGGTAGCATCTTAGATTTCTCGGCGTCCTCGGATCCTCCTGTCTGCTTTGTTTGACTCCACCTGGTTCGAACCAACGACACATCTTAAGGAAGGAAGGACACAATTTTTTTTGTTTTGCTTGCAGACTATTCCACGGGCATCTTCTTCTTCCTGAGCATCTCCTCTACTCCGATCAACCTGTTCCTTTTTTCTAAGCACATCTCTTTTCTCAGAAGCCATAAGGCATTGTTTAAGAAAATTTTAAATTCCTCCTTGCTATTTTTTTGTAAAGGTTATTAGAAACTTCGATTTCGAAGTATATAATTTGACTCCTTTTCAAAGAGCCTTTTAATTTTTTCAAAAGAGCCTTTGAAAAGTCGTAGTCATATTGTAACCATTATAATATAATTTTTTTTTTGGAGGGTTTATGTGCAATTTATTGCACATTTGTGTCTCTTTAGGGGGGTTGTATAATTTTTTTCTATCTTCTTCTAAAAAGTTTTTTTCTTCCTTTTAGGTAATTTTTTAAAAGGTGTAATTGTTGAAATATTAGATAATATATTTCATATAGAATACACTCTCTAATTAAAAATTACACTCCTTTTATGTTTATAAATTTTTAATAATTAATATTTAAGGAAGAGCTATATAACTTTTTATCTATCTTCTTCTAACTTCATTTGGTTCTACTTAAGTAACTAAGATATGTTATTGTTGAAATATTAAAATATTTCAAAAGAAGATTCTCTATTTTTTAAATCAACTTCAAAATTCATATTTGTTAATTTAATTCTTAACCTTAACAAATATATTTTTTTAGAAATGTGTTACTATTTTATCTCTTAAATTTTCTACATATTTCTATAAGATATCAAAAATATTTAAAAACTTATAATTTTTTCCTCAAAATATATTTGCCTACGTTCCATGTATCTTTACCACTAAAAACTTATAGTTTCCCTCACGTAAGGGCGGGTTTTTGGAGGCAATTGGTATAAAGGCCTGGCATATATTTTTCATTCAACCTTTTTTTTTTGGATATCTCTCTCACTTATAGTTTCCCTCTCGTAAGGGCAAGTATTGAGAAAATCCAAATTAAGATCTGGTTGAAATCACTGCATTTCAAGCCTACAACCCTTGACAAATTCTTCTCTATACTTACAGTTTCCCTCAAGTAAGGGCGGGTATTGAGAGGAACTAAGAGGATTTGGCATTTCAAAAGTGAACAATATTACAAACCTCATTATACTTATAGTTTCCCTCTTGTTAGGGTGGGTATATTGAGTTTTAAATATTGAAGAGCTTCATTTTTTCCCTTATAACAATTGCATTAATAAAAAAATTGAAGTTCTAAGGGGGGATATATTGGTTAATTAAAACTTCAACTTTTCTTTTGTGTTAAAATGATGAATTCAATTGAACCTCTCACCCCTCATAAATTTCACACTTGGAAACCTAAAATTTTAAATCTTATCTCTCAAAAAGGTCTTACTCATTTGCTAGAAGAAAAGCAACCAAAATTTGAGAAAGAATATGAAATTTTTGTTCATAAAGGAAAGATGCACGAAACAATGGGTATTATTAGCTCTAATGTTCATGAAAGTTTGTGGTTTCACATTACATATTGCAAAAATCCTCATGAAATTTGGGAGAAACTAAAGACCTTGTTTGGGAAAGTAGATCAGATGAGATCAATGCAACTAGAAGCAGAACTAACATCTTTGTCTCCTGAAGATTTTAGTAGTATTGTTGACTTCCTCACCAAGTTCAAAGAAGTCCTCACTCAATACAAAGGTAGTGGGAAGACTAAGACTGAAGAAGAATGCATTTATCTAATCCTTTCTAAGCTAAATGGTGTTTTTCAAATATTTTGCTACCACCTTTATATCTACCAAAGATGCTCTTGGTGCAACCTTTAAAATACCTTCTTTAGAAGAATTTTGTGATAGATTAACTAGGGAAGAAACAAAACTTGCTAGATATGAAATCTCTTCTTCTTCCTCTTCCTCAAAAGCCTTAGTAGCCTCCACCTCTTCTAAAGAAAAATTCAAAAAGAAGGAAAAGACCCCCATAACCTGTACTCACTACAAAAAGAATGGTCACTCTGCAAACAAATGCTGGAAAATATTACAACAACTAGAGGCAGCTATGAAGGATCAAAATATAGACAATAAAAATCAAATAGGAAAAGCCCTTAATGTTCAAGGAAAAACCTCCAATTCTTCCTCTAATTACTGGGTCCTAGATTCTGGAGCTACTCATCACATGACTACTTTAGATAAGTCTTTTTCTTCTATCTCCTCTAGCTCTACTTGTAGCATAGAAGTGGGTGACTCTTCCTTTATCCCTGTCAAAGGAAAAGGGGACATAACCATTGATGGTGGCTCTATAAATAATGTTCTCTATGTTCCAAACATTGCCACAAATCTCCTCTTCATCTATCAGATTTGTACTTCTGGAAAGGGGAAAATTGTTCTCTTCTCTCCAACAGGAGTTGAGATAAGAGACTTTCAAGATCCCCATTCTCTTATAGCCAAAGGAAATATTGATCATAACTCTCACCTATTTCACTTCAAAGGTTTCCAAAATCCAGAAGGAGCCTCCTATTTTGTGGCTCATGGAGATCTTGAAAGCCAAATTTGGCATGAAAGGTTTGGTCATCTTAGTTACAACTACCTAAAGGATTTGAGCACCCATGATATGGTAACAGGTTTACCCCAAGTCTCTTCTATTGATGGAGTTTGTCCTGGATGTGCTCTTGGAAAGCAACATCAAGATCCTTTCCACCCAAGTAGTTCTCTAAAAGCCTCATCCCCTCTAGATTTAATCCATAGTGACTTAATGTCCTTTCCAGAACCTTCTTTCAAAGGAGCAAAGTATGCTCTAACCTTTATTGATGATTTTTCTAGAAGATCCTGGGTCTACTTCCTAAAATATAAAAGTGATGTTCTATCCCACTTTAAAGTTTTTAAAGCCTTAGTTGAAAATCAAGCATCTTGCAAAATCAAGAAGATTCGCACAGATAATGGGGGGAATACTACAGTAATGAGTTCTCCATATTTCTATCAAGTCATGGTATCATTCATCAACATTCTGTCTCCCATAATCCTCAACAAAATGGCATTGCAGAAAGGAAAAACTGGACATTAAAAGAAATGGCAAATTGTATGCTCCATTCAAGAGATCTTCCAAAAGTTTTTTGGGCAGAAGCTATTAACTGTGCCAATTATATTCAAAATCACACACCTCATAAAGCTCTTGACCATTTAACTCCTGAAGAAGCATGGTCTGGCTCAAAACCAGATGTTTCCTACTTCAATATTTTTGGGTGTACTGCTTGGGCTCACATCCCAAAGAAGAAAAGGAAGGCTCTAGATAAGAAAAGCAAAAAGCTCATCTTTGTTGGTTATTGTGAAGAATTGAAAGCTTATAGGCTTCTTGATCCCTCAACTCATGAGGTCTTCTTTCATAGGAATGTCCAATTTGATGAAACATTCCCTCAAAAATATCCTCAAACACCCTCTTCCTCCATTGAGCCTTCTCCTATAGTAGAACCTCAATATTATGAAGAGCCAACTCTTGAAGTTAACTTGGTAATTGATAATCAAGATGAGGAACCTCGTAACTCCAACTCAATGTCTTTCAACTCCTTCCACTCCTTCCACTATGCCAAAATGGGCCCGCACCATTGTTAAAGAAGCTACTCCTTACATCCAAAATCTTCCATCAACCAGATCATCCAACCCCATAGGCACTGGTCTTGTCTGTCAGTCTATTTCCTCTGATCCTCAATCCTTCAAAGAAGCCTCAGGTATTAAATAATGGGATGATGCCATGGAGAACGAATTATCTTCCTTAATCAAAAATAAAACTTGGGATTTAGTTCCCTTGCCTAAAGGAAGGAAGTTAGTTCGTTGTAAATGGATATTCAAAACTAAATATGGGCCTAATGGAGAAATAGACAAACACAAAGCTCATCTAGTAGCCAAAGGTTTTTCTCAAATTGAAGGTATTGATTATGCAGAAACCTTTGCTCTAGTTGCTAAAATGGATTCTGTTAGACTGGTTCTTGCTCTGGTTGCTTCCCATAGGTGGCCTGTCTATCAAATGGATGTAAAAAGTGCTTTCTTACATGGGGATTTAAAAGAAGAAATATTCATGGAACAACCTTGTTGGTTTCACTCAAGACTCCTCTCTTGTTTGTAGGCTAAAAAAGTCTCTCTATGGCCTCAAACAAGCCCCTAGAGCTTGGTATGAAAATATGGACTCCTTCCTTCTTTCCGTAAGTCTTTCTCATTGTGAGTCTGATAACACAATATACATTTGGAGAAATGAAGGAAAAATCACCATTCATGTTCTATATGTTGATGATATTCTTCTCACTGGTAGTAACTTGACTCACATTCAGACTATAAAAGACTCCCTCTCTAAAAAATTTGAAATGGTTGATCTAGGTAAAGCTCATTACTTCCTTGGGATCCAAATAAGTCAAATAGATGCAAGAATTTCATTGTGTCAACAAAAGTACACTCTAGATATTCTTAAAATATCTAAAATGATAGATTGCAAACCTTCTCCTACCCCCTTCCAATTTGACATTAATCTTAGTACTTCCTGCTCATCCCCTCCATGTGATGCAACTCTATACCATCAGCTTGTAGGAAGTCTATTATACCTTACTCATACTCGCCAAAATATCTCATATGCTATTGGCCTCATATCTAGATTCTCTCATCTTCTATAGAGGCAGAATATAGGGTAGTAGTTTTAGCTAGTCAGGAAGCTCTTTGGCTTCATAAAATTCTGAGAGAATTTGGTTTCACCCATGAAAAGCCTATAACTCTTTGGTGTGACAATCAGAGCATAATTCATGTTGCACGTAATCTGGTTGAGGATCAACGCACTAAGCACATTGAGATACACATGAAATTTATACGATAACATATTAAAAATAGGGATATATACTTGGAATATATTCCAACTAAGAATCAAATTGTAGATATCTTCACCAAGTCATTTCCTTCTCCACGTTACCTTCAATTGTGATATAAGCTTGGAGTAATAAAATTGCATTGATTGGTTTTATGAGGACAATCTTCACCATACGAAGACAAGCCTCTCTTCTTTTCATAGTTGGTTTTTACCCATAGGGATTTTTTCACCAACTATATATTGTATATGAGTACCTAATAAGGCCAATTTTATGGGACTCATCTTTCTTTTTTGCATAAAGAGGACAATATTTTCCATATGAAGACAATACTATCTTCTTATCATAGTTGGTTTTCTCCCATAGGGGTTTTTTCACCAACTATAAATGAGTACCTCCTCAGGCCATGCTACCAGGACTCATATTTCTTATTGTATTAAGAGGACAATATTCACCATACGAAGACAAACCTCTTACTTTATTTTTATTAATGGTTTTTTCCCATTAGGTTTTTTATAATCTCTTAAAAAATAAGTCATTGTACATGAGTACCTCATCAGTCCTTGTTGTCGGGACTCATTTGTATGAATCTCCCCTAGTATCACTTAAGGGGGGTTTTAGAATAAGAGAATATTCTCTTAAGTTCCACTAGGATAGACACACTTGAGTCTCCACTCCTCCATGTGTTAGGAGAACTCTCAGTGGTGTCTTCATCAGGTTTGATGATTTGTTGTAATCCAAAGACTTTGAATGATCAACTTTGCTATTTATACAAAGTTGATCCTTGGAATAAATCAATCAGTTCCACTCTTCTCTTCATCTTTTGTGTAATTATTTGCATGTCTATTATTGTGAAATTCTAACAGAATAGTATACCTATGCTTTGGTTAATTGTTAGGATGCATGGTTGTACTATTGGATATTCTTTTTGTATTGTAGCATGTTGTCGATTTATTTGCATCCATTCGGATACAATTGGTTATCCCTGCTTAGCATATTGTTGCAAGTTGTCATAAACCTTGTAACCTCCTTGATTCTTTCTCATGTACTATATATTAAATATGCATAATGGAAATGCAAGCTTCATGTTTTGATTATATATCATGGATTTTCAATCATCAACACATCCTGCATATTGTAAATATGTGCAATCAGTTAGGAAACAGTTATCATTCTTTTTAAATTTTGGACTATACTCAATGGTACATGTAGGAAAATTTTCCCATATACATCCATTATGTGGTATAGATAGACTATATTATTCTTTTGCTAATAAAATAGGATAGCAATAAGTATACAATAGTCTAGAATAAAACCAAAATAGCACTAGAAGAAGTCATTATATAAAACAAGGCAATCCAAAAGAGTACAAGGAGATGCAAAGTAAAAATAAGTGTAGCTAGATGTAAGATAGGCCAAGGTAGAGAACATGTATCAATAAAGCAAATTTTAAATGATATTTTAATCCAAGGCGTAAACCCTAACATCCAACAAAGAAGAACAAGATGGGTTGAAATTGGTCCAAGTATAGAAAGCCTATTGAATATATAAAAAATTTGATGTTAGTAAAAGCATGATTGAATTTTGATATTTGACAACAAAATGAAAAGCTAAGGCACAAGACCTAGTATATATCACATAACCACCTAGAGGTCAAGTAATGAATATAAAGCTAGACAAATGGATCACAACACTAATGTCAAAAAGGTGTTGTGACCACTTTACAACGACCCCAAGATTGGGGACCCACTAAATTTTTGAAGCTTTGGATGCTTGTTTTTGAAGTGTTGACATTATGCAGATGGTTGTTATTTTGGTTTTGTTGATCTTCTTTTGAAAATCTCAAGATTTGATAATTGTGATTTTAAATGTTTTAATTTAAAAAAAAAATGAATGTTTAAAATAAATCATTTAAAATCATTAAATAAAATATTTTAGAGTATGATTTAAACTATTATAAATCATTCATTTTAAAAGTTTAATTAAAATATTTAAAGTTCATTTTGAATGTTTTTATTTCAAAGTGTATTGTAAATGTTTTAATTAAACTATTTAAAGTATATAATTTTAATGTTTTAAAACATTCATTTTAAATTTTAATTAAAGTATTTAAATTTTATTTTGAATATTTTTATTTCAAAGTGTATTGTAAATATTTTAATTAAAATATTTAAAGTACATTATTATAAAAAGTTTTGTGTTGGTTTTGCAAGTTTTCAATATAATGTAGAACAGAATGAACGAACAAAGGAGCACAAATAAAAGAGAATGTGTTGGTTTTGTCCTTCCATTATTGATCTACCTTGGGTGGAATTACTGTGTTTTTTTTAATATGTCACATTTGGTTCCTCCTGGTTCATCGTCTGGTGAAGCCGATGGAGAAAAGGATGGCGGGCAAGCAACCTCGAAAGTTCATTCCCACGGTGTTCCACAAGGTAATGTGCCATACATTTCTATTCCCCTCGATAGTTTCAATAAAGCTTGTACTTGGCTAGAGCAAAATACCGTCATAGGCTACTTCTTGGGCCGTATCCCCTCTGATGCAATTCTACGAAACCGGTTTCAAAGCTATTGGAACCCATATGGTATCTTTGTAGAGTCTCGTGCAAAACCCGACCAAAGGTTTCTTTCATATTCGGTTCTCTCGATCCAGAGTGTGTCAAAAAGTTTCTCAGCAAGGGTCCTTGTTATGTTCATAGCACTTTTCTTATTTGTCAACCATGGCACAAGAATTTCCAGGTTGCCAATGGTGTCTCTCTTGTTGTCCCTGTGTGGGTTGAATTCCCTGTGTTTGCCAATGGCATTGGTCCCATTTATTCGTGATGTTGCCATGAAAGTTGGGGAATTTGTATGTGAAGAGCCTCAACGCTTCTATAATGCTCGGCCTACCCGTCGGCTCTGTGTGAAAATTGATTTGGCCACTTCCCTCAAGGAATTTATTGATATTAAGGTAGGTGATACTAATATCCACCAGAGAGTGGTGTATGTCAATTTGCCAAACACTTGCTACAAAGTGCCACCATCGCACACAAGATTAAAGATTGTCCCTTAATGGCAGATAAGTTTAAATCCAAGGGCCCAACCCCTGTTAATCAAGCTTCTAATGAGAAAAACCAGCCAACCAAAGATGGGTCTGACAATGACAGGAAGGTGGTCTCCAAGAAAGGCAAGCATGTCCATAGTAAAGGCCCTCAGGGAGGCCAGTCCTCTCGTCCATAATCCTTAGGGGGGCCAGCCTGCTGGCTCCTATGCTCAAGCCACAGCGATCAAACCGCCCTTGCATGTCCCAGTTCCATCCCGAAATGCTTCCCCAAGTACTCAAATCCTTTCCAATTCAGCAGTTGTGGCTGAAGATATGTCGATGGCTCTTAAAGATGATGGTATCCTCTCTATCTCCATGGTTGCTCACCAACTGGAGCAAAAAGAAGGCATGAATGCCCGAAGACGAAGGTCTCGTAGTCCAGTGCAGGGTCTGCATGCAGACAAAAACCGACAACTGGGAAGCTTTTCTAGCAACTCGTTTCAGTCGCTTGCTATTCTGGGTGACTCTGATGAGGTCAGAGGAAGTTTGATCCTCGACAGGTCAGAATGATTTTTCTATCATGGAATGTTAGAGGACTGACGGACCCAGTTCGAAGATACATGGTTCGCGATGATATTACTTTCTGTGCAACCAAGTATGGGGGCCCAGATATCGTTTGCTTGCAAGAAGTTAAAATCACTGAGTTCCAATTGCAGTGTGCCTGTGCGCTCATTTACCCTAATAGTCAACTTTTTTCCACCAAGCACCCTCCCGGTCGTGGTGGTGCTGTTATTCTCCTGGCCAATAGATGGCATGGGAATTTTGTTGATTGGGGGTTGACCCTTCTAACCAAGCTGTTTGGATTTTGCTTGAAGTTGACGGAATGTCCTTTGGAATTTTAAATGTATATGCCTCCAATAGTGCTCCAGAGCGCTGTTTGCTTTGGAAATGGTGTGCCTTTTCTTTGCCTCCTGCAGTTTGGATCGTCTGTGGAGATTTTAATATGGTTGAGCGTGCTTCTGATAAAATTGGGGGTCTAAACCATAGGTGGGCCCTTGGTGAGCGTGAAGCCTGGTTTTTTATGAAAAAAATATGTTTGTCTGACCCTAATTCCTCGTCTTTCTCCTCGCTTCTTTTGATGAGCACCTTTGGTTTACCTGGAATAACTTTCAAGTTGGGCGGGCAAGGATTCTCAAACGTTTAGATAGAGCTATGTTGTCAGACCATACCCAGTTTTATTTTCATCGAAAGCATGGAGATGCTCCAGTTGTGGAGGTTATTGCTGGTACTATTGGGTCTGATCATTCCCCAATTATGTTCACTGTTTTATCTTCTGTGGTACCTGTTCAGGGTATTAAGTCTCAGTTTTTTCTTAACACATCCTTTCTTCAAACATTCTTCCATGATGTGTCATATTCAGAGAGTCTGGAATTTGGGTGACAGACCTGTTAGTTAAGAAGGATGGATTGAGTGGTGGAATGATGCTATATCCCGAACCACAGCCCTTCTTCGTAGTTTGGGCAAGAAAGTTGCTCAGTTTAGAAAAAATTCTTTGCTTGCTTTATGCACTGAACTGACAAAAGCCTCTTGTAGGCTTGAAGCCAACCCTCTTCGTCCTGTTTTGTAGGGGCATGCTGCTCAGGTTCGTCATGAGCTCAAGGTGGCAGAGCTCTATGAAGCTAAAGGTGCTCAGATCAAGGCCCGCTTACATTGGCTTAAAATTGGGGACAAAGTTTCTAAGGAATTCTTCCAAAAGTTACGTCCTCCTCGCAATGCCACTAAATTCAAAGCTATTGTGGACAATGGTATTCGCCATACCTCTCTACCCAAGTATTGCTGACATTTTTGTTAAGCATTACACTCAAGTTTTTGCTGCTCGGTCTTCTTCTCCAGAGAGGGATGAAGCTCTCAAGCTTTGCATGGATGTTGTCCCTAACAAACTCTCTCGTAGCTCAAAGAGAGGAGTGTGAAAAGTATTTGTCTGTTGATGACCTTGCCTCAACATTAACTCAAATGGCCAATGAGAAGGCCCCAGGCTTGGATGGATTTCCTTGTGAATTCTACAAGGCATGTTGGGACTTTGTTGGTTCTGATTTACACAAAGTCTACCTTGAAGCCATGCACAATGGCTCTCTTGGAGCAATTTTGAACCGAGGTAATATCAAGTTCATTCCAAAACAAGGGGATCCTGAATGTATAACAAATTGGAGGCCAATTACCCTGCTCAATGTCAGCTATAAGATTATTGCCAAAGCCCTGGCTCTAAAACTCCGGCCCCTGTTGCCTCTTATTGTTAGGCCGGAGCAAACAAGATTTATTAAAGGCAGATATATCTTGGATAATGTCATTGCAGTTTGGGAAGGTATGGAATGGGCTAGGCGGTCTGGTCAGCAAGCCCTCTTCTTGAAAATTGATTTTGAAAAGGCCTATGATAGAATTGAATGGAACTTCATTCTTTCCATGTTACAGTCTTTAGGGTTTGGGCCTGTGTTTGTTCAATCTGTCAATATTCTTTTTCAGGATGCTTCGACTGTTTTATCTTTGAATAATCATCAAACTAGGCCAATCGGTTTGTTCAGATCTGTTCGGCAAGGTTGTCCCTTGGCTCCTTCTCTGTATATCCTTGTTGCTGAAGCCTTTGGATATTTGCTTGCTAGGCATGCTTCTTTGGGCCAAATTAAGGGTATTTCTCTCCCTGATAACCAAGGTCAGCTCATTAATGGTCACTTTGCTGATGACTCTTTTCTCACTCTTTTAGAGGAGGAACACTCAGTGAAGGAAGCACTCAGATGTTTGGAAGTTTTTTGTCAGGCCTCTGGTTCTAGTATTCAGTGGAGAAAAACTTCTTGTTATCGGCAGTCCCCTACCCCGCTCCCTCCTTGGCTAGAACAGTTTCAATGGCATTGGATTTTGCCAGGAGAAGTGTTCAAATTTCTAGGGATCCCTTTTGCCTTTTATGGTTCCCCTGTTCAGCTTATGGAACTATGTTCTGCAGAAAGTTGAGAAAAAGCTTGAGTATTGGATTACTAAGAAGATGTCTCTGGCAGGAAAATTCCAGATTTGTTCTAAGGTCCTTGCCTCTACTCATGTGTATTACTCTTCTTGTTGGGTCCCTTCACAAGCATGCTACCTTAAGCTTGAAAGACTATTGAGGAATTTTTTGTGGGCAAACTCAACTGAGAAGAAAGGTTTTCACCGGGTTGCTTGGGATATGTGTTGTTTACCTAAAGCTTCAGGAGGAATGGGCATGGTTGATTGTAAAAGACAAGGCACGGCTCTCTGTGCCAAATGGATCATACGAGCCCTTAAAGGCTCGGAGGCCTGGAAAATCCTCATCGGACATTGTATTTCTTCAGTGGCTGCCTTTGAACAAACAAGCCTGGAGAGGAATTGACCTCCCTTCCCTAATTGTAATGCCGATCTTTGTGAAAATCTCTCGGTTCTTTTGTGATTAAAAGTATTTGGAAATCATGGCAAGCAATTCACTCCTTGGCTTAAGTGGAAAGGGAATAGAGGCCATAAAGGACTCGTCCATCAATTCTTTAAACATCTGGTGGTCTTCGGTGATTAACATTCATGGAACTCCTCTTGCTCATGTCCCGTGGATTCATGCCCAAAAGTTTTTTAAAAAAGGTATATCTACAGTTTCTGATTTTTATTCTCAAACCTCGAGGGATTGGATCCCTTGGCCACTTTTTAAACAACAATTTCAGTTGAGCACTGGTGACAAGCTCACTTATGACTCAATAATTGACATTATCCCCTTTTCCATGTGGCACAAGTGTGGGCAGCACTCTCAGAGGCCATGGTGGAAAGATTGGTCCTGGTTTTCGGATATACCATTGTTGAATTACTCAGCTAAATTGGGTTACAAGTGGCTCTCCCCAATGTTGCCAATGGTCCCTAGACTTAATGATAAATGGGGAGATCCAGTGGCGGTTTCTGGTTGGAAGGCTCGATTTCATATTGTTTGGTCTTCTTTTCTTGAGCCAAAACAATCATTTTTTTCTTGGAGCCTTCTCTTTCAAAGTTTACCCTTAGGAGACAGACTCAAGCACTTGGGAGTTGCAAACCCTAAATGTGCATTCTGTAATGAGGATGAATCTTCTCCTCATATTTTTTGGTTCTGCACAAGAGCAAGGAGTGCCTGGGAATGGGGATGGTCTTTTTTTTCCCAATTCCAGGATGAATCCCTTACATGGCAGCAAGCTCTGTTAGGGGATAAGATTAAATTTGTTCTTCCCTTGTCCAAAGTGTGGCACATATTTCGAATTAGTCTTCTTTTTCACATGTGGAAATCTAGAAACAAGATAGTTTTTCAACATCAAAATCCTTCTGATGAATTTTCTCTAGCCGACAAAATAGAGGTGTTTCAAGATACATGGTTCCAGATTTGCAATCAGCAAGCTAAACTTGACATTGAGCAGGCGCACATGAAGGCACTTTTGGATGACTGGAAAAATGCACCATGCTCAGTTAGCAGGGTTTCTCCAAACAACGCACAACAGACGTCCTGTTCCCGCTCGAGGTCTCATCAACTGCCACGTCTGGTGCATGCACAGGGAGGTTGGGGACATGACAATTTTACCTACAATGATGGATGGAATGCACAACCAATTCAATCACCATCATGTTCTCCACCCAGAGGTGCCTGGGATGAGCTGGTGGAAGTTAATGGTGGCACACAGGATCGTGCCTGGAATGCAGGGGATATAAGTGCACATAATCGCCAGCTTGATAGATCTCGAGGACAGGGCTGGGGAGATTCAAATGTTCATGAGGATCAGGGACACACAGATGGATTACCGCATACCTTGGCCATTCCATGGGACTCCAACGTAGACGTGCAGCCACAAACTTTCTGATTGCATGCAAGTTTCACTGCCTGTTTGATTGATGTTGCCTAGTTTGTAGTGAGCTCTGGTTTGTGGTTTCCCAACCCGTGGTTAGGGTTGGTTTGTTTCTTCCAGGGGTGTGATCATTGCCACCCGCCACTTTTTTTCATGTTAAACTTTATTATTAATATAATTTAGCTTTTCATCAAAAAAAAATCCATTTTAAATTGTAGAACGGAATGAACAAACAAAATGTTAAATTATAAATAGGCCATTGGAAACCAAGAAAAGGGGTCGGACAAATTGGAAAGATAAGATCGAGAGAGAAGATATATTGGAGAATTGAAGAACAAATTTGCTGCATGGAAGGACGTCATCCATTGTTACAGAGTTTAGGTTTTCTAAAGTTTAATGTTTTAATTGAAATATCAATCACATTTGACCTTATTGTTTTATTTAATAAAAATTACGCATGTGGATGGTGATTTTATTAAATAATTTAATATGTCATTCATTTCATTACCCTAGAATATTGCATCTATTTTACTATTGATAGTGCGAATGCAGATCACAGTAGAGTAGGTTAAGATTTTCAAGAAATTCTTTTCTGTAAATGCAAGGTTGACAAATTTCATTTTAGTAATTTGTCTGTATGTTCCAATTTTTTGCACATTTTATTTTTATTTTCCTAACCCTAATATTTTTTGTTTTATTTAATTTCATTTCACGTATAAATCAAAACCCTAATTTTTAATATAAAGTTTTCAATCTTATATTAGGGTAAATGTTATTTTATTTATTAAACTCTTGGTATTTCATATTCTAAAATCAACATTAGAGTTTAATTAATTAAATGGAAAAATCAAAACCCTAAGTTCATGCAAAGTTTCAATTTGATATTAGGGTAAATGTTATTTCATTTATTAAACTCTTGGTATTTCATATTCTAAAATCAACATTAGAGTTTAATTAATTAAATGGAAATCAAAACCCTAAGTTATGCAAAGTTTCAATTTGATATTAGGGTAAATGTTATTTCACTTATTAAACTCTCGGAATTTCATATTCTGAAATAAACATTAGAGTTTAATTAATTAAAATTTTCAAATAATTATAAAGTTCCAACATTAATTATTTGAATAATTTAATTTAAATCATTTTCCTAAGGTTTAATTCAAATATTTGCATTTCATAAAGTTTATTGGCAATATTTGATTTTTAATCTTACATGTGGGGAATTAATTTCATGAACAATCAATAGCATAACGCAATAAAATATTACCAAATAGGCCCCTTGTTAACAATTGCTTGCAAATCACTAAGGTATTCTAAGCACTTATTTTGATGCATTTTCATGACATATAAACACATTAAGTGAAAGGAACCTTGGAGAAATTTATATTTCTTTGCAAGAGAGGGTTTTCTAACCAAAATCCTAACTGTGAGTGTGATTTCGCAACTGGGAAAAATTATCCCTCAACAGAATTGGCGCTAGAAGGAGGGCATGAAAGGTAATATTTTTAATTTTTAGCATTTGAAATTGTTCAAATTTATTTCGAGTTTAAAAAAATTGAAGGATGTTATTTAATGCCAAGGTTTAATTAATGCATATCTTTCGATTAATTGTTAGTCATTTCATGCTTATTTGCAAGATATATTTCTTTGACTAATAAGATTGGCATTAAAGTTGTGTTCTTTAAAGTTCACTAATGGCATTGTTTACTTCAGCAAAGAAAAGAGTTGCATCTTGGATAGGTGATTATTATAGCAATTTAAACATGCCTATTCATCAAATTCCTGAAGGTGTAGAAGTTTGTTTACCCAGGTTTAGGCATGATGTGGATCAAGCCAGGGAACATATTCAGAGATACAAGAGCATGTTAATTCATTTGCAGCTTATGCAGGGAGATGTTCCTTGTAGGTTGTTTTCTTACCCATTGGATGAAGTTGCGTTTGAGTGGTACCTACATTTACCTATAAGTTCTACCACTTCTTGGGCTAAACTAGAAGAAGCATTTCTCAAACATTTTGGAAAGTTGGATGACCCAGTTATGATGTTAAATCAATTTATCTCTATCCGCAAAAAAATTAATGAACCCATGAGATCATTTAATGATAAATTCCATAGGTTGTATACCGAGGTGGGGATACATTATATCATTTCAGAAGAAAGAGCTACTCAAATATACATGGGAGCCTTAGATCACGTTACTTCTATGTTTTTGGAGAAATGTCTTAAAATTACATCATTACCTAGAGCTTACAATGAGGTAGTGATATTTGAACAATAGTTGATCTCTCAAGGTGTTAATATGGATCAACTATACAGACTTAGACCTAAAACTCATAATCAAAGATCACAAATGAGTCAGGTTGAGACACAAACCAGACAACAAACCCCAAAAACCAAAAAAAAAAAAAAACAGGATAAAATTGATAGTCTAGATGTCACAACTACCTTAGATGTTGAGAATGAGGTGCAGGTTTCAGAGTCAATACCCATCAATGAACATTGTGATGATCAAGTTAATCAAAATGTAGAAATTGGCTTAGAGCCATTATTCACAAAGGAGGATTGGGATAATCTTATAAAACAAAATACAAAAATTGATCCCACTGAAGAAACCCTTGTCTCACCAAAGGATGAATCTGAGGAAGATGAATTCTTTGAAATTGAAGAAGGATGAATTTGAAAATGAATCTGAAGAATACATAGAAGAAATGATAGTCCTTTTTTAGGAGGATAATGAGTATGATAAAATAAAAATAAGGATTTTGAGTGGATTACAAGAATAATATCAATGGGATAGTTCAAATGTCATCAAATATTATTGCTTGAGGAAGATGAATTATTTAAAATTGAAGATGAATTTTTTATTGAGGAAGATGAATCTGAAAATATCATAAAAGAAGAGATGGAATTTCACCAAGTGTTTCAAAAATATAATGATGTCCTTATTTCAGATAATGAAGAAGAATCATTCACTTCTTTCACAATTTCCAAAGAAGATTCTATCTCAATTGATGTGCAGGAAAATGAAAATTTTGTCTCACTTAAGGATTCTACAATACCTATACAACAAGAAATTAGTAGGTTTTCACATCAGGTGATTGATGAAGGGGAATGTGAAAAGGAATCTATAGATATATCTAAAGATTGCATAGAAGATATGGTTGAATCTCACCCTTTAGCTGTAGAAGATAACTATTATAATGGTTGGGGAAGATATGAGAAATGTGTTTCTTTTATGCCTTCTGATAAAATTATTTCTTCATATTATATGCAGGACACTAAAGTTGATATCTTACATGAAGAACCTATAATTCTTGTACAACCAAAATATCATATGTTGTTTGAAGACACGATAGGATATCACCCTTCAATTTTAGAAGAGAATTATTATAATGGTTGGGGTTTGTATGGTAAATCATTGTTTTCTCATACTCCTACTGATGAAATTTCTATTTCATTTGATATGCAGGATGCTGAAAGTTCTACTTCATATGAAGATCTTACAATTTCAGTTCAATTAAGAGATGTCAAGCCATTTGTAGACATAGAAAATGTTCCAAAATTTGATCATTTTAAATATGAGTTTGTGGAACACCTTGTTGAAATAGAAAATGAAGAAATGGTAAATGTTTCTTATGATTCATCTATTTTAGATGAGGAAGAGGTAAAATATTTTCTTTCATTCTCGAATATTGAAGATTTGAGTGAAATTTTCATGATTGTATTGAATATTCAAATGAAGAAACTTCATGTGTGGCTAATAAAGAATTAGAATTTTCTATTCATCCTAAAGAAAATATTGCTTTGTTTGATCAACAAGATTTATGGTTTGAAAAGGATGGACATATTCTTGATTGGATGCCTAATTTTGGTGTTTTTGAAAAACAGGTCATTGATGAAGATAAAGGGATACAAGATGATGATGATGATAGAGACCATGAAGAAAAAGAAAATATTACAATGGCTCACCAAGTAATGGTAAATGAAAGTGTACAAAAGGTAGAATCTTATCCATTATGTCTAAACATTCAAGAATCAGGTAAAATTTTGCATAATCATTTATTGGATTCTGATGTTATTTATGATGAGATGCCATTGGAGGTTGATGAAGAACTAGAGTGGATTTCTATTCCCACCACAAATAAGATTGCATTTGCTAAATGAAAGAGAAGTAAATATGCTTGAATTATTGAACCAAGTTCATCAACAACTAACAATTCAATCTAGGATACAAAACTATAATGATTCTTATTTTGTAAATATCCTAGATTCTTGCAAATTGTTGCATGAGTATGATTGGCCTAAAGACATAGATGATGACTTTGTTTTAAAATTTTCAGAAGTAGCCTCTTATTTGAAAGAAGTCTTATATGCTCATGAAAATGAAAACTTAAGTCAAAGTGAAAAATCAGATTTTGAAAGTTGCATCTTATTGAATAAGCAAAAGATAGTTGAAAATCATGTATTCAATTGTAAATTTAATGCATTAAATCCTAAACATGGAATTGCTTATAAACTTGATTCAAATTGGTGGGATGAGAAAGGCAAAATAAAATTTGTTATATTGTTTGGCCTGATTTTCTTTTGGTTGGAGTTATATAAGATTTGGCATGCATATAACAATATATGTCTTTTACAGTGTGTCAATCGTGTGTGGGATCCAGGGAAGTGATAGCATAAATCTGGCATCGTCTTGTATATAATGTATATTTTTGTAAATAGATTTTTGGGTTTTTGTGTTTTTGTTTTATTTTGTACATAATTTGTTGTTTCGTGAAATTTTATTATTTGCTTTTGTTGATGTTTATGGTTTTTGGTGAAATTTTGATGTGTTTCCATTTTTGGTTTGCAATAAAATTGGCTTATGCCAAATTTTGGATTTCAGTTCATGTTATCATTTTGTTGTTTAAAGTTTTGTAGTTTTTTGGTGTTGTTTCTTGATTGAGGTAGTTGTTATATGGACACTAAACATTTGATGATTTCATTTGGTATTTGTTCCTGGGTCATTCAAGACAAAATTACTTATTTTGAAAGCATGCAAAACTTGAAGAAAAAGAAAGTGAGATGTTTAGTGTATATCTTTATGAATTTGGACTAAGATAGTAAAATTTGGAGCACTAAAATCATTTTGCAAAAGCTCCACAAATACTGCAACACATTAAAAGAATATTCCTTGAAATCTTGAAGGATGAAGTTATTAGTTTTGCAGGTGAAGGTGAAAATCCAATGAACTCAATTTTTAGCCTTACTTGATCTCTAACCCAAGTGGTAGGTGAATTTTGCAAAAGCGATATAAAGCTTGAATAAAATGCAAGCAAAGCAAATACAATGGAAAGTAAAGTCAAATCAGTCACTACAATCTAGATAACCTTCACCGGGGCTATAGATGCCTGACTGGCAGTGGAGCCATGTCTAGACTAAAATAAAGAAAAGATACAAAATGTAAAATTCACCTAATATTTGGGAGATTCAGATAATCTCTACCGGGGCTATAAATGCCTGGTTGGTAGTAGAGCAATGTCTTGAAGAGAGCAATGCAGAAGTGCACTTAAAAGAGAAAATTTTTATAGCCTAACTGCAAAACTGATAATGGAAATCTGGATAGTATCAGGAAAATAAATGAATCACAGAGCACACACCAAGCAGAGGCAAATGTTTTAGTTGTTTCAGATTGATCTTATCTATTCACATTCTTTGGATATTATTGATGCTCATTTTTCTAATATTTGGGTTTTTTTGATTTTAGAATTGGGTTCTTAAGTCCGAAATGTTCAGGAACATTTCCCAGTAGAGTCACCATTTGTTGTGACCACTTCACAACGACCCCAAGATTGGGGACCCACTAAATTTTTGAAGCTTTTGATGCTTGTTTTTGAAGTGTTGACATCATTCAATTGGTTGTTATTTTGTTTTGTTGATCTTCTTTTGAAAATCTCAAGATTTGATAATTGTGATTTTAAATGTTTTAATTTTAAAAAACTTTTAATTTTAATGTTTAAAATAAATCATTTAAAATCATTAAATAAAATACTTTAGAGTATAATTTTAATGTTTTAAATCATTCATTTTAAAATTTTAATTAAAATATTTAAAGTTCATTTTGAATGTTTTTATTTCAAAGTGTATTGTAAATGTTTTAATTAAAATATTTAAAGTATATAATTTTAATGTTTTAAAACATTCATTTTAAGTTTCAATTAAAATATTTAAATTTCATTTTGAATATTTTTATTTCAAAGTGTATTGTAAATATTTTAATTAAAATATTTAAAGTACATTATTATAAAAAAAATTGTGTTGGTTTTGCAGGTTTTCAATATAATGTAGAATGGAATGAACGAACAAAGGAGCAGAAAGCAAAGAGAATAATATGGTTATAAAATCCATTTTAAATTGTAGAACGGAATGAACGAACAAAATGTTAAATTATAAATAGGCCATTGGAAACCAAGAAAAGGGGTCGGACAGATTGGAAAGATAAGATTGGGAGAGAAGATATATTGGAGAATTGAAGAATAGATTTGCTGCATGGAAGGACGTCATCCATTGTTACAGAGTTCAGGTTTTCTAAAGTCTAATGTTTTAATTGAAATATCAATCACATTTGACCTTATTGTTTTATTTAATAAAAATTGCGCATGCGGATGGTGATTTTATTAAATAATTTAATATGTCATTCATTTCATTACCCTAGAATATTGCATCTATTTTACTATTGATAGTGCGAATGCAGATCACAGTAGAGTAGGTTAATATTTTTAGGAAATTATTTTCTGTAAATGCAAGGTTGACAAATTTCATTTTAGTAATATGTCTGTCTATTCCAATTTTCTGCACATTTTATTTTTATTTTCCTAACCCTAATATTTTTTGTTTTATTTAATTTTATTTCACGTATAAATCAAAACCCTAATTTTTAATATAAAATTTTCAATCTTTATATTAGGGTAAATGTTATTTCATTTATTAAACTCTTGGTATTTTGAAGAACACAAGCTTATACTATAAGGGAGGGTGAACAATATAAGACCACTTTTTACTTTTCTTTCCCAAACAATATTATGCAATATATCAATGGCAATATCAACATTATTAATCAAAGCAATGCACAAATAATCACCCACAATAGAGACACAAATTTAATGTGGTTCACCCAATGTGGGCTACTTCATGGAGAAAATATTTCCCAAAAAAATTTCTCAATAAATCTCTTGGGAATCCTTTCCCTATTACAATGTTTATGGACCTCTGTCCAAAGGAGACACCAATACCCTAATCAAGTTTGTGGATATTTATCCATAAGAGACACCAATCCCATCATCTGGTTCATTGATCTCTATCCACATGAGAACTCCTTCTCCTCTACTCTGGCTAGTGATCCTCTAGAAGACTACTACCACCACTACACTGGCTTGTGGATAACTCTCCATTGAAGACTTCATCCTCACTTAGAAAATCTCTATACTCACTATCCCAGCTAATGAATATCTATCTACTGGAGACTACTATCCTCTACTCTATCACCTCCAAAGCTTGCTCTCATATCTTGACTCAAATCTACACTAAACACAGTCCTTTCGTCTAGCACAAATTTGATCAATATCTATCTCTGATCTATACTAAACATAGTCCTTAAATCTAGCATAAATCTACTTAATATGTATCTTTGATCTACACTAAATATAATCCTTCGGTCTAGCAAAAATTTTCTCTATCTCTGTCCTCAAATCTGCACTAAACACAATCCTTAAGTCTAACATAAATCTACTCAATATTTTCTCTGGTATGGAACAAACCTATCCTTAAATCTACTCTAAATACTATCCTCAAATCTATTCTCAAGCCTTAACACAAATCTTGACTCAATTACAAATCAACTCTGCTAGATATACCCCAAACCTTAACTCAATATTTGAACAAATCAATCATACAACTCTGCTCATAAGTATTCTCAAAGAATTACCTTAATTATATCCACAAGTCCTCTCTAGAACTTTCTCTCACTACTCTCAAGTCCTCACCAAGACTTACTTCAAATATTCTCAACAAGTCCTCACTAGAATTTTTCCAATCTGCTCAACAAGTCTTTACCAAGACTTACCTCAAATCTACTCAACAAGTCCTCACTAGAACTTATCCAATCTTCTCAACAAGTCTTCACCAATACTTACATTAAATCTACATTGTAAGCTTCCACAAAATCTTACTCAAATCAAATCAGTCTATCACAAAAAACCTTTTCAATCACATAAAAAAGTTTCGCACAGAATCTTGTGTTAATCTCACAGAAACATATAGAGAATGGTTACAGACTCAATATGCTTCAAACTCATAATAATGCTTAATCACTTTCAATATTTCTTACTTCACCACAAAAACATATGGATAATGGTACTTAATATGTTTCACACTCAATCACTTTCAATTTTTCTCAAAGTAGTAAGGAACAATTTGTTTCACAGAAATTAAACTATCACTCCAATACTTCCAATCAACTAAGCCCAATCAACTCTACTCAACCAATCACTCAATGAAATCTTAGTCAACAATGCTTGTAAAACAAACCTCACATAACAATGGCACTCATGATCTTTGACAAACCCTAGTTCAATATAGTTTTCAATTTTACATAACAATGATACTCATGATCTTTCACAAACCCTAATTAAAGCATATGAAAGTTTACTTCAATATTTCTAAAAATGCTTATCAAAAAATATTTCTAGTATAAACTTTCATTCCATAAAACACACATTAATTAATATTGGATTTCTCAAAACCAAACTCAACAATGCTTATCAAAAAATCCTTTTCATTCCAATTTAGCATTCACAACATCTAACAATATTTCACTCGTAAGGAAAATATGCCCATACCTTTTGTTTGATGAAGTTTTGACCTCAAAACCTGTCTCAATCACAATCACTCTCTTTGCCAATCTCAAGGGTTAGATAGCAAAAATATTTTCTTAATATTTTCTTTCAAAAATATTTCGCCAAGTCAAAATATCGAAAATGAACTATGCCTTATTTCTCCTTTCAAATCAATTTTTATAACATAACCTTATTTCAACAAAAATATCTAACACCCTTGGCACACATTATTACTACTTTCATAAAATTTTAACCACTCAAAAATCAAACACAAAAATAAAACTTTTCATACCATTTTATCTCCCTTGTATGACTCTTAAACCCTTTTTAAATATGCAATTTCCAATTAACAAAACTTTAAGAAATTAAAAAGTAAATTCCACATTTGCAATTTTTGGATGCAATGTTTAAACCTTAGCAATGTGAGTGCATACCTTAGTCAATCCACAAAAAATGCCTCGATGGGTTTTGAACACGTAAATCCTTCCTTACAAGCATATCTGCATAGTGCACACCCACCAAGTGGGCTACGTGCCTCCATGCAAAGGTATTGGCATGCACATTCCCATTGTTTCTCTCTAAAGGTGTAGATCAAAACCTTATCCACTTGAAAAAATGAAGACAACAAGAATAAAACTCCTAACCTTACACCTACAAACATTTTAGCGCAGCCCCTGGCTGTCAACCTCACTACTCAGTACCTTGTAATGTGAAGTGGGATTCCCACTTATTTATCCCTTGTTCTGCCTCTTTAAACCTTCTTAAAACACACACGATTCTACCTCTTTATCTTGCACATGATTTTATATAGTATGTGACGGATCACATGGATGATTATTTGAAATAAAAGTTACCCCTTCTTATATGCTATGTGCCATGTGCTCAAAACATTGGCAAAGTTTTTAAATTTTGTTTAATTTAAATTAATTAAAACTTTGTGCCCTTATAACCCTAACCTTTAGGGTTTTTTGAGTTAAATCATAAACTAATTTATAATTAAATTATTATAATTATTTTATAATTAATTTAATAAATCTTAGAGTTAAACAAATTAAGTTATAAATTAATTTATAATGAAAATATTATAATTAATTTAAATCTTTAGGTCTTAACCTTAGACCTTTAATATTATACTAAAATATTATAATATTATTTTTCTTGGGCCTTCCTATTTATCTTTAGACCTCATATGACCACCTTGAATATCATAATAAGAGATATTATAATATTATTTTCCTTGGGCCTAGAAGCAATATTTCTCTTTACTGAAACTGACTCTTGACATCCTTCCTTTTGTCCTACTCACTAAAAATGAATCTTGACATCAATGACAATGAAACCTGCTTATATTTCAAACAATATCCCCTTTGTCATTGATGGTAATCCATTTTACTTTTATCATTTTTTTATCTCTTTCTATTATGCTCCCCTGGGAAACTACTCCCTCTGACTGAATGCTCTCCATTTAACTCAAATCTCTCCCCCTTTGTCATCAATGGCAAAGGGTCACCTTTGGGGCTTGGGGCTAAGAATGAAACTCTTAGATTAGCCCCTCCCCCACCTCCTCTTTAGGTGGTTAATTTTGGGGTGGGATTATTTCTACTCCCAAAAATCACTGATCTTTACCTTTATCCACTTTCTTCCTCAACTAATCCTTCTGATTCCTCTGACTATTCCTGTTGCTACTTGTCTCTAGAATTTTTGATCTACACTACTTTGTTGCATGTCTATAATTATTGCACTTATAACACTTAATATTTTTATTCCTTAAAGGTACAAATATCTTGAGGTTTCTCTTTGTGAAGCCATATCCATTCTTGTCATGAACCTTGCAAATTACTACCTTGTACCCAAACTAATTACAAGAGTAAAAATACCCTTGAAAAAGCTACATGTTTCTCAAATTTCCATATTCCTATATTTCGTGTATCCTACACTTTGTAGCCTTGTACCAAAACCTGTGATATGAGAAGCATCTTCCATTGAAACTACCTTACCTTGATCCCATTGGTCTTTTAGTTTCGTTTACCCTGTGTTGGTTTCTGTTCCATATGTTCCTAATTTGTGCATTGTACCTTTCCTTGTTGAAATTTTTATTTTCCAACTCATTCTAAAAAGTCTCACTCTCCCTTACACTCTCTTATTATGAAGCTTCTTCTTCTTCTTCAAAGCTTGATATTGACTCCTCTCTTTGTTTTATTTGTACCTATTCTAAACCAAGACTTGTCTTGTTTGATCTAGGTTTGTGTGTCTTGATAATCTTATCCAATTTGTTTGATCTTTTCCCAAACCTATGTAACTTATCCTTAGAATCTTTTACTTCCTTCCTTAGTGAAGCTACCTCATGCTCTAACCTTTCACATTCTAAAACATTTGCTTCTAACTTCTCTTTGAATCTCCTTGTATTATCTATTGAGTTGGTTAGATCCTATATAATATTTCCTTTCTCTTCATCACATTATTTAAATTTAAGCTTGAGTTTTGAGTTTTGCTTTCTTACCCCCCTTAATGCATCAAGGACATGAATAAGATCACCCTCAAGATCAACTTATCATTTCTCTAATTATTCCTCTATTTTTTTACCTTTGGGATCATCTTCATTCCTTTATGATTTATATTCAATAGGATCACCTCCTTCTTGTATTGCCAAAAGTAATCTTTCTTCTAGTCCTCCAAGTGTATCTTCACATTCATCATCACTAAAACTGAATCAATTCCTTGTACATATATCTTCAAGATGGCCAAATTTACCACATATAAAACACTTGAGAATCATTGGTAACATATTTATAACCACTTATTTTTCTTCTACCAGAAATAGAACTTCATCTTCATCATTATTTGAGAAAACTTCATCACTATCACTTGAAATCTTACCTACCTTGTCTGCATAAAAACTCTTCTTATGCCTTTGGAAGAACTTCTTTCCTTGCTTGCCTTGTCCATCCATGCTTTTATTTTGGTACCTGTATTTTACTATTTCCTTTTTCTTATGATCCTTTTTTTCTTCATCATTGTTATTTCCAGCCTCTCAAAAATCAGATGCATAGTGACCATATTTTCTATAATTGAAACATCTAACTGATTTCGTACCTTTATATTTTCTTGAGTCCTTGTTCCTTCTACCATAATTTTCTTCTTCATCACTGGATGAATCATTACATGAATATGACTTCTTACCCTTTATATTCTTAGTAACTTTGAAGGATGCTTCCTTTTGGGGAATACATTCCTCTTTTATTCTTATCTAAAAAGTTGTGATAATGCCATGTAATTCATCCCTTGTCAAAAGTTCAATATATTTTACCTCTTCTATAGCTGAAATATTTTCACTAAAATTTTTTGGAAGTGACCTTAAAATATTATTTAAAGCACTTGGATATGAAAGCAATGGTGTACCGGGTGTGATGCAAACAAAAGCGGATGTAAAGCTAAGTCCTACGAATGAACAAAGAACTAAAGTTCATGAAAATGGAAAACAAATGGAATGAAACGAGATGTAAAGAGAAAGTAAAGTGCAGCCTCTTTTATTGATTTTTCTTGAAATCAAGTTACAATACATCTACTCCATTTTTAGGGGCTAGGAGCATTCGATACAATTGTTACACCAACAGATGATACGGTTCCCTTTGGGATCTTCCGCATGCCAACATTTGAAATGGGTGGGTCAAACGTCACTGTCGCTTGCGTGAGTGCATCTATAGTTCCTTGTTGCCCCTTCAGTATAAATATCCTATGTTCAAAGAAACAACAAATGAATTAATAGCACATGTGGATGGAGGGAAACATGCAATCTCCAAGGCCTCCGGTTAATGCATACATGAAATAATTAAAAAAGTGATAAAAACATATCAAAATAAGATGAAAATTGAAGAGAAGCATGTAAACATAATCATGAACACACTGCAAAAGGAACAGTCAAGAATTTTTTTGTTAGATTTCTAATCGCTCCGGGGTGGGACGATTAGGACTGTCATAAAATGCCCGAAAGTGACATCCCAAATGTCCCATCTAGATGCCTCAGAAACACCTATAAACTTGGGGTTAGGTAAAATGGAAAATTTTAAGATGACCCAGGAGGTCGTATTCTACAAATTTGGCCCTGATCACCCTGTATTCGAAGGCGCTCCCTATATGTTAGTGAAAGCATAAAACAATGAAAACATAGTCAAAACTTATCAAAATGGAATGAAATTTGAATAGCAACATATATGAATGGCATACAACAAGATGCAAAATAAATAGTAGAGAAATAATCTATATATTTCTAATCGCTCCGGGGTGGGGCAATTAGAACTGCAACAATGCAAGGACGCCCAGGGGTAGGACGCCCACCGTTTGGGGCTTGATTTTGACACCAATCCACTTGGGATGGGTCAAAAACCTCCTAGGGGGTTGTGTAAGAAAATTAGGTGTGGGATTGTGTCCAATTGTTCATGTTTTGGGTTCAAATTGTGCTCCTAATGTTCACCCAATAACCTCCCTTCCAAAAGAGAGATCAAGGATGTAGGAAGCACAATGAGGGTGAAGGTATAATTCGGCAGCATTTCATTGCTCCAAATGATCCTGCTCTCCTCATTTTGGGGTGAGAAGACTCAAAATTTTATAGAACTGAAGGTCTGCTTTGAAGGTGCATGCAGGGGCACCACTTGGCCATCATGCCTTGTCAGGGGAGAAGATTCCTCCCTGATTAAGGGCTCCATGACTGCCTCTATGACTGCTTCTTTGAGCTTTGAAATGCTCACTCACACTCCAATGCATTGAAGGTGGAGTTTAGTGGTGGATCTAGGATGCCATTTATCAAGGTTTGAATTTTTTCTCGTAAAACCTGCTATTCGCCCCACCTTGGAGCGATTGCTGCTAATCGTCTCGGGGTGGGAAAAATAGCATTCTAATCGTCCCAGGGTGGAACGAGTAAGGAGTAGGGTGCTTGAAAGGTTCCAAATTGCCCTCTGACCTTCCAAAAATACTTTGGGAGTGGTTAGGACCACTTTTTAACCTCTAGGGGCTGCCCTAGGGGCTATGTATGCCAATTCGATTAGTGCTTGTAGCCACATGATCATATTGGTGTTGTTTTGGTGTCTACAGATGCCCCTTTTTGGGATGCGTTGTGCATGGCATAGTGTTGAGAAAAAATAGATAACCAAAGTACTCAATGATTAGTATTTCTTAGTAACCTAACCAATTTTTGATGCCCCAAATATGGAAAGGGCACGCATTCTTGAATCCTTGCTTCTGACGAGCTAAGGAGCTTAATTCAAGTGTTAACCTTTTTCGGTGAGGTGTTACTTGATCTTGGACATTGTTCAGTCATGAATAGGCAAAGGGCACAACCTTTTTTCTGTGGGAACCTTGATTTCATGATTCTAGAATGCCAAGTGTTTGATCAGCTTGTGATTATTGCTTGTTTGTTGCCCCAAGCAGGAGCGTGATTGTCTTTGTCAATGATTCTTTGAATGCATGCCATTTTCTTGATTGGGTGTGTATTTGTTGATTGGTGACTAAGTGTGACTACCCCCTCAAATGATGAATATATGAGAGAATGACAAAAATAAGAAAAGCGATGATTCGCTTGATCCAAGATGACTTTTGTAAGGGTGCCTTCAGTTGTTTTGCATTGAATGCTATTGCAATTTCCCAATAATCGAACCTATTTTTGGTGTGTTTTAACCCTTTTTTGTGACGCTTTTGGTATTCCATCCGAGATGATCTTGGATGGAATACCAAAATGACATATGATGTTTTGTAAAATAAACTCTACAATGCGAGGCCTAGTCATAGAGGTAAGTGGAATTGCTTCCACCCACTTGGTGAAGTACTTTGTGGCCGTTATGATGAACATGTGATGGCCTGAGGATGCAGGGGAGATATTTTTGATTAGATCTAAGCCCCACTATGAAAATGGCCAAGCCAATTGGATTGGTTGCAAGGCCTGAGAAGGTATGTGTGTCAAGTTAGCATGGTGTTGACACTTTGCGCACTTCCTCACATACGCACAACAATCTCGCTCTAAATATGGCCAATAATAGCCCATGCAAAGAATGCACTTTGTGATGGCCATACCACTGAAGTGGCCACCGCATGTACCATCATGTGCTTGGGTGATCACCCAAGTGGACTCTTGCTGGTCCAAGCAACGAAGGAGGATCCCTTCATAGCTTCAATGGTACAAAATATCTCCTAGCAAGACATGTTTTGCCACTTTCTATTTGAATGATCTTTTCATGACGTGCGACAATCCAAGTGGGAGGCTACCTAACTTGAGATAGTCTCTTATGGGTGTGTACCAATCCTACTGATCAGAAACCTCGATGGTATGAACTACCAATCCCTCTTGAAGTTCATCCCTAGAAAAATCTGAGCGGGAAAGAACTTGTAAGAATAGCATTGTGTTGCTATTAAGAGGGGTTGGGGAGAACAAGGACCCCTAGTTGGCGTGATTCAGACTATCATGGATTCGAGAGAACTTATCCTGAGATGGTTCAATCTGGATCAGGTGGATTCTTGGTGTTAGGTCAGAGCTTGCACGCTCCATCGCAGATTGCGATAATGTTTTGACTTGAATGGTTGTCATCTCACCAGAAGGGTCTTGCGGGATTAGTGACCCCAAGGAGGCCATAGTGTTCGCAAAATGATTCGATGATCGAGGGAGTGCCTCGATGTCGTACCATTCAAGATTTTCCAAGAATTTATCCACAAGGGCTTTGTAGGCCTACAAAACTGGGCATTTGCATTGGAATACCCCTTTCACTTGGTTGACAATTAACAATGAATCACCAAAGATGTTCAAGCATTTGATGTTCATGGTGATGGTTGTCTGAAGACCTATGAGCAAGGCTTCGTATTCGGCATTGTTATTGGTGCATGGGAAATCAAGTTTAAATGATAGAGGCATTGGAGCCCCTTGCGGTGTGAAGAATACGATTCCCGCACCACCCCCTTGCTCACATTTAGAACCATCAAAAAATAGGGTTATGTCGGCCTGTGACTCAGGCTCATCAGAATCTGGCGATTCTGAGACATGGAAGACCCCATCATCGGGTAGCTCTACGGTCAGAGGTTGATCATCTTCGAGAGGAGCCTCTGCTAGTTGATCGATGATGACTTGACCTTTGATGGACTTCTGTCCAATGAATTCGATGTCAAACTCCATCAACAACATGATCCATTTTGTCGTGTGGCTACTATGATAAGTATGACTCATCATGTACCACAATGGATTCTCCTTAGACACAACATACATTGTATTGCTCAGCATGTAATGGCATAGCTTTTTGGTGGCAAATACCACTGCTAAGCATAGCTTCTCGATGTATGCATAGTTAAGTTCATAACTGACCAGGGTGCGGCTAAGATAATAATTAGCCTATTCTTTATGTAGTTCATTTTTTTGGGCTAGCATGGCACCCAGTGCCACCTCAATAGCTGAGATGTATAAGTAGAATGACACTCCTGGTCTAGGTGGTGCCAATACTAGCGGTGAAGCCAAGTATTGTTTGATGTCATCGAAGGCTGACTGGCACTCGTCATCCCAGTGAAATGCTACCCCTTTGTGTAATAATTTATTCATGGGTCGGCACTTGTCAGATAGCTGCGCTATGAAGCGCTTGATCGACGTGACCTTTCCCTACAAGCTTCTGAGCTGCTTGATGGTGGTTGGGGGAAGCATTTCAAGGATTGCCTTGACTTTATGTGGATCTACCTCGATGCCTCATTTTGAGACTATGAAACCCAAGAGTTTTCTAGATGTGACACCAAATACGCACTTCTTGGGGTTTAGTCTGACTTTGTGTTCGATGAGGCGATCGAGGATCTTGCTTAAGTCATCGAGATGATGTGGGCGCAAAAGAGATTTGGCCAACAAATCATCCATATAATCTTCCAAAGTTTTATGCATGTGATCATGGAAGATGTATGTCATAGCGCGTTGGTAGGTGGCACCAATGTTTTTAAGGCCAAAGGGCATGACCTTATAACAAAATGTCCCCCAAGGCATCGTGAACGCCATTTTGAGTTGATCATCGGGATTGATACGAATCTGGTTGTATCCCGAGAAACCATCCATGAGGGAAAGCATTTCGTGGCCTGTTGTAGCATCTACCAATGCATCGATGCTAGGCAAGGGGAAATCATCCTTGGGACTCGCTTTGTTTAGATCTCAAAAATTGGTGCATATGCGAATCCTCCCATCAGGATTTTTGACGGGTACCATGTTGGACAACCATGGTGGGTAATCTATGCAGATGACAAACTATGCATCCAACAACTTTTGTAATTCATATTTTACCATTAAGGCCACTGTTGGGTGCATCTTACGTAGTTTTTGCTTGACTGGCTTGACTGTCGGATCAAGCGTTAGATTATGCATGACTAGCTGTGGGTCTAGCCCCGACATGTCTTTGTAGGACCATGCAAAAACCTCCTTCTTCTCTTTGAGAAGGGCAATGTAATCGGCTTGCTCTTCGGGGGATAGACTTACCCCTAGCTTGATGATTTGTGGATTCATTGGATCAGAGCCGATGTCTACGTCAGTCGTCTCTTCAAATGACATGTGGGACCCATCCTCCAACTGGTGTGGAGTTGGGATCAGGTGGATATCATTTGCTGAATTTAGATCTATGTTTGGAACGTCGGGTTCCTCTTCAACGTGGAAGATATCCTGAGTTGGTCCTAGGGTGAAATGAAGCATCTCACCGCAAGGCCAGTACTCTGATGGGGATGGTGGTGAGTTAGCATGATCCCAGTCTATGGCATCTAGGTTTAGATACAATGGTCATGCTGGATCGGTTGGATTGTGGATGGGGGTGGTTAAGTCAATGGAGATCATGTTGATGAAGTGAATTTGGTCTCCATTACCGTGCGGGTGGTGACTCGGACATCCTTGGTGATATTTGTGCTCCGGATCTGGCTCTGTGGGTATTGGCACAAATGGATCGGCCCTATGTGTAGATAAAAGGATAGGGTCTACCCTTGGCACTGATGGCTCTATAGGGTCTCTGGGTGGAGGGTGCTCTCTGTATGCCTGAAGTGGTGGGTGCAGTACTTGGTCCAACTGTGCTTGGTTTAGGTGCCACCTATGCCTTGGCCCCATGTTTAGCTATTCAAACATGTCATCAATGTCCATGGGGTATTGTTGCTATCGCATATGGTTGAGATATGCCATCTCAGTCTCATCTTCATAATCGCTATCAGAGATCCATAGGCCTTCATTGGCTTCGACAACTATTTGTGGCATGTGAGGCTCGTTCTGCTCGAGCAAGTTAATTTGGTCCCATCGGGGTTGTTCCACTCTCTGTGGGAGGACCTGATTCTCTTGAGGTGGCAATTGCTCGATTGGAGCATTCAAGGGGAACATCGCCATGAAGTTCTCTTGATAGTCATCTATGGGCGTCACTTGCGAGTGATTGCTATCGGACTCGAAAGGGTCCCAAGGTGCTACCTCATACTCTGACTCATCTTCTGAAGATCCTTCTTGGCCTTGTCTATATCCCTCTTGGAGGCAAGTTCTTGAACTTTCCCCTTTCTCGATCGAAGGGGAGGAGTTGTTGAGGCCCACAAGGTTGGTTGTTAACAATGGGAGATAATCCCCCAATGTGTATGTTGTGTTAGGATTGGCATATGGATCTTGTGCCAACCCATCCTTGTTGCCTAGCCCTAGGCCTTGCATGTTTTCTACCAAGATGTCAAGGGGTAGAGGGTGGTTGAACCCTACTCCTGATTTGTCGTATGGCATCTGATATCTTGGTTGACAAAGAACGCGCACTCCTTGTTCATATCTGCCCAACCCATATCCATGCCAATTACATTGGCCAAGGTATTTCAAAGTGAAGTTCTGGGTTGGACAGATAGTTGACGTTCTCAACAAAGGGCTCTTCGTCCTCTTCCTCTTGCGGGTAAGGTTCAATGCCATTGTCGAGGCCCCCATATACAAAATTTGTCTGATTTGGTGGGTAGCCCAAAGGGACAATAGTGTCGATGGGGAGGCGAGGTCTCCCCATGTCCTGCATGGACTCAAGCATGGGTGTTGCTACAATGTTCCACACTAGATACTCCCCCAGGCCCGTATTGGCCATCTCAACGGTGATCATTGGTGGTTGAGGGGGAGGGAATGGGAGTTCTTCCTGGGTCCACTCCATGTTGGGTGAACCAGGCGTCTCGACTTCCATTCGGCTGGGCACCTCTTCGGTAGAGATGGTTGAGACCAATGGTGGTATCTCTTCCAGGGGCTTCTTCCCATTGTCCTTCGATGTGGCCACCGTAGGTGGTGTCGTTGGTGAAGGACCAGATGATGAAGATGGGCCCGGTTGGTGATTTGATGGACTTAACAGTGGGGATGTATGCGGAATCGGACCCTGTTTGGATGGATTCAACTGAAAGTCCAAATGTGTCGATGGGAGGGTCGATTGTGGCATCAGTTGCACCGCATTGCAATACTTGAAGGGCTCTAAGTCTACCGGGACTACATGCACTTGCCCTTCGTATGTGTACTTTAGGCATTGATGGGCTATCGAAGGGACACACTTCATGTCCCTGATCCAAGGCCGACCCAACAAGATATTGTAGGCCATCTCACCTTCCAGGATGTGGCACAACGTAGGAATAGTCTTTTGTCCCACTTGGATGGGTAGGACAATTGTGCCAACCATCGAGCATATCGCGTCATTGAATGCTCGAAGAGTATAGGTGGAGGCCACAATGTGAGATGCTGGCAACTTGAGGTGTTTCAATGCCATTGTTGTGATTATATTGTTGGACGAGCCAGTGTCCACCAACACCCTCTTAAATGGAATCTCGTTGACCCACGCAATGATGTGCAGGGGTGGATCCACCATATCACCAGTCACCGATTTTAGTTCATCTTCTCTAAAGGTGATGACTGGTTCTGTACATCATTTTACATGTCCCACAAAGTTGTTGAAAGAGTTTGCTTCATGGGGCTGTAGCTCGATGGCTTTGAGTATCTCCATTAGAGCCTCCCGATGGGGCGGTGATTGTTGGATGAGCTCATAGATGGAGAGCCTAGCCGACGTGGTCCTTAAACTTTGGGTAAGTTTAGTCCGAATCATGGCCACTGGTCTAGGTGGAGGAGGTTGCGTAGGGTGTTGTTGAGGTTGTGACGTTGATGGAACCTCTCCTGTAGCTACAGCGGGGGCAGCTGTGCTTGGGTACCTCTTGTTTCATGTCACTATGCTTATCATCCCTACATACCCCTGCATGGGGTAGTTTTGTGTCACCTCATTGACTTGTAGAGTCTTTGCCTATGCATCATGGGCAGGCAGGGGGTCTTTGAAGACCTCCATATATTGGTTGCTTGGTGCTACGAGATTATCCACCGCTAGCATTTTGTTGTCTATTAGGTCTTGCACTAAGCTTTTGAACTTCCAACATGCGTAAAGGTCATGTCCTTTCTATCGGTGAAATCTACAATACAAGTCTTCCCTATAGCCCTTGGGTTTTGGCACGTTGGGGTCTACGGGTCAACTTTCTGGTAGGTTTATCAAGTTTGCCATGGACAAGCGGTCAAACAAGGAGTCTTTAGACTCTGTGAAGGGTGTGAATTGTCGCCTAGGGTGACGCTGCTAATTTTGCTCTTGCCTATGATTTTCCTTCTCATAGCTGTCAAGAGGAACTGCCTGATAATTAGCCTTTGGGGGCTGTGTCGTCTGTGCAAGCTTTGGTATGTTTATGGCAACCTGATTGACCGCGGTGGGTTTCGGTTGCGTGGACCCAATTTTGGCATTTTTGGGCCACTCTTTCTTGCATGGCTTGGCAATCTCGCCATCCTGTATCTTGATCTCCTCAATGATTCTAGCTTGCGCCAGGGCTTCCTCGAGAGTGGCATATTGCTGCAGCTGCAATAGCATGGAGATCGACCTTAGGCAACTCTTTGAGAACATTTGGGTCAGGTCGGCCATGGGAGGGAGGTAAGGAAGCCTTGAAAGCAACGTCCTCCACCGATTTCCATAAGCCACCATGGTCTCTTCCTCATACTGCCTGAGGCTAGCTAGGTCGCTTAATGATGCCTTCTTCTTGGTGTTGAAGGTGAAACATTCGAGGAACGCGTCCACTAGCTGGTCTAGGTTGCTGATGCTATGCTTCAGCAACTGGGTAAACCAATCCGAGGTAGGGCCTACGAACGTGGTTATAAATGTTCTTAGAAGCAAAGCATCATTGTCCTGAATGCCAAAGCATTGACTCAGGAATCTTGTCACGTGCTCTTGGGCATCTTCATCCCCTCTAAAAATCGCCAATTGAGGCATTTTGAAGTGTTCAGGGTATGGGGGTGCCGACACTGAAGGATGCACAGGGTGACTACGGAGCTGGCGTAAAGTGGGCTTTTGGGGCCCAGAAGTCTTGGTCTCCATAGACTCTAAGCGCTCTAGCAATGCTTTGTATGCATCAGAAGATTTGATCTCTTCCTCCTTGGTTTGTTCCCATTGTGAATTGCGGGGAACTTGAGGCCTATGGAGGGGTAGCCGGATAGCGCCCCCTACCTTGGTAGGGCATTTCAGCCCGCTCTTCTTCTTGCTCGAATTCCTCATAGGCTTCTTGAGGAGTTCCTGGGCATGACCTATAAACATGGGTGGGTGCCCGAGGAGGGTGCCCATCATTGGCTCTAGGGGTGGCCTCCCGCTCAGGTCTAGGAGGTCTTGGAGGCAACGCTTGATAAGGTCATGGAGACCTATCTCGCACCAAGGGGTTGTGCCTCTCATAAAGCTCTATCTTATGTGTGCGAGGGGTTGGAATCCTCTCATGCATAGTGTTGTGGAGCAACTCATCTGTCTGATGTTGAATGCGCTCTTTGCTAAGATGATACAGGTGCTCTAACTATTGTTGATCTTGCTCAAGCTGCGTGATTTGCGCTTGGTGGGCGGCATGTTTGGCAAATGCCAAGTCGATTTGTTCCATCGTCTTAGGTCTAGGAGGCCTAGATGCCTCCCCTACATATCTACCTCGGTCATAGTGATCCGAGATCTCTATAGGTCGCTTCCCTCTATCGAGGTTAGCGGCATTCACCCGAGGCTCTGGCCTCAGTAGGTGATCCTGATAAATAGCAGGTGTGGAGGTGCATTGCTCCCACGCTGTGTATTGCTCTTGAGGAATATAGTGGTTTTCCTCATGCTCCCTTTCATATATGTGAAAGGGGCGGGCAGAGTTGGCTCGCCCTGTCTGAAGAGCCTTGCGCTCTGGATTTGGCCTATTGTTTTTGATAGTAATGAGGGGTAGAGGAGGGATGATATAATCATGTGGCCCCTCCTTATGGACCCTATGTTGTTCTAGCACTTCATCGCATGGTGGCCACTCATAATGAGTGTCTAAGGGGGCCTTCCTATGTATGTACTCCTCCTGAAAGGGTCTATGTTGAATGGGAGTGCCCCTCAAAGGGGTGCCTCTATAGTCCTATTCTGTCATGGTATGATGTGGACTATTTTGTGGGTCAGGCCACCAAGGTGGTATGACCAAGTCCTTGGAGCTATAACGGAGGCGACTTGTGCCTCCTTGTACACTTTTCGCCGCTTCTGCCCATGATTGGGCTTGGCTACGGGTGTACACCATGGTGGTGGTTCTCTAAAAGATATGTAGATTTTTATCTTCTTTTATGATTTTTTATGCTACACTAAACAAAAAGGACCACACAATCAAAGAAATGATTATCTCATTTATAGATTAAAGGTGTGCCCTAAATCTGGTTTAGTGTGTTTTGATTTTTGTTGTGCAAAACCTTGTAAAGAAAATTTTGTTGTACATGCAATATGAGGGCTCTTATGTCTCCCAAAATGGTCGCCCCTTCAATATACCACTGCCAGGCCATTATACCGAACCTCTCAATATACCCGCCCTTACGTGAGGGAAACTATTGGTACGCGAGAGCAGAACGATACGTGGAACATAGGCGGTACGAAAGGGGAATCACTCTATTTTTGACACCTACCATAGAAGACTTATCCTCATGCACTGGGAATCACCCCTACTACACTTGGTCAGCTTTCATCAGGATTTACGTCTAGCAACAGTCGCGATCGGGGTTATGTATGCAAAATTCAAGCCAAGGTGGTGATGAAATCCACCGTTGGTCTTGATCAAGTGTTGGGGTTTTACGACCAACTCCTTGATGTTTATATTATCACGTGGTGTGTGTGGTTATTTTTACTTGTGCAAAGAAAGAAAACATGTAGTAAAATTTTCCATGCAAGCAAAGAAAATAGAAAAATCATAGAAACAGAGACAAAAAATTACAGAGGATGTTCAGAAAACCTACCTCTTCTCTGCCCACACCAGATGCCCCTGAGTTTCTGCTCAAAAAATGCACAGAGAGCTAATCATCCCGGGGTGGGATGAATAGCAGATCTGTATTCATCATAGGGTGGGATGAATGCCTATTCGTCCCTGGGTGGCATGAATTCCAGTCTGTATTCGTCACAGGGTGGCACGAGCAGCAGTCCAACGCTTGAAGGATTAACACCTGCAAGCAAAAACACAAAATTTTGATCAAAAACTTGATCCCAAAATTAGGGGATAGAGTCCCACCATGATCGCCACTGAAAGCACTTGGATACGGAAGCAATGGCGTACCGGGTGCGATGCAAACAAAAGCGGATGTAACGCTAAGTCCTACGAATGAACAAAGAACTAAAGTGCATGAAAAGGGAAAACGAAACATGAATGAAATGAGATGTAAAGCAAAAGTAAAGTGTAGCCTATTTTATTAATTTTTCTTGAGATCAGGTTACAATACGTCTCCCCCATTTTCAGGGGCTAGGAGCGTTCGATACAATTGTTACACCAACGGATGATACGCTTCCCTTCGGGATCTTCCGCGTGCCCACATTTGAAATGGGTGGGCCAAACGTCACCGCCGCTTGCATGAGTGCATCTGTAGTTCCTTTCTGCCCCTCTAGTGTCGAGATCCTACGTTCAAAGAAATAACAAATGATTAATAGCACATGCGGATGGAGGGAAACATGCAATCCCCAAGGCCTCCGGTTAATGCATACATGAAATAATTAAAATAGTGATCAAAACATATCAGAATAAGATGAAACTTGAATAGAAGCATGTAAACATCATCATGAACACACTGCAAAAGGAACAGTCAAGAAATCTATTGTAGATTTCTAATCGCTCCGGGGTGGGACGATTAGGACTGTCATAAAATGCCCGAAAGTGACCTCCCAAATGTCCCATCCAGAGGCCTCCAAAACACCTACAAACTTGGGGTTAGGAAAAATGGGGCATTTTGAGATGACCCAGAAGGTCGGATTCTATAGATTCTACCCCGATCACCCTGTATCCGAAGGCGCTCCCTGTATGTTAGTGAAAGCGTAAAACAATGAAAACACAGTCAAAACTTATCAGAATGGAATGAAATTTGAATAGCAGCATATAGGAATGACATAAAAAAAGATGCAAAAGAAATAGTAGAGAAATATGCTATAGATTTCTAATCACTCCGGGGTGGGGCGATTAGGACTACAATAGTGCGGGGGCGCCGAGGGGCAGGACGCCCACCGTTTGGGGCTTGGTTTTGACACCAATCCACTTGGGATGGGTCCAAAACCTCCTAGGGGGTTGTGTCAGAAAATTGGGTGTGGTATTGTGGCCAATTGTTTGGGTTTTGGGTCCGGATTGCGCTCCTAATGTTCACCCGATAACCTCCCTTCCAAAAGAGAGATCAAGGATGTAGGAAGCACAATGAGGGTGAGGGTATAATTCGGCAGCACTCCATTGCTCCAAATGCTCCTGCTCTATCCTTTTTTGGGGTGAGAAGACTCACCATTTTATAGACCTGAAGGTCTGCTTTGAATGTGCATGCAGGGGCGCCACTTGGCCATCATGCCTTGTCAGGGGAGAGAAGATTCCTCCCTGATTAAGGGCTCCATGACTGCCTCTATGACTGCCTCTTTGAGCTTTGAAATGCTCACTCACACTCCCATGCATTGAAGGTGGAGTTGAGTGGCGGATCTGGGCTGCCATTTGTCAAGGTTTGACTTTTTGCCCATCAAACCTGCTATTCGCCCCACCCTAGAGCGATTGCTGCTAATCATCCCGGGGTGGGGTGAATAGCATTCTAATCACCCCAGGGTGGAACGAGTAAGGAGCAGGGTGCTTGAAAGGTGCCAAATTGACCTCTGACCTTCCAAAACTACTTTGGGAGTGGTTAGGACCACTGTTTAACCTCTAGGGGCTGCCCTAGGGGCTATGTATGCCAATTCGGTCAGTGCTTGTAGCCACATGATCAGATTGGTGTTGTTTTGGTGTCTACAATTATCACACACATCTATTTCCTCAAATTTAAGTCCAATTACTTGCATGGAGTTAACAACCTCATCCACACAAAGTATATATTCTATAATGTTTTCCTCATACTTCATATTTAGGTCTTCAAATTCTCTCTTGAAATTTTACAACTTTACCCTTTTGACCTTTATATCTCCATATATGCCTTGCAACTTAAACCCAAATTTCCTTTGTTTATGCACAATGCATAACCTTTATAAACTTTATTTCATGCAAACATCTCAAAATTCCATTCATTGCCTTTGAATTTTAATGATGTAGAAGCTTACCATTTTCATCTATAGGTGGATTTGTTGGTGGTGTGTATCCATTCTCAACTACTTTCCATATTTTATTTCCAAGTTCCATTAGATGAAATTTCATCCTTGTGCTCCATAGTGCATAATTGTTCCCATCGAAAAATGGTGTTGAATTCCCTGATGATCCATTTTAAGAATCTATTCATGTTATTTTAAGCTTTTTCTTCAAGCTATTAAACTATTCTAAAGGAACCTGCTCTAATACCAATTGAAGAACACAAGATTATACTATGAGGGGGGTGAACAGTATAAGAACACTTTTTAATTTTCTTTTCCAAACAATATTATGCAATATATCAATAGAAATATAAATAGTAGTAATCAAAGCAATGCATAAATCATCACACACAATAGAGACACCAATTTAATGCCATTCACCCAATGTGGACTACTCCACAGAGAAAATATTTCACTACAATTTTTCCAAAAAATCTCTTGGGAATCCTTTCCCTATTACACTATTTATGGACCTCTATCGAAAGGAGATTCCAATACCCTAATCAAGTTCATGGATATCTATCCATAGGATACACTAATCCTCTCATCTGGTTCATAGATCTCTATCCACATAAGAACTCCTTATCCTCTGCAATGGCTGGTGATCCTCTAGAAGACTACTACCTCCACTACATTGGCTTGTGGATCTCTCTCCACTGAAGAATCTATCATCACTCAGAAGATATTTATCCTCACTACCCTAGGTAATGGATATATATCCACTAGATACCACTATCATTTGCTTTGTCACTTTCAAAGCTTACTCTTAGATATTGTCTTAAATACACACTAAACATAGTTCTTAAGTCTAGCACAAATCTTCTCAATCTCTATATTTAATCTATACTAAAAACATTCCTTCATTCTAGCATGAATCTGCTCAATCTCTATCTTTGATCTACACTAAACACATTCCTTTGGTCTAGCATAAATTCGCTCTCTGTCCTCAAATCTACACTAAACATAGTCCTTCGGTCTAGCACAAATATTCTAAATCTTTGTCTCTGGTATAGAGCAAACATTTCCTCAAATCTACACCAAACTCTATCCCTAAATTTTTCCTCAAGCCTTAACACAAAGCTTAACTCAATCACAACTCAAATCTGCTAGATCTGCCCCAAATATTAACTCAAGGTTTGAATAAATCAATCATACAACTCTGCTCATAAGTCTTCTCAAATAATTGCCTCAAATATATCCATAAGTCCTCTCTTGAAATTGTTCTTATTGCTCTCTAGTCTTCACCAACACTTACCTCAAATCTGCTCAACAAGTCCTCACTAGAACTTGTCCAATCTACTCAACAAGTTTTTCACCAAGGCTTACCTCAAATCTGATCAACATGTCCTCACTAGAACTTTTCAAATCTGCTCAATAAGTCTTCGCTAAGACTTATCCCAAATATGCATTGTAAGATTCCACAAAAGCTTACTCAACTCAACTCAATATATCATAGAAAACCTCTTCAATCACACAAAAAAGTTTCACATAGAATCTTATTTTAATCTCACATAAACATATAGAGAATGGTTAGAGACTCAATATGCTTCACACTCAAAAAAATCCTTTATCACTTTCAATATTTCTTACTTCATGATAGAAACATATGGAGAATGGTTAGAGACTCAATATGTTTCACACTCAATCACTTTCAATATTTCTCAAATTAGTAAGGAATAATTTATTTCATAGAACTTGAACTATCACTCTAATACTTCCAATCAACTAGAACCAATCAACTCCACTGAACCAATCACTCAATGATATCTTAGTCAACAATGCTTTTCAAACAAACCTCACATAACAATAATACTCATGATCTTTCACAAACCCTATTTAAATATTGTTCTCAATTTCACATAATAATGATACTCGTGATATTTCACAAACCCTAGTTCAAGCATATGAAAGCTTACTTCAATATTTCCAACAATGCTTATTGTTTTGGTTGCTCCACAACGTACCCCAAAATTGGGGACCCACCTTTTTGCATGTTTTCCAAGAAGACCGAAGTGGCCCATATGCTAAAGATCAAAGAAAAAGCAAAACACCGCAAGGAGAAAAAGTGTCGTGATATCACGACATGTTGCATTGTCACAGCCAAAAGGCAAAAAGTGTCATGATATCATGACATGTTGCTTTGTCATGTCCAAAAGGGAAAAAGTGTCGCGATATCGCAACATGTTGCTTTGTCGTAGCCAAAAGGGAAAAAGTGTCGTGATATTGCTACATGTTGCATTGTCACGACCAAAAGAGAAAAAGTGTCGAGATATCGTGACATGTTGCATTGTCGTGGCCAAAAGAGAAAAAGTGTCACGATATCATGACATGTTGCATTGTCACGACCAAAAGAGAAAAAGTGTCGCAATATCGCGACATGTTGCATTTTTGTGGCCAAAAGAGAAGAAAAAAAAGTGTCACGATATCACGACATGTTGCATTTTCGTGGCCAAAAGAGAAAAAGTGTTGCGATATTGTGACATGTTGCATTTTCGTGGACAAAAGAGAAAAGTGTCATGATATCATGACATGTTGCATTTTCGTGGCCAAAATACAAGAAAGAAAAGATGTCGCGATATCACGACATGTTGCATTTTCACGGCTAAAATCAACAAAAGAGAGCAAGGAGGCAAAAGTGTCGCGATAGTGTGACATGTTACAATCTCGTGGCTAAAAGCAATAAAAGAGAGCAAGGAGGCAAAAGTGTCACGATATTGCAACATGTTGCATTTTCGTGACTCAAAAGGGGTAGGCAAGACAGTGAAACTGAAGACTGCATAGTGACATAGACATAAGGACAAAATCCAATGAATAAGACAAAATGTTACATAAGGAATCTTTAATGATTTGAAATCATTTAAGATGGTTGTTACACACGAAAGGAAATGGACGCAAGCCCATGTGGAGAAAATGAAACGAAGGGCCACAAAATAGGAAAAAAAAACCTTTTTGGAAACCAAAACACATGCAAGCACAAGGGAAGGTGAAATGAACAACCATTGGAAGATGAAACGAAAAGCTTCCAAAAAATTTTAAAAATGCCAAGAAAGGATGTTTTAAGGGGTTGGAAACTGCTGCGAGCAGGGTTGCATATTTGAAGGCAAGAGGGCCATTTTGGACCTGTTTGAGTCGTTTTCTTCCATAGACTGGTTTGGGAAAACCAAAAATTTATGTTATTGTAAAATGACAAATTTTTAATATAGAAAAGTTCATAAAGTTGCATCTTATGGACAAGAAAGAAGGAGTCATTTTCTGCATGCAAGATTAATGTTTATTTTTCCCCTTTTTAGATTTTAGGCTTCTAAATGGAGTTTATGCAAGTTTTCTTGGTTATTTCATGTGAATGTTTAAATCTAAAAACCTCATTTAAAAACCTAGGAGCTGATGCGTAGTCGTTATACCATCATTAATTCTCAATGAATCTATCAATCCAGGGTAGTGTACAAGGCTATCTGCGAGAAGAAGTGAAACAACTATAACTTAGGTCAATCTAGAGCAACAGGTCTTATTGGTGGAACCGATTGTGTGGGGGGTTTTGGAACATTCCTATATCTAAATTGCATGAATTAAATCTTAATCTAAGTTGCAGAATTGGAAACTAATCATTAACTGCAGAAATGAAGTCCTAATTACAATTGCAGAATGAGACCTAATTATATTGGAAAAATAACAATTGTAGAATTGAAAGTCTGATCCTAATTGCAGAAAGGAAATATAATTATTTTTGCAGTAATGAAAGTCTAATCTTAACATGGAAATGAAACTGTCAAAGTTCTGTAACAGAAGGTTGTCAATCTTCTGTGCAGGATTTGACAACAAAACATAAAATGCAAAAAATTACAAAAAAATAGCAAATTCTAGAAATAATTATTTGAAATAAAATAGAAGCTTTGCTAAAAGTAAATATTACAGCTAAAACACTAAGCACAAGATTAATCTAAGCATAAATAAACTAAGACTGCAAATATTGTCAGTTGTTTACAAGAAATTGAAATAACAAGTTCTACAACTCATTCTGCTGCAACAAAATCAGAATAAAACCTGCTGTTAGTCCTCCTCCTAGGTCTAGAAGTGGCCAGACTCCTTGTCCAGAAGAAGGTATAAGTCTCTCTCTTTCTCTAAATATTAATCACACTCATTTACAAGCAATATGAAATAGAACTAGTGCACTTTATTGATTAAAAGACATGATTACAATAATTCTGCTGAAAAAATGTTACAGGACTGTAACAGTCAATTTCTATCTATTCTCTGCTTCTTCTTTACTTTCTACTTCCTGCTGCTACTACTTCTACCTCTATCTACTACTACTAGGCTCAACCTGAATGGAAACAATATTTATAGATGTCCTAAGGTCTGATTACAAACAAATAATATCTCAAAAGATCTAATCCTACAATGGTGCAACAAATTCTGGTTTTATCCTAGAAGAAGATTAAAACTTGATCTTTCCCTTAATGATGGCTTTGGTCAGCAATGACAACAAAGATACATGGAAGATATTTTCCTTTACTTTTTTCAACCTTTATTTCCCTTTTTTTGGCTTCAAAAATCGGTCAACAAGTCAAAAAAACACACTCTATTTTCATTTCGAAGATAAGTGGCTTCATTCCGAAGACAATGCAATTCTCATTTTGAAGATCACTCATTCCGAAGATACTACAGTCTCATTCCAAATATCGCTCATTCCAAAGATACTACATTCTTCATTCTGAAGATCCGCTCATTTTGAAGATACTGCATTCTTCATTCCGAAGATCCGCTCATTCTGAAGACGCTGTGTTCTTTCATTCCGAAGATATCTATTCATTTCGAAGATACTTCGTAATGAACAAATGTATGCTTTTCCAATGATTTCTTCTGCATCTATCAGGTGGGTTATCTCCTAAGATCAAATTCCAATGGTCTTCATCCCTTTCCTCATGTAAATTCCATGCCTTGCTATTTATGGACAGCTGGTTGGAATTTACATGGGAAAGACCAGTTTTTGCTACACAGCAACAGTTTGCTTGCATTGTTGCCGAATTTAGGTGAAATAAATGCTTGAGACAAATCAAAACATGATTAGTGAAATGCTGCTATTATTCTAAGCATATCCCATTTTAGCAAATCATAGCAAAAAGAACACAAAACTATGCAAAAAGCTATAAAATCAGCATATAATATTTCAAATACATTGATCATGAAAAATGATTAATATACAGCATATTGAATCAACTTAACTAACATATCAGATAAAACATAAGAGTTTATAGGAATTTTTAGTGTTCAAAACATGTTATGATTGAGGCATTTCTAGGCCTCATCATTTCCCCCCAACTTATATTAATGCATGCCCTCATGCATTCTGTTGGGCTATGGAATCACATATGTCCATGTTTAGATTCCATGACTTGTAGAATAATTTCTTGCCTATGTAATACCCCCTATTTTCCTGAATGTTTCTAAGCCAATATTCAAATTGTTCATCAGGCTGGGCATCTTCCTCAAAGTAGAATGGAACAAGAGTAATGATGGTCGGAGGCCTGAACCTGAGACCTATCCAGTTATGTTGCATGATCTGAATCAGCTGGATTACACCTTCTGCTCTTCTTCTGGATGATTCTAAGTTTATGGGGGAGATAGGTTCTCTTTTCCTAAAAGACATGGAAATTTTATCCCATCTGTCTCTGCATATTGATAATGCTGGGAAGAAATTATGATCACAGAAATTATTAAATCTGGCCACACAGTCCCTTAAGTTGTTCAAGTACATTCTCTTTATATCATCCATGTTCATCATTGAGAAGTGCTGCCTGGTGATAACTAGGTAATTTTGCTAGATTGCTCTGACTAACAACTCAGCCCTTGTTTCAATCATTTTATTCTACTTTTTCTCTTGATCTCAGTAAAGCTAATTCTGCAAAGTAGACATAAATGCTCTCAACTGAACATCTCCAATGTATATTTGAGGATGAAAGTCAACTTCCTCTGGAATGAAGAAACTATGTAAAAATAGTTCACACAAGAGATTTTTCTGCTCAAAAGGACTATCAAAATATGCCTCCAAAAAATCTACAATAGTGTCCAATTTATATGGAAGGTTTGAAGTAATCCTCATGACCTACCATCTGAGGTATTTTTCCTTTAAAATAAGGCTATAAAATCTGGCTGGTCGTCTAAATTGGACTAAAAATTTAGCAATTTGGCATAAGTCAGACACCTTTTCTTTCAATGATTGAATTTTTGTGTCCTTGGCTTCTAGCTATTTTTCTTCCAATTTGAAATTTTTAGTTTTAGTGGCAAGTTGCTCATATCTAATCATCTAGCTAGCTATGTCTGCATTGTACTTCTCTATAGACACAATATTAGGTGGTCTTAATATAGGGGGGATCCTACGAAGCAAATTTATCTGAACTCCTTTTTCTGCCACTTCTACTGGCTGTTCATCTGTCAATAACTCTACTTGCACCCCCTTATTTTCTATTTCTATGGAGTTGTCATCAGATAGTATTTCTACTTGTACCCCCTTATCTGTTGTTTCTACTAAAAGTGTAACAAGTTGAAATGTAGGGACCTCAATATGAGTACTTACTTGAACATTTTCTTGCTACTGGGACTATTCCTATGTTGGTGGATCATCTTCAACATCCTCTGCTATGCTCTTTATCATTTCTGAAGCATCTTTAGAACAAGAAGGCAATGCTTCAGAATAAGATGGTGCTGCTTTAGAATGAACAGGAACTTCTTCAGAATGAAGGAGTGTTGTTTCAGGATGAACTCTTATGTCTATATCAACAAAGTCATCTACCCTTGATAGACCCAGAAGCAATTGAGCCAAATTGCCTTCATCATTGGATATAGCTAGCTGTTTTTCAGATTATGACAACAGTTTTCTCAATTCTGCCATTTCTTGCTGAAGCTTTGCAATTTTTCTTTCTTGCATCTCAATGATGCTTTCTTTTTCTAAAATCCATCTGGTCTATGTTTTGACAACACTCCTTGCTGCCCTCAGCTACTCTGTGATGTCTTCCATTTCTATTTTTTCTTTAGAAGCTGATGCTGACAAATTAGTTGCAGTTGGCTGGTCAACCAATTATTCTTCTGCAACAATTTGTTCTTGTTTAGGAGGCTCTATGAGACTATCTATAAGGGTATCTACCATATCTGTAGCCTGTTGAACTATAGCCTCCTCCAAACCATCCTGCTTAGTTTTTGCCTCAGCTATCTATTCAGGGAATTCTGGAAATTTTTCAGATGTTGGTTGTATCTCTATGACATTTGGGCTGCTTGGTCTATCTTCTTTCAAATGGATTCTTGTAGACCTCCTAGTTCCAGATGCAAACTTCTTCTTTTTACTCTATTTTTTAGTGATAGTAGGGGTCATGGGGTTAGTTTTAGATGACTCTATTTATCTTGTTGTTTCTGCCTCTGTTTGGTTAAGTGCTTCACTTATATTTTTTGTCAAATCAATGGTCACTCTAGAAAAATAAACTTTCTTTTGTTTTTCTGCTCTACTGCCAGTTCCAGATCCTCTTCTCTTTTGTTTCTTGGCTCATGAAGTTGAGGGTTCAGGAGCAAGGTTTTCTACTGCTACTGTTGGGTGTGGTTTTGTAACATCTTCAGAGGCACCTTCTGTAGTTTCTTCTACATCATCTTCTACAGTAGTTGTTTCCTCTTTTGCAGTAACATCAGCAGTATCTAGTTCTTCTTCTTCTTCCTCATATTCATCCCTAAAAATGACATCATTTAGGGTAGAGTAAAACCTATCAAAACTCCTAGGGTTTACTCTAAAATGGTGTTGGCAAACTAGTTTGATGAGGCCATGGTGGCGAAGGCTTCCTTTGCCCTCGTGATATATCTTTGCCATGTTCTTTAATTCTTGATACAGATATAGGGGAAGATTTACCCTAACTTTTAGCTATTGTTCACCATGTTTGAGATGGTTCAAAATTTGTAGATGATACCCTGACAACATCACATACTGCCCTTCATAGGTTAGGAATTTAATTACCTAGGTGGCTACTTCATCCCAGGGTTCCTGCAGGCTGGCCCTTTTTAACCCTTTGCATGTGTTGTTATGGGTTAAGTACTATGGCTTTCTATCATTTTCCTCTGTAAACTAATTAACTACATTTGCCAATGTATTCTTGCCAGATCTAGAAATTGAAATCCCTTCTAATGGTAGCTCAGTAATCTGACTTAAAATTTTAGGGCTTACCTCAATAGTCATGTCGTTTACATGTGCTCGGTTGTTTCGAATGTATGGGTGAACATGCCAGCCAAATCTTCAGAAGACCCATTAAACTTATCCAGAAATGGTATAAACCCTCCATCTTCAAAAATTTGCACGACTGTCAGATTTTATCGGAGGTAGGTGGTATCTGCATGTTCTGTTCTGATTTTTTGCCCCATTTTTTCTATTTAAAAAAACATACACTACGACTGCTATTCTTCTATTGGATCTCTGGATATTTTATGTTGCAGATTTGTAGAGTTTTATTTTGAAACCTTCATTGTTGTGTTTCTCATTTGCTTCTTCGGAATGAACCGTAACCTGAGCACTGTACTTCGCAAACACATCTTCAAAAAGAAAGGTGGCACACATTTCTCTTTGTTGCACCGAACACCTATCCATCAATGATTGCTTGGATGTCCTTGCTATCAGATCCACGTCATTTGGTTTTAATTTTTCTATTCAGTCCACAGATTCTCACGTGCATGTGTATTGTCATTAAAAATTGGTGGCATATGGTTGGTCACATCCTCCGTATTTCCAATGGGTGCAAAAACAAACCATGTGCTGACTGACACGTGTTCCTTCATTGCATGTAACTAAAAAAAATTGATTTTTTCATACCTTGTCTTCTTGGATGCCACGTGGAAATGCTCTTTCCAAAGATTATGACTTATTGTGCAAACAAAAATTTATTTCAAAGATTATGACTTCATTCTAAAGATGAGTCTTCATTCCAAAGACAAATCCTCATTCCGAAGATTATATCTTCATTCCAAAGACAAATCCTCTTTGCAATTTTAAATATTCATTCCGAAGATTAATCCTCATTTCGAAGATCAATCCTCATTCCGAAGATCAGGCTGTATTGCAAAGGTAAATCGTCATTCCAAAGACAGATCTTCATTTCGAAGATGATGCAACAAGTCGTCATTCCGAAGATCAAGTTTCATTCTGAAGACAAATTGTCATTCCGAAGAAAAGTTTCTTTCTGAAGACAAAGTGCAACATTCATTTTGCTATCATTCCAAAGACAATTTCAATCCGAAGATAATACAACAGGCACTATTTTTGGCATTCTTGTTCCGAAGATTAGGCAGAAATCAATATTTTCATTCTCAAAACATGTTTTAAATATGCCAACTCTTATGAGTACCTTTTATGCTAATGGTTAATTGTCATATACTATACACTAATCATTTTACAATGAAAAAATGTAAGAAATATATACCTGATAAAAAAAGTTAATGCCAGTTTTGAAGAATGACTACCTTTGTTGATATTCTGTTGAGATTTTCTACAACATTTCAAAACAAGTGCACTTGGTGAATTTGTACAATGATGGTTTAGAAATTTCTCAAGGTTATGCATGCCAGAAAACTGGTTTTCATGCATACCAACCCAGTAGTGCCTTAAGAAAAGGTTTTCACTGCTGAGTTATTCATTTTTCTCTCTTCTTTTTTCTTGATTTTCCCCCTTTTTTTATTTTTTTTAATTTTTACCTCTCCTTTTCTCTCTCTTTTTTTTTTTTTTTCTTTTTCTTGATCCTGACTATGCCCATGAAGGAATTTCATGATTTCCCCTGAAACCATGTCCATGAAGGAATTCATACTCAAAATTTATTCATCTTTTTGTTTTCTATTTTTTTTTTTTTTTTTTGTATTTTTTGTTTTTTCTTGAAATCCATGATCATGCTGATTGTTTTGAAGTGGAAGAGGGAATCTCTTCCACCTATTGTGTATCCAAACTATCAAGTTTCTACAAGAATTCATCTTTAATCAGAGGTGTATGGTACACCCTGAGATGATGTCCATTCACTACCAACTTTCTTCGTGACCCAGCAATAGGAGATAGACGATCTGCTCCATTATCAAATACCTCCTCAATACAGTAAGGTCCCAACCATCTAGTTCTTAGTTTCCTAGGGAAGTCTTCATATTGAGAATCAAATAGTAAAGACCAATACCCTTGTTGAAGTTTCCTTTGCTGAATGTGACTGTCATGCCATAGCTTCCTCTACTCCTGAATTACCTCAGTTTGGTGTAGAGAATCCAATCTAAGTTCATCCAATGCATTCAGCTGTAGAATCTTGTCTGTCTGAGCCCGCGATAATTCAATTCCAATTTCTAATGCTGTGCGCAATGTTAGTAGATTAAATTCAATAGGCAAGAGGGGCTTTTTACCAAAGACTAGTTCATAAGGTGTGAATCCAGTAGTGGACTTCCAAGTAGTATTGTAGGCCCAAAATGCTTCAGGTAATTTATCTAGCCAATTTTTCCTATGAAAAGCTACTATTTTTGTCAAGATACATTCTAGTTCCTTGTTTGTTACTTCAACCTGGCCATTTGCTTATGGGTGGTAAGGTGATGATTTTCTATGTTTGATTTCATATAATTATGTAAATGCCTTTATGACTTTGGATGTAAATTGGGGTCCTTGGTCTGTGGTGATAGACCGTGGAGCTCCAAATCTCTGAAAAATCTAAGTATACAAGAAATCAGCGACCTTCTCTTCACGAGCATGTTTGAAAGCACGCACCTCTACCCACTTTGTCAGGTAATCAGTGCATACTAGAATATTCACCTTTCCTTAAGAATGTGGATCAATAGGTCCTAAAAAATCAAGCCCCCACCTCTCAAATGGTTCTAAAACCATTTGAGGCTGTAGTGGCATCTCATTTGTATGAGTGGGTTTCCCCATTCTTTGGCATGCATCACAATGCCTGATGTACTTTTTCACATCCTTGTGAAGAGATGGCAAATAATATCCTATCCCTAGGATTTTTCTAACTGTGCTTTTTATAGAATAGTGTCCACCTAAGGTTTCATCATGACAAGCTCTAAGGATATCATACACTTCATCCTTTCGGATGCACGTATGTAACACATGGTCAGGACTGCACTTAAAAAGCATACCCTTAATCCATTCAAAAGAAGAACTTTGTTTGATCAATTGTTTTTTCTATTTTGAAGTAAAATGTGGAGGAACTTTCCCTATGACCAAATAATTGGCTATATCTGTAAACCAAGGTGATTGGACTGATATAGCAAATAGTTTTTCATCAGAAAAAGTGTCATCAACTAATTCCCCTTCATATGTGTTCTACAACCTGGACAAGAAATCTGCCACAACATTAGATTTTCCTGGTTTGTTTATTATAGTGATATCAAATTCTTGCAGCAATAGCAACCAACGAATAATTATTGCACTTACCATAGGTTTATTCATAAAATACTTAATGGTTGTATGATCTGTGTGAATAAATATTTGATAACCTGTGATATAATGCTTGAATTTGTTGATGGCATAAATTACTGCTAGGAATTCTTTCTTAGTTGTATAATTTTTCTCGGCTCCTGTCAAGTTCTTGCTAATGTTGTAGATGGTATAATGTTCACCATTATCAATTTGTCATAATGCTACTCCAATTGTTGTATTGGATGCATCAGTCTGTATGTGAAATGGTAATGTCCAATTAGGTCCTCTGAGCACAGGTGGAGTTATCAATTTCTCTTTCAGAGCTTCAAATGCTTCCTGACACTTTGCAGTCTAGGAGAATTCAGAATATTTAGTCAATAGGGCAAACATAGGACTGGCTATTGTGCTAAATTTGGGAATAAACCTGTGGTAAAAACCAATGTGTCCTAGGAAGCTTCTAACATTAGTTTGAGTTTTAGGAGGAAGGAGATTCTTGATAATTTCCACCTTCTTTGGATCAACATGGATCCCTTCAAGAGAGATGTGATGACCAAGAACTATCCCTTCCTTCATCATCATGAAGCATTTATTTGGATTCAAGGATAAGTGGTATGTTTCACAGCGAATTAAGACTTTGTCAAGATTTTCCAATGTAAAATCAAAAGTTTTTCCACATACTGTGAAATCATCCATGTATATTTCAACACTTTTTGTGGTCAGATCAGCAAAAATTTCTAGGACTGCTCGTTGAAAAGTTGTTTGGGGCATTACACAAACCAAAAGGTAAAACCCTATAGGAAAATGTTCCCCATGGACATGTAAAAGTTGTCTTCTCTTGATCTTCAGGTGCAATCCGAATTTGATTATATCCACTAAATCCATCAAGAAAACAAAAGTATCTTTTTCCAACAAGAGTATCTAACACCTGATCTATGAAAGGTAATGGAAAATGGTCTTTGTATGTCACCTTATTCAACTCTCTAGAGTCTACACATACTCTCATTTTTCCATTTTTCTTAGGAACTATTACCAATGGAGAAACCCATTGGCTATCATAAATTGGGTAAATGAATCCTACTTCCAGAAGTTTTTCAATTTCTTCTTTCATAATATCTCTTAAGGCATGATTCAATATTCTTTGGGGTTGTCTAACTGGCTTGACTTCTTCAGTATAGATTATGTGGGTACATATATCAAGATGAACTCCTGACATATCTTTGTAGTTCCAAGAAAAAGCATGAACATGCTTCTAGCAAGACAACTATCAATTTTTCTTCCTCTTCCCTAGTAAGCTGGCTGTAGATGTTCAAAAATTTGCCTGGCTGGACTTCTATTTGTTTTGTGTTTAGAAGGACTGAATTCACTCCTTCATACCTGATGATTAAGGGATTAAGAGGACATTGTTGAGATGGGAGAAAAGAATCAATTTTTGTTTTATTACTGCTTGAGGGAAGCATATCTTGTATGGAACAGTGAGAAGGAAAAATCAAATGATGGTGCCATCCATGTGGTAGTGAAATAGATTTTCCCTATGATAGTACAGATGGTTCACCTTTAGATTTTTTATTCTCCTCATTACTTAACTGTTGGATATTTATTGCTTCCCCTTCTAAACCTTGTTCATGCAGAACATTCATCAGGATTGTTTCATTTTCTAAATTTTATGTGTCACTGAGGTCTTCTGTTTGTTCTCTTACTACTAAGGTATCTAGTGTAGAAATGACCTCTTCTGGTTCCTCATCTGAGTCAAAAAACCATAAATGACCTAAAAATTTTCTAGATGGTTTTGTAGGAGGATATAAAGAAATCTATTTTAGATCAATACCATTTGAAATAGTCATATTTCTAGATCTGCAGTCTATGAAGGTTGCTACAGTTGCAAGCCAAGGTCTTCCCAAAATAATGGGATATCCATGTGCTGAATTTCTTGGCTGTAAAACCAAAAAATTTGTAGCGAATTCCCAAGAAGAAACTTCTATAGGGACATCTTCAATGATTCCTTCAGGTTTTGCAACTGACCTATTAGCAATTTCTAAAACTGTAAATGTGGGGCTGAGATGTTTGAGCTGTAATTGTTCCATTGTATCCTTGGTCATGACATTTATTGTGGCTCCTAGATCTACTAAGACATTTGATATTGGTACTGAACCTATGGTGATTGTGATAACTAGGCTTCCTGGATCACTATACTTTGGAGGTACTAGTTTTCCAGATAAGAGATCAGCTATCTTCCCTTCAACCTGCACAGTTTTGGAAAATGCCTTTTTTTTTCTTCTTGCTCTTTTAATGCATAAATTTTGGACAGTACTATTAATATTTGGTATTTCCTTAATAGATTGCAATAAGGGCAATGATATAGTCAACTTTTTGAGTTCTTTGACCAATTTTGACTCAGAATTTTTTGGTATTGCATTAAGTCTTTCAGGATATGGAATTATCCTTGGTAATTGTTCTGCTTGTGATTTTGTCTCTTCTCTATTGTTGGTTGGATTTTTCCTGGTTCCAATGATTCTTTTGTATCCATTGTTGGTTGGAATTTCTCTGGTTCTGATTATTCTTGCTCTTCATTTTATTTGATTTCAATTGAAACTGGTTTAAGTACAACTTTTTTTGAATGAAGTTGGATGTTACTACAATCAAGAACATTAATTTCAACATTTTCTTCAGCTTCAGCCACATAGAAAGGAGGTGTCTGTCTCATGCTGTTTGGATTAGTGACTGGCTGAGCTGGAAATTGAGGTTGTTTCACTTGTTGTGTTTGTTGTTGTTTTTCTTGAAAATTTGGATTAGGTGTAGGCAAAAAATGTTGATTTTGACCTTAATTCCTTTGTTGCCTTGGATAGGACTAGTATTGTTGATTCCACTGTGGTTGGTTTTGCATCCAATGTGGATTAGTATGATTTTGATTCCAAGCTGGATTGTTTTGATTCCAAGATGGGTTGTTTTGATTCCATGAGGGGTTGTTTTGATTCTGATTCCAGGTCAAGTTACTCCAATTTGCTTGTGGCCATTCTTGGGAAATTGTCCATTAAGGATAATTCCAAGGACGTTGGGGTGGTTCTGATTGTCCCCAAGGCATAGTACTAGGATTATGCCCCCAATTTGTAGGAAAATTGATATTGAGAGAAATTTCCCCTTGTTTTGGTTCAATATAGTTGAGTTCCTCAGTCTGATTTTCTAACATAGTTTTGAGTTGTGGTAGCAAGTGGCATTGATCAGTTGAATGCCTTTTTGAACAGATACTACAAATGGCTGAGATAGATGTTTTATTCAAAGGATATTTCTACAAAGCATGTTTATTTCTACATCTTGGGCAATAAATTTCCAAAGGTTCTGTGTTTTTTGCTTTTGTAGACATTTCCCCCAAAGTAGTGTTTAGATGCACTAGAATATCAGTTTTGAAATTTGCAAGTTCCTCTATCAGGTCCTTTACATAAGTGCCATTTGTGCGGCTTTTTCTTCTTCTCTATTTAGTGCGAGAGTAATTCCTACAAAGATCCATAATTTCCTCATTACTGAGAGTGGTTACATCCCCTTTTCTCATCAAATCCAGAACTTCTCTGGATTCATCTTGCAATCCTCTCAAAAATATGGTTTTACATAATTCTGGTTCTACAAGTCCACATCTCCTTTGAACAAAGGAGAACCTATCAATATAATCTTCCAATGTTTCATCATCTTCCTGCTTGATTTTGAATAACTCATCTTTTCTATTCCTTACACGACAATATTCCTAATATTTATATAAAAAGACAGTTTCCATTTGATCCTAGGTTCTTATGGAATTTGGCCCTAAGCTCATGAACCAGCACAGTGCTGAATCCTTGAGTGTTGAGGGAAAAACCATAAGTTTTTTATTGTCATTTATATAATCATAGGTCTGACACACTACATTCAATTCAAACAAAAACCGATCGGGATCTTCGGATACAACACCTCGAAAGGTTGGAAGTACTGAAGGTGAAATGGTCTTCATGGGAGAGTTTTGTGTTGGATTCAGACAAATAGGATATTCAAATGTTCTGGAAGGTTGCAATATATCCTGATCATCTCCTTCATTATGAACATAGCCATGTTGGCCATCTATATTTCCTCCTTTTGCCATAGTTTTCTATTTCCTAGGAGAAGTTAAAGCTTTCCAAATTATTCTCTCAAGAGGTCCAAGCCTCTATGTTGATGATGAGTCTGATGAATTGTATTTCTTAGGATATTCTGATGATGATAAAATTGGTGATTTTCCTATCTCAGAATGTTCTAGTGATGGTGATACTGGTGATTTTTCTATCGATCTTTCCGGTAGTTCAAACACAGGTGATTCACCCCTTATGCGTGAAGATCTCCTTAATGGAACAAGCCAGGGATCCTTTGGGGTAGTTCTACCTTTTTCATCCCTTGACTTATTCATTCATGTTTACTCCTAAATGACATAAATTAAGTCAATAGTTGTTATCTTCCTCAACTGTTGTATTCAGATTTTAACCTAAATTTTCATAGTTTAGTCTGATTACAGCTATTGGACTGTTTGTTTTCTTCTGGCAACACTATATCCCTAACAATGGTGCCAAAATGATGTGTAGTCATTATACCATCATTAATTCTCAATGAATTTTTCAATCCAGGGCAATGTACAAGGCTATCTACGAAAGAAGAAGTGAAACGACTATAACTTAGGTCAATCTAGAGCAATAGATCTTATTGATGGAACCGGTTGTGTGGGGGGTTTTGGGAACATTCCTATCTCTAAATTGCATGAATATTAATCTAAGTTGTAAAATTAGAAACTAATCATTAACTACAGAAATGAAGTCCTAATTACAATTGTAGAATGAGACCTAATTATATTGCAAAAATAATAGTTGTAGAATTGAAAGTTTGATCCTAATTGCAGAAAGGAAATCTAATTATTTTTGTAGCAATGAAAGTCTAATCTTAACATGGAAATGAAAACTGTCAAAGTTCTATAATAGAAGGTTGTCAATCTTCTGTGCAGGATTTGACAGCAAAACATAAAATGCAAGAAATTACAGAAAAACAACAAATTCTGGAAATAACAATCTAAAATAAAATGGAAGCTTTATTGAAAGTAAAGATTACAGCTAAAACACTAAGCACAAGATTAATCTAAGCATAAATAAACTAAGACTGCAAATATTGTTAGTTGTTTACAAGCAATTGAAATAACAAGTTCTACAACTCATTCTGCTGTAGCAAAATTAGAATAAAACCTGTTGTTAGTCCTCCTCCTAGGTCTGGAAGTGGCTAGCCTCCTTTTCTAGAAGAAGGTATAAGTCTCTCTCTTTCTCTAAATATTAGTCACACTCATTTACAAGCAATATGAAATAGAACTGGTGCACTTTATTGATTAAAAGACATGATTACAATAATTTTGCTAAAAAACTATTACAGGACTGTAACAGTCAATTTCTATCTATTCTCTACTTCTTCCTTACTTTCTACTTCTTGCTGCTACTACTTCTACCTCTCTCTAATACTACTAGGCTCAACCTGAATGGGAGCAATATTTATAGATGTCCTAAGGTCTGATTACAAACAAAGAATATCTCAAAAGATCTAATCCTATAATGTTGCAACAAATTTTGGTTTTATCCTAGAAGAAGATTAAAACTTGATCTTTTCCTTAATGATGTCTTTGGTCAGCAATGAAGGCAAAGATAGATAGAAGATCTTTTCATTTACTTTTTCCAACCTTTATTTCCCTTTTTTCGGCTTCAAAAATCGGTCAACAAGTCAAAAAAACACACTCTATTTTCATTTCGAAGATAAGTGGCTTCATTCCGAAGACAATGCAATTCTCATTTCGAAGATCGCTCATTTCGAAGATACTGCAGTCTCATTCTGAATATCGTTCATTCCGAAGATATTGCATTCTTCATTCTGAATATCCGCTCATTCCGAAGATACTACATTCTTCATTTCGAAGACGCTATGTTCTCTCATTCCAAAGATATCTGTTCATTCCGAAGATACTTCGTAATGAACAAATGTATGTTTTTTCAGTGATTTATTCTACATATCTCAGGTGGGTTATCTCCTAAGATCAAATTCCAATGGTCTTCATCCCTTTCCTCATGTGAATTCCATGCCTTGGTATTTATGGATAGCTGGCTGGAATTTACATGGGAAAGACCATTTCTTGCTGCACAGCAACAGTTTGCTTGCACTATTGCCAAATTTAGGTGAAATAAATGCTTGAGACAAATCAAAACATGATTAGTGAAATGCTGCTATTATTCTAAGCATATCCCATTTTAGCAAATCATAGCAAAAAGAACACAAAACTATGCAAAAGTTGTAAAATCAGCATATAATATTTCAAATACATTGATCATGCAAAATGGCTAATATACAACATATTGAATCAACTTAACTAACATATTAGATAAAACATAAGAGTTTATAGGCATTTTTAGTGTTCAAAACATGTTATGATTGAGGCATTTCCAGGCCTCATCAGGAGCCAACACTTAGCTTATTCGGATTGTGCTTGTTTTGCAAGTCCAATAGGTTAGGTTGCATACATGAAAACCTCACATATTCGGTTTTGTCGAAATAGGATAGCATCATACTGAATGCATTATATTTCTATTTTATAAATTTCATTTTCATTTTCTGCATTTTATTTTCCAAAAATTTTAATTGTTTTTTAATTTTTAGGCATTAAAATAAACATTTAAAAAATTTCAAAATCCAAAAAAAAATTCACCATTGCGTAGGCTATACTTCATACTTCCAATACGCACTTTGAAATTTCATTTTTGGAGTTGTTTAGTATTTTTAAAAACTCATCGAAGTTTTTGTTTTATTACAAATTTTGAAAAATCTGAAAATAAAAAATTTCCATTTTTGGGCCGAATTTCATTTTTTTTCAGTTTCATGTTTCATTGACTAGCCTATGATGACATTCCCTTCATGAAAATTCCAATTTCATTGAAGGGGTTATGTTTTATGGCATTTCACAAATTTCCATTTTTTAAGCCTAAAATTATCGTCTTCATAAAAATTCTAATTTTACAAAAGAGGGGTAATTTGAGCACTACATTGTGGTCATATGAGGGCCAACTCATATTTGTTTTATTTTGGTTCAATGAACAATCACTAAAGTTTCATGGTAAAATAAACCAACATTGCCCCTTGTTTATAGTTACTTGCAATCACTAAGGTGTTCCAAGCATTTAAATTGAATATCTCTATTTGAGATTATTAATACACATATGTGAATGCTAAATACAACAGAGACCTTGGAGAAGTCTTTTGTTTAACTTCTTTGCAAGAGGGGATTTGGAACCCAAATCCTAAGGGAGAGTGTATTTTCACAATTGGGTGAAAATACCACTCAACATTTTGGCGCTAGAAGGAGGGCCTGAATTGGTTTATTTTAGTGTGATTTAAATGCTATAGGAATTTAAATTTTGAATATTTCATGCCCTATTGATTATTATCTTTAGCCCTCTTTTAACAATACAACCTTGTAGTGTTAATATGAGGACATAAATTGCTATGCATTGTTCTAATGCTTTTGATTGTTCATACAGGAATAATGTATTTTGATTTGATTTTGAAAATTTGTGGTCTTGACTAACGAGGTTGTCTCCATGCAATTACTTTCATTTGATTTTAATGGATACATCTCTGGTTGATGCTAACATGATTATTCATACGTTACATGTTTGATATTTGCTAGTCATTTCATGCTTATTTGTAAGGAATTATTTTGTCTAAAATGTAGTTGTTGTCGGTATTATGCTCTTCACTTGCATGTAATGTGATCTTGTGAATCAGAAATCCTACAACACTAGGAGTATGCTCTTCACTTGCGCATATGCGATTTGGTGAATCAGAAACTAATTTACATTTTTAGAATATTGCTTTGTCATGATTCCTCCTTTTATTCATGACTAACAAATTGATTTTGAAGTTATTCTTTGAGTTTCATTAATGGCTACAACTGTAGGAACGTGGTATGGGATACATGTTAATACTTTGAACATTAGTGGATATTCTCATGATTTACCCAAGAACGTAGAAAAATGTTTGCCCAAATTTAAACACAATGGTCCAACATTATCCGAGGAACATATTCAAGCCTATGTGGATATCCTAGTTAGATGGAATGTCGAACATGAGGATGTGGCATGTAGAATGTTTCTTGGAACCCTAGATGAGGTGGCATATGATTGGTACATCAATTTACTCATTGGTTCTAGTACATCTTGGACTCAATTGAAAGATGAGTTTATCAATCAATTTAGGTTGCTCATTGATCCTATCACGATATATCAACAATTTACTTCTTGTAAAAGAGAACCTAATGAGCCAGTGAGAAGTTTCAACATGAGGTTTCGAAAGCTTTATGCGAGATTAATTTCTCCCTATACTATTGAGGAAAGTGGTTCTCTTCAAATATAATTTCGAGAATTGGATCCATTGTTTTCCATATTGGTTAGGATGAGTCCCTTGGTTACTGATCTTGCATCGGCCTACACAGAAGCTATGATTGTAGATCAACAATTGAGGCCACAAGGTTATGGAATAGAGCAATCAACTATGGTAGAAAACTAGGGGCTTGCAATCAAACCTCAATGGTAAATCAAGCGTGGGCACAACAAAATTTGATATCAAATGTTTTTCCCTACAATAAACTTTATCCTACCATACCAACTTATGTTCCCACATGTGCTTATACAAGTACTTCCATCCATCAAACTATGCCTCAATTAGAGAATCATGTGGTCACTCATGGAACCATTGCAACAAATGCTCAAGCTTTGTCCGTGGATATCAATCCAACTAATCCTACTACTTCTACCACTCAACCCAAAGAGTTGATATCGGAAGTAAAAGAGCAAAATAAAGTGGTTAAGAAGGTATGTAGGCATGTTCCACCACAAAAATGAGCACATCAATGTATGCATCCAAATCATCCTAGGAAGAAAATTCATAATGTCGATCTTAATGATGTTTCATGTTATGCTAGTTCAAACGATACAAGAGATTTTGAGGTGACTCACATTGAAGTAAATACCTATTCAAAAAGTCTTGAAGAGCATGAAGTTTTTGGAGAAGAAATTCTATGGATGGGTAACAAGAAGCTGGAATAAAATGATCACCATCTTGTTTTGGAAAAGAAATATCTAGAATCATTACCCAAAAAGGAGGATTTGGATGAATAAACTTATTTAGATATGATTTGGTTAGATGTACTTGCAAAGGATTGGAGCAACTATATGACATGAAATTAAAAAATCGATCCCATTATAGAAGCTCCTAAGCCATCACAAGTGGCTGAAAATGAATTTGAAAGAAAATCAACAAATGAAGTTGAAGTCATAATCGAATTTCACCACTTGTTCTCGAAGGAAACTTTGGATGATGTTCTCGAAAGTGATGACCAAGAGTATCCACACCTTCCAAATTGTGATAAAATTGAATCATGGGTTACAAATTTAGATTATGATAGCTTTACCAATTTGAATTCAAGAGATAACCCACTTTTGGAAATAACTGAACCATCTAAGGAAGGTGAAGATGAATTGGATGAGAAACATGATGATGAATCAAAATATGAAGAAGTACTCGAGTGTCACTATGATTCATGGAAGAAATAGGAAGAATATTATCAATATAAATCTTCTAATAAACTTGTTGTGTCAATTAATATGCAGGATAACTCAATTGCTTCCTCTCATGAGGATACTATAAATCCTATACAATTTGAGAAATTTTTGGAAGAGGAATTCAAATCTCATCAAATTTTGGAACATGATAAGTATTCTACAACCATGAATCAAGAAAGAGAGTCATTTGATTTAGATTCCTTTGAAGGAAAATAAATTGAAAGTCTTGATCCACTTACTTGTGCTACAATGATTATGCCATTTCAAAATGAGAAATTTACAAAGCCTAAATCATTTGGGTTTAATATCATTGATGATCCAATTGAGAATCTCACGTTACCCAAAACAACCCAAGTGATTGATCATGGAAATGTGTTAGTTAACCCACCCCTAGATAGACAAGACTTATGGTTTGAAAGGGATGGACATGTGTTCAATTGGGTACCTAAGTTTGGTGCCTTTGATAAAAAAATCATGGAGAAAGAGCAAGTGCTACATGATGATGAATGTCATGAGAGAAAAGAGGAATTTTCAAATCCTCTTCAAGTAAGGTCAAATGAAAACATACCAAATGTAAAATCTCACCTTTTTGGTTTCACCATGCAAAATTCGAATGAAGGTTTGCCTAATGAATTGTTTTATTCAAATATTATTAATGTTATGGCTTTATTGAATGAAAATGAAAGCTTATTTCTACACCATGAATCAAAGTGCGAAATGGACATGTTAAAGAATAGACATAAAGGAATTGAATGTCAATCATTGTCTAATCAATTTGAAAACTTGAAACTCCACCATAGGATTATTAATGAAACTAAATCAAATTGGTATGGTGAGAGGGGCAAGTGGAAGTTTGTTTCTTTGTTTGGTTTGATCTTGTTTTTTTTGGATTCCTACAAAATTTGGCATGTGTATCACATTATATGTATTTTGGAATGCTCAAATCATGTTTGGGATCCAGGGAAGTGACAGTTCAAACTGTGCATCGTCTTGTACCATATTGTACATTTGTATATAGTCTTTGGTTTTTGGTGTTGGTTTGTGTTTTCAAGTTCCTTTTTTGGGATTGTATTTTGGGTTTGGTTTTAAGATTTTGTGTGTTGGTCTTTTGGACACTTTTGGTTTGTTTAAAAAAAAAAAAGCGAGATGTCAACTTATGTCCTTATGAATGTTGAAAAGCGAGATGTCAACTTATGTCCTTATGAATGTTGACTAAGACTAAGAGAATATGAAACATCGGAATTGTATTGCAGAAAGCTCCATGAGTATCACAAACACATTAAAGAATATTGTTTGAAACTTGTGATGCATGAAGTTGTCAGTTTTAAAAATTATGGTAAAGTAGGTGGTATACTCCATCCTCATTTCAAAAAGAGCAATGCGTTCATCCATATCTCATGTTACATTCGACATTGCATATACATTTCATTTCAGTTGCATCTACATTTCAAAAACAATCATTGAAAAGGTGTCAAATCCTCTTAGGGTCATTACATAACATATATTAAAAGGATCCTAAAGTTGGGAACTGATGCCTGAGCTATCTTGAACCAAGCACGTTCTACACATATTTAAGAGGATCTTGAGCAAAATGGTCAAAACCATACTTGGAAGAAAAGGTGAGGCAAAAGGAGTATTTCGTGTTTGTCCTATAATGCAACATAATCCTTAAAAAAGTGGTTTTTACCACTCCCATAGTGCTTAAAGACTAAAATCAAAGTAGTAAGGATAGGATTAAATCCTCATCGAACTTAGGTTGAGGATCCAATTCCCCAAAGCTCTGATTTGACCTTCATGGATTAGTAAGGATAGGGTCTAATTCTCATCTTTCTTAGGTTGAGAATATGATTCCCCAAAGCTTCTATCTTGCCCACTCAATAACTTGAAGTTCCAAAGCAAATATTTTTCCTTCTACTTTTATTACATCATTGATATTGGATTGGAAGGATCGTACTACATGTCCCTTGCAAGGATGGGTAGTCATCCCCAAGGTTCAAGAAATCAAAAGTAAATCCAAATCTTGGATTATGGGGTTGATCTCCACCGGGGCTATAGACGCCTGACTGGTAGTGGAGTATGCTCATGCATGGCAACATGTCTTGTCTAAAAGCAAGACCACTGACTGCTCAAACGGATAGGCTAGCCTGACAATTTCATCCATAATAGGTTAAATCATTTTGTTCAAGATGAGGTAATGAACTCCAGATTAGAGTAGCAAGGATAGGGTTAAATTCCCATATCGCTTAGGTTGGGAATCCGATTCCCTAAAGCTCTAATTTCACTTACACTTGCACATGGGTTCAATATGGTAGTGACACATAACCAACTTTGGGATCTAGTAAATTAATTTAGTATACACATATTTGATCCTAAGAGGGTTTGACAGTTTTAATATGCTTGTTCATGATACTAGAAAGTTTGAGCTTTTGCAAAGCAGGTTGTTATATCTCTAGCATCTTCACCATGCATTAAATCCTATAGGAATCATTCATAACTTCTCATATGCACGAATCATAAGTGAAACTGACAATGGAAATTTGAACGAGTTTCAAACGATAGGGAATGAAGCACACTACACACACCGAGCTAATGCTTAATAATTCTAATGCTTCATGTATTTCTCATCTAGTTTCATTCTTGGGATATTTTCTGATGCTTGTGTTTGTGTTTTGAAGGTGTTCAGGTTGAGTTCTCACCGAAATGCATAGAAGCATTTCCCATTAGATTCGCCATTTGTTGTGGCTGCTCCACAACGTATCCTAAAATTGAGGACCCACCTTCTTGCATGTTTTCCAAGAAGACCGAAGTGTCCCATATGCTAAAGATCAAATAAAAAGCAAAAAACAACAAGGAGAAAAAGTGTCGCGATATCGCGACATGTTGCATTGTCATGGCCAAAAGAGAAAAAGTGTCGCGATATCGCGACATGGTGCATTGTTGTGGCCAAAAGGGAAAAAGTGTTGTGATATCGCGACATGTTGCATTATTGCAACCAAAAGGGAAAAAGTGTCGCGATATCACGACATGTTGCTTTGTCACGGCCAAAAGGGAAAAAGTGTCACGATATCGCGACATGTTGCTTTGTCATGGCCAAAAGGGATAAGTGTCGCGATATCGTGACATGTTGCATTGTCACGACCAAAAGAGAAAAAGTGTCATGATATTGCGACATGTTGCATTGTCGCGGCCAAAGAGAAAAAGTGTCGCGATATCGCAACATATTGCTTTGTCGCGGCCAAAAGAGAAAAAGTGTTGCGATATCACGACATGTTGCATTTTTGCGGCCAAAAGAAAAGAAAGAAAAGTGTTGTGATATCGCGACATGTTGCATTTTTGCGGCCAAAAGAGAAAAAGTGTTGTGATATCGCGACATGTTGCATTTTTGCGGCCAAAATACAAGCAAGAAAAGGTGTCGCAATATCACGACATGTTGCATTTTCATGGCTAAAGCAAAAAAAGAGAGCAAGGAGGCAAAAGTATCGCGATATCACGACAGGTTACATTCTCATGGCTAAAAGCAATAAAAGAGAGCAAGGAGGAAAAAGTGTCATGATATCACGACATGTTGCATTTTTGCAACTCAAAAAAGGGACAGGAAGGATAGTGAAACCAAAGATTGCATAGTGACGTGGACATAAGGACAAAATCCAGTGAATAAGACAAAACGTTACATAAGGAATCTTTAATGATTTGAAATCATTTAAGATGGTCGTTACACACGGAAGGAAACGGACGCAAGCCCATGTGGAGAAAATGAAACAAAGGGCCACAAAATAGAAACGAAAAACCTTTTTGGAAACCAAAACACATGCAAGCACAAGGGAATGTGAAACAAACAACCATTGGAAGATGAAACCTAAAGCTTCCTGAAAATTTTAAATACGCCAGACAAAGATGTTTTGAGGGGTTGGAAACTGCTGTGAGCAGGGTTGCAAATTTGAAGGCAAGAGGGTCATTCTGGACCTGTTTGAGTCATTTTCTTCCATAGAATGGTTTGGAAAAACCAAAAATTTTTGTTTTTGTAAAATGACAAATTTTTAATACAGAAAAGTTCAGAAAGTTGCATCTTATAGACAAGAAAGAAGGAGTCGTTTTCTGCATTCAAGATTAAATGTCTATTTTTCCCCTTTTCAGATTTTAGGCTTGTAAATGGATTTTATGCAAGTTTTCTTGGTTGCTTCATGCGAATGTTTAAATTTGAAAACCTCATTTAAAACCCTAGGAGCCAGCACTTAGCTTATCCGGATTGTGCTTGTTTTGCAAGTCCAATAGGTTAGGTTGCATGCATGAAAACCTCACATCTTCGGTTTTGTCGAAATAGGATAGCATCATACTGAATGCATTTTATTTCCATTTTCTGCATTTCATTTTCATTTTCTGCATTTTATTTTCTAAAAATTTTAACTGTTTTTTTTAATTTTCAAGCATTAAAATAAACATTTAAAAATTTTCAAAATCCAAAAACAATTTCACCATTGCGTAGGCTATACTTCATACTTCCAATACGCACTTTGAAATTTTATTTTCGGAGTTTTTTAGTATTTTTAAAAATTCATCGAAGTTGCTGTTTGATTACAGATTTTGAAAAATCCAAAAATAGAAAATTTCCATTTTTGGGCCGAATTTCATTTTTTTTCAGTTTCATGTTTCATTCATGAGCTTATGAGGACATTCCCTTCATGAAAATTCCAATTTCATTGAAGGAGTTATGTTTTATGGCATTTCACAAATTTCCATTTTTTAAGCCTAAAATTACCCTCTCTTCATAAAAATTCTAATTTTACGAAAGAGGGGTAATTTGAACACTACATCGTGGTCATATGAGGGCCAAATCACATTTGATTTATTTTGGTTCAATGAACAATCACTAAAGTTTCATGGTAAAATAAACCAACATTGCCCCTTGTTTACAATTACTTGCAATCACTAAGGTGTTCTAAGCATTTAAATTGAATATCTCAATTTGAGATTACTAATACGCATATGCAAATGCTAAATACAATGGAGACCTTCGAGAATTCATTTGTTTAACTTCTTTGCAAGAGGGGATTTGGAACCCAAATCCTAAGGGAGAGTGTACTTTCACAATTGGGTGAAAATACCACTCAACACTTATCAAACAAGGTTTCTAGTATCAAATTTCATTCTAGAAAATCCACATTAATCAATATTAGATTTCTCAAAACCAAAATCAACAATGCTTATCAAACAATCCTTTTCATTCCAACTTAGCATTCACAACATCCAATAATATTTCACTCATAAGGAAAATATGCCCATACCTTTTGTTTGATGAAGTTTTGACCTCAAAACCTGTCTCAATCACAATCACTCTCTTTGCAAATCTCAAGGGTTCGATAAAAAAAAATTGTCCTTAATATTTTATTTCAAAAATATTTCACCAAGTCAAAATATCAAAAATCAACTATGCCTTATTTCTCCTTTCAAAACAATTTTTATAACATAACCTTATTTCAACAAAAATATCTAACAACCTTGGCACACCTTATTACTCCTTTCATAAACTTTTAACCACTCAAAAATAAAACACAAAAATAAAACTTTGCATACCATTTTATCTCCCTTGTGTGACTCTTAAACCCTTTTTAAATATGCAATTTCCAATTAACAAAACTTTAAAAAATTAAAAATTAATTTCCAACTTTGCAATTTTTGGATGCAATTTTTAAACCTTAGCAATGTGAGCGCATACCTTATTCAATCCACCAAAAATACCTCGACGGGTTTCGAACATGTAAACCCTTCCTTCCAAGTGCCTTTGCACAGTGTGCATCCACCAAGTGGACCACGTGCCTCCATGCAAAGGGAAAGTCACATGCCTTCCCTTTGTTCCTCTCCGACAGTGCAGACCAAATTCTTCTCCTCTTGCAAAAATGAAGACCATGCAAATCAAACCCATAACCTTGCACTGGAAAACATATTAGCACAACCCTTGGCTGCCAACCACGCTACCCAACTCCTTACAATGTAAAATGGGCTCCCCACTTATTTTTCCCTTGTTATACCACTTTAAACCTTATTAAAACATACATGATTCTACCTCTTTACCTTATGCATAATTTTTTTATAGCATTTGATGGATCACATGGATGATTATTTGAAATAAAAATTGCCCCTCCTTATATGCAATATGCCATGTGCTCAAAATGTCGACGACCTTTTTAAATTCGATTTAATTCAAATTAATTAAACATTTTTGCCCTTATAACCATAACCTTTAGGGTTATTTAGATTAAATCATAAACTAATTTATAATTCTTAGAGTTAATCAAATTAAGTTATAAATTTATTTATAATGAAATTATTATAATTAATTTCTAATTATATTCTCACGATCCATGATGTTCAATTCCACATTACCTTTGAACTGCTGGCAGATCTAAAAGGCAACGCATAGATGGCAAAGTAATTCGGCGTAACAAACACAACTGGGACGTGGAGCTGACCTACTTCAAAAAGAATTCATAAGTTCACAAAAACTACAAAAAAGTTTTGCTTCATGAACATATCTCCCCTTCTTTGCAGCAAATCCTTGTTCCTGTAATGCATTACTTAACATGTAATAATCCCGACTCACAATTGTGTTGTTTCCACCTAGCATATGTTAACCATTTCCGCGATGCCAAGGCCATGAATATCCTTGCTGCAATTTTTTGGTCTATTGATTACACCATTGTGTCTACCCAAAAAAAGGATGATGTCTTACCTTGTCACCAAGGGCTTTTCAAGGTCCTTTACCATTATCTCCTCCTCAAATTCCCTAAAGGTAATATTACCACTCCTGACTCTGAGGAGGATAACTCTTCCTCTACTCCGAGCCCCAAACCCTCTAATCCCAAGAGGAAGTACAAAAATGATAAGCCTCAGCCTGTCTCTAGGAAGAAAATTAAAATTGAAACCACCCCTGTTAGAAGCTCACAGAGACTGAAGCTCAAAGAATTAGTGGAAACCCCATCCTCCATTTTAGGAAAACCTTCTAAATTTCAATCCTCTTCGCCTGACCTGGTAGAAAAATTTCTCCACAAACAGGTTGTTCATGCCACGATGACCTCTATCATTCATCTAGAGACTGCTCATACTACTATTGGTAAGGCTATTGCTAGCCTTAAAGAATATAGGTATAACCTCATCATTTTATTCTTCTGTGACAAATTCAATGATTCCTCCATGATTTATATTGTTGAAGCCCCTTATGAAACTAAAGGAGGTATCAAGGATGAAGACGTGGTAAAATATGATGTGGAAATTTCTAAGATAGCATGCCTTGAAGGTCTAAAGGACAGCCCAAAAGACACCCTAAAGAATGAAGCGAAGGACGAAGTGAAGTACATTGCTCTTGAAACTGATGATGATTCTGCTCTGCATCCTGGTGCTAATCCTTGAATTGCACCTGCGTCTTTTTGCTTCTTTGGGGTTTTTTTTCATTCATTTTTTTGAACAATGTTCCTCTGCTTCGTAGGACTGTTGGGTTTGTTATTGGATGAAGGTTGATAGTTTCTGTTTTGTTCCTCTTGATTCCTCTGTCCCTGAGGAAGGTTTCTCTTGGTTGTTCTGGCCTTTGGCCTTTTAGTTTTGCTTTGTTCAGTTCAAGCTAGTTCTGTAGTGTTCTTCTTGAATCCTTTGATGTAAAAGGCATTGGGGTGCCTTTCAAATACCCTTTTTGAAATAAAATTAATTAACTTACCAAAAAAAAATAATTAATTTAAATATTTACGTCTTCACCTTAGACATTTAATACTATAATAAAATATTATAATATTATTTTTCTTGGGACTTCCTATTGCTTTTTAGACCTCATTTGATCACCTTGAATATTATAATAAGAGATTATAATATTATTTTCCTTAGACCTAGAAACAATCTTTCTCTTTACTGAAACTGACTCTTGGCATCCTTCCTTTTGTCCTGCTCATTGAAACAAACTCTTGATATTAACGACACAAAACCGGATCATATTTCCAACATATTTCATATTATAAAATCAACATTAGAGTTTAATTAATTAAATGGGAAAATCAAAACCCTAAATTAATTCAAAGTTTCAATTTGATATTAGGGTAAATGTTATTTCATTTATTAAACTCTCGGTATTCCATATTCTAAAATCAACATTAAATTTTAATTAATTAAATGGAAAATCAAAACCCTAAGTTCATACAAAGTTTTAGTTTGATATTTAGGGTAAATATTATTTCACATATTAAACCCTCATAATTTCATATTCTGAAATAAACATTAGAGTTTAATTAATTAAAATTTTCAAATAATTATAAAGCTCCAACATTAATTATTTGAATAATTTAATTTAAATTATTTTCCTAAGGTTTAATTCAAATATTTGCATTTCATAAAGTTTTTTGGAAATATTTGATTTTTAATCTTACATGTGGGAAATTAATTTCGTGAACAATCAATAGCATAACACAATAAAATATTACCAAATAGGCCCCTTGTTAACAATTTCTTGCAAATCATTAAGGTATTCTAAGCACTTATTTTGACACATTTTCATGACATATAAACACATTAAGTGAAAGGAACCTTGGAGAAATTTATATTTCTTTACAAGAGAGGGTTTTCTAACCAAAATCCTAACTATGAGTGTGATTTCACAACTGGGAAAAATTATACCTCAACATAAGATGGTACAAAATATTTGGTATAATATAAAGCAACATAAATTAAGAAAGTTTCTAAGGCTTCGAACCCGATACTCAACATCCAACACTATATCTTGTAAAGCTTCCAACAATATCAAACTTTAGAAGGTGATGACATCAGTAGCAAGAGCTCAAAATTTTAGTAAATCCAAACTCACTTTTGGATGCAAAGTAATATCAAGCAAAACAACCTAACAACAAGGATTTTTAAGGTATAAAGACTCTCAATGTTTGGCATCATATGTAATTGAGCATGACTACTAGTTTATTTATACAATGATCATCAAGAATAAATGCATCATACAACATCCAACAAGAAGAAGTCTAGTTCATTATGAGGTGAAAGAAAAGCATATGCTTAGTTGTGACAAATACCCAAAGATAAGTAGTTTGTATCCATGATGCCAAACTCTGTAAAAGTAATCCAAAATCATCCATAGTAGCAGGTATGCACACATTGATCAAGCATTATGAATCATCACTATCTAAATATCTCAATAGCCAAAGCCCTCCTCATCATACACCTTCCACTGCTTAGTTGGCTATGATTAACAAAAAGGAGTGGACCATCATCTTGTGGTTACAATTCAATGATGCAACATGCAAACCAACCTCAAGTTAAGATCTATATTATCCATATCAGTAGAGTATACTTGAAGTAGACAACCATAACTAAGTTGAATACAATGACTACTCTTTATGCCTACCCTAAAACCTATAATATGTTCTAACAACAATCATTCTAGGATAATTGAATACATTGTAAAATATCTATATATACTAGAATGCAAGACATTATAATGGTCAACTCGTTGGTAATTACCATTGGCATGATTGTATTCATTGAGGATATACACCTTCTTGAATGAAAATTGGTTTTTTATCGAGATTCCTATCAACTTGTTATGTAAAACATGTATGTATGTATTTTTGTGTTAATGATTTTCTCATAAATCTATGAATGGATATTTTGCTACAATTATTTTGCATTTTATATTTCTACCTAGATTCTTGTTATAGATGTGGAATGATTTAGCATAAATATTAAGAACACAAGATTATACTAAGAGGGAGGAGTGAAGAGTATAGCACCCACTTTTTACTTTCTTTCCAAACCAATATCAATTAGTGTCCTTAATTGCAATAACCAAATATAGCAGTGTGCATTAATGACATAGATAGCAATAGTAAGCAAGTGCACAAATCACCACACACAATTGAGACACAATATTTAACGTGGTTCCCCTAATGTAGGGTAGTCCACAAGATAATATCCTTATAATATTTCACAAAGAAATTGTTAGAATTAATGTAATGTGCACTATGCCTTCCTTGACACTTGTCAGTTTCACTTGACAAGTGTCATGCATTTCATATAGGCCTTTTGCCTATATATTGTAACCATTTGTATCAATAAAATAAATCCCATCAGTTTCAGTCCCAACATTTGGTATCAGAGCAGGTTCCCTCTCCTGCCTATGAAACCCTTGAGGGGGGATTTCCCTCATGGAAATCCTCCCTCCCCCTATTTTTTTTCTCCCTATTTTTTTTTAATTTTTAATGCAGACTTGCTTCTAGCCCCACCGCTCTGCAATAGCTTATAGAGCTATATGTGACATCATAGAATTTGTGCAATTTGGTTACAACAGTCAAAATACGATACTGAAGGATTAATGCTATTGGACGAGCTGTTAGCCGCACAGGGTAGTTTTTACTTTTGGAGATATTTTTCCAAAACCTGAGAGTATGGCGGTGTCAAGATGGAAACACCAAGATTTGTGAAGGTGATCAATATAGACTGGGGAGGTTATGTTGTTTGTATTCCCTCATTGACAGAACCCAATCAGAAGACGCTCCGATGCCATGAATTTTGTGTCGACCGTGCCATCAGCATGTACCAAGGTGCCAGTGCTACAACCACATTTTAATGGAAAAATATTGGTTGTGACAATGAGCTGTCATTAACCCATAACAAGTGGAGGAGTGGTTGATTAGATTCTCATCCAAAGTTTTCATTATTGCACATGTCAAAAATTTAGGGTAGTCTACCAGCTAGCTAACAAATAGCCGAGAAGGTTCTAGCCCATAACCGCCAGGTCTGCCAGGCCAATCCTCGATAGCGTCGCCACCTCCATCCCTACATAAATTGTCGATGTTAGTTGCTTGCTTGCTCGCTCTCTGTGGGGATCGAACCTGTGACCTGCAGGGATGTAGGAGAGGTATTCAATGCTTTGGGAAGAGGTGAAAGAGGAGGTTGAGTTTCTATCTGTTGATTGAAATTTCAGGGCTCATGGAGGCAGGCAAAGGGTAGGTGGCTTGGCAATTTTATTTGTTTTTTGGTTGTTTTTTTCCTGTTAGCGTCACCGATGAGGCGAAAGGGGCTTCCACAATGGCAGACGACGAATAGCCGAGAAACATCATCGGTGACTAGACGGATCGTCGCTTTCAAATCACACATGATGCATGAAATCCATGACATTGATCGGGCACGCATGGCTATGAACCGCCCTTGACCCCATGCTAAACATAGGGTTAAGCCATAACCCTGGTTATGTCGAAAGCATGGCCGCTAAGATTTGGAGCCAAATTCAACACAAAGACACCATCGTAATATTCAATGGAGTTGATTGTGTACAAGTTAATTATGATGACATGTTGATGTTTTTTCATGTTGATTGCCAAGCAAAGTGCTGCCCAGAAGCAACGCAAGTCCAATGCATTGATCATGGAGGCTTTAAGTTTAGCTGACATTGGCCATTTTTTTTTTAATTTTACATATTGATAATTAAGTGGAATTGTAAGGCCGACATGGAGAATGGAAGGCCCACATGGCCCATGTAATTCCATTGTGAGGGAAACTGAGACTGTTTTTACGCCGCCAGAGTGCGATTCCAAGAATTTTTTATTCTTGAGCTTTATTTTTCTACCTAGAGAGGCATGATGTTATTTTTCCATACAATTATAGGGGTATTTATAGTCATTGGAATTTTTTTTCATGACAGACACAATGGTGGTGTCATATTGTAATTTTGAGGCTGTTTCAATTGAGTTTTTTAGCCTCAAAGTTTTTTTACCTTGGAGTGCACTTTCGGTTGTACCCAACACTCCCAAGGTACTTGTAAGTGAACCTAGTATTTAGTAGTACCCTCTTTCTACTTGGTGGATGCAGCGGCTGGTTACCCATGCATTTCGATAAGATGAGGTGACTACCATAAGGACACTTATTCTAGGGACTACAGACATAGACACCCTAGACTCTATCCGAGGTTTTTTTGGATCTACTTCTGAAGACTACAAAAAAAGACACTTCATAAGATTCTCTTATATTCTTCTTTCTTCTCCTCCACACTTGGATTCTAAGGCTTAATTTTATTGTATTTCATGGCTCATATTTCTTTTGTATTAAGGTGCATTTTTGGCAAAGACCGACACCTTCTATATTGATTTCACCATGAGGAGGGACTTGATATTCATGGTGGAGCTAGTCAGTAACCTACAAGAGGAAACATCCTCTGAGGATGACCTGAAGAGGCAACAGACCCAGAAGTGGCTGACCCTAAGGCACCCATGATGACCCTAATGCACTTAGACGACTGACCCAGTGGCAATAGACCCGTGGAAGTGGCTAACCCTAAGGCAATAGACTAAGATGTATACACAGTGAATCTAGCATTATTCACATTTGGAGAGCCAAGCGCAAAAAACATGATCCTAGACCAAATCAGCAATAAGAGAGGATGATAGGTTGTTTTAGAGAAGTCAACATTAAGGGGGAATGTTACCTAATGTTGACTTGTTTTGTTTCTTCTTTAGTTAGGATAGTGCACATTAAGGGGGAATGTTAGAATTAATGTAATGTGCACTATGCCTTCCTTGACACTTGTCAGTTTCACTTGACAAGTGTCATGCATTTCATATAGACCTTCTACATATATATTGTAACCATTGTATCAATAAAATAAATCCCATTAGTTTTAGTCCCAACGAAAATAGGGATCCTTATCCCAATACAAATGATTACTTTGATCTACTCAAATATAGACTATCCTAATCTACTTAGGTGGGCTCCATTGATCTACTCAACTAGGCTATCCATTGATCTGCTTAGCTAGGCTATCCACTAATCTACTCAGTTAGGCAATCCACTAATCTTCTTAGTTAGGAAATCCACTGATCTACTCAGCTAGGCAATCTTGATCTACTCAGATGGGCTCTCCACTGATCAATTCAGCTAGGCAACTGGTGTTGGTATGTTTTTTTTTTATATTCTATCTCTTTCACTACTCATAAATTTGCCTTAATACCTTCTCACAAGGCTCAAACAATCCTACTCAAATGCTATCCCAAATATGTCCACAAATCTATCCCAAAAGCCTTCTCAAAGGCTCACTCAATTATGCACAAGTAGTACTCAAATCTCATTCACAAATCAATGAAGGAAATGTTCAATGATGAACTCAACAATGAATGCCAATGTACTCTTCAAAGGATGACAACTATGATCCACAATGATATCAACAATGTATGACAAATACTCTCTCAAATGGATGATAAAAATACTCAAAAATGAACTCAACCATGTATGAAAAACACTCTCTCAAATGGATGATAACAATGCTCAACAATGAACTCTCAGATATATGGTAAATGAGCTCTCTCAAATGGATAATAACAATGCTCAACAATGAATGAAAAATATATGGCAAATGACCTCTAATGAAAACCTCTCCAAGCAATAACAATGAGGACTTTATCCAACCAAGGACAATTTCCAAAAGTGATAGCAATAGGTTCTCAATAATATCTCCCTTAGGCAATATCAATAAGCTCTTCAAGAAACAAGCACAACTCCCTCAAGAAAAGAGCTCTCAAATAGCCAACAATGATATCTTCAAATAAAAGATAAATTTATCCATAAGTGACTAGCAAATGATCTCCTCAATGGTCTCAAATAGTGACAATGTACTCAACAAGTAACCAACAATAATCTCCTCAAGCAATGGCAAAAACTTCCTCAATAATGACAATACTCTCAATGAACTCCACTAAAGCAATAATGAACTCAAGCATCAATTTTATCCACAAAATTTATTTTCTAATCCATCCACTTCTTCTTAATAGCCAAGGCACATAATCAAGCAATTTGTCTTCAAATTCAAACCCTAACTCATATGCATGTCTTCTAACTCAAGGTGACAATTAAATAGGTCTCAAGTTCTTAGTTTAATTTCATAATTAAATCATGCACTAGAACATTTAACAAGTTCAACACTTTCCAACCTTATGACTCCCTAATTTTTATTAATACATACAACAAACACGTATGCTTTTATTTTTAATTCCACACCTTATAACTCCACATACAACAATCACAAATATTTAACTTCAAACCTTATAACTCCCTAAGAACATACAATAATCATTTATTTTTACTAAATACCTTATAACTACCTAGTTATAATAGAAATTATTTTCAATGTACCAAAACTTTGGCAATATCAAATATTATCACACGCTAGAGATAAATACCTTTTTAAGAAATGCTTTTGCCAAAATTAATGTGCCCTCACCATATTTGAAATCGTTAATACCTTGCCAAAAAATAATGCGCCTTCACACCTTTGTGGGAGTTGAAATATGTTCCTCTCACTTAGCGATGTGAAGCGCTTACCATGTGGGCATCATCCCACATTGGGATTTAATCGTAAACACCAAAATTTTCCTACACTCAAATCTAAAAACTCAAATTGCCTTCCTTAGAAAAACACTTTACCCCTGGCGGGATTCGAACATCGAACCTACCTTGTGCAAATTTCGTGTGCTACCAAATACGCTATAGGCTCCTACATGACGTTAGTTTCTCGTGTTGTCTCCTTGACCTTGCTATCAAATGAAATTTATTTTTCTTTATTTCTTTGATGCTCCCCTTTCAACAATTCTCACTCATGCGCAATATTCCCAATCTCTTATAAACAAAGATTTTACCTTTTATTTATATGCACCTCCATGCCTTTGAATTACGTTGGCGGATTTTAATAATCTCGCCAACCATTGCACATCAGCGAATAATAAAATTCAAATTTAGACCTTAGAATTAGTAAATAAGAATTTAATAATTCACCTCTTAACTTTGAATTGGGATATCTCATTCATTATTTTGAATTTTTCCATGAAAAATTTTATACCTATGTTTTATTTGAAAAACCTTTTCATACATCATTATTTGGAGAAGTCTTAGCATAGTGGTTTTAATTAAAAAACCCTCTCCAATGTTTTTAATAAAAACCCTTTCTATTGGTTTAAATAAAAACCTTTACCATTGGTTTTAATTAAAGCCATTGCCATTGGTTTTAATAAAAACCTTTACCATTGGTTTTAATAAAAACCATTAATATAATATTTAAAAATTAAATATTATATGCCTCTTGTGCCACAAAACCCCGTATACATCCATGCTCTCCAAAATATCATAAATGATTATTTATGAAGTACTTTTGCCACCAAAACTCAATGTGATCCATGTGACATCAATGACAACACAAAATAACTCAAACTACCAACAATATCCCCCTTTGTCATTGATGGCAACACCTCTAATTCAAATCCCCACAATCACTACAAAAACATCTATGAGAATCAAATGTGCTCCCCCTGACTCAATACTCTTTATGGAGGCTGCTACCCCTATCTCAATGCTCTCTTTGGAGGTTGATCCCCCTAACTCAATGCTCTTCCCCTTACTCAAATCTCCCCCCTTTGAAATCAATGGAAAAAGGGACACCTATGGGGCTAAAATATATTATTGTTAAGCTTAGCCCGCCCACCACATTCTCTCTTGAGGTGATTAATTTTGGGGTGGGAGTACATTTACTCCCATATTACATTGTTTATTTCCTTTTTCAACTTCCTTCCACATATTTATGATATCATTTTCTTGATGAGTTACTAGATCTTCTTGTCTTGAACCTATTTGGAATTGAGTCCTACACTATTTTGCAATATGTCCAAAATTATTGCAATTAAAAAACTTGATATTATAGCCTTTGGATGGTGTCCATATCCTGAATTCTTTCTTGAAATAATTTCCATATCCATTCCTTTCCTGAACCCTATATTGTGAATTTTTGTTTTCATAATCATTATGATCATGACTTCTGAATTGTGTAGCTCTAAAACCAAAACCATGTTTCTCATTTTATTTGCACTGAGAAGATCTATGACCAATACTATTGCATAAGAATGAATGTCCTTGAAAATCATACCTTCTTCCTTTGAAGTTCCTTCTAGCAAAATAAAACTTCTTTGATCCATGGACTCTACAGTGTATAGCCCTGTGTCCAAATACATTACAAGAAAAACGATGTCCTTGAAAATCCCTTTGTTCATGCCTTGGTTCCTCATACCTTTCTTGACCATTGTCCTTGTGATCATATTTGAATTGTGTATTGTATCCTTGATCCTTATTTGTATGATCTAAATCCTCTTCCTTAATTTATTCCTTGCTTTTCTTTTCAAGAATATCTTTTCCTCTTGAACTTGATTCATTTATCTCAAAACAAGATCCAAACTAGATGTTTGGAGCCATGGGAACTTTGAAACTTTATTCATGAATCTTATTAGCTTCCTTACTTTAATTTTTTAGAACTTTCTTTCCTTTTGAGTGTGATTCCCCAAACCTGAAATATGAGACCTTTGGTGCTTTGGAACCTTCCTCTTATTTCTCTTCATTTGTGGCAAATAGCAAATGTGCATCCATATTTATTGTCTTTGAAATAGATGTTTCCTTCTTCGTGAAAATGTCGACATTTTGATTCATGTGATGGATCAAACTTCTCAAGTATAGAATATCTCAATTCTTTTAGATTATCCTTAACAACTTGTAGTTGCTCATGGATATCATTGAAGTCTTCTTTTAGATCAATTGAGACATCTATATTTCTTACAATATTCTCTTGTTTAACTTCTTCTGTTTTGAGTGAGTGTTCTTCTTATAATTCTTTTATCCCATAGAAAAACCCTTCTTCATATCCAGTGTCACTAAGATCATTATTGATGGGCTGTCATTAAGCACATCATTAATTCTTAATAAATTTTTCAATCCAGGGTGGTGTCCAAGGCTATTTACGAGAGAAAGTTCAAGTAGGGTTATAGTTCAGTTCATTTAGAAGCAGCAGGCCTTATTGGTGGAATTTATTATGTGGGGGTTTTATGTCACTTATACCCCTAAATTGCATAAATTGAACTTTAATCTATTTGCAAGAATGAAAACTAATTGCTAATTGCATAAATGAAACCCTAGTTACAGTTGCAAGAATGAAATCTAATCAAATTGCAGAATTGGAACTCTAGTTATAGTTGTAGAATTGAAAGTCTATTTAATCTTGCAATAATTGAAACGAAGCATAAAAACTAGATCCTTTCAATGCTCTGTAACATAAGGTCATCAATCTTCTGTGTAGGGTTTTGACAACAAAAACAAGAATGCAGGGAAATTACAGAAAACTTGTAAATTACCGAAAATGGAATTTTGTAGTGAATTGAAAAGTTGCTGGGAATGAAAAGAATAACCAGATATACCACTAATCATATCACAAAAAAATTATGAACAAGAATTAAACAACTAGGAATGTTAGTTGTGCAAAAGAATGAAAATGACAAGTTCACAACTTATTCTGCTACAGCAAAATCAGAATAAAACCTGTCTGTCAATCCTCCTCTTAGGTCTGGAAGTGGCCAACATCATTTCTCAGAAGAAGGTTTGAATTCTTCTTTAAGTCTTACTCACACTCAGACATAACAAAATAAATGGAATGAAACTGCACTTTTATTGCTTCAGAAACATAATTACAATTCTATCGAAATCTGTTATAGGTCTGAAATCACTATTCTATTATCTCCCTATTTATTTTATATCTCATCTATCTAATAGCTCAACCTGTATGGGAGCTATCTTTTATAGATGCCTAAAATCTAATTACAAACAGAAAATATGTTGTTCCTGATATCCTGCAGAATTTCTTGGGTTTATCCTAGAAGAGGATCAATTTGATATTTTCCATAAATGGTGGCTTTGGACGGCAAGGAAGGCAAAGTTAGATGGGATATATTTTCCCTTAATTTTCTCAACCTTCTTATCCCATTTTCCATCGACAAAATTCATTCAACAAGTCAAAAAGTGCTTTCTTTTCTCATTTTGAAGACATTGTGTTCATTCTAGAGACATTGTATTCATTCCGAAGACATTGTGTTCATTCCAAAGATCTTTAGAATTACCAACTGTGTTGAATCCAAATGGTTTTGGATGCATTTCACAGGTGGATTAGCCCTCAGGATCATATTGCAATAGTCTTCATTCTTCCTTGGATGTGAATTTCATGCCTTGCCATTCATTGGCAGCTAGCTAGAATTTATGTGGAAAAACCGGTTTTCTGTTGTACAGTAATAAGTCTTTGTACTATTTGCTGAATTTAGAGAAACTAATGCTTAATGATCATCAAAATAATATTAGTGAAGTGTTGTTGTCAACCTAAGAATGAAAATATAACATAAAACTATACAAGAACTGTTAAAAATCAGAATATAATGTCCTTAACATTTCAATCATGCAAACAGTTAATACACAACATATTAAATCAACTTAACTAGCATATAAGATAATTCACAAGATTTTTAGGCAGTTTAAATTATTTAAAACATGCTATAAATGAGGCTTATCCAGGCCTCATAATTCCCCCTAACTTGTATTAATGCATGCCATCATGCATTGCAGTGGGCTATAGAGTCACAAATGTCCATACTCATATTCCATGTTTCATAGAACAATTTAGTGCCTATGTAATTTCTCATGAAGGTTTTTGAGTCATTCTTCAAACTGATCATCTGGTTGGGAATCCTCTTCAAAATAGGAGGGAACTAGAGTAATGATGGTTGGAGGACTGAATCTGAGACCTACCCAATGATGTTGCATAAAGGTATTTCTCTAGATTGAGAAGGCAATGCCTCAGAATGGAAGGGCACTGCTTCAAAGTGGAGGGGCACTACTTCAGAATGAGAACCTATGTCTTCATCTTCCCTAGATAATACAAGTAGTAACTGAACCAAATCCTCCTCTTTATCTGATGTAGTTGATTGTTAGTCAACTTATGACAGCCTACTTTTTAGTTTCTCCATTTTCTACTATAATTCTGTAATTTTCTTTTCATGTTTTTCAATAACATATTTTCTTTCCTCAATCCATCTCATTTGTATTTTTATAACACTCTTCGCTGCTCTCAGTTGTTTTGTGATGTTCACCTCCTCTTCTTCGTTCAACTCAGAACCTAATACTGACAAATCAGCTGTAGTTTGTTGCTCAACAACGATCTCATCCTCTGCTTCAGACCCCTACTCCTGTACAGGAGGTTCCATGAAATTATATATGATTACATCCAAATTCTCAATGGCTTGTTGCACTTCTATGAAATCAGGGCTATCCTGTCTAGTCTTCTCTTCAATCATTTGTTCTTTTATCTTTTTTTGTTGGAGTCTTGCAGACCTCCTAGTCCTTAATGTATATTTTCTCTTCTTGCCCTATTTTCTTGTGGTAACAGGTGTTGTAGGGATAGCTTCAGGCTCTTCACTGGGAACTTCACTCTCCTATTCTGACAAATAAATAACATCTTTAGAAAAATGAACCCTTTTCTATTTTATTTTTCTGCTGTCAGTTTCAGCCCTTCTCTTCTTTTCAGCCCTTCTCTTCTTAGTCTGTGAGGTTGATGGTTCTAGAGAAAAATGCTTTGTTTCTTTTGCTTGGTGTGTTTCATTCTCTGCAATAGAATTTTTTTTTTAGCCTTTTCTTCTTCCTCAGTAGCATATTTTTTTATAGCAACATCTGTATCCTCTTCTCCTTCATCTTCTTCTTCAAAAACTACATTAGTCAAGGTAGAATAAAACCTATTAAAGCTTCTAGGATTTCCCCTAAAATGATGTTGGCACACCAATTTAATAATACCATGATGATGAGGGATTTTTTTTTCCTCTTGATAATGTTTTGCCATGATCTATAGTTCTCGATGCAGGTATGCTGGAAAATTCACTCTAAATTTAGGTTGTTGCCTACCATGCCTGAGGTGGTTTAAAATTTTGAAATGATGCCCTAACAAAATTACATACTACCCTTCACAGGTTGAAAAATCCGGTAACCCATGTGGTTACGTTATTCCAGGGTTCTTGTAGGCTGGCCCTTTTTCATTTTTCACTTCATTTATCTATTCTGATGCTGAGAAGACTGCTCTCTTCTGCTACTATAGTCATCCACTAGGTCACTGATTTTTTGTTTCTACAGAATTACAGGGTTTGATTTTGTTCTTCTTTAGAAAGAACTTTTATTTTTTATTTTTTACTTTTCCTTGTAATCATTAGAAAATATGTCTTCAGAAATAAAATATGGCACACTTCCTTATTCTATGCTCTGAACACCTGGCCATCAATCATTGGACATCCTTGCCATCAAATTTTCTTTACTATTTTTAGCTCATCCATTCTGCATGCAAATTTTCCCAAATGAGTGGTTATTAGTAATGAATGGTGGTGGCATGTTTGTTTGTTATTTTCCTTATGATTCTTGTACTTCCTCGATGGGTGCAAAATATGAGATGAATCTAATTGCAAGCCAGCTGACATGTGTCAATGATCACATTGAGTAAAAAAAATTCTGCTGACTATGTCTTTTTCTTCCTCCTTGGATGCCACGTGGAAACAGACTATCAAATATTCATTCTGAAGATTATGTTTCATTCCAAAGACTAAGATGGGCATTTAATTCGAAGATAACCTCATTCTAAAGATAAACCTTCATTTCGAAGACACACCTTCATTCCGAAGACAAACCTTCATTCTAAAGACAAACCTTCATTTCGAAGACACACCTTCATTCCGAAGACAAACCTTCATTCCGAAGACAAAGGCTTCATTCCGAAGATACCATGGTTATTGAAGATACAATAGTCATTCTGAAGACATAGCAGAAACCAACATTTTTCTCTTTCTCAAAGCATGTTTTGTTTATGCCAACTCTTATGAACACTTTTATACTAATTTTTACAATGGTGACTCAGAAATTTCAAGGTTATGCATGCCAGAAAACTAGTTTTCATGCATACCAACTCAGTAGTGCCTTAGAAAAAGGTTTTCACTGCTAAGCTATTCATTTTTCTTTTTTTCTTTTCTCTCTTTTTTTTTTGTCTTTTTGATTCTGATTGTGCCCGTGAAGGAATTCATGACTTCCCTGAAATCATGCCCATGAAGAAATTCACAGCCAGAATTTATTCATCTTTTTGTTTTCTATTTTTTCTAATTTTTTTTTCTTTTTATTTTTCTTTTAAGATTCAAATATATGATCATTTGGAATCTTCATCAGAAGAAGAAGCCTCTTCTGTCAAATGTAACTATGTGAAATACCGAGCAAATTCCACCTTTGTTAGTGGTTTATGGTACAACTGTAAAAGATGTCCATTCACCACTAATATCCTCCTTAAATCATCAACTAAATAAAGTTGAACAACTTCATTCTCAAACTCCCCTGGTTCATCCTTGCTGCTCTTAATGTGATCATCATGCCACATTTTCCATTTTTGTTGAGTGAACTCTATTTGGTGAAGTGCTTCCAACCGAAGTTCATCAAATGCATTCAACTACAAAATTTTTTTTTCTGTACCTGCAACAACTCAATGCTAACTGCTAAAGATGCATAAAATGTTAGTAAAGCATTAGGATGTTGCACCAATATATCAAACAAATTTGCTCCCTGGTTTTTAGTCAACCAACTATTGTTGTTCAAAGGTTGTTTTGGTTGTATTTCAGTTTGTTTTGTACTAGGATGATTTGAATTGGTTCTTGGAGAATGATGCATTAATAAATTAAGAGAGTAATGATATGGTGGAAAAGAATGAAAAATATGTATATGTTTACCAAAAACAATTCTTGAAAGAATTAACTTTGATAAATGATAATGAAAAGATGAGAAACAATAATGACATCCATGTGGCAAATAAAGAAAATGGTTTTGTACTGGAATGGGTGATAAATTTTTAGAATTATGTTTTTCATCAATCTATAGTAATTGCTGAACAATAATTAGTTCATCTTTAAAATATGATTTTTGAACATTTTCAGCAAAAACAAATTTTTTGGAGGAATCCAAATCTTCTACATTTTTATTTACAACAATGGAGGCCAAAACTAAAGTATTCTTTTCATTTTCCTTATGTGTTCTAAGAAACTGTGGGCTTCTGTACAATCATACTTAGGTGTAATAAGTTTACCTGAAAGCAAGTTAACTAATTTTCCACATTTTTGTATGGTTTTAGGATATACTTTTTTTTTTCTTGGTTTGCTAAAACACATTTCTTGAACAATCCTATTAATGATTGGTACAACTTGAGGTAAAGGGATTGTAATAGTTAAATGTTCTAATTCCTTTATCAAATTTGATTGTGAAGATGTTATTTTCGATATCTCAGACTATTCAAAATATGATACTTTATTTGATGAGGTATCTTGTTCTTCTTGATGTTGTTTTAGTGTGGATTTTTTTTCATGTTCATTCTTTTTAACTTCACTTTCTACACTGATAAGTGGAATAGGTTCAAGCAGTGGTTCACCTGAACACAACTAATTTTTAACACAGTCACTAACATTTATTAGGGTTGTATTTTTTGATTCAACCATAGAGACAAGGGTTACCTGTTCAACATGATTTGTACTGACCACAGGTTGAGAAGCATTCTGATATGGAAATTTATGAAAATTATTCCCTTGTCCTTGTCCTACAAAATTGATTTTTTCATAGGTTGAGACTATTTTTCAAAGACACTTGTAAGTTTTGGCAATAAACTACACTGATTTGTGGGGAGTCCTAATTGACAAATGCTACATGTAGCAGGTATAAATATTTTGTTCAAAGGACAATCATGAAGAGAGTGTTGCTTTTTACATTCTGAACAATAAATGGCTGAAGATTTAGTATATTCATTTTTTTCATCTAATGTTCTATCATGTACTAAAATATCAGCCTCTTTCATGCATTCTTTCAAATCATGTTTTTCATTACCAATTCTGTGTTTTCTATGGCTTGAATAATTTTTACAGAGTTTAATAATTTTCTAAAATTTAAGTGCATTTGTATCTCCTCTTCCCAAGATATCCAATGCATCCCTAGATTCATCTTGTAGTCCCCTTAAGAATATGACTTTGCAAATTTCAGGTTCAACACTTCCACATCTCTTATAAACAAAAGAAAATTTATCTAGATAATCTTCTAAGATTTCATTTTCCTCTTGTTTCATTGTAGGAATTTCATCATTTTGATTCTTGACTTGACAATATTCTTGGTATCTCTCCAAGAATATGTTTTCCATATCATCCAAAGTTCTAATTGATTCAGGTGGTAAGGTGATAAACCATCATAGAGCTAACTCTTTAAGAGTGGAAGGAAATAGTTTGAGCTTTTGATTGTCATTAATGTAATCATGAGCTTGAAATACAATTTTAAACTCAAACAAAAACATATCAAGAAATTCGGATGTAATTCCCTTGAAAGTTGGTAATATTGCAGGTGAAACAACCTTCATGGGAGCATTTTGATTAAGATCTAGTTGGATGAGATTTTGAAAAGTTATGGTAGGTGCACTAGTTGCACTAGGGTGGAGCACATTGTTGGCTCTACCTTGATTCTCTTATGAGCCTTCCATTGTAGGTTCCCAAAAACAATTATAAATCTTGTCAAATTTTCATGATTGTATGGATTTTTCAAGATAAAATGGTGTTGAACTCATTAATTTTCCTCCTTGTAATGATTTCTCAAAGGATATTGCAGTGCTGGAAGTGGATGATTGGGATTCTTTGAAAATTCCAACATTTTTGGAAATAAAAAATTTAGACATTTTTGATATAATTTCAACCTCTTGTGAAATTTTTCTTCTTATGGTTTCTTGCTTATTTCCTAAATGGACTGAAATACAGTTTACTAATAACAATTACTTATACCAGTCATTACATTCATATTTTACTCTAAAATTCACAACTTAGCATATTTAATAATTATTGGACTGCTTTTCACCTTCTAACAACACCATTTTCTCCTACAACGACACAAAAATTATGGGCTATCATTAAGCACATCATTAATTCTCAATGAATTTGTCAATCCAGGGTGGTGTCCAAGGCTATTTATGAGAGAAATTTCAAGTAGGGTTGTAGTTTAGTTCATTTAGAAGCAGCAGGTCTTATTGGTGGAATTGATTGTGTGGGGGTTTTGTGTCACTTCTACCCCTAAATTGCATAAATTGAACTTTAATCTATTTGCAAGAATGAAAACTAATTGTTAATTGTAGAAATGAAACCCTAGTTACAATTGCAAGAATGAAATCTAATTAAATTATAAAATTAAAATTCTAGTTATAGTTGCAAAATTGAAAGTCTATTTAATATTGCAATAATTGAAATGAAGCATAACAACTCGATCCTGTCAATGCTCTGTAATAGAAGGTCGTCAATCTTCTGTGCAGGGTCTTGACAACAAAAACAAGAATGCAAGAAAATTACAGAAAACTTGTAAATTGCTGGAAATGGAAAATTGTAGTGAATTGGAAAGTTGTTGGGAATGAAAAGAATAACCAGATCTACCATTAATAATATCACAAAAACATTATGAACAAGAATTAAACAACTAGGAATGTTAGTTGTGCAAAAGAATGAAAATGACAAGTTCACAACTTATTCTGCTACAGCAAAATCAGAATAAAACTTGTTTTTCAATCCTCCTCCTAGGTCTGGAAGTGGCCAGCCTCCTTTCTCAGAAGAAGGTTTGAATTCTTCTTTAAGTCTTACTCACACTCAGACATAACAAAATAAATGGAATGAAACTACACTTTTATTGCTTCAGAAACATAATTACAATTCTACTGAAATTTGTTACAGGTCTGAAATCACTATTCTATTATCTCCCTATTTATTTTCTATATCCTCTATCTAATAGCTCAACCTGGATGAGAGCTAAATTTTATATATGCCTAAAATCTAACTAGAAACAGAAAATATGTTGTTCCTGATATCCTGCAGAATTTCCTGGGTTTATCCTAGAAGAAGATCAATTTGATCTTTTCCATACATTTTGGCTTTTGACGGCAAGGATGGCAAAGTTATATGAGAGATATTTTCCCTTAACTTTCTCAACATTCTTATCCCCTTTTCCACTGCCAAAATTCAGTCAACAAGTCAAAAAGTCCTTTATTTTCTCATTCTAAAAAAATTGTGTTCATTTCAAAGACATTGTGTTCATTCCAGAGACACCGTGTTCATTCCAAAGACACTATGTTCATTCTAAAGATCTTTAGAATGACCAACTGTGTTGACTCCAAATGGTTTTTGCTGCATTTCTCAGGTGGATTAGCCCTCAGGATCAGATTGCAATAGTCTTCATTCTTCCTTGGATGTGAATTTCATGCCTTGCCATTCATTGGCAGCTGGCTGGAATTTATATGGAAAAACTAGTTTTTTGTTGTACAGTAATGTTGAGTGGTATTTTCACCCGATTGTGAAAACACACTCTCCGATAGGATTTGGGTTCTAAATCCTCTGCTTGCAAAGAAATTAAACATGTAACTTCTCCAAGGTTCCTGTTATGTGAGCATTTTGCATCTGTGTATGAAAGATATTAAATTAAAATGCTTGGAACACCTTAGTGATTGCAAGTAACCGAAAACAAGGGGCACTGTGGTTTATTTTACTGTGAAATAAATGATTGTTCATTGAACCCTTATAAAACAAACGTGAGTTGGCCCTCATATGACCACGATGTAATGCTTTAATTCCTTTTATCTTGATGGTTTTAAGATAGATTTTATCTTGCATTAAATCCTCAATGATGAATAGGGTCTTCAAATGTAACTTCAAAATGTCACTTTAACTTATCCCTCTTAAATGAAATCAAATTTTCATCAAGATGAACAATTAAGTGCTTTAAGGAAAAGACTTTCAATGTAGTACTCAAACTACCCCTCTTTCGTAAAATTGGAATTTTTATGAAGAAAGGGTAATTTTAGGCCCAAAATGAAATTTGTGAAAATGCCATAAAACATAACCCCTTCAATGAAATTGGAATTTCCATGAAGGGAATGTCATCATAGGCTCATGAATGCAAAACAAAACTGGAAAAATGAAATTTGACCTTAAAATGGAAAATTTCTATTTTCGGATTTTAAAATCTGTAACAAAACAACAACTTCGATGAATTTTTAAAAATACTAAACAACTCCGAAAATGAAATTTCAAAGTGCGTATTGGAAGTCTGAATTATAATCTACGCAATGGTGAAATCATTTTTAGATTTTGAAATTTTTTTAATGTTTATTTTAATGCCTGAAAATAAGAAAAAATTCTGAAATTAAAATTTTTGAAAACAGAAAATTAAAATTTGCATCAAAATAATTGCTGAAAATGCGGCAATGCAAAAGCTCCTTCAGTTTGATAGCACCCCATCCCGCAAAACCGAATACGTGAGAGTTTCGTACATGCAACCTAGCTTATTTGACCTGCAAAATAAACACAATCAAAGTAAACTAGGTGTCGGCTCCTAGGGTTTTAAATAATTTCCAGATTGCAGACATTCACATGAAATAACCCAAAACAATGGCATAAATTTCACATACAAATCTGAAATTTGGAAGGAGAAACATAAAACAATTAAAATAGAGCATGCAGAAAATTTCTCATCCTTTCTTGCTAACAAGGCCTGAAATTTCTGAAGAGAAGCTTTGGCATTCAAATTATATTCCTAAGTTTACATATCAAAATCTGCCGCCATTTGGCCATGCCACAAATTCCAGTCCCTTTTTACAATATTTCGGTGGAGTATTTAAACTTGCAGGAAAGCTCTTCACCTTCGTAGCCCTTCGTTTTTCCCTTTTCCTGCGTTCAAGCCTTGGCGTTTGGCTTTTCCTTTTTACTTCAAGGCGTAACCAAAATTCCCTATTGTTTTGTTTACACGATGCCTTTCATTTCGATAACGTCTTGATGAGTGATGCCAAGTGGCGCACTTAATTGGTTTTGGGAGAGCGAACATTAATCGTAAGGTCTTGCCCATAACAAAACGCTCCTACGCCTCTGTTTATATCTGCCCCCGAAATCATTGAATAACATTATGGAAACTATTATGAACAGTTATGACTATACCATAATAGTTATTCTCAAAGCAAAGGCACACTTTAATTTATAACGTTTCCCCATAATTATGAACACGTGCCACTTGGCATTTTGCTTTGGTTTATATGTCCTCTTCGACGCCGTAGCGAAGGTCCACGTCTTGTCTAGCCGGTAAATCACCCGCGACTCTTGTATCGCGTGTCCATCCCTCATGTCCTCACGAGCTCGTATGCATTTTTTGGTAGTCCACATCATCACTTGTCTTTCGGCATGCATCGCGTCATTCAAAATCTCATTGAATACCTGGTAATCTTTCGCCAGGTCGCTCACTACACTGTCGTCCCACTCTGACTGCCTGTCCGACGAATTCGGTCAAATATCTCATCTATGTATTCTGTTGGAACTTTGTTCCACTTTAATGCCTCTGCTTCACTGCACCGGTTCTACCCTGTAACCGGTCGTTCTCTGTTCGTTGCCCTGGACTTATCCCTGCGCTATCCTTTGGCATGCGCTCATCTTGGATTCCATCCGCCGTGGGGTGAACTCGGGTCACGTCTCCGAAATTGCGAGACCTGCACTTTAGACAAACAACAAAGTTAAGAGAAAAACAAAAAATAAAAATAAAATAAAATAAATTTCCTTATAACATGTCTTTGCCTAAAACGTGCATCACCTTTATTAAAAACAAAGCAAAATCCTTTTCTATACTTTCATTAAAACCAAAAGCAAAGGCTTTATATATATAAAATTTTACCTTTCTTTTTATTATTATTATTTTTTTTTATTTATTATTTTTTTTTACTTTTCATTTTAAACTTTCACATAAAAGTTAACACAAAATTAATCGTAAAAATCACCAACAACAATGACGATAAAAAATTGTCAACCAAAATGAACAAATAAAAGCTGTCGACAAGAAAAAATTGTCGACAATAAAATATCGTCGACAAGAAAATACTGCCAACAAGAACCGACAACAATTGCAAAACCTACGACAAAACGAAGGATTAGACACTAAAAATGAAATGTCAACACCCGGATATCAAAACGAAAAGGTGGGTCCCCAATTTTGGGGTGTGTTGTGGATCAGCCACAACAAATGGCGACTCTGCTGTCAAATGCTCCTGAGCATTTGGTGAGAACCCAACCTGGAAACATATATAAACTCAAAAACATGCATTAGCACATAAGCAATATAACAAATGCCCAAAGATCAGAAGTACATGAATCATCAGAATCATCAAGTATTAGCTCGGTGTGTGCAATGTGTTTTCATTCCCTATCGTTTGAAATTGATCAACATTCCATTGTCAGTTTTACATGAATGCATATATGAGACTGTGAATGATTTGTGTAACCTAATAAATATGCTTGGAGATTTTGCTTTTTTTATAAAAAACATAGACCTTCTAGTATCATACACAAACATTCAAGATTGCCAAACCCTCTTAGGATCAACTATATGAATTGCTTTATTATATATCCCAAAGTTGGTTATGAGTCCCTACTATCTTGAACCCATGTGCAAGTGAAAGTGAAATCAGAACTTTGGGGAATCAGACTCCCAACCAACCGAGATGAGAGTTTAACCCTATCCTTACTATTCTGATTTAGAATTCATTACCTCACTTTGAGCAAAATAATTTAACCAATTATGAAAGAAATGGTCATGCTAGTCTAACCCTTTGGACAATCAGTGGTCTTGTTTTTTAGACAAGACATGTTGCCATGCATGGGCATACTTAACCCCACAATCCAAAACTTATCTTCATTTCTTTGGACCTTGGGGATGACTACCCATCCTTTGCAGAGGACAAGTAGTACGATCCTTACAATCCAATATAAAGATGAGATGGGAAAATTTTATTTTTTACTTCTTGGACCTTTGGGATGACTACCCATCCTTGCTAGGGACATGTAGTACGATCCTTCCAATCCAAACTTTAGATGTAGATGGAAAATATTAATTTTGTTGCTTAGACCTTGGGGATGACTACCCATCCTTTGCAGAGGACAAATAGTACGATCCTTACAATCCAAGATTTATTATGAAATGAGACATAAGAGCTTTGGGGAATCGGATTCTCAACCTAAATGAGATGAGAATTTATGCCCTATCCTTACTACTCCATGTAGGTCAAATCAAAGCTTTGGGGAATTGGATCCTCAACCTAAGTTCGATGAGGATTTAACCCTATCCTTACTACTCTGATTTTAGGCTTTTAAGCTCTATGGAAGTGGTCAAAACCACTGTTTTAAGGATCATGCTGCATAAATAGGATAGACATGAAATACTTCTTTCGCCCAACCTTTCCTTCCAAGTTAGGTTTTGATCATTTTGCTCAAGATCCTTTTTAATGTATAAGACGTGCTTGGTTCAAGATATCTCAAGACTCGGTTTCCCACCTTAGGATTTTTCTTATTTATGTGATAGCATAACCTCAAGAGGATTTGACATACTTTAATGATTTGTATTTGAAATGCATTTGCAACTACGATGGCATGTATGTGCAAAGCGAGATGTAATACGAATGCATTGTCTTTTGAATTGCAGATGAAGTATTGCTATATAAAACTGACTACTTCATGCATCACAAAATCAAACGATACTATTAAACTGTTTGTGTTACTTGTGGAGCTTTTACAAGACAATTCCAATGTTTCATATTCTCCCGATCTAGAACATAAGTTAGCATCTCAAGGCAACTTTTTCATCATCATTTTTTTTTTTTTTTTATAGACAAACAAAACATGTCAAATAAACACACATCTTTAAATTAAAACTTATTCAATCCAAAACCAAACTGCAATCCCAAAAATGAAAATTTGAAAACACAAACCAAAAACCAAAAACCAAAATTTATATACAAATGTACACTATAATACAAGATGATGCAAAGCTTAGCTTATCACTTTCCTGGATCCCACACATGATTAGAACATTTCAACAAAAATATGACATAATATGCATGCCAAATGTTGTGGGAATCTAAGACCAGGACCAAACAATGCAACAAATTTCCACTTGCCATGCTCACCATACCAATTTGATTTAGTTCCAATAATACTCCCATAGGTGAGCATCAAATTACTAGAATGATTAGACAATAAATGATTTTCAATTTTATCATGTCTATTCTTTAAAATATAATCTTCATAATTCCCTCCTTGATTTAGAATTAGGCTATCCTTTTCAAATATGCAATTTTGTAAGTAGTAGCCTATTTCTACAAATTTCTTAGCCAAATCATTTTCCAAATTTGTAGGCCAATCAAATTTGTGTAACAATTTACAAGCATCTAAGATATTTACTAAATTAGGATCATTAAAAGTTTTTATCCTAGATTCAATTAGTAATTGTTGATGAATTTTATTTAACAATTCAAGTGCATCAACTTCTTTTCCATTCATTAAAACCATGTTATTAAAGGTGTGATTAAAAATTATACCTTGTTTTTCATTTACCTTTAGTGACATTTCATCATTCAAATTATTTAAATTCAAAATATGGTCATCCTTTTCAATCCTCAAACACTCTTGGTCAAAGTGTATGTCAAGTAATCTGCTTTGATGATCACTTATTTGAGTTGCTTCCAATTGATCCATCTCTTTATCATTTGGTTCTAATTCTTTGTTCACTATCCATGGCATCTCTTCATTTGAATCCCCAAAATCATCATGCAAACTTGCATCCACACTTTCAATGAATTTATATTTTGTCCCCTTTTCAAATCTCGTGAATATGAGGTCTTCGTATGATGTAGAAGGTTCAACATCCTGTATATCAAGTAAAATATGAGTTTCATCTATAGGGATGTGAGAAAATAATGCATTATCATATCTCCCCCAACCATTGTGAAAATTGTCATCCAAATCCATGGCATGAAATTCCATGATATTTATGACATGATCTTTTGATTCCTTCGTCAATTCTTTTTCTTCTTTGTCCTTGGTAATAGAATAATTATAATCTTCCAAAATTTGATGAGATTTGAAACCCTCTTCCAAAACATCCTCAAATCGTACAGGAGTTGTAATATCTTCCTTTGAGTAGGCAATTATGTTGTCCTGTATATCAATAGGCACACGAGTTTCATTAGTAGTTTTGGAATGAGTAAAATCTTCCCACTTCTTCCAAGCATCATAATAATCATCTTTCAAAATCAAGTGGTGACGTTCAACTATTTCTTCAACATCTTCCAATTCATCAATGTGCTTCTCATCAAATTCATCTTCACCTTCCTTAAATGGTTCAATTATTTCCAAAAGTGGGTTATTTCTTGAATTCAAATTTATAAGGCTATCATTGTCCAAATTAGTAACCCATGATTCATTATCATAATTTGGAGGGTGAAGAATTTCTTGATCTTTAATTTTACACGTCTCATCAATAGTATCTTCCAAGAACAAGTGGTGAGACTCTATCATGTCTTCAAATTTATTTATTGATTTTCTTTCCATTTCACTTTCAACCATTTCATTCAATTCTATGGTGGGTTCCATCCATTCACATATATCAAACATTGTTGAATTTAGAACCCCTTCATCTAGATAATCATGTATCTCTACATGATCCTCACTAGTGGATGTTGTCTTAGCAATTTGCACCTCCTCGTGGACTACATCCAAGGTGGTCATAAAATTTGGGTATTCAAATTCATCCCCTTGATCATTTACCTTAGATATCATTGGAGTGGAGGGTGCTATGTTTGATGGTTGGTGTAGGTTGGCATCAAAAGAACAATCTCTCATGTGAATATGTTGTGCCTTTTCTTCTTCAAGACCTTGTCGTTCTATCTCTTCTAAGATCTCATGGATTCTCTCTAGGGACAAACCACTCAGCTTTTCCTCAATGAGTGAAGCAAGTGTGGGGTGTATGGCTCCTAGGTATACTTTCATGGCTTCCTCTTCTAATGTGTTAAAATTTTCCCACATTTGGGAGTGCAACTCACGAAATATTTCATTGAATTGACTCAAGGATTCATTAGACTCTTTACATATGGAGGTAAACTGATTTTTCAATATTTCTAAGTCAGCCTGATTACCAAAATGATTAAGATAGGCTGCTTCTAGTTGTATCCAAGAAGTCCTAACCTCCATGGGTAGTTGGCTATACCAAAAGAATGGTCTATCATCCAAAATGTATGCAAATAACTTACAAGCCACCTCCTCATAGAAAATCTGGAATTGACATAATGCATTCTTGTAGACATGCAGCTTTTGCAAGTATCCTAGTGGTACCTCTTGATTAAAACACCGTAAAAAATCCAATAACATTTTAGGAACATGATATGGTACCACAGGTATAGACAAACCCTTATAATGATCCTCTATTATTAATACCATTCTCTCTCTTAGAGATGTTATTTCAGCTCTCAGGGATACCCTTTGCTCCTCAAGTGTTGCCATTAGTGAACTTAAAATGTAATTTTAGAACCAAATCTGTTGAATATTCAACCTGCAATATAAAACAGAAATCAAGTTAGCATCAACTAAGAGATGTATTCATTAAAATCAAATGAAAAGTAATTGCATGAGACCAAAATTCTGAAAAATTAAATCAAATCACTTTAATTCAGTATGAACAATCCAGAAAAATATACAGCATACCTGAATTGCTTAAAATAGAACAGGTAAATAAATTCAGACCGTCCTTTTTACAATCCGCTGAATGTTAGAGGACTAATGCATACAAAAATTTAAAATTATATTACACTAAAAATAAACCCGTACGACCCTCCTAGCACCAATCCGTTGAGTGGTGTTAGAGGCCGTATATGCTAATAAAATGGACTTGAAATTTTTAGCAATGTAAAGCTCTTAAACAATTAAAAACCCGTAGCATCTAAAATCACGATAAAATAAACCCTTTTCAGGCCCTCCTTCTAGCGCCAATCTGTTGAGTGGTATTTTCACCCGATTGTGAAAACACACTCTCCGATAGGATTTGGGTTCTAAATCCTCTGCTTGCAAAGAAATTAAACATGTAACTTCTCCAAGGTTCCTGTTATGTGAGCATTTTGCATCTGTGTATGAAAGATATTAAATTAAAATGCTTGGAACACCTTAGTGATTGCAAGTAACTGAAAACAAGGGGCACTGTGGTTTATTTTACTGTGAAATAAATGATTGTTCATTGAACCCTTATAAAACAAACGTGAGTTGGCCCTCATATGACCACGATGTAATGCTTTAATTCCTTTTATCTTGATGGTTTTAAGATAGATTTTATCTTGCATTAAATCCTCAATGATGAATAGGGTCTTCAAATGTAACTTCAAAATGTCACTTTAACTTATCCCTCTTAAATGAAATCAAATTTTCATCAAGATGAACAATTAAGTGCTTTAAGGAAAAGACTTTCAATGTAGTACTCAAACTACCCCTCTTTCGTAAAATTGGAATTTTTATGAAGAAAGGGTAATTTTAGGCCCAAAATGAAATTTGTGAAAATGCCATAAAACATAACCCCTTCAATGAAATTGGAATTTCCATGAAGGGAATGTCATCATAGGCTCATGAATGCAAAACAAAACTGGAAAAATGAAATTTGACCTTAAAATGGAAAATTTCTATTTTCGGATTTTAAAATCTGTAACAAAACAGCAACTTCGATGAATTTTTAAAAATACTAAACAACTCCGAAAATGAAATTTCAAAGTGCGTATTGGAAGTCTGAATTATAATCTACGCAATGGTGAAATCATTTTTAGATTTTGAATTTTTTTAATGTTTATTTTAATGCCTGAAAATAAGAAAAAATTCTGAAATTAAAATTTTTGAAAACAGAAAATTAAAATTTGCATCAAAATAATTGCTGAAAATGCGGCAATGCAAAAGCTCCTTCAGTTTGATAGCACCCCATCCTGCAAAACCGAATACGTGAGAGTTTCGTACATGCAACCTAGCTTATTTGACCTGCAAAATAAACACAATCAAAGTAAACTAGGTGCTGGCTCCTAGGGTTTTAAATAATTTCCAGATTGCAGACATTCACATGAAATAACCCAAAACAATGGCATAAATTTCACATACAAATCTGAAATTTGGAAGGAGAAACATAAAACAATTAAAATAGAGCATGCAGAAAATTTCTCATCCTTTCTTGCTAACAAGGCCTGAAATTTCTGAAGAGAAGCTTTGGCATTCAAATTATATTCCTAAGTTTACATATCAAAATCTGCCGCCATTTGGCCATGCCACAAATTCCAGTCCCCCTTTTTACAATATTTCGGTGGAGTATTTAAACTTGCAGGAAAGCTCTTCACCTTCGTAGCCCTTCGTTTTTCCCTTTTCCTGCGTTCAAGCCTTGGCGTTTGGCTTTTCCTTTTTACTTCAAGGCGTAACCAAAATTCCCTATTGTTTTGTTTACACGATGCCTTTCATTTCGATAACGTCTTGATGAGTGATGCCAAGTGGCGCACTTAATTGGTTTTGGGAGAGCGAACATTAATCGTAAGGTCTTGCCCATAACAAAACGCTCCTACGCCTCTGTTTATATCTGCCCCCGAAATCATTGAATAACATTACGAAAACTATTATGAACAGTTATGACTATACCATAATAGTTATTCTCAAAGCAAAGGCACACTTTAATTTATAACGTTTCCCCATAATTATGAACACGTGCCACTTGGCATTTTGCTTTGGTTTATATGTCCTCTTCGACGCCGTAGCGAAGGTCCACGTCTTGTCTAGCCGGTAAATCACCCGCGACTCCTGTATCGCGTGGCCACCCCTCATGTCCTCACAGGCCTGTATGCATTTTTCGGTAGTCCACATCATCACTGTCTTTCGGCATGTATCGCGTCACTCAAAATCTCGTCGAATACCTGGTAATCTTCCGCCAGGTCGCTCACTACACTGCCGTCCCACTCTGACTGCCCGTCCGACGAATTCGGTCAAATATCTCATCTATGTATTCTGTTGGAACTTTGTTCCACTTTAATGCCTCTGCTTCACTGCACCGGTTCTACCCTGTAACCGGTCGTTCTCTGTTCGTTGCCCTGGACTTATCCCTGCGCTATCCTTTGGCATGCGCTCATCTTGGATTCCATCCGCGCCGTGGGGTGAACTCGGGTCACGTCTCCGAAATTGCGAGACCTGCACTTTAGACAAACAACAAAGTTAAGAGAAAAAACAAAAAATAAAAATAAAATAAAATAAATTTCCTTACTAAACGTCTTTGCCTAAAGCGTGCATCACCCTTATTAAAAACAAAGCAAAATCCTTTTTTATACTTTCATTAAAACCAAAAAAGCAACGGCTTTATATATATATATGAAATTTTACCTTCCTTTTTATTATTATTATTATTTTTTTATTATTATTTTTTTACTTTTCATTTTAAACTTTCACATAAAAGTTAACACAAAATTAATCGTAAAAATCACCAACAACAATGACGATAAAAAATTGTCAACCAAAATGAACAAATAAAAGCTGTCGACAAGAAAATATTGTCGACAAGAAAAATTTGTCGACAATAAAATATCGTCGACAAGAAAATACTGCCAACAAGAACCGACAACAATTGCAAAACCTACGACAAAACGAAGGATTAGACACTAAAAATGAAATGTCAACACCCGGATATCAAAACGAAAAGGTGGGTCCCCAATTTTGGGGTGTGTTGTGGATCAGCCACAACAAGTAATAAGTCTTTGTACTATTTGTTGAATTTAAAGAAACTAATGTTTAATGATCATCAAAATAAGACTAGTGAAGTGCTACTATCAACCTAGGCATGACAATATAACATAAAACTATACAAGAACTATTAAAAATCAGAATATAATTTCCTTAACACTTCAATCATGCAAACAACTAATATATAGCATATTAAATCAACTTAACTAGCATATAAGATAATTCACAATAGTTTTAGGTAGTTTTAACTATTTAAAACATGCTATAAATGAGGCTTATCCAGGCCACATCAATTATAATATTCTATAGCAAACAAACTCTCATGATTTCTTTTACCATGCCTGTTTCCTTGATGTGTCATCTCATCTTCACTATCACTAAAGCCATTGCAATATCCTGATTTGTGATCTCTTTGACCGCACACAAAGCATTATTCTCTTTCACCTTCTATTCCTAGGAATAATTGTTCTTCCTTTTCTTCTGTGACCTTGTTTTTCATAATCACTATTTTCTTCATGTGGACACTTGTTTGCATAGTGACCATAATCACCATACTTGTAGCATTTGACTTTCTTCATATCCCTATAATTAATTAAGTATTTTTTCCTTTTGATGAAGTTAGCTTCCTCATCATTATCTGAATCTATATATATCTCTGAAACTTTCTCTTTCTTTTTATTTGAAGCCTTGAATACAATTTCTTTTATTGGAACCTGATGCTTACTTATCCTCATATCATAAGTTGTGAAAGTTCCTTATAGTTCTTTCATTGTTAGCTTGTCGATATCCATTGTTTCTTCTATTGTTGAAACCTTTGCATCATACTTCATGGGAAGTGATCTCAAAACATTTTGAGTAACATATGATTCTTTCATCTCAAATCCTAGGCCTCTCATGGTGTTAGCAATCTCATCAACTCAAAGTAAAAACTTTGCAATATCTTCAAAATATTCCATTTTCAATTCCTCAAATATTTTTCTATGAGTTTGTAGTTTTGCTAACTTTACCTTGGAATCTCCTTCATAGGTATTCTGCAAATTGGTCCACATTTCATTAGTTTAATTACATACCATAACTTTTGCAAAATTTGTCTCATGTAGCCCACTCATAATGTAATTTATTGCCTTTGCATTGATCTCAACTAATTTCCTGATAGTCTTATCTGTCTCAGGATCACCTTCAATCTTATACTCTTTTGCAACCATCTTCCATACCTCATATCCTTGTGATATCAAGTAGTTTTCATTCTCATGCTCTAGAAAGCATAATTGTTACCATAAAATAGTGGATCCTTACTTGTAGATGATCCATTCTATGAAGCCATCTGTGTTCTTGTATAATATGCCCTCAAGTTGTTAGCCTTTCATAAGGAACCTGCTCTAATACCAATTGAAGAACACAAGCTTATACTGAGAGGGAGGGTGAACAATATAACACCCACTTTTTACTTTCTTTCCAAACCAATATCAATTAGTGTGCTTAATTGCAATAACCAAATATATAAGTGTGCATTAATTACATAGATAGCAATAGTAATCAAGTGCACAAATAACCACACACAATTGAAACACAAGATTTAATGTGGTTCCCCCAATGTGGGGTAGTCCACAATATAATATCCTTATAATATTTCATAAAGAAATAGGGATCCTTATCCCAATACAAATGATTACTTTTATCTACTCAAAGCTAGGCTATCCTGATCTACTCAGGTGGGCTCCACTAATCTGCTTAGCTAGGCTATCCACTGGTCTGATCAGCTAGGCTATCTGTTGATATGCTCATCTAGGCTATCCACTGATCTGCTCAGCTAGGTAATCCACTGATCTACTCATTTATGCAATCCACTAATCTGCTTAGATAGGAAACCCTAATCTACTCAGGTGGGATCTCCACTGATTTGCTCAGCTAGGCAACTAGTGTTGGTATGTTTTTTCTATTTATGTTCTATCTCTTTCACTGCTCACAAATCTTCCTTAATACCTTCTCGCAAGGCTTAAACAATCCTTCTCAAATTCTATCCCAAATTTATCCATAAATATATCTTGAAAGCCTTATCAAAGGCTCACTCAATCATGCATAAAATTTGCATAAATTCTATCCCAAAATCCTTCTCAAAGTCTCAGTCAATCATTCACAAAAGCTACCTCAAATTTTTCCAGAAAATCTATCCCAAAATCCTTCTCAAAATCATGCACAAAATTTGCCTCAAATCTATCCAAAAATTTTGTCCCAAAATCCTTCTCAAAGGTTCACTCAATAATGCACAAGTAGCACTCATATATCATCCACAAATAAATGAAGGCAAGGCTCAATGATGAACTCAAAAATGAATGACAATGTACTCTTAAAAGGATGACAACAATGATCCACAATAATCTCAACAATGTATGACAACTACTCTCTCAAATGGATGATAACAATGCTCAACTATGAACTCAACCATGTATGATAAACACTCTATCAAATGGATGATAACAATGCTCAAAAATGAACTCTCAAATATATGGCAAATGAGCTCTCTTAAATGGATGATAACAATGCTAAAAAATGAATAAAAAATATATGGCAAATGATCTCTCTAATGAAAAACTCTCCAAGCAATAACAATGAATAATTTAGCCAACCAAGGACAATCTCTAGAAGTGATAGCAATAGGTTCTCAATAATATCTCTCTCATGCAATGTCAATAAGTTCTTCAAGAAACAAGCATAGCTACCTCAAGCAAAGAGCTCTCAAATAGCCAACAATGATGTCTTCAAATAAAAGACAAATGTATCCACAAGTGACTAGCAAATATTCTCCTCAATGGTCTCAAATAGTGACAATGTACTCAACAAGTAACCAACAATAATCTCCTCAAGCAATGGCAAAAACCTCCTCAATAATGGAAATACTCTCAATGAACTCCACTAAAGCAATAATGAACTCAAGCATCAATTTTATCCACAAAATTGATTTTCTAATCCATCCACTTCTTCTTAATATCCAAGGCACATAATCAAGAAATTTATCTTCAACTTCAAACCCTAACTCATATGCATGTCTTCTAACTCAAGGTGGCAATTAACTAGGTCTCAAGTTCCTAGTTTAATTTCATAATTAAATCATGCACTAGAACATATAACAAGTTCAACACTTTCCAATCTTATGACTCCCTAATTTTTATTAATACATACAACAAAAATCTATGCTTTTATTTTTAATTCCACACCTTATAACTCTGCATACAACAATCACAAATATTTAACTTCAAACCTTATAACTCCTTAAGCACATACAACAATCATTTATTTTTACTAAATACCTTATAACTCCCTAGTTATAATAGAAATGATTTTCAATGCACCAAAACTTTGGCAATATCAAATATTACCATGCGCTAGAGATAAATACCTTTTTATGAAATACCTTTGCCAAAATTAATGTGCCTTCACCATCTTCGAAATCATCAATGTCGTGCCAAAAAACAATGTGCCTTCACACCTTTGTGGGAGTCAAACTCTGTTCCTCTCACTTAGCATTGTGAAGCGCTTACAACGTGGGCATCAAGCCACGTTGGGATTTAATCCCAAACATCCAAATTTGCCTGCGCTTAAATATGAAAACTCAAATTACCTTCCTTAGCAAAACACTTTACCATTGGAGGGATTCAAACAGTGAACCTACCTTGTGCAAAGTTCATGCACTACCAACTACACTATAGGCTCCTGTGTGATGTCACTTTCTCGTGTTGTCTCCTTGACCTTGCTCTCAAATGAAATTTATTTTTCTTTATTTCTTCACTACTCCCCTTTCGACGATTCTCACTCATGTGCAATATTCCCAATCTCTTATAAATAAATGTTTTACCTTTTATTTATATGCACCTCCATGCCTTCGAATGATGCCAACAAATTTTATGAATCTCCCCAACCATTGCATGTCAGCGAATAATAAAAATTCAACTTTGGACCTTAGAATTATTAAATAAGAATTTAATAATTCACTTCTTAACTTTGAATTGGGATATCTCCTTCATTGTTTGAATTTTGCCATGAAACTTTTTGCACCTAGATTTTATTTGAAAAACATTTTCATCCATCATTATTTGTAGAAGTCTTAGCATAGTGGTTTTAATGGAAAACCCTTTCCAATGGTTTTAATAAAAACCCTTTCCATTGGTTTAAATAAAAACCTTTACCATTGGTTTTAATAAAAAACCTTGCCATTGGTTTTAATAAAAACCTTTACCATTGGTTTTAATAAAAACCATTAATATAATATTTAAAAATTAAATATTATATGCCTCTTGTGCCACAAAACCCTGTATACATCCATGCTCTCCAAAATATCATAAATGATTATTTATGAAGTTCTTTTGCCACCAAAAATCAATGTGATCTATGTGACATCAATGATCCATGTGACATCAATGACAACACAAAATAACTCAAATTTCCAACAATATAAGGGTGCTTAATGAAAAATATTTTGATTGCACATGGGGCATAGGTTGTTCTTTTAGGTGTTCAATTTTATTTTAGATTGTGAGACTCTCTACACCATGTTTTTTTATGTTTACAAATATGTACTAATTTTAGATCATCTTTCTAACCCTACACATTTGTTTCTTTAGTCTACAACCCCATTATTTAGATAGATTACCTAGGCAAAGGAACTAACCTTATATAGAGGCTAACTTAGAAATCATTTTTATCTATATTCCAATATCTTGGCCAATGTCTTAAGGGTGCACATAAACCTTATTCTCAACTTAGGTAGATTTCAAAAGTAAGAGTTACTTTAGCATACCTATAAAATCACATACCCATCATGTGACCAATAGTAAAATTGTGGCATACCCAATGGTAACCAAATGTTTCACTTCCCTTGAAAATGCAACATTTTTTCTAGTCTTTAATAACCAAAATCTATCTAACATACCAATAATAATTTATGGTATAATCACCTAGAGGACTCAATATTTTTGTTAATAGTCTTAACCTTGCTTGCTAAGATCATATATTCACCTGGAAAATATATTTAATTAAGAATCCTAAAAAATTGTGACTGTACTAAAGGAAAGGCTTAGAATAAAATGGTAAAAGTATCAAAAAGTAAAAATATAATACTATATGCATATTATATGGATCTACAATATTTTTAATAAAAATCCTAGAATTATGGTTAGGAAAAATTATCTAGCCTAGAAAAATATTAGGCCACTCAACCTCGCCGTCCTCCATAAAATATTGTAGGTTAGATTAAAGCTATTACCCATCTATGATGATAGTGAGAAAATGACCTATGAGCATTGTCAAGATGGCTTAGCTCTGACCATCTTCAAAAATATTGTTTTTCAAGATATCATGATAAGATTACTAGCCCAATACTTTTAGGGAAAGGTATTACAGTGGTCTAGGTCTTTAGAAGGCAATAGTATTAGAACTTGGGTTGACTTGGATAAACCATTTATCTTGGTATTAATGATCTAGGGGATCTATTTTCACTACTCATGTTATTTTCCTATATTAAGAGAGGTCCCCATAAATCTCTCCTTGATTTTAGTTTCTGATTCAAAATTTTATGGGACATAACCCCTTGGGAAGTTAAGCCATCATAAGAACATACCTATATATTCTATGTTTGAGCTCTAGATTCGGAATTGGTCCTCCAAATGTAATGTTACCATGAGAAAAGGTTTTCATAGGTTTTTCATATGGCTTTGAAGGATGAAAATATATTGATTTCAGTAGGAAAACTCCTTTCCAAGATAGATGAATTCAATGGTCCAATATCTTATCAAACATAATTTATAGCTCCATAGATCATTAGTGTCCTAGTTGGTTTCTCCAATGGATGTGACACCCTTAGTTCAATACTCAAATAAAAAAATGTATATTGTACTAAATCCCCAAGAAGATCAAGAGATAAAATACATCATCCAATACCTTACCAATGAGCTTGAAAAAATTAAGAAATAGAGGGATAATCCCAATCCATATTTGTATAAGAATTCAAAAATTGATGAATACAACAACTAATTACATGCTCTTTCAGTGATTAATCATCAATCATAAAATGTTTTAGCACTCAACATGGACTGATATCATATCCCAATAATGAAAAAGTACTCTTTAATTGATACAATTAGCCTAAATGTAATTATATAAGGAGTAGAACAAAAGAGGATGGATTGAAAAAATATTAGTCATAAAGTATCATAAATATACAGAGGGATTGTGAGGAGAAACTATAGCTAAAAATATGTAATCTGAGATATTTATGTCAATATTTCCAAGAGAGATAAGCTCATCATGTATTATATTACCCATATATATTAAGAGAACAATGAGTAGATACTTTCAAGAGGTGGCATAATTCTAGAAATGATGCTACAAGTAAAGAATATTTCAAGGAAAATTTATTGGTATCCAAAAGGGTTGAATTGGTCACAATATTCTTAGAACATTCAATGATAGGCACCACTGCTTTATTAGAATCTAAGACAACAAATGGGTAATCACATTTCAACATGAGAGAGGTTATTTCATATTTATGTTATCTGTTAATAGGTCTAGAGGGATGGATATTACACAATTTTTTGTTAGATTAGGAAGCCGAATTTGCCATTGTACCCAAGGAAATTGTTGGTTCTATAGGATTGAAATATTTTGGATTAGATCATGAAGTTATCCAATTCAAAAAAAGAGAAGTCAAGTCGATAGGGGTAGCTAAAAAGGTGCTAGTAGTATTGTAAAAAATGCTAGACTTAACAACAGTTCTGGGTATCATGGTGGTGGAGATACCTCCAACATTTGGTATGGTCTTACCAAGAGATTTCTTGATGCAAATAGGTGGTCACATGGGGCTTGATGGATGACATATAGTTGTTCCATGTGTCAATAAATTGGCCCAAATTTACATTGAAGACATCAAACCCTTTCACATGTATAAATATGAAGAATATAGGGAAAATCTATCTTGGGAAATTTATAAATTAGCCAAACTAAAGACCATTGACTAGGTAAAATATGCACAACGGTAAGCCTACAATGCCTCAACTTCAATAGAGTATGATCACATACCACAACTAAGATTAGAGAATAGATATGGAAATAAATTAAATTTTTATAATAGCAAAAAATGGTAATAAAAGTAATATTGAGAAAGCCTTGAATAAAAGAATAGAATAGAGCATATCACATGGGTTCCACTCATCTACTTTTCACTTTCCCTCATTGCATATTTTTCTCTAAACAGTCCACTTCTATCTTCTTCCTTCTACTTTTTTGACTCTGTAGCCCAATGGAAAAGCTAGCAACTTGTCCCCTATAAATGACTATAGTTATTTTTTATGGGTGTGATAACGTGTGAAAAATATGCTCTAGTATACTCATGATGAAATAAAGTGCAACTAAAGTGATATCTTGGGATTTTTTATTTAAATGCATATGATGCTTGATAGCAATATTTGAAAAAATGAGAATCATGTTGATATGATGTCCATGTGTCAAAGTACCAAAGTAATAAAATCAAACATACCTTGTATTAATAATATAACCCTAACACAAAGCCTTGATTGTCTAATAAAAAGAGAAAATAAAGGAGTTGTACTATCCCTTGGGAAACCACATCTCAGAAGATCGCACCAACACTAAAAAAGTCCTAGTCTTAAAGGAAAATACAATTTTATTCAACTTCAACAAGTGTCTATTAAAGAATGCACGAGGATTTAAATGCATGTAGTTCCATGATTATCCTAATAATCCATCCACTCAATAAAGAAAGTGGAGAGTGGAATGGAGGATGAAGTCTACCTATGTAATTTTACAAAGAAGAAAGCAATATGAGAAAGGAAGCTCTTGCATTATCTAAATATTTTCCTAATGTTACTTGAACGAGTGAATGTTCACCTAAAAATATAAATTTAGACTTGAAATGATATTCAAATCTAGCAGAATATGCTCATAGCAATTTATATTTTTAGGATATGCCTACCTCTAGGTATCTTTTATCTCTTTCTTCTTTTCTTCTATGTATATCATTCCTCTCATCTTCTTGTAGCATTCATCACCCCTTCCCATACATCAATTTCATTACCTACTATAAAATTCTTTCATCTCCAATTTCTATAACCATTGAACTTTACATCCCATTCTCCATGCATTCATCTTATCTTCAATCTCCATTTCCTCTCAAAGTTTTGTTATCCCATAGGTAAGACATACTATGTTCTCAATTTTATGAGAAAAAATCCCTATAAGTTACTAATTATGTAGGTGAATTTTCCGACCTACATCCACTATGTGGTATATATATACTATATTATCCTTTTGTTAAGAAAATAGAGTAGCAATAAGAATACACTAGTCGAGAATGCAAATAGGAGAGAACCAAAAGAAGCCACTATAGTAGTCAAGGAAGACCAAAAGAGTATAAGGAGATGTAGAGTGTAGACAAGTGTAGCCAAATGTGAGATAAGATAAGGTAGAGAAAATGGCATCAAGTAGGCAACTATCTATAGATATTTTAAGCCAAGGTATAAAATCCAACATTAAATTAAGAAGAGCAAGATGGGCTGAAATCAGGCCATGTATGGAAAAATTACCTAATATATAATAGTTTGATGTTAGTAAAAGCATTTGTATCCCTCACTCAACAACTCGAAGGTTAAGAAATGAAGGAAAAGGTAGCCAAATAGATCATAATGTTGATATCAACAAGGTGATACAAAATATCCAATATAATATAAAGCAACATCAATTGAGAAAGTTTCTAAGCCATCAAAACCAATACCCAACATCTAACACCTTATTTTGTGAAGCTTCCAACAACACAAAAATTTAGAAGGTAATAACATCAAGACCAAGAGCTAAAATTTTTGGCAAAGCCAAACTCACTACTAGATGCACAGTAAGACCAAACAAGACAAATCATCAATAAAGCTTTGCAATGTTGAAAGACTCTCAATGTCTAGCATCATAAATAAGAAAGAATCACTATTAAATTTTTTAGATAACGATCATCAATAATAAAGGCATCATCCAATATCCAACAAGAATTCTAATCTAGCATGAGGAGAAATAACATACACTCAGTTGTGACAAATACCTAGAGATAAGCAATTTAACTCTATGATGCCAACCTCTAAAAAAGCAATCTAGAACCATATCCACAAGCATTTTGTTATAAATAGACTATTGCATCATTTGGATTATGTAAATGTACCTTTCCTAGTACATACTTAGGATATTAGATTACTTTAGGGGTAACTTATCTAGTTACTCCATGCAATGTAATAAATGCACAAGTGTCAAAGTACAAGTTGTATATGTGCAAGCTATCCCTTGCACACCTAGGTAGTGTTGGCCAAGGAATATATTTTCTATATAAAGGGCCATAGACATAGAGAAAGATATAAAGCAGTAGGAAGTAGTGTAGACCAGAGTGACATGATGTAACGATGTTATGTATTATGATGGGCTATAATATGTTCAATACCCATTCTTTAGTTGTAGCTATATTCATGGAGTGTTCATTTCCTCCAAATTTACTTTTGTAAACATCTCCATCATTTCTATTTATAGTATATTTTTAGTCATCTCGTAGATTTATTATATTTTATATTATTTTACATCTTGTAATTGCTATATTCTATTACATGTTGCATCAAAATCTAATAGTGGTATTAGAGCCACAGTAGGTCTATAGGGAAACCACCATTATCATTGACCCTGAGTTTTTTTAGAACTTGATGCACCATTGGATCAGTCAGTGTCAAAAATTCTCAGAAGAGTGTTGGTGGTAGAATTAAGGAGAGCCACAAGTAAGGACTGAAATAAATCTTAAATTCTAGAATACTGAGAATTCATATGGCTGGAGTCTTTCCACAAAGTTTCAAGGGAAAACTTGTGAATACTAGGACTCAAAAATTGATCCACTAGTTTGATGAATCAACTAGTGAAGCGCATCCAAGCGACCTAGAGAAACTAACCTGGAGGTTATTTTATTGTAGGTAACTAATACTCAAATGATTGAGACACCTCCTACAATAGAAAGCTATGGTATTTCAACTTCATTTCCCAATGGTCGGAGTGCCTTCATAGCGCAGATATTAGTTGTTGCAAGAGAATAACACTACAGAAGATACTTTTGGATAAGAATTATAGTGAAGTGTGGATACAGGAGATCTCCATTACTAGATTAGAAAATTCACAAGAAGAAAATGCCATGGAAGCCTTGATTAAGAATAAATGGTGATAGAAGACTTGATCCAGAAGAAAAAGCCATAGAAGCCTTGATCTAAAGGGAAAGGTCACAAAATCCTTGAAAGAAAGGCCATAAAAGCCTTGATCTCAAATAAGAATCGAGAAGAGAGTATCTAATTTAGAAGCATATTTTAGTACTAATACTTTGTTGCAGGAATAGGTAGATTCAGTGATTTGGGAAATATTTGTACAAAATTTTGAGGAAGAGTATCGTCTTTAGAATCAATATAGCACCTGAAGAAAAAGATATCGGGAGATCTCATTGATGAAGAAGGACTAGGAGAGCCCTACCAGAATATAGAGGTAAAACAATTAGTGATCCAAGAGAAGATCTCACCACCAAAACTTTTATAAGTAGAAGGTTGAATATAAGGTCTTAAAGAAGACCATAAGAAGTTGCAAGGCTTTGGATAGGCCTCTATTAGAATCCAATAAAAGGCTTGGAGATAATTACTAAAGAAATCATGAAAGAAGTTCCAAGAAGAACTGATTCGATAAATTCACTATTGGAGATAGTGAAAATTTTGGTATAATTATCACCATCTAAAAGCAAGACCAAAAAGAATAATTTGACAAGGAGTTCCAAATCTCATAAGACCTCAATACATTCAAAATATTAAGAAGAAGATCTTGTTTGAAGTTAGAATTAAACAAGAATATTGTAGGAATATTCAAATAGAAGAAGCCTATAAAATCTAGGATATTTGAAGATTATATCTCACAACAAGAAGACACCACTTCATAATCTAAGATGTCTTCTAATATACAATAAAAGAAGGAGACTACAAGAGGAGAACAATATACTAAAATCCTAGGCTCATGAAAGAGAGTTGAAGATCATATTTTGGTGAAGACGAAGTTGTTCAAGGTAGTCTATAGAGCTACATGATCTTGCTCAAGACAACAACTTGGTGATATTAGACACCAAGATCTACATCCTCTTTATAAGTGGAAAAAAGAGATTTTAGAAAAAGGTATGCAACTATTGGTGCAAGTAAATTCATTAAGTGGATTAGTTATCAGATTTTTTTAAGCACCTTTATTGGAGCAAATTTACAAAAAGGATATTTGAATTAAGATTCTCCAAATGTGCAAAATAAAGGATTATTTTAAGGTTCATTTTCATTTTAGGATTTGATAATATTTTAGAATCTCATATAAAATGAGGACTAGCTCATATTACCTTTCTTATAAAAATTTGTTAGAATAATTATTGAAGACTACTTCCTATTACCTTGCTTATAAAGAAATTTTAGAATAATTCTTGAATATTCATTTCAAATTATTCTTGATTAGTTGTAGTAAATTGATTAAGTGCATTATTTTTTAGAGTTGATTGGAGTGATAAGGTGAAATTGTTAGTGCAGTAGAAGTAAAAAAATTAGATTCATTTTGCACTATTATATTGCTCTCAAATATTATTGTTTGTGTTCATTAGAAGGGCACAAAAATATAATTTTTCAAAGTGTCTAAAGACACTATTAGTGCACTAAGATGTGCAACTTTGAAGTGGTCTACGAAAGCAACACAAATATCTTAATTATCCAAGCATTGGAGAAGAATGTAACAACCATAAGAGCATCAATAGACTCCTCGAATGAGACTTGGTGAGTCTCAAGTTCAAAGCACAAAAAAATAGTGTAGAAAAATAGCTTTTATCATGTGGTTACAAGCTTGGATTTATTTATAAAATATCCAAGAATATAGGGGAAGGTGTCTAATCTAGATACAACCTAAAACCCCTGTATTGCACTTAATATTCTTCCTCAAAAACCAGAAATTTAGAGTTACAAGAGGAGTGCAAAAGAAAGTACAACAAGGTCATATTGTATTATAACTATTTTACATTATAGTGCAATATTTATAATCTAGTTATATAGGGAGAGAAGGCAGATTCAAAGTTGCCTCAAAGGCACCACTCTTACTAGAAAAACTAGTTGGAAGCAATCGTATGCTAGCAACCATCCAAGACTAGATTAAGGATCCATACGAAAGGCTCATGCTCCTCGTATTCTACATGGTTGAACCTAAAATATACATGTACAATAGGAAGGGAGAAACAATGTTATTCAATGAGCAAGAGCATATATGTAAGGAGGATAGAAAAATAAATATAAATCAAAATAAATTTGAAGCACCATTTGGAGTTGTACTCAAGTCCTCCATACTATTGCTCCATATCCCAGCATAAGACTATGCAGGTAAAAAAAATAAAATGAGGGGATTTGTTAAGCTAAAAAGGTCTCAAAGGTTTCGTTCAAACTAGCAATAGGGACTATGTCCATGCAAAGAATAAAGTGACACTTATCACTAAAGGAAAACCCATAATGCTTGATTAAAGAGAGTGTTCATATTCAAGTAGGAGTTACACAAATAGGCTGGTGCATTTGGTTCATTGATTACACTTGTCAAATAGGAAGACCAAGCATCTTGCTAAAGAACATAACGTTCTTACGTTACAAGAAGGGAGAAGAATGTTCATTAGCACTAAACTCTCCTCAATTGATCAAAAGGAAAAGGTTGTGCCACTTGGCACATAAGAGATGAATCTTCTCCATTTAAGGACATCAACGATCAATGTCAGTAAGAATTATTCATCATAAAAAATATTCTCTAGCCATCTATATGAAAAAATGTCTGATTTACAACAATAAATAAGGTGTTAGAGAGTTTAATTCTCAAGGCAACCAAAGTCAAGGGAAGATACATGAAGATGCGACATTTGTAATTCATTAAATACAAAGTGCTTCCATTGGAGGATACATCCATATAATCCATGATGTCTACGCAAATTCTGCAATCCAAGCTTCTCTAAAATCAGCGTTGAATATTACTTGGAGAAAGGTAAAATTATTTCCATCTATATGTGCTTTCTTTCCTTGGAGATATAAGGTTTAAATCAGAGGAATTTATTTACATTGAAATCCATACATAAAGGAAATATTTTATCAAATGAACCAAATATTTGTAATATAAAACCTAGGAGTAATAAGGTTTTCTACTTGAATAAGAATTGAATACTTGTAAATATTATTGTGATCTAATTTATTCAAATATTAGGGAGTCACAAGGGCTACTACATCAAATCATTTATTTGGAAAATTAGATACACTTAACGTAATTTCCAAAGTGTTATTTATAAGGAGATTTTTCTCATAGGTTGGATATTCATAATATTATTATCTCAATTCTTTCAAAAGAAGACAAAAGATCCAACATTATAACCTCTTTAAAAATTGGGAACAGTGCTTAGTTCAATAGGAGTAATAAGGGATAATAGAAATTGATTTTGGTATTCTACAAAATCTTACAAAATCAATCAATATTGAATTATAATTCTATAAAAGCACTATATATTATCCATAGCATATTAGGGAGTCATAAGGCATTCTACTAAACTTGGTAATATTAGCATTCATTATAGATTATACAGTTACAAAATATAATATTTCCTCATAACCTACAAATATTTATGAGTATATACACATATTACTTGGGATACATAAGGTAGTCTACAAAACAAGGATTAATAAAGGTTTTATCAAATCAAGCTTATATTTCTTCAATCAAAAATAAAATATCCTAACATAGGGAATCACAAGGTAAAATCCAAATATTCTTGCTAAATCTAGAAGGATCTATCATGGATGATATCTTAAGAAATGCCTTCAATAATGAAGAACTGCTACATGAAGTAGAATATTACTCCCAAAACTTAATATATACTTTATAAGGATATGAGTATCTATTCATTAGTGAAATAAAAAAATTATTTGTTTCTTAAAGAATCCAAAGAAGGTAAGTTTACAACACCGATCGGTTATCTTCATGATATTCTCTTCACAACATGGTGGAATTCACAAGTATTGGTTATATTTTCACCAAAATACTGATGGTGTATCTATGACCAATTGTGGTTGTACTTTCTCGATACAAGGAACAAGATAAAGAATAATAGTATTGTGATGATTAACTAACTTTTCATGAAGAAGAAATTCTACCAGCACCAATGCAGAAACACAAGAAAATAAGAAGGAAAAAGAAGAACAAATATGCTAAAAATAAAATTGGTATCATGAAGACTTAACCAGTTGATCACATACAACAGGAAAAAGAACCTCCAGCTACAACATACTTTGCATCATATGAAGACACATATTATCTAGTAAACCTGATCACAATAAGCAATGAAGAAGAATATAAATTCCAGTATCTGCTAGAAGAAGATCCACATTGAAGACTAAAGTCTTCAATATCCAGATAATGTAATACAAGGGGGTGTTATAAATAGACTATTACATCGTTTGGATTATGTAAATGTACATTTCTTGGTACATACTTAGGACATTTGATTAATTTAGAGGGAATTTATCTAGTTACTTCAAGCAATGTAATAAATGCACAAGTATCAAAGTGAAAGATGCATATGTGCAAGTTGTCCCTTACACATCTAGGTAGAGTGTTAGCCAAGGAATCTATTTCCTATATAAAGGGCCATAGACATAGAGCTATATATAGAGTAGTAGGAAGTAGTGTAGACTAGAGTGGCATGATGTAGAAGTGTTATGTATTGTGATGGGTGTAATATGATCAATACCCATTCTTGAGATATAGCTATATTCATGAAGTATTCATTTCGTCCATAGATACTTTTGTAAACATCTCCATAATTTATATTTAAAGTATATGTTTAGTCATCTCGCAGGTTTACTTTATTTTATATTATTTTGCATCTTGTTATTGCTATATCCCATTACATACTGCATCAAAGGCTAACACATATGTGTCTCAATCAACCAATAGAAATCATCACTATTAGAATATCTAAATATTTGAAGCCCTCCATATCACACACCTACCCTTGCTTAGCTATCTACACTTAAAATAAAGGAATGAATTATCTTGTAATTGTTACAATCCAATGATGCAACAAGCAATCTAGTCTCAAGTAAATATCTACATAATCCACATCAACAGAGCATACCTGAAGTGGTGAAGAAAAACTCAACTAAATACAACAACCACTCTGTGCACCTACCCTAAAACCTATAATATGCTCTAACAAAAATTATTTTGGGATAACTAAATATATTATAAAATATCTATATATACTAGAATGCAACACATTCTAATGGTTGACTCTTTGGCTCTGGCAATTGATATTATTTATATAATAAGGGTATACACCTTCTTGAATGGGAATTGGTTTTTTGTCTAGACTAATACCAACGTCTTGTGCAAAACATGTATGTATGCCTTACTGTGTTAATAATTTTCTTGTAAATCTATGAATAAATATTTTGCTATAGTTATTCTACATTCTAGATTTCTACTTGGATTCTTGTTATAGTTATGGAATAATTTAGCATAGGTAAGTATGCTTAATGATAAATTATTTGAATGCATGATGGGTATAAGCTATTCAGTTAGGTGTTCAATTTAAATTTTGACTGTGAGACTCTCTACACCATGTCTCTTGATGTTCCTAAATTTGTACCACTTTTAGATTATCCTTCTAACCCTATGTATTATTTATTTAGTCTATAACCTCAATTTTATATAGATGAGATATGCAATGGAACCAACCTTCTTCGAAGGCTAACTCAAAAATCCCTTTTGTTTGAGTCTTCTAATCTCTTTGTCTAAGTCTTAAGGGCATGTATCAGAATGCACCACTTCATAATCAAATATCTCTTCTAATATATAGCAAAAGGATAAGACCACATGAGGAGAAAAATCCACCAAAATCCTAGGCTTGTGAAAGAGAGTTTAAGACCATATTTTGGTGAAGATGAAGTTGTTCAAGGTAGCCTACAGAGAGCTACATGATCTTACTCAAGACAACAACTTGGTGATCTTAGAAACTAAGATCTACATCCTCTTCAGAAGTGGTGAAAAGGTATTTCATAAAAGGTAAACAACTATTGGTGCAAGTAAATTCATTAAGTGGATTAGTTATCAAGTTTGTATAAGAACATTTATTGGAGTAAATTTCCAAAAAGGAGACTTGAATTAAGAGTTTTCAAATGTGCAAAAGAAATGATTTTGTTAAGGTTCATTTACATTTTAAGGGTTGATTAGATTTTAGATTCTCATACTATCTATCAATTGCCTATCATCTACTCTAGAAATAAAATGAAGACTAAATCCTATTACCTTGCTTTTAAAGAAACTTTAGAATAATTATTGAATATTCATTTTATATTATTCTTGATTAGTTGCAATAAATTGATTAAGTGCATTATTTTTTAGATTTGATTGGAGTGACAAGGTTAAATTGTTAGTGTAGTAGAAGTAAAAAAAATAGATTCATTTTGCACTATTATATTGATCTCAAATATTATTGTTTGTGTTTATTAGAAGGGTACAAAAATAGAATTTGCCAAAGTATCTAAATACACTATTAATACATTAAGATCTGCAACTTTGAAGTAGCCTAAATAAGCCACAAAAATAGCTCAATCCTCCAAGCATTGGATAAGAATGCATCCACCATAAGAGCATCAATAGAAGCCTCTAATGAGAGTTGGTGAGTCTCAAGTTCAAAGCACAAGAAAATAGTGTAGAAAAAATAGCTTCTATCATGTGGTTACAATCTTGGATTCATTTGTAAAATATCCAAGCATATAGGAGAAGGTTTCTTATCCAGAGATAACCTCAAAATTCCTATATTGCACTCAATATTCTACCTGAAAAACCATAAATTAAGAGTTACAAAGAGGAGTGTAAAAGAAAGTGCAACAAGGTCATCTTGTATTAAAACTATTTTACATTATAGTACACTATTTCTAATTTAGTTATACAAGGAGAGAAGGAAGATTCAAAGGTGCCTCAAAGGAACTACTCTTGCTAGAAAAAATAGTTGAAAGAGGTTGTATGCTAGTCGCTATACAAGTCTAGCTCAAGGATCCATACAAAGGGCTCGTACTATTTACATTCTACATGGCTAAACATACAAGGTAAATGTACAAGAGCAAGGGAGTAACAATGTTATTCAATGAGCAAGAGCATCTATGTAAGGAGGATAGAAAAATAAATTTAAAGTAGAATAAAGTTGAAGCACCATTTGGAGTGCTACTTAATATATATACACTCATTGAAAGTGTTGCTCAAGGCCTTCATAATATTGATCCATATCCCAACAGAAGACTATGTATGAAAATGAAGGTAAAGGAGGGGATTTGTTATGCTAAAAATATCTCAAAGGTTTTGTTCAAACCAACAATAGAGACTATGTCCATGCAGAGAAGAAAGTGACACTTGTCACTAAAGGAAAACCCTAATGCTCGATTCAATATATTACTCATATTCAAGGAGGAGTTACATGAACGGACTGGTGTATTTGGTTCATTGAGTACACTTTTCAAAGAGGAAGACCAAGTATTTTTCTAAAGAACTTAACATTCTTATGTTACAAGAAGAGAGATAAATGTTCATTGGAATTAAACTCTTCTCAAGTTATCAAAAGGAAATGGTCATGCCACTTGGCACATAAGAGACAAATATTATCCATTTTAGGACATCAATGATTAAATTCAGCAAGAATTCTTCATCGTTTAAATTACTGTCTAGCCATATGTGCGAAAAAGGGTTGAGTTGAAAAAGTAAACAATGACTGCTTGAACTCCCTATTCAAATCCAGCCTTAAATAAAATTGCTTACAGTATTTTACCAACACCAACTGGAAGGAGCACCAACCCCTAATTTATCAGCACCCACTGAAAGGAGCACCAACCCCCAATTTATCAACACCCACTGAAAGGAGCACCAACCCCCAATTTATCAGCACCAACTGAAAGGAGCACCAACCCTTGTGCCAAGCACCCACTTGGTCTTCAAAACTGATTTGCTAATTTTGACATAAAAATGCCTTCATTATTTACAGAACCCTATCTGGTCTGAAGCTCTTATCTCCTCTTTTGCTGCACCTAGCTTCTCTGATTTATTGCTACCTTTTTCTCTGCATCTGCAAACATCACTCTCTGAACATTCTTCACACTCTTACTGCTTGTTCACTATTTCCACTCAATGCACTTCATTACAACATCACTTTCTGCTCTACAGTTTCTCCCACTCTACGATATATTCACACTCATGTATTTCTCCCTCTCCTATTCTACATACCAACAGAGGATTTTTCTTCATTTTCAAAAAATGTAACTGCCGCACTCTCTTTCAGTTACCCTATTCTTCAATTCCTTAATTACACATAACAGTCTATCCGACCTGCAAGAATCATAACTGTCCCTTTTTCATCAATGCTTCTCTTCATTCAAGGTGTAGTTTAAATTTGGAAATCATTAACCACATTTCATTTCCCCCAAAATTCATTTTTTAACAATGCACCGTTTAATTTTCTTGTTATAACTATCTTTTGCCCAATTTTCCCAGTTGTCCAAAACATGCCTAGATGCCTTTTTGGAATGCTCATTACTTCTGCCTCGTAATTCCAATAGCTACAAAATTGCAACCACATATTCTAGGTTATATGAACTACATTTGGTCCAATTTTTAGCTCTTAAATCTTCAGGAATCGCTCCCAACATCGCTGTCAAGATGGCCTCTAACGCAGATTTTACAACAGATTTTCCAGCTGTCAAAATAGCCCCAGATGCACTTTTGAAGTGCTCATAACTTCCACCTCATACTTCCAATAACTACCAAATTTCAGCCACGTATTCTATATTATATGAATTACATCTGGTCAATTTTTCAGCTCCTAACTCCTTAGGAAACATTCCCAGCATCATTGTCAAGTTGGCCTCTAACTCAGTTTTTCACCAGAATTTTTAGTTGTTAAAAAACTGTGAAACTATCATTTTTTGGGCCCCATATCTTCCAGATTACTTATCCACATACCTTCAAATTCAATATATATGTTCTCTCTGATATGAAGTACCATTGGTCTGAATTTGGCATCTTAGCTCAATCTGGATCATTCCCAGTAGGTCCGCCAATATTACCTCTAACTCAGATTTACCACTGTCAACAACTCCACAAATGACTAAGGCATGCACATTGAGTAAGCGCCAAAAGAATCATAAGCACCAAAAATCCTCAAACTTGGGTGAACATTATTGTTATCATTGTGTTGACAACAATGACAATATTATAGCTCAACAATATCCCCCTTTGGCATTGTTGGCAACACATATTTGCTCTGATCTGAACTTGCATCCGAACTTACTACTGTTCTACACTTACTATTGTTCTTCACCTTCAACTTCATTGTATTTACCATTTTCTTCTGCTTCTGAATCTGATCCATTGTATTTGTCATCCTTTGTTGCCAGATTTTTCTTCCCCTTTGACAACAATGACAAAGGGTCCCACTGATTTCCATTACTCCCCTTGAATTCATGCACCATTCTCAAGATAATTTAGAACAGAGAACAAAAAGTAATAACATAGGAGCTTAATATAAACATTGAATTGCTCCTCCTGAGAATGTGCAGCCAATAGTTGACTAGTGTTTGGGAAATGTAATCACCCCCAACTTCTTCCTTAAATATTCAAATATTTCTTTGGGCAATGGTTTTGTAAAAATGTCTGCAACTTGATTTGAAGTGGGAACAAACTCCAATTTTACCTCATTATCTGCAACTTTCTCCTTTAGAAAGTGATACTAAATAGCTATGTGTTTTGTTCTTGAATGCATGACTGGATTCTTAGAGATATTAATGGCACTGGTATTGTCACACATAATAGGAATGGGCTCACTGCAGATAATCCCTAGATCTTTAAGTGTCTGCTTCATCCATAACACTTGGGTACAACAAGATGTTGCAACTATGTATTCAGCCTCTGCTGTGGATAGAGAAGTAGATTCTTGCTTCTTATTGTGCCACAAAACAAGTTTATCACCAAGGTAGAAAGCACCACCACTTGTGCTTTTTTTGTCATCTACACAACCTTCCCAATCAACATCTGAGTAAGATATGAGAGTAAAGTTTTTACCTTTTGGGTACCATAGGCCATACTCCATTGTTCCTTTTAAATATCTGAATATTCTCTTTACTGCTGTGACATGTGACTCTTTGGGAGCTGCCTGAAACCTTGCAACCATACATACTACTTGTAAAATGTCAGGTCTTGTGGCAGTTAGATACAATAAGCCTTCTATCATAGACATGTACAATGTTTGATCAACTGTTGATGACTCATCATTCTTGCTAAGTTTACAACCAGTTGTCATATGAGTACTCACAGGTTTACAGTACTCCATGTTAAACTTCTTCAACATCTCTTTGACATACTTAACTTGTGATATGAACATGCCTTCCTCTACCTGATTTACTTGAAGACCAAGAAAATATGACAGTTCTCCAATCATAGAAATTTCAAATTCATTTTGCATATGAGTAGCAAATTCTTTGCATAGTTCATCCTTGCCTCCACAAAATATAATATCATCCACATAGACTACTACAATAATTTGACAAGAATTTTTAGTTTTGATATAGGGATTACTGTCCACTATACCTTTATTGAAACCTTGCTGTAATAGGTAACTGTCCAGCCTTGCATACCACGCTCTAGGGGCTTGTTTTATACCATATAAAGACTTTTTCAGTCTAAACACCATATTTGGATCTTCTCCAATCTGAAATCCATATGGTTGCTCTATGTATACTTCTTCCTCTAGTTTTCCATTTAGAAAAGCTGACTTCACATCCATATGATATACTTTGAAGTTTTTGTGGACTGCCAAAGCCAGAAACATTATGATGGCTTCCAATCGTGCCACTAGAGCAAAAGTCTCTTCAAAGTCAATACCTTCTACTTGTGCATATCCTTTGCAAACCAGTCTTGCTTTATTCCTCACTACCTGTCCATCTTCATTCAGTTTTTTTCCTGAACACCCACTTTGTACCAATGACATTTTTATTTGTTGGTCTTGGAACTAGTTCCCATGTCTTATTTTTCTCAATCTGATTAAGCTCTTCTTCCATGGATTTAATCCAGTATTCATCCTTATTGGATTCTATAATATTTTTAGGCTCAATTTTGGACAACAATGAATATGTTTTTCTCAACCTTGTTCTTGTTTGAACACCAAACTCGGGGTCTCCAATTATTTGCTCTGTAGGATGATCATTTTGCCAGGTATGTGACTTTATTTTTCTGGCCTTATATTTGTCTTCTTCTAATTCCTTTTATGATTCTTCTTCTTTATTTTCTCTCTTTTCTTCTTCCTCATCTTCTTCAATAATATCTTGATAAATGGGAAAATAGTCTGCCTCATTGATACCTTGGTTTGTTCCTTCATCAACTACCACACTGACACTATCAACCAACTTTCTCAGCCTTTTGTTGTAACACCTATATGCCTTGCTTCTGGTAGAGTACCCAAGAAATATACCTTCATCCGCCCTCTCTTCAAACTTACCTATATTTTCTTCTATTCTTTTTATGTAGCACTTGCTTCCAAAGACTCGAAAGTGTTTAACAGAAGATTTTCTTCCAAACCACAACTCATAGGGCATTTTGCTATCATTTACTCTTGGCATACACCTATTCTGGATATATACTATTGTGTGGACAACTTATTTCCAAAAGCGATCAACAACTCCATTGTCATTCATCATAGTCCTTGCCATTTCCTGTATAGTTCTATTTTTTCTTTCTACTACACCATTTTGTTGAGGTGTTCTTGCTGCAGAGAATTGTCTTCTTATGCCATGCTTTAGACAATACTCCTCAAAGTCATCTGAAATGAACTCACCTCCTCTATCAGATCTCAAGCATTTAATTCTACTTCCTATGTCATTCTCAACCAATTTTCTAAAACTCTTAAACATGTCTAAAGCTTATGATTTCTCCTTCAAGAAACAGACCCAAGTCATTCTAGAGTAATCATCTATGAAGAGAATAAAATACTTATCTCCATTTATGCTCTGAGTTCTCATTGGACCACAAAGATCAGTGTGTACTAGTTCCAATGTCTTTCTGGTGGAGAGCTTTTTTGGTTTGAATGTAGTTCTTGTCTGCTTTCCTTTTTTACAAGATGAGCATATACTATTAGGCGGCTTGGAGATACTTGACATGTTTCTTACTGCACTAGTTGAGTTGATATTAATAAGATTATCAAAATTTATGTGTCCCAACCTCTTGTACCACAACCAATTTGCTTCTTCTTGAGTGAGTAGACACAATTTTTCTATTGTACCGATCAGATAATACAAATTGCCACTTCTCACACCTACAACCAAAAGTTTGCCTATCTTTTCACTCCTTATCTCACACTTGTTTGCTCTAAAAATTACACAATAACCTTTGTCACAAATCTAGCTCACGCTAAAAAGGTTATGCTTTAGACCAATTACAAATAAGACTTCTTAAGATTTAATATTTCCATTATTCAAGTTAACACTGCCTTTTCCAACAATCTTAGCTCCATCATTGTTCCCAAATTTCACTGATCCTCCATCAAATTTTTCTAGCTTTTCAAATTGCTTCTTGTCACCAGTCATGTGACTAGAGCATCCACTATCAATAATCCATGGAGTAGATTGCACTTTGAGAGTTGTTTGCACAACCATGGTCACTTCACTATTTTCTTTCCCCTTCCATACCTTCTTTGCCTTGGGCTTTGTCTCAAAAGGTTTCTCAATATCTGCATTGGATGGAACTGACTTATCACGCACTTGACTGGGTTGTCTTCTTGTGGGGGCAGAATAGCTCTTTTCTTGTCTGGGTGAATATACATATTTGCTTCTACAAAACTTGGCTATATGTCCATAATTGTTACATTTATAGCATTCTACATTGTATTCATTCAAAGGGGCAAAAGCATTCTGATGTACAAAGTTTAATGGTCTGCCATTAAATCTACAGTTTGCTATTTTATGACCATACTGATTGCATTTGTAACAATATCCATAAAATATTTCATTGTACCCAAAATAAGAATGATAGTACCTATTATTTTGCTTGTATTGATTGCTCACTGGTCTCCTTTGGAAACTTCTTCTTTGGTGCTCCACTCTTGTAAATCCATCTTTGTAAGTGATTTTATTATTCTTTGGCTATAGATTATTGGTTACCTTGAGGTCTGTCTTCTTTTGCTCAGGTTTTTCTTCTTTTAAAGGCTACTTTAAAATATTTTCCTCTAACTCCTGCTTATTTGTCTCATTTGTTTTGGGTTTCTCCTCAGCTGTAGACTCTGATGAATCTCCCGTATCACATCCTAGGCCAAATTTTATTTTGGGATGTCTTTGAAAATTCAACATATCTTCTAGTTTCTCAGAGCTCTTCTTAAACTTGAGATAAGTATCTCTCTGTTCAGTTACTTTATCAAGTTGTATCTTCAAAAAGACAATTTATTCTTCTAGTTTATTGCATGCATCAATTCTGTCAATTATTTGAGCTTGTAGAACATCTTCTCTCCTTTTAGCTTCTTCAACTTGAATATGCAGGCCCTTGATCATTTCATTTGAATCTTCCAGCTTCTTAGATAATTTTCTGTTCTTTCCTCTTACTATATCCAGTTCTTCAAGAGCAAAAATTAATTCTCCTTCTAAGTTTACTTCAGCATCAAGTTCTTCATCTTCTGAATCTTCCATAATTTCAGATATCTTTTCTTCATCTTCCACAACCATAAGCAACACATCACATATTTCACTTTCACTATCCTCGGAGGAGTTGTTATCTTCTTTGGAAATGTAACTTCTCCTCTTGGTTCATCTAAATTTTTTGGATTTATTCTTGTGACTTTCGCCCTTTTCTTTTTGATCATGATCATTATTATCATATTTTCCCTTGTAGGGACATTTAACAACAAAATGACCAATATCTCCATAATTGAAACATTTAAATGGAAGCTTTCCTTTATACTTACCATGTCCTCTTTTCAATTTTTGAACAAATTTTGATTCTTCAATATCAGAAGCATTTTCTTCATCAGATTTAGATTTGATTTTCATGTTCTTCAGAGCCTTGAAGGCAACTTCTCTTTTAGAAGGATTTTCTTTTCCTTTTCTCATTTCGTAGGCTGTGAGAGAACCATACATCTCATCCAGTGACAACTTGTTCAGATCCTTTGCTTCTTCAATAGCAGATACTTTGGAATCAAATTTCAATGGGAGTGATCTGAGAACTTTCTTTACAATTATTGAATCCTTCATTTCCTCTCCAAGACCTCTGATAGAGTTTACAACTTCATTGAAATGGAGCATGTAAGTAGCTATATCTTCTTCATCACTCATATTTAATCCCTCAAACTGAGCTCTAAAAGTTTGTAGCTTTTCTTCCTTGATTTTGACATCATCCTCATGGATGTTCTTCAACTTGTCCCAAATCTCCTTGGCTGTGGTGCAACTCATGACTTTTACTAGTTCACTGTCTACTAGGCCACTTAATATTGTTAGAGTATTATTAATGTGCACTATTCTTCAGTTTTAGTTTGAAACTTATCATGTTCCATGACAAGTGATATGTTCTTCATATATATATATATATATATATATATATATATATATATAATATATATATATATATATATATTATAATCATTTACATGTCTAATATATCTCATCTATTTCAATAATAATCTGTCCATTGCAAAACGTGAAGATAGTCCATCAATGCTTGATTTAGTTTTTGTGGATGTATTTTTATATAAAATTTCTTGATGGAATAGAGTGAATCCTCCATTGCTCCTCCGATAGGCATCAATTTCCAAGTCATGCTCTCGGTGGGACTTCTTCATCAGGTACAATGGCATCACCTGCTGACAAGTACAATTCCTTGTAGTCATTTAAATTTTTTTCCCACATCCTGTGAAGGCATTCAAACTGTTAAGAAAAAAATCTACCACATAACTCAAAGATAACTGTCATTTGGAGAAACATTCAATAGTGCATCATTGACGGGGTTGCAGTGGTCTATGTTAAATTATGGTACTGTGGGCAGTTGCATAGCACAGGTGAGCTATGTTACCACCAGTATTGTTGAGAGACGTATAGGTTGAAATGGTGAGCGAGTTTGAAGACCAGTTGGATACCAAAAGACAAGACCACTCACTGGTTGTTACCACAAAATTAGAATGAATGATATTTATTATGCTACACCTGGTGTGATAGATTATCACATCAAACATTTTTCAATTGCACAACATCAAGATCCACTTGAACAAAAAGTTCGAAATAGTGATCCATTTTTTCTTCTTCAAACGAGCGCTTATGCAAACATCAATCAATATTTTAGTGCTCCAAAAAAACTATCATCAGAATTTATTGTCAGTAAACATGAATCTGCCGAGTTGCACTCCACTCCGCATTGTGTATTGTTTTATTTGTCTTTCCAAATGCCATTATCTCTCTCTTTTTCTACTCAAACCTTCACTCTAAAAAAAATTCATATTTAGTAGCCATGATTTTTATCAAATATCTGGTTTCTAATCCATTATATATAATGACGAGCATACCCCTTCATTTAAGAAAATAATAGAAAAAATAGGAGGGAAAAATAAGAGAAAATTGGGGGGAGGGAGGATTTCCATGAGGGAAATTCCCCCTCAAGGGTTTCACATGCAGGAGAGTGAAATTGCTCTGATACCAAATGTTAGGATTAAAATAGATGAGATATATTATACATGGAAATGATTACAATATATAGGCATAAGCCTATATGAAGAACATGACACTTGTCAAGGAACATGACAAGTGTCAAACTAAAACTGAGGAATAGTGCACATTAATAATATTCTAACAAATATTGCATTTTTGGCTTTGGAATAATTCTCAAATGCCTTTTTACTAGCATCATCAGTTGGGGGTGTTGTAGGTACTGTATATACACTTATAATAGCATCTAGCACATCAAATCCAAGAGAACTCAAATAATTATTTATTCGCATACAACAAAAAGAGTAGTTTGTTCCATTGAACCATGGTACCTTATTTTTTGATAGGGTTATGCACAAGGGGTTGGACTCAAAATGTACTTGTAAAAAAATGGCAAATCCTAATAAAAATCAAGGTAAATCATGGAGAATCCTAAGCAAATAAAATCGAGCATCTTCATACCAAATTTTGGGGTATTTGAAGCCCTAAAATGTAAGGTCAAATTTAGAGCTCCTTTTGACCTATTAAATCATATTATAACTTCATAAAAACACCACCATTAGATCAGGTTTTAAAATAGATTTCCAACAAGTACAAGTATGCCTATGTTTAGATATATATTATGGTGAATTGACCCTAATAAAAAAATAGTTCTAAAAATTTTAGGTGAATGGGCTAACATCGAGGGTCCTCATATTTGCTAATTTCCAATTTTGAAAATCCTAATATTCACCCAATTGATGAATATTCGCCACTATGCATAACCTTGTTTGTTGAGAATCCTTAATTGTTGGCCATTGTGTAAATATCCAAGATCTACGTAAGTTGATTAAGATTTATTTCAGGAACCTAGATTTGATACCAATTATTGAACACACAATGACACTGAGAGGGGGGTGAATCAGTGTGCTATTTAAAAACTTAAAACTTTTTCTTTTTAACCGACTTGTAATGCAATTACAGAGAAAATAAAATAGTCACACACCCATCAAGAAAACATCACATAACACAACATGTATCATGGAAACCCAATGTGGGAAAAACCACACTGTAAAAAATGATTGCTTGAACTCCCTCTTCAAATATATCCTTAAGTAATTTTTCTTACAATATTTTACCATCACCAACTAGAAAGAGCACCAACGCCTAATTTATCAGCACCCATTGAAAGAAGCACCAAACTCTAATTTATCATCACCCACTGAAAGGAGCACAAACCCACAATTTATCAGCACCAACTAAAAGGAGCACCAACCTCTATGCTAAGCACCCACTTTGTCTCCAAAACTGATTTGTAATTTTGACATAAAAATGCCTTCACTATTTATAGAACCCTATCTGGTCTAAAGCTCTTATCTCCTCTTTTGATGCACCTAGATTCTATGATTTATTTCTACCTTTTTATCTACATCTACAAATATCACTCTTTGAACATTCTTCACACTCTTACTACTTGTTCACTATTTCCACTCAAAGCACTTCATTAGAACATCACTTTTTGCTCTATAGTTTCTTCCGCTCTATGATATCTTCACACATTGTATTTCTCCCTAACATATTATTCATACCAATAGAGGAGTTTTATTCATTTTCAAAAAAAAGTAACTGCCGCACTCTCTTTCAGTTACCATATTCTTCAATTCCTGAATTACATATAACAGTCTATCCAACCTACAAGAATCATAACTGTACCTTTTTTATCAATGCTTCTCATCATTCCAGGTGTAGTTTAAATTTGAAAATCATTAACCACGTTTCATTTTACCAAAATTCATTTTTAAAAAAGCACCATTTAATTCTCTTGTTATAACTGTCTTTTACCCAATTTTCTCAACTGTCCAAAACATGCCTAGATGTCTTTTTGGAATGCTCATTAATTCTACCTCGTAATTCCAATAGCTACCAAATTGTAGACACGTATTATCGGTTATATAAAATACATTTGGTCTAATTTTAAGATCTTAAATATTTAGGAATCTCTCCTAGAATTGTTGTCAATATGGCCTCTAATGCAGATTTTACATCAGATTTTCTAGCTATCAAAATAGCCCGAGATGCACTTTTGAAGTGCTCATAACGTCCACCTCATACTTCAAATAACTACTAAATTTCAGCCACGTATTCTAGATTATATCAATTACATCTGGTAAATTTTTTAGCTCCTAAATCCTTAGGAAACATTCCCAACATTGTTGTGAAGTCAGCTTCTAACTAAGTTTTTCACCAGAATTTTTAGTTGTTAAAAAAACAGTGAAACTATCATTTTTCGGGTTCCATATCTTCCATATTACTTATCCATATACCTTAAAATTTGAGATACATGTTCTCTCTGATATGAAGTACCTTTAGTCCAAATTTTGCATCTTAATTCGATCTGGATCATTCCCAGTCGATCCGTCAATATTACCTCTAACTCAGATTTACCATTGTCAACAGCTCCAGAAATGACTAAGGCATGCACATTGAGTAAGCGCCAGAAGAACCATAAGTGCCATAAATCCTCAAAATTGGGTGAACATTATTGTTATCATTGTGTTGACAATAATGAAAATATTATAGCTCAATAGACTTCTCTTGATCTATTGGTATTTTATCATTCCATCTAGGGTACCCCTTGCCATCCTTCTTGAACCTATTGTCTTTGAAATAGTTTATTTTTCTCCTTTCTTCTCTAATATGATCTCCCCCTTTGGACTTATTACTTTTTTCTTTGTCGTATTTCACAAACCCAGTGATCTTTTGTTTCTTGAACTCATATTTATCTCTTCCATACTACTTTTGGTAATTAATTATGTCTTTATGATCTCTTGGTTTGATTCCTCCTTTAGAGCTAAATTAAAATTAGTAGGAAGATCTATAGGGTTATGCATATTCACCATTGTCTTGATCCTAGGATTTAGTCTCAAAATGTATTTTTAGGATTTCATCTCTTCATTGCTCTTATATTGGGTTGCATATTTTAGTAATTGAACATATTTTTGATAATAATCCTGGATTGTCATGGATTCTTACTACAAGGTTGTAAATTCTCTAAAATTTTCCACATAATATTTCTTAGTTAGCAATCTATTTATAAATATTTTATCAAAAAGTTCCCATTCAATATCTACAGATTCAACACCCAATCCTCTCTTAAAGGTTTTCCTCTAGTCCAGGGCTACTTCAACCATGTTTATGACAGCCAAGGTAGTTTTAGGTTCTGATGATAAAACCACCAAGGAAAAGTATGACTCCAATTCATTCAGCTAATTTTTTGCTACCTCACCATCACCTCTTCCACTAAATTTAGAAATTATAACATTCTATAGGTATTTAGCCAACTCCACGCTCACTTTGGCCCTACTAGTGATAGCTCCTATAGGCTCACTAGGCACTTCCTTTGTCATACCTACAATTTTCCTATCCCTGGTTAAGTCCTCTATAACATTCCATTTTTGGACTATCAACTCTTGTTGTTGGATCATGTGAGTTTTTTGTTGGGTCATTTCTTCTCTTTGTTGATCCATATGAGTTTGTAATAGTTACACTACTTGTGCTAATTTTCCTTCCTCCCTACCAGATTCATTTAATGGAGGTTCATTCACTTGCTTCATTCTTATTTTTCTTTAAGGACATTCTATTTGTCTTTGTTCATGGTCCTCTTGGATTTCATCTTATGATGGATTCCTCTTACCCACCTAACATGAGATCCCCAAAAGTTCCACCTTGCAACATATGTTTCATAAGACTTGTAGGGAAAAGAAGTAAGTTAATTTTCCAGATTTAAATATATTCAACAAAAAGTTGTTAATAAGAGTCCTACAATATAAATTTTCTTCTGCTCTGATACCACATGTAACAACCCAACACTACCCACCTAGTTGTACCACAAAAATAAGCCAGGAAGTTTCTCAGGGTATTTATTTTTTGTTTTTCTAAGTTTATTTTTTAACTCTAAAAGTAATTTCATGTTCATAGCAATTATGTCCCACCCAATTATTCGATAACATAAAGTTTTAATTAGTACATGCATATAAAACCATTTTTGGAATTTAATACTATTGTAAATAACCAACCAAGTGAATGAGATTGGACAAATCCTATAAAGGTGCCATTTTGTGGATTTGACTTATCTCATTTAACATCATCGTATTTTGGCATGAGGGTCTAACCATGGCTAGGGCTATCCTCTAGGGCCCATAACATCTAGAGGGTGTATGTATACTTACTCATCTTTATCATATTGAAACCTCAACTAACCAGTCGACTTGTTCCAATAATTGTATGTAAGGGGATTAGCGTACATATACCCAGTTTCAAGATGATTTTCCACTACCTAGAGTTAGCTAGAGCCATATCAATTCCTTGAACTTGGACTTGATTACTCATGTCCATTATGAATCATGAATTTTTATCCCATACCAAATGTCATGGTTGAACTAGCTCAATCAAATGAGCATAGAACTTATCATAATACTACCCGAGCAACAACCTAGAGGTGGCATCCCATACCACCCCTCATTACTATTTCTAACTAGGTCACTTTTTCTAACCTTTTCCGTCATAAAAAATGGTTTTTCTCAAGACTAGTTGTGTGCATACCCACACCTCAACGACATTGGGTGTTTATATTATTTTGTTACTCATCCTTCTCGATGAATAAATCCATACTCTTCTTAGTATGAGTTATACTAGGATTTATAGTTTTTACTAGATAAGTTTATTCCTTCTTGTAAGAGATCTCCAAAGTTACAAACAAAGGATTACATATGCTATTTCTACCCAAGCTCTAAATATCCCATTCTCTTTAAACAAATTTTATCAGGTATACAAATATCTAAATATTTCTATAATTAAACACATTACTTATAATACCAATTCTTATAAAAAAGGACTCATATAATTATTCATTTACTACAAAACTAAATAACTATTCTACTCATTAAAAACTACCTATATTTAATATTTCCATTTTCTTAAACAATGTTCATAATATACCTCTTTAATATCTTAATTTCCTTAAAAAGGAAACTAATCATAACTACCTTGCTACCATAGCTATTATATACACTAATTATCAAATAGCCAGCTAAACTAAAGTTTAGTCTACAATGATACTGGGTAGGTTCTTCACTCACTCCTCTAATTTCCATACCAGTCTCATAATTTCCTCGATTAAATGTGAGTCTTATTTCATCCAACTAACCTGTTGCACTTGCAAGGTTCATTGTAACAATTAAAATTACCTTTTTTGCTACAAAATGGTCCATGGTATTGTCTAATAAAATGACTCTTCACATATTTAAAGTGTGGTATAATAGAGTTGTGCAAGCCACCCCTACAACATACTTAAAGACGTATCACCAATTGACTAGTGTGGTCTCCTTATAGGAATCCATTCCCAGTTCACCAACATTAATATAATATATGAAAGGTATTTAACTGGTAAAAGTGTATTACATATAACTTATCTGTGGCTTTCTTTATTACTGATAAAGGTTTCCTTCACCCTCTCAGGCGCCATACCTAATGTACATTTCAATTTTGGAAACATAATAGCCATAAAATTCTAGAAGATGATAATATATTGACTTTACCTCTCAAGTTTTCCATTATTCAAAATAACCATATAGAAATCCAAGGCCATACAATCTATTTTAAGATTACACATTGGAGACTTAATATTATTTTCAGGAATATGCCTACTCACGACATCCTTAGATATAAAATAAATTTATAGTTAACAACAAAGTCCATTGACTTGACCAAATAATAATCTTTGGAAGTAATAAAGGTTTTACAATGCAAACGAACTCTTAACATGCCTCCCAACGCTACAATTTGAGTCAATGATTTTTGGTATTTACCACTCACTAATTCATTTGCCTAGTACAACAATGACTATGCATATCTTCATAATTAAATCCATGTACATATATTTTTGTTATGATGAAAAATAGATACATTTTTTTAGCTTATTCCATATTTATAAAATACAAACACAACATGCAGAGTGAACTATATTCAATATAATTATAGTCCTTTGCATTCGAGGGAAGGGAATAGGTACAATTTATAACAAACTATCCTTCACTAGTTTTACATTGAGTAACTAAAAGATAATATATAAATCATTGAACTTCTTTGGCTACTATCTGCAAACAACTAACTATATTAAGATTACATAGACCAATTTGGTATGTAATTTGTCTCAAATTAATCTTACTTGAAAGTGGAGTTATATTTAGTGTTGAGGATAATTTTTTATTTCTATAAAATTCAAATGCTCGTTCTGGTTCACACATCCTTCCAAAACATAACTTGATGGCAGAGATATGGAGATCTTTCACCCTTGTTGCATGTCACTCCATTGTTACCGGAGTTATCATCTTTGAAATTTGTAGAGAAAGGGGATCAAAGTCAGTTCTTTCTTGTATGCATTCCTAAATAATGCAACTATTCTAACATGCATCACATTTGCATAAAATACACAACAACAACCAAGTATTTCACCCTATTGTTGAACATCATATAATTTCACCACCAATCGTTGTTTCCAGGTATTCAAAATTATATCAATGAATTGTGCATCTCGAAAGCTTTTTTTCCAATATCATATCAAGATTTCCCAATTGCACAAAGGATTCATACAAGTTTCACTTAGTGAAATAGTTTTCATATATAAGTAATAATAAACTTTAAATTATACATCCAAACATCTTTTCCAGCCTCATAACAAACTTTTACAGTTGCACAAAAAGATTCATACGAAACTCATACAATTGAACAATTTCATTTCCAAGTAATATTAACACTAAGTTGGGCATCCTGATTTCATTTCTAATTTCAAACAAGCTTTCAATTCCAGCTTCATAATATACACACAAACACTAAGTGTATAAATTCCATATTTCCATCATTATTTCTAAAAGCAAAGACAAGCATTTTATTCAAGCAAATTCAACAATATACAAGCAACATTCCAACCTAGTAATTGTAGCAAGTTTTGTTATCCAATATGCACTCTTTTAGTTCTTTTTCCCTAAATTTTTTCTAGGTAGTGCAGTCGTATGCCCGTTTCCCAGAATGTAATCTTCATTCCTATGCCCGAATCCCCATGCATTATGTTCTTTTATTAATTTTACCTTTTTTTTTAACTACCCTCTCAATTGTCTGCAAAAACATGAAGTAGTTCTCTTCAGAAATTATTACCTTATCTTGAATATTGCTCTGTCATCATTCTCCCACTGCTATGGTTAAATCATGGGTGTCAGTAATTATCAGGACTTGTACAATAAGATGAAGTATCTAGTTCTATATCCACAATTACTGGTTTTTCTTGTTGTAAGATTATTTTATATTGCCATGTATAGTTTTCAATAAAAATTATATCATGACTAACTATAAAGCTCTTTATCACTAGATTATACAATCTATAACCCTTTGTCTCCTTACTATAGCTAATAAAAATATATTTTTCACTTTAATCATCAATTTTTTTCCCTTTTCTTTGGAAATGTATGCACAACCAATGCAACCAAACAACTCAAGATGAGCCACACTAATATTTCTTCCACTCCATGCCTCATAAGGAGTCATATTTTTTACACTTTTTGTTGGACGTCTATTAATCAAGTAAATAGACGCAACTACTACTTCAGCTTAAAAATTATTAGGAATATCCTCATCCTTGAACGTGCTTCTTGCCATCTCCACTATTCTACGATTATTATGTTCAACTACACCATTTTTTCGAGGAGTATACCTTACAATAAATTATCTTTGAATACTATTTTTATTATTAAAATATTTAATTTGATTAGATGTATTTTCTCCCCATATATCTATATGTGGAGTCTTCAAAAAACAACCACTTTGCATTTATATATTAGATTTTAATTGTTAAAATATAGAAAATATTATGACTTTTCTTTGTTAAAATATAAGCAAGTTTTTCCACTATAGTCTTAAAAAAATGATAAAATATCTTCTTTTATTGAGTGATAAGGTCTGTATTGGACCTTAGATATCAACATGTACTAATTCAAGTGGTTTCTATACCCTCCATGCCTCTCCTATTGGAAAATACTTTTGATTATGCTTACCAAAAATGCAACCTTCATAAATTTGATCATTTTGCTTAATGAATGGTAATCATCTAACCATTTGCTTTTGAAATAGTAGTTTTAGTCTTTGAAAATTTAGATTTCCATACCTCATCTACCATAACCAATTGTCATCATTCAAGACTACTTTTAGAGCTTGAGCTTCTAAATATGCAATTCTAAGAAGGAAAAATTTATTTTATAGCCTATTGACTTTTTCTACAATCCAATTGATACCATTATTGTCATAGATAACACATTCATTATTTTTAAAAATAGTAGAATATCCATTTTCAATAAGATATCCTATACTCAACAAATTACAAACCAATCTAGGAACATATAAAAAAATATTAATAAACCTTATTTGTCTTAATTGCTATGGTGTATTTCCCTTCGACCTAAACTTCCTTGTCATCTCCAAGTTAAACTTGATATTTGATAGACTCATCCATATTTAAAAATATTTTTTTGTTCCTTGTGATGTGATTGCTATAGTCACTATCCAAAATCTATACTTCATCAAATATTTCTTTTGTAATATCAAAAACAAAAAATATATTATTTTATTTTTCTTTTTCTTCAAAACAATTAGCATGTTTCCCATGTTTATTCCAATAATCATATTCATAATGACCAAACATTTTTCAATAAAAAAATTTAACATGTGATTTATTAGAATTTTGAATACCTCTTTCATAGTAGTTTTTCCCTCTTATTTTGTTGCTACTATAGTTGTCTCTTACTTTGTTGTTGTTGTAGTTTCCTCTTCCTCTATTGCTGCTATAGTTACCTCTTCCTCACCCACTACTAATTCCTCTACATGCACATTTTCTTCCTCTAATTTTTTTTCTTCCATTATAAGATGATGCTCTTCCCTTATCCATTTAAATATCAAACTTTGTTTGAAATCTTGGTTAACATATTTTTAAGTGGATCTACCCATTCTCTACTTGTGAATTTGAACATATACTATAAGGTTATTAACTAATAACAAAGTTAGATCCTTTGATTCTTTAATAGCAATCACAATGGGAGAAAAACATGGACAAAGGCTTGTAAAAAAAATTCAACAATTTTTTGATATGATAAATTCTCCCACAAGATATAATTTATCTTAATAAGCCCATTGCTTGAGTAAACAAATATTGCATAGATTCAGAGTCTTCCATAATTCATTTTTTAAAATCTCTTCTCAGTGTCTAAAGTGTGATGATTTTACCTTTTTTATTCTTTCATATACATTTTGTGCTAATTTTTTAACTTTTTTGTTCCTTAATATGCATTATGCAGCAGATCCCACACGTCTTTTAACTTTTTTGTTGCAAAAAATTCCAAAAAAATATATGCATGTATTGCTTTTTGAATATAGAAAAGGCCTTTTGAGTCTTTATTTATTTATTTAACAGATGTCATTGCACTTGAGACCAAATGGCAAGTACTTGTGCATTTGCAGATTCTATGTAACCAATCTCAACCAAATCCAACAAATCTTGAGAAATAATTAGCCTCTTTATCTTAATGCTACAAAACTCATAGTTCTGCCCCTTGGACAAAGGATTTTGAGGTTGAAAAATACTTAGGCTATTTTTTCTAGTAGCCATACTAAATTGTTTTTGTTGCTATCTCTATTGCAGCATTCTTTTTCTTCTCCTCTCTACCTTATGCTCATAGACAAACCTTGCTCTATACCAATTGTTGGATTTGTAAATAAAAAATACAACTATGCAAAACAAAACATTAAATAAAAAATATGAACACCAAATTTTATATCTTTAAGCAATTGCGCACACTTCCATACAAAAACCAACACACTAATATAAGCACTTCTTATAACTTCACTAAAAGAATCTATTGTTAATTCCTGCAATACATAATATATATATATATATATATATATACACCAAAAATTTTACTTCAACATAAGGTATCTCTTGTATTAATTCAAACACCATTTACAAAATTCATATATAACAAGGATAAGTCGTGCATAAACATCTCGGTCAGAATTGTAGGTCCATATTTGCTATATTTTACATCTTAAAGTAAGACAAAATTAAGTTGGATATTATGAGTCCTATTGTGTCCATTATCATTAAACATTAACAAGCTAAAATTAATATAAAAAAAATAAAAATAAATGAAAGACATACATAAACAGTTGCGTGAATGTAATCAGTTCTTAAATATTAAGAGGTTATATGTTATATGGATAATATGTATGAAGAATATTGTATACTTAATATAATTTTTTTTTAGTATTGATTAAAAAAGGGGTTGAAGGGCCCTGACCCTTTACACAAAGCTCAAAATATGTACAAGAAAAAAGCAAGAGAAGATCATATAAATGCAAGATAACCCTATCTTAGTAAAACAAAAAAACCTGGGCTAAACCTGTTGATGGAGAAGCTGAAATAATATTCCTGCCACTATCCTTCTATTTAACATGGCTTATGCAGTGCTCAATGCTTTACATAACTGATAAGGAAACTACTGACAATAATCTAATTTAGTGTGTTTCTACTTTTTTTTGCCCTCTTTATCTATAGTCTTCATAATCAGTTCTTATAATCTCTTCCAACTCCATGGGTGCATATGACTAGACCTTGAAATTCTCATATTTAATTGCCATATTTACCATTTTATAAGTAGATTTTTTCCCTCTCTACAAGTATTTTTAACTTGAATTTCTTATAGGTTTCCAAATATAGTCCTCGCATCTATAATTATTTAGAAAATGCTAGAATTATTTAACTCTCATTTTTTAAGGTAAGTTATAATATTCTTGGAATCATTGTCAAGAATAATTCTCCTAAAACCCAAATTCACTACAATTCTGAGGCCTATAAGCATTGCCCTTGCTTCAGCTTGGTTATTTGTGGTAATTCTTAGATCCTCATCATATGCAACCACTACCTGATCTCTGTCATTGCTAATGAGACCTTCACCACAAGAATGACCCGAGTTACCTTTTGCAACTCCATCAAAGTTAATTTTTACCCTATCTTTATGGGGACATTCTCATCTAGTATCTAGTCTCACCTTATTGATTTATTCCATATTTAAGATGTCCTTTTCTCTAGAGATGATCATTGGAAGATTTTACTAGCCAAAAATGTTTTTAATACTATCCTCCAATAGGGTTGTTTTTATCTTGGCATAAATACCAATTATTCCTCTGGTTTTATTTTTGAACACTCGTCTATTTCTTTCCAACCAAATCCTCCAAAAAATATGTGGAATGCATTTTACCAAAAAATGTTGCTTCCTAAGTGCCACTATTCCAAAATATTGATTAGAGAATCTGGAATGACCCAAGCAACATTAACTTCTCTCAATAACATATTTAGGATATCACAAAAAAAATCATAAATTCCAAACAGGTGGTCCACACACTCATCCGCTTTGTTACATAAGACACAAAAAATTGAAACCATAATTCCTCTTTTGAACATATTGTCTTTTGTAAGGATCTTAATGAGAATGGTAGTCCAAAAAAATATAGCAACCCTAGGGACGATGTTTAACTTCCAAATTATTTTAAGCTCTAGTTTCTATGAAGTTACTTTTCCCAAGACTCTATATTCATCCTTCACCAAGTACTAACCTTGCTGGTTTCTTCAAATTATATTATCCTCCTCTAAACCTCTACCTAAATAATAACTCCTTAGGAGGTTTTGCAAATATTTACCCCTCGGACCTTACATATCTTCTTGCATGATTTTCCAATCCTGAAAATCACCCATCCTATGAACGTAACCATTAATTTTCCTACCATAGGTTTTGGTAAAATGTTATTAATATCTTTGAAAATTCTATAGTTTGGTAAAGGCTCATCTTGAATCCAAGGTTTTTTCCAAAAGTTAATTTTTTCTCCCCTGCCTACTCTTCATTTTAGACCTTACCATAGAACTTTCCTACTATTGATTATATTTTACCATAAAATAGACCCACAATGGACGATTAGAACAACTGATAAAGTAGTTTTTGCCCTCCAAGTATTTGTTTTGGATGATGCTAGACCATTTTCTTGATGCTCTAGTGTAAAGCCTCCAACCATGTTTAGCTAGAAGGACTCTATTTATATCTCTCAACTTCCTCAGACCAAGACCCCCATTCTGTAAATATTGGCAATAAGTATCCCAAACTACCAAATGTATATTTTTTTGCATTCAATGCCATCCGATAAAAAAAAATGTAGTCTTTCTAAAGTCTCTTCAACATTCCTTAACATCCTTATGAAAAACATGAAATAAATAGGGAGGCTTTGAAGAATGTGTTTTATGATTTGTACTTTCCCTACAAAGGATAACAAAGATCCCTTCCAACCTTAAAGTTTCCTATTAAATTTATTATTAATTGGATTCCAAAGTTCATCTTTCATATTGCCTATAAATAAATGTAAACCAATGTAGGTGATAGCGAAATTTTCCTCCTTATAGGCCAACACTTTGACTATTTGATCTCTTATACTTTCCTCCATGTTTAAAAACATAATCCTACTTTTTTTTAAATTTATTTTTTGGCCTGTAGCTTTTTCATAAGAATAAAGAAATTTTTTAAACTCCAAATATTCTTTCTTTTTAGCTCCCCCTAGAAAGAAAGTATCATCCACAAACTGTTTATGAGACAAAGCTTCACCAATAGATTAATGTTTTAGACATTTGATATTACCATATTTTCTCTTTCTTTCCAAATTTCTTCCCAAGGCATCTGTCATAATGATAAAGAGATATGGAGACAACGGATATCCTTGCATGATTTCTATGGCAGAAGGAAAGAACTCAACAGATTGTCCATTTACAAGATTGAAAAGAGATGGTTAGAAATACACATACCAACCCATGCCCTCCATTTTTCATTGAAACCCATTTGCTCCATTATTTTATCTAATAAGGTCCATGAAACTGTAGACACGTAAAACATGTCATGTTTAAGGGAGCTACTCACATAGACACATTCATAAGATCATATGACATAATATTGGACTTTTAAAGCATCAAAAGTGGTGCTCACCACTCATTTGGAGAATTTTTAAGCCATACAAGCCTAGCCGCTCAAGATAATAGTGACCATATATTAGCCACTACAGACGAAAATGACTAAACCCTAAAAATAGTTTACCAAAAAATAAGCCTAATCATGGGCGAAAGTGGTAGTCTGCATGCAATAAAGTTGAGCGAGAGTAACTTTGCATTCCATTTCATGACCAGTTCACATAGGAGACTTGAGTTTTTATTTAGAATTTAGTTAACTGGCCTCCAAACATAGACAAAGGACAAAAGCTTCTCATGCTAACAAAGAGTTTGCATAGGAGACTCAAGTTGGCAGTTACATTTTAGTTAACTGGCCTCCAAACATAGACAAAAGACAAAATATCCTCATGCTAACTCTTACTACGCATGAGGAATTCATTCCTAGGGCTTGTGCATAGACCTAGGGTTTTACACACTTTAAAAGGTGCAAGCTTGAGAGCACCAAGGATATGATTGATCCGAAAATTGTTAGAACAGGTCATTGAGGAGAGCTTTCGAGACTTAGAGAGATTCTCTTGGATATCATGTTTACGATGAAGCCCTAACAAATTGGAGAGCTAAAGCAACCACTATTTCAACATCAGATACAAGATTTGACCCATAGCTTTGTGGCAAAGGGAATAAAATTTACCTTACCAGTCGATGTCTCGGACAGTGGCTCGTAGGCCTATCTTAGGGTTTTATACATTAGTAGCATTATTATGTTTAGCATATCATTAGCATAATATAATTTCATTCATTTAATTTCATAGCATAGGCTTAATTTGCACTTGATTTCATTTGATATATTCAGTCCTAACAACCTCATCCGAGGAGGCATTCTCGGACATATAATCATGTGTTGTTATTTCATTTCATACAAGGCCACAGGTTCATCAGATGAAATTTGCAACATACGAGAGTAAAAGGGATCCCTCTAAGAAACTGGCCTAGAGAAAGAGGTATTTTTAAGCCCTCATACATTTCCATGTGTGGAACCGGGAAGCTTTTGAAATTGCACCACCTCTTCGTGAAAGGGGCACTCTTTGCCTATTTGTAACCTTATTGTATCAAAATGGGTATCCCTAAGAGGGACCAAAATGTAACCATGTTTCAATCCAAATAAAGAGATCTATCTTTGTTATTACTGTGTTATATGCTTTTCATTGTCTTCCATTTCATCTTGGGTTTCTAATACATTGCAAGTAGCGTAAAAAGAATGGTGCATGCATCTCGGGGTTGCTACATATGGCGATCACGGTTGGACTTCCAATGATTTTTCATTTGCTTCTTGAATACTAACTTAGTTTTGTGTTCAGGTATAGCCACTCTGATCTATAGTGGCCATAATTTAGCCGCTCTGATCCACAGCAACCAATAGAGCCTTAGCCACTCCTGCTAATAGCGACTAGGAACCAGCTGCTATTGTCGATAGCGACCATAATTGGAGTGTAGAAAAGACCAAAATATCGACTCTCTAAGATTGATCAAAGGTTGGTATAGCCTCTCTAATATTTTATAGCTTTCTATTTACTTTTGTGTGTCAAAAATAGAGAACTTAAAGCACATTTATGTTTAGAAATTGAAATAATAAAAGGAGAAAGAATTAGGTATGTTGCATATCTTAGATCTTCTTTTAGATTTTCACTAGGTGTTGCTAGGAAAAATGGCTTATGCCTAGAAATTTCACCCTAGAATCCAACATGCTAGACATTGTATGTTGTTTTCTTGCTTTGAGGCCTTACAAAAGGCCATATTTTCATGAAATAAAGTGCGCTCATGAAAATCATAGTAGTTCGTGCATATTTCTGAATATAAAAATGTATTTTACATAGGTATGTAGGAAGACTCATGGCTACTATATGATGCACTTTATATTATGAAAGCTTAAAATTAACACCACACACGCACATATCATTTATACATTGGGGAGTTGGATTTCATCACCAACCCTCAAGTCATTTTGGTAACATTGGAATTCATCTCTTTCCACTGGTTTGCCCCCTAGATTCTCCTAGAAATAGATTGAAGAACTTCTTCATAGTGGTACTAAGATATTTTGTGTTCAAACTATCTCCTAATGTTGGAATATTCATTTGTTCAGAGTGGAAGAGCTAGGCGAACCCCCCATTGGGATTTCAACGATGTATCCTAGTCTCTTTTGCAAAATCATGTTTGGCATGAGTAATCTTGATTATCACTATGAATTAGTCTCCTCATTCCAAATCTGAAGCAAAGAAACAATAAACAACAAAACATCCAAATACATCTAATAGTTAGGGCACACTTAAATCTATAATCAAGATAAATATTTGTATGATATTATTTGATCATATTTAAAGTGCAACACAAAAGATAAATTTAAAAATAATGGTTAAAACAAGAAGTAGACATCCCTGGTCTAACACCATGGGAGGGTCCAAAACAACACATACCCTTAGGCAAAGTCATAGTAACATTGAAAGACCTACTAGGAAGACCGTAAGACATAGTTCTGTGAGTCTAAGGGGTGATAACTCAACCCTTGAGGGATCTCCTCAAGAAACCCCTCATAGGGAACCACAACATAAAACTACATCTCATAAACACAAAGAGGCCTCATGGCCATCATCTTCAACGAGACATGAGAAAAACAAAAGCTTCCTCTAAACACACAAAAACTTCTTAGAGACACGAGGAAGCTTCAAGAGCTTCCTCATCACATAGACACAAAGAGAGTTCTAGACCTTGTTCTTCACATAGAGATGGTGAGGTTTACCTTTCTCCATCCTCATGGAGGATAAAAAGGACAATGAAATACTCATCACCAAAAGGACATATGAGAGCTAAAAAATCTCAACGCTCACATGAAACACTTAGAATTGATCATCCCACTGAGGGGCAAGAAACTAGAAACACATCCAGTCATAGAAATCAAATAGAAGATATCCTTCAAAAAAGAGGAGGGATTCCATTAGAATATGGCCTCATTGGAGTGAATGGCACCCCACGGGATTAGCCATGGATAAGAAGATAATTGGATGAGTCGGATCGATTGCATTTGAGGACACCTCCTAAAACTATAGCCACAGAGAATTCTACATATGAAATCTCATGAACTGTGACTTCTAAGTACACTTTCAAACTGGAGGTGCCTCAAGATGACCCCGCAACAAACACACAAAATTTGGTCATGGAGAGACTCAATAGTATATTGAACAAGTCACATTAGCTAGCGAGAGTGAGGAAATAGTAAAAATATCTTAGAGATATCTACGAATAAAAATAACTAGGATGAGGTCAGATAAGCATGAATCCTCTATGACTATGCAAGTTGACCACGTGCAACGGTTAGAGAATACATTGTGCAAAGAGTGAGAGCTTGTGGATGCTCTTGAACACAATAAATAGAGAGAACGATTGTTGCACCAACATGAGCAATATTTAAGAGATCAAGTTGAGCAACTAGCTCACAACAACCAATAAGCAATCGAAAGTAATCATCAAGGATATCAGCACACTAACTCACCAAGAGAAGAGCACATTAGAAAAGAAATTAACTCATAATAAAGACGCCCTCCAAATCATAGGAGGAACCCAAATGAGGAGGAATGAATAAATCTAATAGATTCAGATCAAATGCATCTTGAATATCCTCTTAGAAGTGAAGAAAATAGAGCAAATAAAATGGATAGAGGACTACCTCTATCACCGCCATGAGTAGGCCTATAAGAGGAGGAAATTCGTGCCTCAAAGGCATTTCAAGAGCTTGCTAAAAATATGAAAGCCTTTGAGAAATAAGAGGTAGCTGGGAACTCACCAACATTGAACAAAATACACAACCAACCATTGTGTCCATCAGTTCCTAGCCCTCCCTATCCTAAGAATTTTGAGATGCCTAGGCTAGATAAGTTCAAAGGGGAAGAGGATGCATAAGAGCATGTCACCAACTTTCATCTTAAATACAATGATGCTCTCATGCTCAGGACATTCATTATGACATTCACGGGCACCGCCACCCAATGCTTCAACCAGCTGCCCAAACATAGCATAGCAAATTTTGAACAACTAGTGAAAGCTTTTTTGAAGCGTTTCTCTTTTGGTTCTAAGAGAAAAGTGAACCTTTTAGACCTGGCCAATTTGAGATATTATGATGACGAGCCAGAAATGGATTATATGAATAGATGGAGAAAAATCATGGAAAAATATCATTCTCTGTTCCCATAGAAGAAATCATCTGGATGTTCACCACGATTTGTTCCAAACACATTTTCATCTTGCTACAACTACAATAAAACCACTCATTTAAGGAAGCTTTGGCACATGAAAAGCTCATTTACGAGATAAAATTAGAAGAGGGAACCTTAAAAATCTGGACCAAGAAGGAGTGGAACAAGAATGACAAAATTGACAAATACAAGCAAAAGCAGGGCAACCCTACTTTGGTCAATCAAGTCATATTGGCTACACCTAAGGATGGGGGTGCACAATAATCCTCGAACGATCAAGCACATCCCCTTCCAGCCAATTACGATCAAAGGAACAATTAGGGGCAAAAAAAAGAACGTAAGCCACCTCGCTATTTCATGCCTCTGACAGAATCAATGAAATCAATCTTCAATCAGCTAAGTGAGGCTAGGAGGATCAAACTTCCTGATATACCTCTTTAGATCCCAATAATCCTAAGCTGAAAGGATATAGGAAAGATCAATTTTACCCTTATCATAGGATATCGGGGCATGACATTGAGGCTTGTGTTGGTTTTAAGCATCAAGTGCAAAACATGATTGATGCAGGAGAACTCAAAGTTGACAACTCACTGGCTCCTAATAACAGAGACATGGGAATATACAGAAACCTATTACCCAATCATGAAGTCCCTAGAGAGAAAGGGGCACAAGTCAACCAGGTCAAAATTGATACACCTACCCATGGGTGTATTGGAATGGTTGAAATAGTCAATATAGCGACAAGGACTACACTGTGTGTTCAACCACAACCTCTTGCAGCTCCTAAAAACATCCCAATTGCACCTAGGCATATGTTGGGGCAAGACAACCTTATAGGTCCACCAACCTAACCTGTGGTAACTATCCGAAGTAGACTTGAGCAAAAATTACAAATAACTCCAACTAAGATATCAATTTATAAGCTCATACAATCGTCCCCAAAGCATAGGGATACCTTGATGGAGATTTTATGGTCGATTAAGCTTCAACCACAAGATCCAAATGCATTCACCCATTTTGTGAAACAAGTACAAGATTGTCAGGAACCTGTAATTTTATTATACGATTATGATATTAAAATAGTATCTACTACCTTACCAGACCCTCCATTGCACATCATGGCATCAGTTAATGATTTGTCATTTAAGAGGGTCTTTATCGATACATATTCATCCATCAACATCATCACAACATCAACAATAGAACACCTTAATATCCCCAAGTCCAATATCATTCCAGGAGCATATACATTAAGAGCTTTCAATGATGCTTTATGCAATATTGTAGGAATGATAGTCCTACCTATCAATGTGGGGCATAAGACCATCCTCGTGATGTGTCATGTCTTGGAAGGGTCCATGCAATACAATATCCTCCTAGGGATACCTTGGATAAGGGATATGATATGTGTTTCGTTGATCTTACACCAATGCATCAAATATGTACATGAAAACAAAGTCTACATGGTGATGGTCGATGAAGAGCCATTCAAGTGCGTTCACTAGTTGGATTACCCAGGAGAATTTGTGATTCCTTTGACCCACTTGTCGGTAGGGCCTTCATATCTTAATATTCAACTAGACAACAAAGACAAGGGGGCACAAAAGGACCCGTATACATCAACACCTCATATTGCACACAGAGCAACTAATGCTTCTGTTAAACCATCAATGCCTAAAACAAAGAATGAACAAAATCTAAAGGAACCTATGGTTGAGAAAGATAAACTCAAGAAAATTCTAACCACAGATATTGAAGAGAGCCCAACTCCCATGTAGGAATAAGGTCACCAAGACCAAGTCGAAGACGATGACTATCATCTCGTTTTGCCAGTGTCATCCGTGGGATCATCCACCTCACATGCAACCATACACTTGGTAAGCACAGGGATAGGAGAGTATTTTTTGTAGAACATAACTTTTACACCTATCATAGAATCTACCTAGGACATGGGATGACCAAAATATCTAAGACCACAGTGGGAACAATGGTTCCTCTTGGAATCCCTTCATACCAGACAAATTTTATCTAAGCTAGTCTAGATTGTGCCCATAAATCTATGGATATAAATGAGGAAAATGAAGAGATATTCACTATCAACATTTGCTACCTCTCTAATCTTGAGTTTGCTCAGACCAATTTTGAGAATTACCATTGGCATGGTTATGGTATTGGTAGATATGAGCAGGGTCGTAGGCGGCAATTCGAGCCACAATACCAACTTCTATCTGATATATTTGGGCTAGGATATCACATCAGAGGTTGATATGACCTTCTAGTAGCAGCATTAGATAGATTAACCTTGGGTTTAGGAGAAGACATCAATTTTATTCCTTATCATCCACCAAGTGCAAGATACCTGAGCAACAAGTAGGTGGCCACAGTGAACATACCACCTCCTAATATTTATCATCCAAGATCCACAATTAATGTCACCCCAATAGGTTACAACTCATGGGATGATGAGCAAGAAGAAAACACATATGTGGCAAGTAATGATGGAGCACAAGAGTGTTTGGCCTATCATGAGCCTCGTTATTTACAAAGCTTTACCTGGTCCATCAACAATGAGAGTGGGTACCTATCGAACGAAAGTGACTATGAGTTAGAAGACTTAGCAGAGAGAGTCTACTTAGGGATAAGGCAATTACCACATGACTTGGGATAATATACTAATGCAAATGGATTCTTCATAAGTAACGAAGAATATGAGGATGAAACATAAATGACCTACTTAGGGCCAAGACATAAGCCCCTAAACTTGGGGATCCATACCAATGCTAATGGTTTCTGGATAAGTGATGATTATTTCAAGGACAAGACTAAGATGGCTTATATTGGGCCTCACCATTTAAAACAAGTCAATATGTTGGTGGAACGAGAAGCAGTACTTCAGGCCATAGACCATGGCTTGCAATTTTTGGGGAGACCAGTTGACTTGAATATCATTCATTACATGGTCATCCTCCTTTGCCTACATTTAGGGAACTCTTAGAGCATAATAATCATATTATCCGACCAACTCATGGACTGGATCCAAATATTCCCATTCCCCCAAAACCTCATCGAAAGCATGGAAGGAAAACTCTTGAAACAAGATTACACCCATGTGGTCCTGGAGATTTCATTCCATTCATCAATACAATATCCATTGATTTGACCACTCCACTTTATAACCCAGTAGATCTAACTAAACCTTTGTGTCTCGACATGTAGGCTATTCATTAGGATCACACTAATTTGCCAATAGAGCTTGAAGATTGTTTTCCTAATGAATAGATGTTATAGTCGTTCCATTTTGCATCAGGTTTTGCATATGACGTATTCCATGTTGGTTTGGATCCTGAGTCAGTAGGACCTATAAACCCCATATATGACATTCATTTGATACCCACTCCTCACCAGCTAGAGGATGGGTCACATATGTCTATAGAAGCAACTTTCGAGGTGGACATCATCGATGATCCTACCCAACCAAGGAAATTCAAGTTTGGAGAAAGTTTGTCTCCAAAGGAACAAACCATACTAATTCCTCTCCTCAAAGAGAGGCCGAATATCTTTGCTTGGAATTACAAATACATGCCAGGGATAGATCAAAATTTAGTCATTCACAACCTTTCATTGGATCCCATGAATAAGTCAGTCAAGCAAAAGCTGAGGAAAATGCATCCAACTATCACTTTGATGGTGAAGAATGAATTGCAAAAACTACTGGATGCAGTGTTCATAGTTCCTATCAACTACCTTGAATGGGTGTCAAAAATAGTACCCATGGAAAAACCCGATGGAAGAGTCCATATGTGCACAGACTTAAGAGATTTAAATAGGGTAACACCAAATTATTCATTCTCATTGCCAAATATAGATGCCCTGGTAGACACAACCATAGGTCATGAGATGATCTCCTTAATGGATGGTTTTTATGGATACAACCAGATCCAAATTAATCCTGAAGATCAACACAAGATTGATTTCATAACTTTGTGGGGAACATTCTGTTACAAAGTGATGTCATTCGGTATTAAAAATGCTGGTGCCACATATCAGTAGGCCATGACATACATATTCCATGTCTATATGCATAATATATTATAGGATTACATGGATGACTTACTGGCTAAGTCCCTGTTCAGGCAAGAGAATGTTGAAGTCCTTAGACAAGTATTCGACCGCCTCATTAAGCACAATGTATGATTGAATCCTAAGAAGTGCATATTTGGTGTAACTTCTAGAAAGTTTTTGGGATTCATCATATCCAAGAGAGGCATTGAAGTTGATCCTGCAAAGGTAAAGGCTATATTGGAAATGGCTACCCCTACCAACATTAGGGAGCTAAGGATCCTACAAGGCAAGATAGCATCCATCAAAAGATTCATCACGCAATTGTCATAAAAATGCTGACCCATGAATTGGTTGCTATACAAGGAGACCCCCTTTCATTGGGACAAAGAATGCCATCAAGCCTTTGAAGAAATAAAAACATACCTGGAAACATCGCCAATATTGGCTCCACCAAGGCTATACATACCATTTTTACTGTATATATCGACTACAGATTTTACATTGGGTACCATGTTAGCCTAGAAGAATACACAAGATAAAGAACAAGCCATATATTACATTAGCCACACCTTGGTGAGTTATGAGCTAGGATATGCATATGTCTAAAAGTTGTTCTTAGCAGTGGTCCTTACAACTCAAAAATTGTGACACTACATGTTGAACCATATGACCTACATCATATCAAAACAAAATACTTTGTAGTACATGATGAGCAATACATATCACAATACACATAGCGCAAAGTGGATCATGTTATTGATATAATTTGATCTAGATTTCATAAGCTAAAAGTGCATCAAGGGATAAGTCATAGCAAATCAATTTGCAGAAGTGCCTCTTCAGGATGACAAACTGTTCACCATATAATTGCCTGATGATGTGGTCTTTGCATCATCAGATCTGCCAAAACTTGAAGAACCTGAGAAATAAAGGGACATGTCATTATTCTTTGATGGTTCAAAGTTTGAACAAGAGGGTAGAGCAGGGATTGCCTTTATCACATCAAAGGGCACTCCATTTCCCTTATCATTCAAACTAGACTTCCCTTGCACAAACAACAATACATAATATGAAGCATTGATCTTAGGACTCCAAATAGTCGTAGAAATGGGTATTACAATATTTAATATCTTTGGTGACTCCTTAATCATAGTAAACTAAGTCAAAGGAATATTTTAGTGTAGGTGCCCACTCCTAAAGACTTACAAGGAACTTGTTGACACCTACCTAGCCTAGCTAGAATGGTATGACATCGAGGCAATCCCTCACATGTCAAATAGATTTGTAGACACCATGGCCTCTTTGGGATTCTTAATCCCTTAGAATCCATCTACTGATTTTACAACCGTTCATGTGAAAGTGCTTTCGCACTCAACAATATGTCATAAATATTTTAACAATCAAGAATCAGCCAACATGATCAACATCGAACCAAATTAGGATTGGTCCTTTGTAGCAAGATATTTATTGCAAACAAATCCTTGGGTTTCTTTGATCTCTCAAGAATCTGTGGAGTGTGGCACAACCATACACCATAGAGTTGTTCCTCAATTCATGTTAACTAGCTCAGGAATATGGGAAGAGCAAGCCATATTTTCTATAGAAGTTGTGTCTTATCAAGATTGGATTTCCCAACTACAGGACTTCCTGAAACTTGGAATAATACCTCAAGTACTATCGTATAATGAAAGGTGAACGTTCAAATAAAAAGCAACAAGATACATCTTGCTAGGAGAAATCCTCTATAGACAAGGATATGATGGAGTGTTACTCCATTGTCTTGAGTCCTAGGAAGAATCCTGGGTGATTTTGTAATCTTACAACGACACATGTGGAGGGCATTTCAGTGGTATGGCCATCGTTAAGTGCATCTTGAGAATGGGTTACTATTGGCCCGCCATGGAAAAGGACTGTTGTGAGTGTTAGGGTAAAATGAGGTAGTATATTGCATTGTACTACATTAGTTAGATTATTACATCTACTTTGACTATTTACCATGTAGATATTTACTGTTTAAAATATCTAATGGTTAACCTAGGTTAATTCCTAAATATCCTAGGTTAGTTAGTTGTTGGCGCTTATTTATCTAAGCGCGTAGGTTAGCGATATTTAGGTTAGATATTAATTTAATATCTATTTTCTAAAGTTTGTAACCTATATAAACCTATAGCTTTTCTATGCTAAGGTTAATGTGATTAAGGTTCAATATTATGTTAATAATTATTTGTTAGCACTTACCTTTCGCATCATTGGTATCAGAGCCATACTCCGCATGCTTCCCGAGGAGACGGCCCGTAGGCTGCTCGGCATGATTCCCGAGGTGGCCCGTAGTCTGGATCCAACATGTTTCCCAAGGCGACTCGGCTGACCGACATGATTCTCGAGGCGGCCCGATCTACTGACGTGGCACGGCTGCTGACGTGGAGGCACGTGGCCCGAGGCGGCACGCGGCCCGAGGCACTCCAGCTCATCTGACTCCCGCACGGCATGTGGCAAAAGAGGGTTCTGTTGAGCCTACCGACTGCCCGCAGGAAATCAAGAACGAAAGGGAGTTCTTTTGTTTTTAAACAAAATGAATGCGCTCCTACGGCGCATGTGGGATTATTCCCACGAAGCTTTAATAAAAAAAAGCTTGCCCGCCTGTGCTTAATTAGCACGGGGCAAACCTTGGCTGACGGATCAGCCAAGGTAGCCCGACTGGCTAGTAAAGCCAGCGCGAGGGCCATTCGCGCGGGGTCGGGAGATCAATCCCCCGCGACGCCAAATTTTTTTTTGGCGTCTTCCCGTCGCGCGAAGGACGAAAGGGAAGGTTTTAACCTTCCCTTCTCGTCACCTGGTGTGGACCGACTGGCAGGAGCGCCAGTCGGCCAATATCCTGCGCGGGGCCGCAGGTTCGAACCCGCAGGTAATTTTTTTTATTTATTATTTTTTTTCAATGCATTGTCTTTAATTTTTTTTCTTAGGTTTTTAATTAATAACTTATTTTTTATTTAAATCATTTTTTAAGTGATTTGTTTATCAAATATTTTGTTTATTAATTAAATTCTCTTAAGTTAAAAATTAAATTGCTGCATTGAAATAAAATTTTATTAAAAAAAAGAAAGGCAAAAGTTTTTTTATTGTTTTCTCCTAATCAAACTGAGGGAGACAAGAGACAATCCTTAAACCAAATTCCTTTTGCAGTTTTTTGAGACTTCTAATAAATTTTTAAATTCTCCAAAAAATTTCTAATCAATTGTTTTGGGAGAACAAATTTTTTGTCTCATGAAGAAAAATTTGTGGATCACAAAAGCCCTTCGTCGTCTAAGAGTTATTCGAAAGAGGAACGAACTTAGACGTCAGACGATAAGATCTCATTTTCGTCGTATGCTTAGAGAGCATAGAAGGAGCTTACCCCGTTTCAATACTTACACCGATCCTTGGAAGGGTTTGGATCGTAGTTATGGTCCCATGAGGATTACGAGAACCCTTTAATCCCGATGCACCTCCTATTTTTGAGTATTGAATAATTACGGGAGATAGAAAACCAAGTTGTGTGTCAACCTGGTCTGGAAAGTCTTTCAAAAGCTTGTCGTGTGTCGACTTGTCTTGAAAGATATGCTCTAAATTCTACATTTTGTAAACATTAAGGGGGGATAGAATTTTTTTTCAGAATTCTATAGTTTTCAAAACTGTAAAGATAAAGGGGAGGCTATTTCATTTTTAAAGAAAGGTGCATTCTCGATTTTACTCGACACCTACTTTTCAAAATTGCTTGTACTAGGTGCATTTTCGGTGGAATCCGACACCTAGAGTGATATAAATTTGGGTGCTCTTATATTTTTTTTGTTGATTATTGCACTAAAACCATTTTTTTTGCAATTACAAAAGTCACAAATAAAACATTACAAGGAGCTTTTCACAAACACCCAAACTTCACTCAAAAACCATGCTAAACTTTGCATAGGTTCAAACAAGTAATTTCTCCCCATCAAAAGGTCAAAAATTTCAATCACCTTGATAAGACTCTCTTTTGTTTGGCTTAATTAAACCTCAAATTTTTTCATCTTTTTTCAAAAGGTGTTAAAAGCAGGTGCCATTAAATATCTTAGAGAGCAAATATCAAAAGTTTGACAAAATACACCCTTGTTTCATTTGCTCTATTTTGTTTGGCTCAATATTCCTCAAACTTTTCATCTCTTGCTAAGAGTGTTAAGGCAGGTGCCATTAAATATCTTATAGAAAGTAAATTGAAACAACTTCTCTATACCTTTTTGGGGTATAGTGCAAGATAGCATCATATTAGTCTTCTCCACAAATTTGAAACCTAAACAATGGCCATGATACACAAGTATCTCACCGAGAGCCAACCGCTCAAAGGTTCAAATTACTCAAACATGGAAGACTAAGATGAAGGCTATCTTAACTGTAGAGGACTTGTGGTCAATTGTAGATGGAACTGTCACTAGACCTCAATCTTCTGGTCAAGATCAAATAGACTTTGATAAAAAGGATAGGAAACTTTCCTTAATGATATTTCTAGCTATTACTGATGATATCCAACCTCATATCAGTGAAGCTACAACTGGTAAGGCAGCTTGGGATGCCTTAAGTACCATTTTTGAGGGCAAGAATCAATCAACGATTCTTAACCTTCAAACACAACTTCATACATTACATAGGAGATCAGGAGAAACAGTAGAGCTTTTCCTCTGCAGAGTCGTAGAATTAAAAACAAAGCTATAATCCTTAGGAGAAAAGTTGGAAGACCAAGTCTTAAACTCAATAATTTTGAGAGCTCTTCTAGACTCCTACAGAATGTTGATCACCTCCTTACAAGTTTTTGGTAGGACAGTAACTTTTGTGGAGTTGGTAAATATGCTTCAAATAGAAGAGGCTACCCAACTCCAGAGAGATGAGGCATCAAACAATGCCCTTTTCTCACAACGACAAGGTGGTAAGAAAAAGTGGAATCAACAAAAAGGTTCTTCTTCTATACAAGACAAGGGTAAAGCCAAAGAGGGTCAGAAGAAGAAACAACATTGTAAAATTTGTGACACAGACACTCATGAAACCAAACGATGTTGGTTTAAGAACAAACCGCCCAATGAACAAAGAAATAAGAAGGGCAATGGCAAATCTAAGAACCAGAACAAACAACAACAAGGTCACATAGCTGTTGAAGATTCTAGTTCAGATTCTGAACGAGCACACAAGGTGCTCATGACCCATACAAATTCCTCCCACAAGGATTCTTTGTGGTACATAGATTCAGGCGCTAGTAAACATATGACTGGTGATAAATCATGGTTTGCTACTTTTGAATCTCGTGTAGGTAGACCGGTCACCATTGCTGATGATCAGACCTATAGAGTTTAGGACGAAGGCAGTGTTTCAGTCTCCCTTCCAGATGGAGAATGTAATATTGAAAAATTTCTTTATGTTCCAAGATTAAAAAATAATCTCTTGTCCGTTCCACAAATCCTGGACAATCACATGAATGTCAACTTTACAGTGGACAAAGACAAGAAACGTTGCTTCATCACCAAAAAGGGAAAACTGATAGCAATAGGCTCATACAAACATGGTTTGTTTGTCTTAGATGCACTTACCTCCACACATACTACACTTGCAGTGACCACAAAGGAGGCCGCTTCTCTTTGGCATAAGAGATTTGGGCATTTGAGTTCAGGATATTTACTAGAGCTGAGTAAATATCAAATGGTGAAATGACTTCCTCCCCTTTCATCTATTTTGCCAGTGTTCTCTGATTGCTTGTCAGGAAAGCAACATAGAGTATCTTTTGAACCTAGCTCTTTTCGAGCTAAGGAACCTTTGGAGTTAGTACACACAGATTTGTGTGGTCCTATGTCTACAAGTTGTGGAGGAAAACGGTATTTTCAATTGTTTGTTGACGATCATTCATGCAAAATGTGGGTCTTCTTCTTGCAGTTGAAGTCTGAAGCATTTTCCTATTTTCAGTAGTTTAAAACTCTTGTTGAGAAGGAATCAGGATGCTTTATTAAGACCCTCCGTTCAGATCGAGGGGGGGAATACACATCAAAATAATTTTCCTCATTATTATAGACACATCGGATAAAAAGACAGTTAACAACAGCCTACACTCCTCAATCCAATGGGGTTGCTGAGAGAAGAAATCGGTCCATAATGGAAATGGTTCGATGTATGCTTAAGGGGGTCAACCTTGAGCAAACTTACTGGGCTGAAACTGTTCAAACTGCTGTATATCTTCTGAATAGGGCTCCCACAAGGGCACTTAAAGGTATGACTCCTTAGGAATCATGGAGTGGTAGGAAACCCTCCATAACTCATCTAAGGGTATTCGGGTGTAAGGCATTTATGCATATACCTAAGGAGAAAAGAAATAAATTAGATGAGAAAACTCTACCTTGTATATTTCTTGGTTATGATGAAAATTCAAAAGGCTATCGTTTGATAGACCCATATACCAAGAAGATATATATAAGTAGAGATGTAGTGTTTTATGAATCTTTCACATCCAACACTACATCAGTATACCTAGATGATGAGGAGGAGAAACAACCTTCTCCTTCTCCTCCTCCTTCTTCTTCTTCTTCACAACAGAAGAAACCACCCAAATGGTATACAAGCACATTGAAAGACTCTAAACTCAATTCCCCTCCAGATCTTACTCTCAATCATCCAAAGACAAGAAGCATGTCACAGAAAGAAAAGGGTAAAGCATCCACTTCAGTTGATGATCTTTGTGCAGATTTTCAAGACCTTTACGTAGATAGAGAGTTACCAAGGGAAGATGAGATGGAGATAGATGAGGAGAGGGTTTACTTATCAAGCATGTGATGAGAATGAACCTTCTACAGTTGATGAAGCACTTAGTCTACCTCAGTGGAAGACAGCTATGGATGCAGAATATAACTCCCTCATTAAAAATAAAACATGGAAGCTAGTGAATTTGCCTAAAGGTAAGAAACCCATAGGTTGCAAATGGGTCTACAAAATAAAATATAAGGTAGATGGCACTATAGATAAGTATAAGGCCCGACTTGTGGCAAAGGGCTATGCTCAAAAGGAAGGACTGGACTATGAGGAAACCTTTGCTCCTACAAAGAAGGATGACCACCATTCGAGTACTTTGTGCTATGGCAGCACAATTCGGATGGAAGTTACATCAGATGGATGTAAAAAGTTCCTTTCTTAATGGTGACTTGAAAGAGGAAGTATTCATGACTCAACCTCCTAGATTTGCAGAGGAAGGCCATGAGCAACATGTTTGCAAATTGGTAAAATCATTATATGGGCTAAAACAAGCCCCAAGAGCATGGTACATAAAGATGGATAGTCACCTATTGCAACACGAATTTAAGAGAAGTCCATCAGACGCAAATCTCTATATCAAGAACATAGGTTCTGAGGTAGTGATTCTTGTGTTATATGTAGATGATCTGATCATCACTGGCAATTCAGAGAATTTAATTAAAGTCATGAAGGATGAATTGAAAAATTCATTTGATATGATAGACCTTGGACTTCTCCACTACTGTCTTGGCCTTGAAATAGAACAAAAAAAGAATCATCTCAGGGTGACCTAGAAAAAGTATGCTAAGACTTTAGTAGAAAAATATCGTATGACTGATTGTAAACCCAAAGCAACACCGATGGAATTAGGGTTATAGTTATCACGATATGAAGACTCACCACAGGTAGATGGAACACTTTACAGACAAATGATTGGAAGCCTCATTTATCTGACTAATACTAGACCAGATATTACTTTTGCTGTAAACTATCTTTCTCGGTTCATGCAAGAACCAAAGGTATCTCATTGGAAAGCAGCTAAAAGAGTCATACACTACATTCAGGGTAGTTAAGGTTATGGTCTAGAGTATAAGAAGAATAACTCATTCTTCTTACAGAGTTACATTGAATCTGACTATGCTGGCTCCATAGATGACATAAAATCAACTTCAGACTATGTTTTTCATCTTGGATCTGGTCTTGTCTCATGACATAGTAAAAAGCAACAGGTTGTTGCCTTATCTTCAATTGAGGCAGAATATCATGCTGCACTTGGAGCCGTGTGTGAAGCGATATGGTTAAGTCACATTTTGGCTACCATGGGCCTACCAAAGAATCTTCCTATTCACATGTTTTGCGACAACTCAGGTGTTTTGAACTTGGTTAAGAATCCCAGTACATCATGAACGAACTAAACATATTGATACAGATTGTCATTTCATTCGTGATGAAGTTCCTAAACACAGAATACATCTTCAACACATTCCCACCGACGAACATGTTGCAGACATTTTTACAAAGGCACTTGGACGTGTCAAATTTCAACTATTTCAGAGTAAACTTTGTATATCAAAGTAATGTAATAAAGGGGGGATGTTAGGGTAAAATGAGGTAGTATATTGCATTGTACTACATTAGTTAGATTATTACATCTACTTTGACTATTTACCATGTAGATATTTACTGTTTAAAATATCTAATGGTTAACCTAGGTTAATTGATAAATATCCTAGGTTAGTTAGTTGTTGGCGCTTATTTATCTAAGCGCGTAGGTTAGCGATATTTAGGTTAGATATTAATTTAATATCTATTTTCTAAAGTTTGTAACCTATATAAACCTATAGCTTTTCTATGCTAAGGTTAATGTGATTAAGGTTCAATATTATGTTAATAATTATTTGTTAGCACTTACCTTTCGCATCAGTGAGTATGTCAAGAAATTCATTAAGTGGCAACATCATGCAAATCTAACGCACTTACCATCACAAGCCTTGCAACCCATCCAAGAAGCATGGCCATTCTCGTAGTGGGGACTAGAATTGATTGGGAAAATCTCGCCCCCGTTCTTAGGCTAACATGCATTCATCATATCGACCACTGGATACTTCACTAAATGGGTCGAAGTAATCTCCTTAACATCGACAACTGGACCAAGGATTGTGGATTTTATACTCCATAATATCATGAGTCATTTTGGGTCCCTTCAAAGATAATATTGGATAATGGGCCATATTTCAAGAATGAAAATGGGCATGTTTTAATGAAAAATACCATATTAAGCACAACTTTTCAATGCCTTACTGTCCACAAGCAAATGGGTAAGCAGAAGCCTTGAACAAAATAATAGTCTTCATCTTGCGAAAGATGATGCAAGACAATCAGTAGGATTGGCACATGCAATTGCCTCTTGTACTATGGGAATACAGGACTAGTATATGGATGCCCACTAGGGCAACACCATTTTCACTAGTGTATGGCACTGAGGCCATCATGCCACTAGAGTTAGAAATTACAACTCTGCACATAGCATTAAAGGAATTCATAAATGATGATGTCATGTGGCAAGGCCGACTGGATCAGTTTATGCTTCTTGATGAATGTTGAGTAAATACTTTAGAGCATCTTTGCATTTACCAAGATCACCTTGCACGAGCTTACAATAGTAAAGTCCACTTAAGGGAATTCAAGGTTGGAGATCTAGTGCTCAAAGAAAACCAATAGAATTCAAATCTACCACTGCACCTGTGAGACAAGTTCATGGTAAATTGGATAGGCCCATACATGATTTCACAAAGAGTGGGGTCTAAAGCATATCGCCTTATATCATTAGATGGTTTTGAAGAGCCTGAACCTCTCAATATAAGGTATTCTACACATAAAACAAAAAAAAACATTCAAATATGTCATAAAATAAAAAAACATTCAAATATGTCATAAAACACAAAAGCATTCAAATATGTCATAAAAAACATTCAAATATGTCATAAAAACAAAAAGAACATTCAAATATGTCAAAAAAATAAACAAATCATAACAACATAAAAATTTAGATCCAATAAATAAATGCTCCAAGGGTATTCAAGCCGCTTGGAAATGCAATCAAAATGCTCCAAGGGCATCCAAGCCACTTGGTCAAAAATTAAATCAAAAATCTCCAAGGATACTTCATGCTACTTGGTCAAAAATTAAAAAGCCCCAAAGGCACAATAATCATTTTGGTCAAATTAAACAAAAATACAAAAGCAACATAAAAATCAAAATTACAAAAATAACTCCATCTCACATCTTGCATCCACATAATTGCATTACATTTTTATATCCATTACATTTTCATATGTCATAAGATCCTTAAAAGTGATGCCACAATTTGTCTCACAAACCATTCAAATCCATACCTCCATCAACATGTGTGTCATTGTGTTTTTCAACACAACCATTATCTGTTGTTATACATAATATACTAAGGTTTTTGGTTATTCAACCACACATAGTGATATTATAAACTTTTTTGGAAAACCATTTTGGCTAGTAGAGAAAAATGTCTAGTGGTGAAAAATCCTAGCATATATCATAATACCACCACTAATTAAACACTAAATTATTGTCGATACACGGGAAGATGAAAACTACAAAGTGGTATAGGTTACCAAAAGGATCTTTCGTGCTTATCCCCCTATGCAACCGGTTTAAAGGTGCTGATAATTATCAAAAGGACAAGTTTTTCCCTACCTAGAAATGAGTAATTATCATCACAGCATACATCCCTTGATTTCATAAAAATTAGCAAAATACTGAAGCAAAGCCAAATTAAAATCTCAAAATCAAAATTTCAAATTCTTCAAAAGTCAAAACACCCATATTCATAGCTCAAAATATCAAAAGAATAAAAGAAAATAAACAGTGATTATCATCACTATAGGAGTCCCGTGCTAAAAAAAAATCAGTCAAAATAAACAGTGATTTTCATCACTAAGTATGAGCAAGTATCCCAAATGAAATGAAGAAAAAAATGGAATAGAACTTGTATCACAAAATTGGAAGGAGAAATCCTTAAGCATGATGACATGTCTATCACAAAATCTCTTTTCATTTGTATAGACCAATGTTTGAATGTAGATGAGCTAGCTTTAGGTAATCCAAAACTGCCTAGTTGTATAGTCCAACTAAGCACAACATAATATTAAGATGAACACTTGAGGAGCCCTGATATTAGCAATGGGTTGAAAGAATCCCACCTGAAATCAGAGGAAATGCATGGGTTCTATCTAAATATATTCATTTGCACACACAGGGAGAATGAGTATCTAGGACCATGATGAAAGCCTAATTTTCAAATGCTTAAGTGATCAGTACACAGTCATTGATAGGGTAACTAGAGTGTTTGGATTGCTAAAAAGCCCCAAAAATTTTACATAGCAACAAATCATATCATCAATCGCACCATCGCATTCTTTATAAAATTATATAAATTAGGTGGTATCAACATAGTAGGATAGATGTCGCATATATATTATAAATAGTATATAGATGACCACTCACTACTTTATATATTTTAATTTATAGAAACTTATCAAGAAAATATATCTCACACCATTACATCTCACATGTGAATGCTTAATCAATTCATGATTAACTTTTTACTTTCTGTGGTATCACCCATTAATATTGTCAATGTCATATGCATTCCTTATGTTTTAAGTGATTAGAGCATACAGGTTCGTAAATACCATCCCATCACATAATTTATATGCATACAATTAAATCAAAAATTAAATATGCATTTAACAATAACATCGCATCCACAAACACAAATCATTAATCGTCCATCATCACGTCATAAAGCACATCATAAAACATATATGCAATATCCATTTGCATACAATCATAAATTTATCATGTATCAACTCAAGATACATCACATCATATCATCAAATAATATAAGCATCTACACATCCATATAAGCATCTACAATATCATCTATCATCTAACATATACATCAAATCATCATAATACCATCATCACATCACATCATAAAACAAAATAACAACAAAAACATGAGTAATAAATGATACACATAATGAGTCATAATGCAAAGATATCATAAAAGTATGTGTGTCAAGTCTATGGATATACAAAAATATCCATGGGCTACAGTCATATAGGTCAACCAACCTCAAAAATGAATCAAAACCAAGTGAACCATCAATCAAATATTGGGCCTACACCCCCTGTAACACCGCCTCTTGTGGACAAATATTTGGGAGAATGATGCAAGCTGGACCTTAATGGTCTCTCAGTACGAGTCTGAGCCCCATGATCAGGTCGGATGGAAGACTACCCTATTGTAGAGCTCCTAATGACCTGTGATACACCTGTGGCTCCTCTCTCCCTAGGGATGATTCCTAGCCTCCTGATCTGCCTTGAGAGAGCGACAATATGGGTTATGTCCTCAGTAATATGAACATCACTCTCATCCAATAAACCCTATAAATTATTGATCTCATCCTTGAGATCTACCCTCAAAGGACACTCGAGATTAGTAGGAGCAACAACAACCTGCATCCAGGTAGCTCCTCTTAGAGTGTCCTACAAAACTTGTACCTAATCTGATAGTTGTGCTATAGTGGTTTCTCATTGAGCTATGATAGAATCATGATGTTGTACCTGTATATTGTCTAACTAGATATTGGCCTCTGATGCGTAGTCATTATACCATCATTAATTCTCAATGAATCTGTCAATCCAGGGCAGTGTACAAGGCTATCTACGGAAAAAGAAGTGAAATAGCTATAACTTAGGTCAATCTAGAGCAACAGGTCTTATTTGTGGAAATGGTTGTGTGGGGGGGTTTGGAACATTCCTATATCTAAATTGCATGAATTAAATCTTAATCTAAGTTGCAGAATTGGAAACTAATCATTAACTACAGAAATGAAGTCCTAATTACAATTGCAGAATGAGACCTAATTATATTGCAGAAATAACAGTTGCATAATTGAAAGTCTGATCCTAATTGCAGAAAGGAAATATAATTATTTTTACAGCAATGAAAGTCTAATATTAACATGGAAATGAAAACTGTCAAGGTTCTGTAACAAAAGGTTGTCAATCTTCTGTGCAATATTTGACATCAAAACATAAAATGCAAGAAATTACAGAAAAATAACAAATTCTGGAAATAATAGTATGAAATAAAACAGAAGTTTTGATGGAAGTAAATATTACAGCTAAAAAACTAAGAACAAGATTAATCAAAGCATAAATAAACTAAGATTGCAAATATTGTCAACTGTTTACAAGCAATTGAAATAACAAGTTCTACAACTCATTCTATCGCAGCAAAATCAGAATAAAACCTGTTGTTAGTCCTCCTCCTAGGTCTGGAAGTGGCCAGCCTCCTTGTCCAAAAGAATGTATAAGTCTCTCTCTTTCTCTAAATCTTAGTCACACTCATTTACAAGCAATATGAAATAGAACTGGTGCACTTTATTGATTAAAAGACATGATTACAATAATTCTGTTGAAAAACTGTTACAGGACTGTAACAGTCAATTTCTATCTATTCTCTGCTTCTTCCTTACTTTCTACTTCCTGCTGCTACTACTTCTACCTCTCTCTACTACTACTAGGCTCAACCTGAATGGGAGCAATATTTATAGATGTCCTAAGGTCTGATTACAAACAAAGAATATCTCAAAAGATCTAATCCTACAATGCTGCAGCAAATTCTGGTTTTATCCTAGAAGATTAAAACTTGATCTTTCCCTTAAGGATGGATTTGGTCGGCAATGACGGCAAAGACATATGGAAGATCCAACCTTTATTTCCCTTTTTTGGGCTTAAAAAATTGGTCAACAAGTCAAAAAGCACACTTTGTTTTCATTCCGAAGATAAGTGGCTTCATTCCGAAGATAAAGCAATTCTCATTCCGAAGATTGCTCATTCCAAAGATACTGCATTCTCATTCTGAAGATAGCTAATTCTGAAGATACTGCATTCTTCATTCTGAAGATCTACTCATTCCAAAGATACTGCATTCTTCATTTCGAAGATTCGCTCATTTCGAAGATGTTGTGTTCTCTCATTCTGAAGATATCTATTCATTTCGAAGATACTTCATAATGAACAAATGTATGCTTTTCCAGTTATTTCTTTTGCATGTCTCAGGTGGGTTATCTCCTAAGATCAAATTCCAATGGTCTTCATCCCTTTCCTCATGTGAATTCCATGCCTTGCTATTTATGAACAGTTGGCTAGAATTTACATGGGAAAGACCGATTTTCTTGCACAGACAACGGTTTGCTTGCATCATGTTGCGATTTAGGTGAAATAAATGCTTGAGACAAATCAAAAAATGATTAGTGAAATGCTGCTATTATTCTAAGCATATCCCATTTTAGCAAATCATAGCAAAAAGAACACAAAACTATGCAAAAAGCTGTAAAATGAGCATATAATATTCCAAATACATTGATCATGCAAAATGGTTAATATACAACATATTGAATCAACTTAACTAACATATCACATAAAACATAAGAGTTTATAGGCATTTTTAGTGTTCAAAACATGTTATGATTGAGGCATTTCCAGGCCTTATCAGCCTCCACATCATGTAGTTATGCCCTAAGAGGAGAATCTCTCTCCTTAGGCTCCATATCCTCCTTTGCCTCCTTAGGAGGCATCTGCTCCTCCACTACCACCTACTATGCTTGTTGGCCCTAGGTCATAATCCTGGCATGAACCCTATTCCCCAATGGATCTTTCACATCTCTACCATCATACTCTCAGCCTATACTATCCTCATCGTGCCACATAAAGTTGCCCCACCACCACGCAAGTGCATTTGTGACTCCACCAGCTACTACAGGATCAACATCTGGGGCATCCTCCTCATTAGCTAACTCTATGACCTATCGGGGAGTGAGGTCTCTCTCTGCTCCAATGCACTTGTAAAAAAATGGTACTAATGGCACATCATGCTACAACACATATTGATGAAGAACTCAAGCGTAGAATAAGTACTCCTAGATTCAGATCTTACATTCAAAGAGCCATCGCTTACACCATGTCCTAGAAGTAAAGCTGTTAGAGTTATCCCAAGAAAGGAACTCATGATACGGGTGCCATATAACATCTCTAGCTTGAATTCCAATGAAAGTGTTAGTGTAATGAGTCAAATCCCCTGCAAAAGTGTGACACCTGCACTCCTTGCTCCCTTTAGCCCATCTAGCACCATAGCACTACATCTGCACATCCACAACTATGATCTTAACAAGAAGCCCTTTATGGCAATCTACCCTAATGTTCTCCCATATCTAGATATACAAAAACCAATAATAGGCGATGCTGACACGACCCCTCCGACAGATGTAGTATAGCTTGTCATAACACTGAGCCAACAAAGACTTGCCCCATGCATAGATGATGGATGCATTGTTGTCCATCAGGTCCTGAAACATCGTAAGGAGGTTCCAAGGTAATCTCAAGCCTGAAAAACCTAGGATAAGAAAATTGCTGATGACCATTAGCAATACCGCATGCCTCATTATGAAAACACACTTCTAGTACCAACGAATGATAGAAAGTCCCCTAGACTTGGTGTCCTTGAAGGCCATCTCAAAATGCCCTCTGAACACCCAAATGAATACAACCACCTGATCATTAGTGGTTGAAGAAACAATCACCACTCCATAAAAAGAGATTTGAAAGATCCTATACACATCCTCCGACGTAATGGTCATCTCACCGATCGGGAGGTGGAAGTTATTAATCTGAGGGTCCCAACGATGGGCCAAATCTGTAATGTAAGCCTAGTTTGACATAATGTGAGGCAGTTTGGTAACGTACTAGAGCCCATGAGCCTTAAGCCACCTCCAATCAGTGGCATCCAGAAGGGATAGAAGGTCAATCATGAGCTTTAGGTCCCAAGCCCAAGCAATAAGGATCTAAGCAAAACAAAAGAAATATGAAATATAACTACAGGGCATCTAAGGCATAAATCCTAATAAAACATAAAAAATATGACACTCTCCTAAATCTAAGCAAAGAGGGGGGAATAAATTCACCTAGGCATGCAATGCATAGTTCAAAATTCCAAAAAAAATAATTTTAAACTATCTCAAAAAAATCCAAAAATATATATATAAATCTTTGCAAAATTGGCTAAGGGTTTTAGCCGTTGTCACCTACAGCGACCATAATCTGATCGTTGGAGATAATAGCGTCCAAATCCCAATGGTCAAATTTCTAACTGTTGGGGTTCAAACCTGGCTGCTCTAAGCGACAACGGCCAAATTTCCGCCACTCTGAGCTATAGCGGACAAAATATAACACAAAAAAATTGTGAACCCTAGGCCGTAAGATACAAAAAAATTGAAAAAAAACAAAAATGGGGACCAACCCACCACTTAAAAATCTACACTAAGCCTAACTACGGATTTTGTTTGTTACCAACAGGTTTAGTGAGGTTCATTTACTAGTTACTTAGTGAGGTTCAATTTTACCTAGAAAATGAAAAGAGGTTAGGGTTTGAAAAAATACCCGAGAAGCTCCGACTCCTCCAACAGCTGATGCCTCACCCTATGCAACCATGTCCTCGACACAGGTATATTCAAAAATTGTAAACTATCACTGTCTCACCATAGCTCTAAAAAGGGAACTAACAACAAATGAAAGTGACAGGTCAAAACCCTAAAAGTGTATTTTTATATTTTCAAATTATGCCTTGGTCGCTGCAGGCATAAGTAGCCCGAAATTCGTGGTCGCTCAAGGCAACATCGGCCACAGGAAGAAACTCAGAGGCCATTGGACCTGACAATGACCTGATCCATAGATAAAATCAAGAAAATTCCTTTCATGGGGGATAACAAAAACATTTAATAAGCACATTTTGATGAATTCTAGTCATCATAACGACCAAAATAATGAAAAAGTGACATAAAATCATAATCTCAAGTAGGCCTCATATCTAGATACTTACTCTATCCACTCGGTGATTGCAGTGATTCACACTCTAGGTACTTCGATGAGATGAGTAAGTTACCATAATGCCACTTGGGGAAAAACCTTTCAATCCCAAACAAGACCAAGATGGTCGAACTGCTCCACGGGTGCGAAAGGATCATCCTAATTTCCCTATGATACAAAAAAACATTAAGACAAAGTGATACAATATGAATATAAATAGAATCACTCATCCTAAATCCCTAAGAAGGCTATTGATAGCTAGACCGCTCCTTGGCATAAGCATAGATGATTATCATAAATAATTGGAATCACACTTGCATGTACGATTACCCATTAAAAGAAACAAATGCTAGAAGGATGCCAAATTAGTCATATTGGTCAAGCGACTGGACACTTCATTTATCGTCATTTCTTCAGCAATTCATTAAGTGAAGAAGTAGTTCAAAGCTTCAAAATAATCATAATCAAATCAATAAAATATCACTCGATAATAACAAAATTGTGTTCGTCCTATGAATCATTGCATGCAACAATCACAAATTTCCCTTGTTTGTTGGGAACATAGCAGACATGACATATTTAGTTGTAGCTCTCCTATCGGTCGAAACTATTGTAGCAGTTGAAGCTACCCGATTGAGTTTGAGAAATGAGTACAATTTAACATGCCCAAGCCATTGATCTAAGTCCTCCGAATGTTGAGGCAATGATTCAAGGGGTGTGTGCCATATTGCATGATTGGGCCATCCAACATTGATAAGACCATTGATAACTATACACCTTACAAATATATCAGTCTATATTTTTGCTCAGCGTTGCGTCTTCCACACAATGCATCGCAAAAAGGGGCATCTATAGACACTTAAAACATGTCATGTTTAGGGGAGCTACTCACATAGACATATTCATAAAATTATATGACATACTATTGGACTTTCCAAGCATCAATAGTGGTTCTTACCACTCATTTGGGCCATTTTTAAGCCATCCAATCCTAGCCACTCAAGCCAACAACGACCATAACTTAGACGCTGTAGACGATAGTGGCTAAACCCTAAAAGTAGTTTTACCAATAAACATGCCTAATCATGGGTAGAAGTGGCAGTATACACATAATTAAGGTGAGTGGTAGTAACTTTTCATTCTCTTTCACAACCAGTCTACATAGGATACTTGAGTTTGCATTTAGATTTTAGTTAACTAGCCTCCAAACATAGACAAAGGACAAAAATTTCTCATGCTAACAACTAGTTTGCATAGGAGACTCAAGTTGGCAGTTAGATTTCAGTTAAAATGCCTCCAAACATAGACAAAATATAAAAGCTCCTCATTATAACTCTTACTACACATGAGGAATCCATTCCTAGGGATTGTGCATAGACCTAGGGTTTTACACACTTTAAAAGGTGCAAGCCTGAGAGCACCAAGGAGATGATTGATCCTAAAATTTTTAGAACAGGTCATTGAGGAGATCTTTCGAGACTTAGAGAGCTTCTCTTGGAGATCACATTTACGGTGAAGCCCTAACAAATTGGATATCCAAAGTGACCACTATTTAAACATCAGATACAATCTTTGACCCATAGCTTTGGGGCAAAGGGAATGAAATTCACCTTAGCGGCCAGTGGCCTGTAGACCTAGCTTAGGGTTTTATACATTAGTATCATTATTTTGTTTACCATATCATTAGCATAATATCATTTTATTCATTTAAATTCATAGCATAGGTTTAATTTGCACTTGCTTTCATTTGATATATTCAGTACTAACAACCTCATCTAGGGAGGCATTCCCAGACATCTAAGCGTGTGTTGTTGTTTCATTGCTTACAGGGCCACAAGTTCATCGGATGAAATCTACAACATACAAGAATAAAAGGGATCCCTCTAGGAAACCAGCCTGTAGAAGGAGGCGTTTGTAAGCCCTCATACATTTCCATGTGTAGAATCAAGAAGTTTTTGAAAGTGCACCAACTCTTCGCGAAAGGGGCACTCTTTACCTATTTGTAACCTTATTGTGTCGAAATGGGTATCCCTAAGAGAGACCAAAATGTAACCGGGTTTCAATCCAAATAAAGAGATATATCTTTTTTATTTTTGTGTTATATGTTTTTCATTATCTTCCATTTCATCTTGGGTTTTTAATACATTGCAAGTAGCATAAAAAGAGCGGTGCATGCGTCCCGGGGTCACTACAGAAACCCTATCATAGGCTTTGTTCATGTCCACCTTAAGGAACATACCTCACCCTTTCCTCCTTTGAAGAGAGTGTGTTGTTTCATAAATGACAATGATACTTTCAGTAATATGCTTACATGCCATATAACCTCCTTTATCTTCATTAATGATTGAGGGGATGATGTTTTTCAACCGATTGGCCAAAAATTTAGTAAATTTTTTATAAATTATATTACATAGGATAATTGGTCTAAAATCCTACATTTTATCTGCCCCATATTTCTTGGGAATTAGAGCAAGGAAGGTATTATTCCATTCTTTAAGCAACTTATCATATTCTTGGGCTTCTTGGATTGCATTGACTACATATTCTTCAACAATATCCCAATTATGTTGAAAAAAATGGTGGGAAACCATCTGGTCCTAGAGCCTTGGATGCTACCATCGATAACACAACTCTTTTAATTTCATTCTATAGATGACAAATAATTTCATTCATGTTATCATTAACTCCTTTCAAAACATTGTTAATGATCCTTTCTATTTTCATGTTGCACTGTATTTTTTCTTTGCTAATAAGGTTTTGAATAAAAAGAAATAGCCATATTTTTAATATCATTTAAATCCTCATACTTTCTACCATATTCTCCCATAAGGTAGAGGATTTTATTTTTGTTCCTATATCTCATAGTCAAAACATGGAAGAATTTAGTGTTTCTATCACCTTCCTTGAGCCATAAAAATCTAGATTTCTGTTTCCAATTAATTTTATCTTGGGCAATGGTATTATGATACTTCATGAGGAGTTGTTTTTACTTTTTATGCCACTCTAGTTTTATCTCTTCCCTATCCATTATTTCCTCCATATCATGGATATCCTTTTTAAGTTGTTGTTTTCTTAAATTGATGTTACCAAAAACCTCTTTATTCCAAATTTTGATTTGATACTTGATGTTCTTTAATTTTTGGGTAACTTTGTACATTGTTGATCCTTGAACCTCCTCCTACAACCAAGATTGATTTTTTTTGTAATATTTGGGTGCATATTCCACATGAGCTCATACCTAAAGGGTGCTCCTCCCTAATTCCCATCCTTTTTCATATCCAACAAAAGGGGATTGTGATCTGATCATATTCTTGGCATACATGTAATTCTATGAATACTATTTATACTTAACCAATTATTAGAAATAAGAACTCTATACAAGCACCTTTGAATGTGATTATCTTCCATCCTTCTGTTTTTCCATGTAAACTTACCTTTACACATATCTAGTTCAATCAGCTTATTATTCTGAATAAAATCATTAAAATCTTGCATACCTTGAGTGATGTTAATCATCCCTCCACTTTTGTCCTCTATTCTTAAGAATGTATTGAAGTCACCCAAAACCATCCAATGTAAATTAATGAAGTGAATCCTCTAAAAATATAGCTTATTACATAGATGGAATCTCTCATGATCATCATTTTGAGCATAAAACCCTGTCATTACCCAACAAAAGTTAGTTTTTTTGTTCTTCAATTTGATTGTGTAAAATCTCTCTTCTTGAACAATTAAAGTACCCTCAAAATTCATTTTGTCCCAAAATATGTAAATACCTCTAGCAGTACCTTTTGTTGGGCTTATGATTCATTCAGTATTCAGCCAAACCTCTTTCTGAATAATGTCAAGTTTTTTTGTGTCAATTTTTTATTCTTGAAGATAAACAATATCATGTTTTTCTTCCATGAGTAGATCTCTAACAATTCTTCCTTTTCCATGGGAATTTAGCCCTCGTACTTTCCAAGAATGGTTTTTATTTTTTGGTTTTGTTTGATGGGCTTTTACCCTTACCCATCCATTCTTCATTTGGATCTAATTATTTTCCCCTATTCTCTGGTACTTTTTGTTCTTCTTGTTTGGGGGGTCTTCCTTGATTTCTTTTCCCATAATTACCTATATTATTTTTATTTTTTGTATGTTTTCCAAGAGGATCATTCTCTCCCATTTGATTACATCTAGTCGAAGATTCTTCTAATACTGATTGAGTTTTTTAACCCAAATCTGGTCTTTTTTTTAATCTTGTTTGCATACCCTCCTTAGAATGGTTTGAGTTTTATATTATGTTTAGATCATTATGTTTCTAAAATTGTTTAGTTTTGTTCTTTGAACTTAAAACTTGATATAATCCTTACCATCCCTCTATTTATTTGATATTAAACCCCCAAAATCCTTCAATTTGATCCTTCTCCTTTTATGAGTCCATTTAATTTGATGGGGTATCGTCTACCATTTTAACATCATCTACTAATATTTCTTCAACTTATAAATTAATGTATGCATTCTTTGTGCTGATTGTAATCACATTTTGTTGTTGTGTCCTAATATCTAGATTTATATGATTTTCAACCATATTTATTTTCATCTTATGGTTACCATCTTCATAATTATTTTCTTTTTCTTGATTGATACTATTCTCTTACTGATTAGTGTTATTTCAAAAACCACTCAAGTTTTGTTTCTCATTATGTTCTTCATCTACTTGTTGGTTTAGCTTTGTGCATTTACTTGCATACTCCATTGTATCATTAGGATTATGATGTTCTTCCTTTTACTGTATAGAACATCTATAACTAATTTTACTTCATGCATATTCATTTACCTCTTGGTAAATTATTTTATATTGTTTCTTTTCTTGGGCCCTTTCTTATGGGCTATAACTTTCCTTTTCCATGCTTGTGGTCCTATGGTTTATTTGATTCTCCTTTTGTTTCCACTTTTTAGTAAATTTGGTTTGTATTTGTAGATGAAATTTCTCCTCCACATGTCCAAACACTTTACATTGCTTATAGTATACCAAAAAATTTTCATATTCAACTTTTTGTTCCCATTCTCCAAGCATTGATTTGATACTCACTTTTTCCACTTTGTCTTGTCTAGCTTCACATTAACACAGACTCTCGCACACAAAATTCTTGTTTTTTTGCGACTGGGTGGATCCATGGTTATAAACTGTCAGATTTGTGTTGCCAAGCCCTTAATAATTTGATCATACCAATATTCTATAGGCATATATGAGAACCTAATCCATATGGGAACATAAAAAAATTATTCTTTTTTAGGGTTGAATTTTAGGAAAATTGATCTTTTCCCAAAGAAAAATTGACCTCATAATAAAGCTGCTATCAGATCCTCCTCAATATTAAACCAGATTAAGAAGTATCCCTTTGACAGACCAATAAAATTCATTGAACCCTTCGTTTAAATTTTGGAATGAAGCCATCTTATAAGCACATCAAAAAAGCATAATCTAATTTTTATTGGATTTAAAGTTTAGAAGTAATTTAAAAACAGAAAAATAAATGAAATACATGCATAAGCAGTTGTGTGAATATACTCAACTCGTAAAGTTTAAAGTTTAAGAGGTCATCAGGTTTTAAATATTAAGAGGTCATATGGTATATGGGATAATATGTATGAAGAATGTTGTATATTTAATATAAGTTATGGGTAAAAGCATAATTTTATCTTTTATTGGATTTAAATTTTAAATAGTTCAAAATAGGGCAAGTTATAATGGAATAAAGATGCTCAACCATACATGCTGGTTGGAGGAGTGTTTTCTAGCAACATTCATTTGGCATCTTTGGTGGTTGTTGACGACGCTTGTTTTTGGTAAGTATGTGGTACAATGGTGAAGGTGGCTATGAGTTTTCACCCACCGAGTCTGATGAGGACCCACCTTTGGGATCTGGCCCTCTCGATAGCTTGGGTTCACCCTCTTCTTAGGTCTTAGAAAAATTAAGCAATATGGAGGGGGTTAAGTTTGGGCAAGATATTTCATTTGTGGAAGTTGTTGTTGGACATGGAGCTTGAGAAAATTTGGAGCCCCATTCTATGGAGGTAGATTCCTTCCAAATTTGTATTCCCAACTCCATCATGAATTATCTTTTGGATAAGGGATATTTTGACTTGGTAGGAAAGTTCTCAGGAGGTAAATCAGACCTTGAGGTTGTCAGGTGTTGGGTGCTATCGCGATAGAAGCCCACTGGTTCCCTTGCATTGGATTCCATTTGTAATGTCCCCTTTCTGAGCAGTTAGTTAGATGTAGTGGTTTAGCCTACTCAAGGGTTCTCATAGGCTAGGGCATATTGTAGGGGAGCCTAACTAAAGTTTTGGGAGTGGATAATTAAGCAAAATGGATATTCAAATCCACTCTCAGATGTTGAATCAGAGGGACAAAGCCTTGATTTACTATTTTTAGTAAGTTATATTTTAGGGTTTCTGGTCAATTAGACAGTGGAATTATATTCTTCAATGAAATGGGTACTCAAGAAAGGTTTCAGTTGGTCAATCGGTTCACTGGAGGTCAAATATTTTAATGCCTGAAGGTTTGGCTATGTGAAAAGTGAAATATTAATTATTTTTATATAGTCAAACTTTATGATATTAAATAACTTAAAGGGAAGTCACTTTAAAGTGAAATATATTATATAAGTGACTAATTTTTAGAGCAAAAAGAGATATTATAATATTTTAAATTATGTGAAACCCTAATTAGGGCATTGCATCATGTGGGTTATAAAAGGGCATTGAGAGCTTCATTTGATATATTCTAGATTTTGGTTATTTTCTCTAGAGTTTGAGGCCAGTGGCTGAGACTTCTTCTTCGAAGGGACATAAACCCCAACGGTGTGGCTGAGGATGAAACCCCTCAAATTTTTGGAGCTAGATGAAACCCTAGTTCTCTATTGGTGAATTCACATAGGATTCACACTTGGAGCTTCATCAATTTTCAGAGGTATATTTCCAAGTTTGTTGATTTAGTATATTTCAAGGGTTTGTAGATATATTGTGGAAATATTATATTTTGAAAATATTGTATTCTGAACCCTATTTTGAAAGAAATTCAAAAAATAAAATTGCTAGTGATTTCATGTTTCCTAGAGATGTATTTTCTGATTTTAAGAAACAATATAGTGTCCCAAATATTAAAATATCAAAACACAGGGGGACACTACAGTGGTATCAGAGCTGGTTTTTTTTTCCAGCCTGTTGGGTAGTTCGAAGACAAATTTCTAGTTTATTAAGATTGTGAAGTTGCAAAAAATAGAGGATTTGTGTTCACAAGCAACATTTGGAGAAATTTTAGAGTTTTAGAGCATAGATTATTTCAAGGTTTTTTTTAGAGACATCGATTAAATTTGCAAAATATATATTCCATGTTATGAAAAAATAGTAAGGGTTATGGTGGATTCCGATGAAGGGATTTTTATCAGTTGAGGTTTTTGTGATATTGTCCTTCTTCGGCTCTCTTAGCCAGTATTTCTGTTGTAGTGTCCAGAGTTTAGATATGAATAATCCAATAACATATTGCCTATGTTCAGGGATGTACAGGAAATTTCCTACTTTCCTTTTGAAGGTATGTGTGAGGTCATTTGATGATGAGTTCAGTGTGAAAATTGAAAAAGTTCTAAATGAATTTAAGCAAAATTTTATGGCGTACTAGAAAAATATAACAACTTTGTTAGAGCATCATAAGTGGTTGAGACCACACTCATCAACTGAAGTAAAATCTAGAACAGATGAGCTTGTTGCCCCAAAAATGTTGGAAAAGCAGTTGACAGAAAATGAAGTTGATTCTTATGGTTCATAGGTTGTAGGTCTTTTACCAATCAGCAAGAATCAACTTAGGAAAGAGCAACATGGTTTCACATGTCAAGAGTCTTGGACTCTTGGTCATATCTATAGAAACAACAAATACAATGACTTATTGTAGCCAAATAAAGTTGAGGATGTTAGTGAAGTTGAGACCCTTAAGTTTGGGAAAATACCATTTTTAGGAATCATGCATAACAAGGAACCAGGATGATTTTAGTAATGAATGGACCATGTTTTTGATGACACATAGTAGTGAGCCGGAAGACTATTTTGATAGACTTCATACTTTACTTGGCTATGGGTTACCCCCTTCATCAAAAGGAAAATTAGATTTTTGCAAAGATAGCAGTGTAATTTATGTAGAAAAGGAATTGTGGCCGAACAATATTCCACCTATGTGCAGGTTAGCCCAGTGGTATTCTTCAGGTAGTGGGAATGTCAAATTCCCTATTGGTCCTAGTTATATAGGATTGTTTATGAGGGAGTGGAAGACACTCGTTGGTCCAAGGAGCAATACTAGTGATAGAATATGGATATGAGATCTAGGAGAGATTATAGATGTTGACTGTATAGTGGTGCCATAACAAGGCGATTTTCATATTTTAGATTTTGATTATCATAGGGAATGCAGCTTGGATGATTATGATGGATTCATTATCAAGTTATTGGTGAGGCTAGATCAATTGAGGCACATGGACTCTACAATTATGATCATAGTTATGTGAAAGCACGAGGATACGAAAGCAAAATAGAAGGGGAAATGCAATGCTAAGTCCTACGAACGAGAATGCATGAAAAGAAGGAAAACCAACGAACTGAAACGAGATTAAAAGCAAGTGTAAAAGTGTGGCCCTTTATTTTATTGATTTTCTCAAAATTGGGTTACAATACGTCTCCTCCATTTTCAGGGGCTAGGAGCATCGGACATATTTTGATTACACCATGAATGATATATTCCCCTTTGAGATCTTCCGCGTGCCCACATTGAAAATGGGTGGACCAAACGTCGCCACCGCTTGCATGAATATGTCTATGGTTCCTTGCTGCTCCTCTGGTGTCGATATCCTACATTTAGAGAAACAGTAAAAGGATTAGTAGCACCTACGGATGGAGAGAAACATGCGATCCCCAAGGCCTATGGTCAGTGCATGCATAAAATGATTAAAACGATAACTAAAACATATTAGAATGAGCTGAAAATTTGACAGAAGCAATAAAACATTACCAGGAACCCACTACAAAAGGAACAGTTCAGAAATCTTGCATAGATTTCTAATCGCTCCGGGGTGGGACGATTAGGACTATCATAACCTGTCTGAAATCCACCTCCTAAATTTCTAGTCCAGAGGCCTCCAAAACACCTGCAAAGTTGGGGTTAGGTAAAACAGGGCATTTTGGGACGACCCAGATGGTCGGATTTGGCTAATTCAGCCTCGATTGCCCTGTATCCGATGATGCTCCTTGTATGTTAGCGAAAGCGAGAAATGATAAAATCACAGCCAAAACTTGTCAGAATCACATGAAATTTAAATGACAGCATATGTAAGTGACCTAGAATCAAATGCAAAAAAAATAGTATGGAAATCTACCATATATTTCTAATCACTCTGAGGTGGGGCGATTAGAACTATAGCAGTGCGGGGGGCACCCGAGGGCAGGACGCCCACCGTTTGGGACTCGGTTTCAGCACCAATCCACTTGGGATGGGTCCAAAACCTCTTATGGGGTTGTGTCAATAAATTTGGTGGGGTATTGTGGCCAAATTTTTGGGTTTGGGTCCGGATTGCGCTTCCAATAATCACCCAATAACCTCCCTTCCAAAAGAGAGATCAAGGATGTAAAAGCACAAACGATGGGTGAGGATGTAATTCGGTAGCACTTCGTTGCTCCAAATGCTCCATTCTCTTTTTGGGGTGAGAAGACTCACCAATTTATAGACCTAGGGTCTCTCTCTTTGAATGCGCATGCGAGGGCGCCACTTGACTTGTTTGCCCTATTTTGGGAGAAAATATTCTTCCCTGATTTAGAGTCTCTTTGCATGAGGCCTCCATGATCAAGGCATGCATGATTGAAGTCTCTCTCCTTGATTTGAAGTCGTTCCTCACAATTGCATGCCTTGAAGGTGTAGTTAAGTGGCAGACCTATCGAGGTTTGAATTTTTGCCAGTCAAACCTGCTAATCATCCCACCCTGGGACGAATGCTGATAATCATCCCTGGGTGGGATGAATACCAGTTTGTAATCATCCCAGGGTGGGATGAATACCAGTTTGTAATCGTCCCGGGGTGGGACGAGTAGGGAGCAAAGTGCTAAAAAGGTGCCAAATTGACCTATGACCTTCCAAACTATTGTGGGAGTGGTTAGGACCACTGTTTAACCTCTAGGGGCTGCCCTAGGGGCTATGTATGTCAATTCGATCAGTGCTTGTCGTCACATAATCGGATTGGTGTTGTTTTGGTGTCTATAGATGCCCCTTTTTGGGATGCACTGTGCGTGGCACAATGCTTGAGAAAAAATAGATAACCAAAGCACTAATGATTAGGGTTTCTCAATAACCTAACCAACTTTTGATGCCCCAAGTATGGAAAGGGCACGCATTCTTGAATCCTTGCTTCTGACAAGCTAAGGAGCTTAATTCAAGTGTTAACCTTTTTTGGTGAGGTGTTACTTGATCTTGGACATTGTTCAGTCATGAATAGGCAAAGGGCGCAACCTTTTGTCTATGGGAACCTTGAGTTCATGATTCTAGAATGCCAAGTGTTTGATCAGCTTGTGATTATTGCTTTTCTGCTATCCCAAGCAGGGGCGTGATTGTCTTTGTCAATGATCCTTTGAATGCGTGCCATTTCTTTGATTGGGTGTGTTTTTGTTGATTGGTGACTAAGTGTGACTACCCCCTCAAGCGACGAATCGATGAGGGAATGACCGACATGAGAAAAGTGACGAGTCACTTGACCCAAGATGACTTGTGTAAGGGTGCCTTCAGTTGTTTTCCATTGAATGCTTATGCAGTTTTCGAACATTTTGACCTATTTTTGGTGGGTTTGAACCCTTTTTGTGACGCATTTTGGAGCTGAAATTGTCAAAAATTCGTCCTCCCGTGGAGCGGTCCGGCTATGGTAGCCTTCTTAGGGAGTAGGATAGTGAAAATTTGTGACCCCAATGTCTATTTTGGATGCCAAGAATGTCAGGCGCAAAGGCGCCTTCGTTCAGCAATGTTATTGCTATTTTTGGGTGGGTTTGGACCCTTTTTGTGACGCCATTTGGGGATGAAATTCTCGAAAATCCATCCTCCCGTGGAGCGTTCTGGCTATGGTAGCCTTCTTAGGGAGTAGGATAGTGAGGATTTGTGACCCCAACGTTAGTTTTGCATGCCAAGAATCGCAGGTGCAAAGGCCCCTTTGTTCGGCAAGTTTATTGCTATTTTTTTGTGCATTTTGGTGCAGTTTTTGTTGTTTTTGAATTTCTTGCTCTGTAATCGTCCCTGGGTGGGATGAATACTAGTTTAGTAATCATCCCAGGGTGGGACGAGTGCTAACTAGAGCGCTCATCCCAGGGGGGAACGATTACAGGCCTAAAAGCCTATTTAAGGGCCAAAACTAGGTTTTGGGCTCATTTGCATTTGTTTTTCCTGGCGTTTGGGAGCTGTGAGGAGGAGGAGGTCGAGTTCGCATAGCGGAGTGCTATCAAATTTTCTTGGACACCATGAGTTCATGGACCAGATCATCAAGTGGTGGAGCCGAAGCGAGACCGGTGAGTGATCCTCCTCGTATTTTGCTTGTTTGTGTTACAGTTTTAAAACCACAATTCTTTTTTTCTTTTGTATTTTGTTTTTCGATTTAAAAATGAAAACCCTAGTTAAATGTTTGTTGTTTTTGTGTCTTTGTTTTTTGTTATATTTTGTTAGAACTATGATAGAAACCCTAGTTAAAATCATTTTTTTTTTTTTTTTTTTGTCAATTTAGACTAGGATGAAAACCCTAGGTTAACTGTTTTTGTATTTTGTTTTTTTGTCAGTTTAGACTAGGATGAAAACCCTAGGTTAACTTGTATTTTTGTTTTGTATTTTGTTCTTTTGTCAGTTTAGACTAGGATGAAAACCCTATGTTAACTATTTTTAATATGGTGTTTTTTGTTAGTGTAGACTAGGATTAGACCCTAGGTTAACTTTATTAATTTTTTTTTTTTTTATCAGTTTAAACTAGGATGAAAACCCTAGGTTAACTGTTTGTTGTAATTTTTTTTTGTACTGTACATTTATTAAATGTTTTTGTATTTAGACAGTGTGTATGTTTGTTGTAGTGTTGTACAATTTTTCATTTTATTTTGTCATGTTTTAATGTTTTTGTTTTGTTTTCTTTTGCAGGTTGTGAAGAGCCGGTACCGTGTGCCTATGATTTTTTTTGAAGCGCGGGAGGCACTGACTGTGGCTGACTGGGAGTGGCTTGATGCCCTTGGGCTCAATAAGGTGACTCGGCTAGAGCCTGTGGTGGGGGATCGGGCCTATCTAATGGCTCTGATCAACTTGTGGGATCCTCGAACCAATACCTTTCATCTCCCAAGAGGGGAGATGATGGTGACTCTTGAGGATGTCTATCAGATTCTATGGATTTTGATAGACGAGCTGTCGATTCAGATGATTTCACAAGATCAGTGGACAACAATTCTGACATGATGCTTTGGGCATGGGGTGGAGATGGGGGTGGATAGTTCGGTGGAGCGGGCAGAGGGGGATTTCTTGATTTGCGGTATCTTGGTGCAATGGTGGCTAGAGAGGGACGTGTTGGGGGTGAGGCATGCATTACTGATGACCCTCATCTCCAACATGCTGCTACTTGACTCCTCAGGCATGAGGTTCCCTTGGAACCTACTGGAGGTAGTGTTCATATTGGTCGAGTGTCCGATGGAGGCACCCTTGATTATGAGGTGGGGACAGATGCTTCTGGCACAACTTTATGATGAGGCGGAAGGGGATTGGGTGTAGCTACCTATTGCAGTGCTGGGGGTGGCAACACATAGCTATGGAGTGGCCATAGGGTTTGCCATGGACCACTCGGGCAGAGATGGTTGATAGGGAGATAGGGTATGCGGCTCTATGGCGGTGGTCTGAGGAGCAAGGGCAGAGTCGGCGGTGGGCAGGTGTCGTAGGGCACTATGCCGATGCCTTCACTCGGCTTGCTCCAGGGGAGGTGTTTTGGTGCCCATACCGGGACTGTCTAGCTTGGCCTGAGGCTGGAGAGTGGCTTCGGCGGGTGCGCAGGGGGAGATGGCTGATCGGGTGGCATGGGACCGAGTAGGAGTACTTCTTGTATGTCCGAGTGACACGACAGTTTGGGGTGCGCTAGGGGTTGCCTAGTGAGCCCTTGATCTATCGGCGTCGGGGTGACGAGAGGACTCTGTCCTGGCCGATCATCGAGCCGCTTGGTGAGGAGTCGGATCCTGTGATCGATGTCCCTGACGTGGACAACATTGGGGTGACCGCTGAGTATGACCAGTGGTGGACGTTGCGGCGGTGGCGAGGCGAGGGGCCTCTAGGGGGTCCAGAGGTGGTAGCAGCAGGTGGTGAGGGTGTAGAGGCATCGGGAGAGGGTTGGGGGGCTCCGCTCGAGGATGCGGACATGGTGGAGGTTGACAGCTTTAGGGGGGATGATTTTGGGATTCCAAAGCAACCGGATACGTAGGACGTCCTGGAGCAGTGGGAGCAAGAGCAACCCGCAGTCCTGGATATGCCTATGCACCAGGCTATCTCGGAGGGTGTGGAGGTGAGGGATCATGTTGAGATAGCATGATTGGAGGATCTACTTCAAATACGGGATGAGGAGCTTGGGGAGGCTTTGTAGGAGAGGGATCTCCTATGGACTCAGTTGGCGGAGCGGGAGAATGCATTGGCTGCGTACCGCCGGTGGGATGGGGACACAGATGCTGCATGGGAGAGGGATCTCCTGTGAACTCAGTTGGCACAACATGATGATGTAGTGGCTACGTACCATCGATGGGAGGCAGATTGGTTTCGACATCGGATGGATTTGGAGGCAGAGATTATCCGCCTCGATGGGCGGTTACCTGAGCTCCCTAGAGGTGGGTCTTCGCGTCGGATGAGAGACAACGATACTGAGTAGTCAACATCATCTCGTCATAGGTGATTGGATGAGGGGGGCGCTAGTGGGTGTGATGTGGGGGCTAGCAACAGTCGCCCTGAGAGGTCGCATAGGACCCACACCATGGGGGGTAGTTCTCGTCGCACCGATCCTGCGTGATCATGGTGGCCGACGCCCTAGGCTTGGGGGTTTTTGAGTTTTTGCTTTGTTTTGCGAGGTCAGAGGACCGACTTATTGTAGCCTACGAGCATTTTGACGATATATATACATGAATTTTCTTTTTGGTTATACACTTGTCATGATTTATTTTTTTTTTTTTATGCACATTTATTTATGATGATGTATGCATGTGTTATTATGAATGCGATGTTTCTAATTATATGATGTATGCATATGGAATGGATGAAATTATTTGTTGGTAACTTGTCGATGGCACCATAGACTGTACAAGATTTACTGGCTTTCTGTACTATGTGATGGCTTTGTGGAATGACTTTGCATGTGATAATTTTGTTTTGGTATTTTTCGTATTTTCTTATGGTGATGTAAGTAATGAAATGTACCCATTGTTTTAAAATGTAGTTAAGGTTTTCTGAGATTCAGATGTTTTAACTAACTAGCCAAGACTTTACATTTATCTCACAAGACTTTTGAACAAGGTATGAATCAGACTTGAGTTTGACCAAGTTATTTCACATCCCTGTGTGTGCAATTGAGTTCGTTTATGTGGTATTTGTCAGGATACCGCCAGTGCCAGATAGGTTGTCAACCAAACCTGTATTGAGGATCACCTAATTAGCTCCACTAACTCCATTGTTGTATTTAGTAAGATTAATCCACGGGACAATCTAAGGTACCATAAGCTAGCTCATCCACATGCAAACATTGGTCTGCTCACACGCAAAGCTAATGTGATAGACATATCGTCATGCATTTAGGATACCGCCATTGTCAGGTAGGTTGTCCACCAAACCCGTAATGAGGATCACCTAGATGGTTTTTCGAATGCTGAGAATTCTAGGGATTCAAGCTCAGGCGTCTTTTATTTGCTCAACTTGTTGGGATACTTGCTCTCATACATAGTGATGAAAATCATTGTTTATTTTTCTCTTTTGTTTTTCTTTTTGAGCAAGGGATTTGAATAGTGGTGATAACCACTGTTATTTGATTTTGCATTTTGAGCTTCGTAAGGTTTTGGCTTATGAATGGCATTGATCCTTTTGGCCTTGGGGATGACTACCCATCCTGTTCAGGGATGTGTAGTACGAATCCTTACGACTTTGGGAACCAAAGGTGATTGGGGATGTTATTATGTAAGTGCATTGACCCTTTAGGCCTTGGGGATGACTACCCATCCTTGTTAGGGGCGTGTAGTATGAATCCTTATGACTTTTGGGGACCAAAGGTGTTTGGGGATATGATTATGTAATGGCATTGATCCTTTTAGGCCTTGGGGACGACTACCCATCCTTGTCAGGGGCATGTAGTACGAATCCTTACGACTTTGGGGACCAAAGGTGATTGGGATTTTTGCTAGTGGTGAAAACCACTATTTATTAGGGGAAATTGATGGGGAAGAGCTTGTCCTTTTGTCAATTCTCAGCATTCTTGAACCATTCACACAGGGGGATGAACAGGCTAACCTTTCACCTATGGTACCCTAGACTGCTTTGTAGGTTTCTCTTGCGTTCACACAACTTGGGAATTTTTTTGTGTTTTAACTTGTGTAGGGATGTTACGTAACGAGGTGTGATCCAAGTAAAACTCTACCCTTGTAAAATCTGTTTGACTTTGTACATTTTTTGGCTAAAAATTTAAAGACAGCTGAATGACAAAAACCCTAAATACATTAGGAGACAACTGACTATGCTAAAAATGTGGACGGTGTTATTTTGGAATGATGTGTTGATAAAATGGATTGAAGGTGGAAAATGATGGAATTGCCTAGCAATTATAGTCTATGGTGCTTGTGACATGTATGACCAACAAATATGCAATGTATGGATGCGATGCCTAATGCAATTTATTATTTTTGTGTTTTGATTTTTAAGAGTATGCATGGAATTGAGATGCAATTTTTTTTGTTATTTTTTATTATCTTATTGTTTTTGTTTGTTTTTGAATATTTGTTTTTGACCAAGCGATTATGGGAACCCTTGGAGATTTTGGTTTGACCAAAGGGTTTATGGATACCTTTGGGGCGTTTGAGGTTGACCAAGCGATTGTGAGAATCCTTGGAGCTTTTTAGGTTTGACCAAGCGATTGTGAGAATCCTTGGAGCTTTTTGGTTTGACCAAAGGGATTATTGATACCTTTGGGGCATTTTAGGTTGACCAAGTGATTGGGGGAATCCTTGGAGCTTTTGGTTTGACCAAAGGGTTTATTGATACCTTTGGGGTGTTTTAGGGTTGACCAAGCGATTGTGGGAATCCTTGGAGCTTTTGGTTTTTACCAAAGGGTTTATTGATACCTTTGGGGCATTTTAGGGTTGACCAAGCGATAGCTGGAATCCTTGGAGCATTTTAGGTTGACCAAGCGATTGTAGGAATCCTTGGAGCTTTTGGGGTGGGCTATGGCTCTCTAAATGTGGAATGGCCTCAAATGACTGATGTTCAAGGGTTTTGGTTCCTTGATTCCTTCAAGAGAGGTGAGCCGGTATGTTCCAGGTCCTATTTTACTATCAATTACATAGGGACCTAACCAATTTGCCATGAATTTGTCCCTGAGATGGGTTGGCAAGTTAGAGTTTTGTTGGTTCTCTTTTAAGACCAAGTCACCAACCTGAAAGTCCCTCAGGTGAACTTTCATGTTGTATGCTTTCTTAAGTCGCTCTTGATAGATACGTAAATGCTCGAGAGCATTGATGCATCATTCATCGAGCAACGTAAGTTGGTCTAACCAGGACTGTCGTGCAGTGTCATCATCGATGAACTCTTGCATTGAGATGCGTAGGGAAGGTATTTCCAACTCGAGAGGCATGACTGCCTCGGAGCCATACACCAGCGAAAATGGAGTTGCCCTAGTGGGCATCCGAATGCTAGTGCGATAAGCCCACAGGGCAAGTGGGATTTGAATGTGCCAATCCTTGTGACTATCTGTGACCATATTTTTGAGGATAGTGACTAGCATTTTGTTTGACGCCTCTGCTTGCCCATTTGCCTGCGGATAATAAGGTGTTGAAAAACTATGCTAAATTTTGTACTTTGTTGTCAAAGCACGCACATCTTTGTTCTTGAATGACGTCCCATTATCCGAGATGATCTTGGATGGAATACCAAAATGACATATGATGTTATGCAAAATAAACTCCGCAATGCGGGGTCCAGTCATAGAGGTTAGCAGAATTGCTTCCACCCACTTGGTGAAGTACTCTGTGGCCGTTATGATAAACGTGTGATGACCTGACGATGCAGGGGAGATATTTTCAATTAGATCTAAGCCCCACTATGAAAATGGCCAAGCCGATTGGATCGGTTGCAAGGCCTGAGAAGGTACGTGTGTCAAATTGGCATGGTGTTGACACTTCATGCACTTCTTTACATATGCGCAACAATCTCGCTCTAAATATGGCCAATAATAGCCCATGTAGAGAATGCGCTTTGCGATGGCCATACCGCTGAAGTGGCCATCGCATGTACCATCGTGCGCTTGGGTGATCGCCCAAGAGGACTCCTGCTGGTCCAAGCAATGGAGGAGGATTCCTTCATAGCTTCGACGATACAAAATGTCTCCTAGCAAGACATGTTTTGTCGCTTTCTATTTAAATGATCTTTTCGTGGCATGCGTCAATCCAAGTGGGAGGTTACCTAGCTTGAGGTAGTCTCTTATGGGTGTGTACCAATCCTATTGATCAAAAACCTTGATGGTATGAATGACCAATCCCTCTTGAAGTTCATCCCTAGCAAAAGCTGAGTGGGAAAGAACTTGTAAGAATAGCATTGTGTTGCTATTAAGAGGGGTCGAGGAGAACAAGGACCCCCAATTGGCGTGATTCAGACAATCATGGATTTGAGAGAACTTATCCTGAGATGGTTCAATCTGGATCAGGTGGATTCTTGGCGTTAGGTCAGAGCTTGCATGCTCCATCGTAGATTGCGATAATGTTTTAACTTGAATGGTTGTCATTTCACTAGAAGGGTCTTGCGGGATTAGTGACCCCAAGGAGGCCATAGTATCCGCAAAATGATTTGATGATCGAGGGAGTGCCTCGATGTCGTACCATTCAAGATTTTCCAAGAATTTGTCCACAAGGGCTTTGTAGGCCTACAGAACTAGGCATTTACATTGGAATACCCCTTTTACTTGGTTGACAATTAACAACGAATCACCAAAGATGTTCAAGCGTTTGATGTTCATGGTGATTGTTGTCTGAAGACCTATGAGCAAGGCTTCGTATTCGGCATTGTTTTTGGTGCACGAGAAATCTAATTTAAATGATAGAGGCATTGGAGCCCCTTGTAGTGTGAAGAATACAATTCTCGCGCCACCCCCTTGCTCACATTTAGAACCATCAAAGAATAGGGTCATGTCGGCCTATGATTCAAGCTCATTAGAATCTGGTGATTCTGAAACATGGAAGACCCCATCATCAGGTAGCTCTACGGTCAGAGGTTGATCGTCTTCAAGAGGAGCCTCTGCTAGTTGATCGGCGATGACTTGACCTTTGATGGACTTTTGTCCAATGAATTCTATGTCAAACTCCATCAACAACATGATCCATTTCGCCATGCGGCTACTATGATAAGTATGACTCATCATGTACCGTAATGGATTCTCCTTAGACACAACATACGTCGTATTGCTCAACATGTAGTGGCATAGATTTTTGGTAGCAAACACCACTGCCAAGCATAGCTTCTCGACGTATGCATAGTTAAGTTCATAACTAACCAGGGTGTGGCTAAGATAGTAATTAGCCTGTTCTTTGTGTAGTTCATTTTTCTAGGCTAGCATGGCACCCAGTGCCACCTCAGTAGCTGAGATGTATAAGTAGAATGACACTCCTGGTCTAGGTGGTGCCAATACTGGCAGCGAAGCCAAGTATTGTTTAATGTCATCAAAGGCTGACTGGCACTCATCATCCCAGTGAAATGCTACCCCCTTGTGCAATAATTTATTCATGGGTCGACACTTGTTAGATAGCTACGCTATGAAGCGCTTGATTGAAGCGCTTGATTGATGCGACCTTTCCTTGCAGGCTTCTGAGCTGCTTGATGGTGGTTGGGGGAAGCATTTCAAGGATTGCCTTGACTTTGTTTGGATCTACCTCGATTCCTCATTTGGAGACTATGAAACCCAAGAGATTTCTAGATGTGACACCAAATATGCACTTCTTGGGGTTTAATCTGACTTTATGTTCAATGAGGCGATCGAGGATCTTGCTTAAGTCATCGAGATGATCTGGGCGTAAAAGAGATTTGGCCAACAAATCATCCATGTAATCTTCCAAAGTTTTATGCATGTGATCATGGAAGATGTATGTCATGGCACGTTGGTAGGTGGCGCCAACATTTTTAAGGCCAAAGGGCATGACCTTATAACAAAATGTCCCCCAAGGTGTTGTGAACATCATTTTTAGTTGGTCCTCGAGATTGATACGAATCTGATTGTATCCCGAGAAACCATCCATGAGGGAAAGCATTTCATGGCCCACTGTAGCATCTACCAATGCATCGATGCTAGGCAAAGGGAAATCATCCTTAGGACTCACTTTGTTTAGATCTCGAAAATCGGTGCATATGCGAATCCTCCCATCGAGCTTTTTGATGGGCACCATGTTAGACAACCATGGTGGGTAATCCACGCAGATGACAAACTGTGCATCCAACAACTTTTGTAGCTTGTATTTGACCATTAAGGCTACTATTGGGTGCATCTTACGTAGTTTTTTCTTAACTGGATTGACTGTCGGATCAAGCATTAGATTATGCGTGACTAGCTACGGGTCTAGCCCCGACATGTCTTTGTAGGACCATGCAAAAACCTCCTTCTTCTCTTTGAGAAGGGCAATGTAGTCGGCTTGCTCTTCGGGGGATAGACTTACCCCCAGCTTGATGATTTGTGAATTCATTGGATCAGAGCCGATGTCTACGTCAATCGTCTCTTCAACTGACATGTGGGACCCATCCTCCAACTGGTGTGGAGTTGGGATCAGGTGGATATCATTTGCTAAATTTAGATCTACGTTTGGAACGTCGGGTTCCTCTTCAGCATGGAAGACATCCCGAGTCTATCCTAGGGTGAAATGGAACATCCCACCACAAGGCCAGTACTCTGATGGGGATGGTGGTGTGTCAGCGCGATCCCAGTCTATAGCATCTAAGTCTAGATACAATGACCGTGTTGGGTCGGTTGGGTTATGGATGGGGGCGGTTAAGTCAATGGAGATCATGTTGATGAAATGATTTTGGTCTCCATTACCGCAGGTGTGGTGACTCGGACATCCTAGGTGATATTTGTGCTCCGGATCTGGATCTGTGGGTACTGGCACAAATGGATCGGCCCTATGTGTGGATAAAAGGACAGGGTCTGCCCTTGGCACTGATGGCTCTATAGGGTCTCTGGGCGGAAGATGTTCTCTGTATACCTAAAGTGGTGGGTGTAGTAGTTGGTCCAACTGCGCCTGGTTTAGGTGCCACCTATGCCTTGGCCCTATGTGTAGTTGTTCAAACATGTCGTCTATGTCCATGGGGTATTGTTGTTGTCGCATATGATTGAGATATGCCATCTCAGTATCATCTTCATAATCACTATCAGAGATCCATAGGCCTTCATTGGCTCCGATAGCTTTTTGCGACATGTGAGGCTCGTCTTGCTTGAGCAAATTAATGTGGTCCCATCGGGGTTGTTTCGCTCTCTACGGGAGGACCTGATTCTCTTGAGGTGGCACTTGCTCGATTGGAGCATCCAAAGGGAACATTGTCATGAAGCTCTCCTGATAATCATCTATGGGGGTCACTTGTGAATGATTGCTATCAGACTCGAAAGGGTCCCAAGGCGCTACCTCATACTCTGACTCATATTCTGAAGACCCTTCTTGGCCTTGTCTATATCCCTCTTGTAGGTGAGTCCTCAAACTTTCTCCTTTCTCGATCGAAGGGAAAGGGTTGTTAAGGTCAACAAGGTTGGTTGTTAGAAATGGGAGGTAATCCCCCAATGTATATGTTGTGTTAGGATTGGCATATGGATCTAATGCCAACCCATCCTTGTTGCCTATCCCTAGGCCTTGCATGTTCTCTACCAAGATGTCAAGGGGCAGGGGGTGGTTGAACCCTACTCCTGACTTGTCATATGGCATTTGATATCTTGGTTGGAAAAGAACGTGCACTCCTTGCTCATACCTGCCCAACCCATATCCATGCCAATTACATTGGCCAAGATATCTCAAAGCGAAGTCTGGGTTGGACAAATAGTTGACGTCCTCAGAAAAGGGCTCTTCATCTTCTTCTTCTTGCATGTAAGGTTCAATGCCATTATCGAGGCCCCCATAAACAAATTTTGTCTGATTTGGTGGGTAGCCTAGAGGAACCACAATGTCGATGGGGAGGCGAGGTCTCCCCATGTCCTGCATGGACTCAAGTGCGGGTGTTGCTACAATATTCCGCACTAGATACTCCCCTAGGCCCGTATTGGCCATCTCAATGGTGATCATTGGTGGTGGAGGGGGAGGGAATGGGAGTTCTTCCTGGGTCCACTCCATGTAGGGTGAACTAGGCATCTCGACTTCCATTCGGCTAGGCATCTCTTCGATAGAGATGGTTGAGACTAGGGGCGGTGCCTCTTCTAGGGGTTTCTTCCCCTTGTCCTTTGGTGTGGCCACCGTAGGTGGCATTGTTGGTGAAGGACCAGATGATGAAGATGGACCCGGCTAGTGATTTTATGGACTTAACAATGGGGATGCATGCAAAATCGGACCCTGTTTAGATGGATTCAACTAAAAATCCAAATGTGTCGATGGAAGGGTCGATTGCGGCATTAGTTGCACCATATTGCAATACTTGAAGGGCTCTAAGTCTGTCGAGACTACATGCACCTGCCCTTTGAATGTGTACTTTAGGCACTAATGAGCTATCGAAGGGACACACTTCATGTCCCTGATCCAAGGCCGGCCCAACAAGATATTATAGGCCATCTCACCTTCCAAGATGTGGCACAACGTAGGAATAGTCTTTTGTCCCACTTGGATGGGCAGGACAATTGTGCCAACCATCGAGCATATCGCATCATTGAATGCTCGAAGAGTATAGGTGGAGGCCACGATGTGAGATGTTGGCAACTTGAGGTGTTTCAATGCCGCTATTGTAATTATATTACTGGACGAGCCAGTGTCCACCAACACCCTCTTGTACAAAATCCTATTGACCCACGCAATGACATGTAGGGGTGGATCCGCCATATCACCAGTCACCGATTTTAGTTCGTCTTCTCTAAAGGTGATGACTGGTTCTGTACATTGTTTTACATGTCCCACAAAGTTGTTGAAAGAGTTTGCTTCATGGGGCTACAGCTCGATGGCTTTTAATATCTCCATTAGAGCCTCCCGATGGGGCGATGATTGTTGAATGAGCTCATAAATGGAGAGCCTAGCCGATGTGGTCCTTAGAATTTGGGTAAGTCTAGTCCGAATCGTGGCCACTGGTCTAGGCGAGGGAGGTTGCGTAGGGTGTTGTTGAGGTTGTGACGTTGATGGAACCTCTCCTGTGGCTGCCACGAGGGTAGCTCCTGGGTACCTCTTGTTCCTAGTCACTATGCTTATCATCCCTACATACCCTTGCATGGGGCAATTCTGTGTCACCTCATTGACTTGAAGGGTTTTTGCCTGCGCATCATGGGTAGGCAGGGGGTCTTTGAAGACTCCCATCTGTTGGTTGTTTGGCACTACGGGGTTGTCCACCACCAATGTCTTGTTGTCTATTAGGTCTTGCACGAAGCTCTTGAACTTCCAACATGCATAAAGGTCATGTCCTTTCTGCCTATGAAATCTATAGTACAAGTCTTCCCTATAGCCCTTAGGCTTTGGTGCATTGGGGTCTATGGGTCGACTTTCTGGAAGGTGTATCAAGTTTACCATGGACAAACGGTCAAACAAGGAGTCTTTGGACTCTGTGAAGGGTGTGAACTGTCGCCTAGGGTGACACTGCTGATTTTGCTCTTGTCGATGATTCTCCTTCTCATAGCTATCAAGAGGAACTACTTGATAGTTAGCCTATGAGGGTTGTGTTGCTTGTGTAGGCTTCGACATGTTTATAGCAACCTGATTGACCGCAACGAGTTTTGGTTGCGTGGTCCCTATTTTGGCATTTTTAGGCCACTCTTTCTTCTTTGGCTTGGCAATCTCGCCATCCTGTATCTTGATCTCCTCAATGATTCTGGATTGCGCCAGGGCTTCCTCAAGAGTGGCATATTGCTGCAGTTGCAATAGCATGGAGATCGATCTCAAACAAATTTTTGAGAACATTTGGGTCAGGTCGGCCATAGGAGGGAGGTAGGGCAGCTTTGAAAGCAACGTCCTCCATCGATTTCCATAGGTCACCATGGTTTCTTCCTCATACTTCCTGAGGCTAGCTAGGTCGCTTAGTGACACCTTCTTCTTGGTGTTGAAGGTGAAGCGTTCGAGGAACGCGTCCACTAGCTGATCCAAGTTACTGATGCTATGTTTTGGCAATTGAGTGAACCAATCCGAGGCAGGGCCTACGAACATGGTTATAAATATTCTTAGCAGCAAAGCATCATTGTCCTAAATGCCAAAGCATTGGCTCAGGAATCTAGTCACGTGCTCTTGGGCATCCTCCTCCCCTCTAAAGATTGCCAACTGGGGTAGTTTAAAGTGTTCAGGGTATGGGGGTGCCGGCACTGACGGATGCATAGGGTGACTGCGGAGCTGGCGTAAAGTGGGCTTTTGGGGCCCAGAAGTCTTGGTCTCCATAGACTCTAAGCGCTCTAGCAGCACTTTGTATGCATCGAAATATTTGATCTCTTCCTCCTTGGTTTGTTCCCATTGGGGGTTGCGGGGAACTTGAGGCCTATGGAGGGGTAGCCGAACAACATCCCCCTGCCTTGGTAGGGCATTTCAGCCCACTCTTCTTCTTGCTCATACTCCTCATAGGCTTCTTGAGGAGTTCTTGGGTGAGACCTATAAACATGGGTGGGTTCCCGCGGAGGGTGCCCATCGTTGTTTCTGGGAGTGGCATCCCGCTCAAGTCTAGGAGGTCTTGGAGGCAATATTTGATAAGGTCGCGGAGACCTGTCTCGCACCAAGGGGTTGTGCCTCTCATACAATTCTATCTTATGCGTGCAAGGGGTTGGGACCCTCTCAGGCATAGTGTTCTGGAGCAATTCATCTGTCTGACGTCGAATGCGCTCTTTGCTAAGGCGATACAGGTGCTCTAACTGTTGTTGGTCTTGCCTGAGCTACATGATTTGCGCTTGGTGGGTGACATGTTTGGCAAATGCCAAGTCAATTTGTTCCATCGTCTTGTGTTTAGGAAGCCTAGATGCCTCTCCTACATGTCTATCTTGGTCATGGTGATCCAAGATCCCTATGGGTCGCTTTCCTCTATCGAGGTTAGCGGCATTCACCCGAGGTTCTGGCCTCAGTGGGTGATCTTGATACATAGCAGGCATGGAGGCGCATTGCTCCCATGTTGTGTATTGCTCTTGAGGAATGTAGTGGTCTTCCTCGTGCTCCCTTTCGTATGTGTGAAAGGGGTGGGCAAAATTGGCTTGCCCTGTCTGAAGAGCCTTGTGCTCTGGATTTGGCCTATTGTTTTGGATAGTAATAAGGGGTAAAGGAGGGATGACGTAATCATGTGGCCCCTCCTTATGGACCCTATGTTGCTCTAGCGCTTCATCGCATGATGGCCACTCATAACGAGCATCTAAGGGAGCCCTCCCATCTATGTTGAGTGCCACGTGTATGGCCTCCTCCTGAAAGGGTCTATGCTGAGTGGGAGTGCCCCTCAAAGGGGTGCCTCTATAGTCCCATTATGTAATGGCATGATGTGGACTATCTTGTGGGTCAAGCCACCAAGGTGGTATGACCAAGTCCTCGGGACTATATCGGAGGTGACTTGTGCCCCTTTGTACACTTTTCGCAGCTTCTGCCCATGATTGGGCTCGGCTACGAGTGTACACCATGGTGATGTTTCTCTAAAGATGTGTACATTTTTATCTTCTTTATGATTTTTTATGCTACACTAAACAAAATGGAAACACACAATCAAAGCAATGATTATCTTGTTTATGGATTAGAAGTGTGCCCTAAATCTGGTTTAGTGTGTTTTAATTTTTGTTTTGAAAACCTTGTAAAGAAATTTTTGTTGTATATGCAATATGAGGGCTCTTATATCTCCCAAAATGGTCGCCCCTTCAATATACCACTACCAGGCCGTTATACCGAACCTCTCTATATACCCACCCTTACGTGAGGGAGACTATTGGTACGTGAGAGCAGAACAGTACGTGGAACATAGGTGGTACGGAAGGGGAATCACTCTATTTTGACACCTACCATAGAAGACTTATCCTCATGCACTGGGAATCACCCCAGCTACACTTGGTCAGCTTTCATCAAGATTTACGTCTAGCAACAGTAGCGATCAGGGTTATGTATGCAAGTTTCAAGCCAAGGTGGTGATGAAATCCACCGTTGGTCTTGATCAAGTGTTGGGGTTTTATGACCAATGCCTTGATGTTCAGATTATCTCATGGTGTGTGGGGTTATTTTTACTTGCAAAAAGAAATAAAAACATGCAGTAAACTCTCCTATGCAAGCAAAGAAATAGGAAATGACAGAGACAGAAAACAAAAAATGATAGAGGATGCTCAGAACCCCTACCTCTTCTCTGCCCAAATCGGATGCCTCTGAGTTTCTACTCTGAAACTACACAGAGAGCTAATCATCTCGGGGTGGGATGAATAATAGATCTGTATTCGTCATAGGGTGAGACGAATTCCTATTCGTCCCAGGGTGGCACAAATTCTAGCTCTGTATTCGTTCCAGGATGGAATGAGCAGTAGTCCAATGCTTGAAATATTGACACCTGCAAGCAAAAACACACAAATTTTGATCAGAAATTTGATCTCAAAATAAAGGTACAGGGGTCCCACCGTGATCACCACTGAAAGCACGAGGATACGAAAGCAAAACAGAAGGGAAAATGCAACGCTAAGTCCTACGAACGAGAATGCATGAAAAGAAGGAAAACCAATGAACTGAAACGAGATTAAAAGCAAGTGTAAAAGTGTGGCCCTTTATTTTATTGATTTTCTCAAAATTGGGTTACAATACGTCTCCTCCCTTTTCAGGGGCTAGGAGCATCGGACATATTTTTATTACACCATGAATGATATATTCCCCTTTGAGATCTTCCACGTGCCCACATTGAAAATGGGCGGACCAAATGTCACCGCCGCTTGCATGAATATGTCTATGGTTCCTTTCTGCCCCTCTGGTGTTGATATCCTATGTTCATAGAAACATAAAAGGATTAGTAGCACCTACGGATGGAGAGAAACATGCGATCCCCAAGGCCTACGGTCAGTGCATGCATAAAATGATTAAAACGATAACTAAAACATATCAGAATGAGCTAAAAATTTGATAGAAGCAATAAAACATTACCAGGAAGCCACTACAAAAGGAACAGTTCAGAAATCTTGCACATATTTCTAATCGCTCCGGGGTGGGACGATTAGGACTGTCATAACCTATCCGAAAGCCACCTCCTAAATGTCTGGTCCAGAGGCCTCCAAAACACCTGCAAAGTTGGGGTTAGGTAAAACGGGGCATTTTGGGATGACCCAGATGGTCGAATTTGGCTAATTCAGCCTTGATTTCCCTGTATCTGATGACGCTCCCTGTATGTTAGCGAAAGTGAGAAATGATAAAATCATAGCCAAAACTTGTCAGAATCACATGAAATTTAAATGACAGCATATGTAAGTGACCTAGAATCAAATGCAAAAATAATAGTATGGAAATATACCATATATTTCTAATCGCTCTGGGGTGGGGCGATTAGAACTGCAATAGTGCGGGGGGCACCCAGGGGCAGGACGCCCATCGTTTGGGACTCGGTTTCAGCACCAATCCACTTGGGATGGGTCCAAAACCTCTTATGGGGTTGTGTCAAAAAATTTGGTGGGGTATTGTGGCCAAATGTTTGGGTTTGGGTCCGGATTGCGCTTCCAATAATCACCCAATAACCTCCCTTCCAAAAGAGAGATCAAGGATGTAAAAGCACAAATGATGGGTGAGGATGTAATTCGGTAGCACTTCATTGCTCCAAATGCTCCTCTCTGTTCCTTTTTTTGGGGTGAGAAGACTCACCAATTTATAGACCTAGGGTCTCTCTCTTTGAATGCGCATGCGAGGGCGCCACTTGACTTGTTTGTCCTATTTTGGGAGAAAATATTCTTCCTTGATTTAGAGTCTCTTTGCATGAGGCCTCCATGATCAAGGCATGCATGACTGAAGTCTCTCTCCTTGATTTGAAGTCGTTCCTCGTAATTGCATGCCCTGAAGGTGCAGTTAAGTGGCGGACCTATCGAGGTTTGACTTTTTGCCAGTCAAACCTGCTATTCGTCCCACCCTGGGACGAATGCTGATAATCATCCCTGGGTGGGATGAATACCAGTTTGTAATCATCCTGGGGTGGGACGAGTAGGGAGCAAAGTGCTAAAAAGGTGCCAAATTGACCTCTGACCTTCCAAACTATTGTGGGAGTGGTTAGGACCACTGTTTAACCTCTGGGGGCTGCCCTAGGGGCTATGTATGTCAATTCGATCAGTGCTTGTCATCACATAATTGGATTGGTGCTATTTTGGTGTCTACATGATGCAGCGTCAACATGGTGATGCTAACATGATACTGGCTTGGGACCTCAAGAATCTACTTTATTTCAACAATGGATCATTTTTCAATTTAGTGATGGAGTCTGGGAGATTTGTCAGCTTTAGCAAATTTAGATGGATGATAGGGGTTACCAGCTTTATCAGTTCTTGTGGTGGCAGTTGGTGGCTGTCACTGTCATGGGACATTCATCACGTTTGTTTATGATCCTGGTATTTTCATTGATGACAACTAGAAATTTTTAGTTGATTGGGATATTCATGAGAATTTCTTGAGGACAAGCAATCTATGGGAATAGCGGACTGTAATGTCCCCTTTTTGAGTAGTTAGTTAGATGTAGTGGTTTAGCCTACTCATGGGTTCCCATAGGCTAGTGCATATTGTAGGGGAGCCTAACTAAAGTTGTAGGAGTGGATAATTGAGAGAAATGGGTATTCGAATCCAATATCAGATGTTGAATCAGAGGAATAGAGCCTTGAATTACTATTTTTACTAAGTTTTTAGGGTTTTTGTTTGAGAAGATAGTGGAATTATATTCTTCAACAAAATGGATACTCAGAACAAGTTTTAGTTGGTCAATCGGTTCGTTGGAGATTAGATATTTTAATGCCTGAAGGTTTTGCTATGTGAAAAGTGAAATATTATTTATTTTTATATAGTAAAGCTTTATGATATTAAAGAACTTAAAGCGAAGTCACTTAAAAGTGAAATATATTAAATAAGTGACTAATTTTTGGAGCAAAAGGGGATATTATAATATTTTATATTATGTGCAACCCTAATTAGGGCATTGCATCATGTGGGTTATAAAAGGGAATTGAAAGTTTCATTTGATTTATTCTAGATTTTGGTTATTTTATTTGGAGTTTGAGGCCAGTAGTTGATACTTCTTCTCCGAAGGGACAAAAACCCCAACGGTGTGGCTGAGGACGAAACCCCTCAAATTTTTGGAGCTGGACGAAACCCTAGTTCTCTATTGGTGATTTCACATAGGATTCACACTTAGAGCTTCATCAGTTTTTAGAGGTTTCTTTCCATGTTTGCTGATTTAGTATATTTCAAGGGTTTGCAAATATATTATGGAAAGATTATATTTTGAAAATATTGTAATCTGAACCCTATTTTGAAAGAAATTCGAAAAATAAAATTGCTAGTTATTTCCTATTTCCTGGAGTTGTATTTTTTGATTTTAAGAAACAATATAGTGTCCCAAATATTAAAATATCATAACAGGGGGGACACTACACCCTTCCTCATAATTTTTTCTTGATCAAGATCTCCTCTAAAGTTGATTCCCAAAAAATTCTCGATGGGGGTCCCTGGTTCTTTGGTAAGCATGGCATGTTCTTGCATTTTTGGGCCTCTGATTTTAACCACGTCTTGCAAAAAGTCAATCTTGTTCTCATTTGGGTGTGGCTCCTAGAATTTCTAACCCTCCTCTAGTATGAGAATGTTTTCAAAGTAGTGGCTTCTACTTTAGGATACTTCACCTCCTTTGAATATCTCTGTAAGTAGATAGATGCCAATTTGTTCGCATGTGTGTAATGGTGGAATTGGAGAAGGATCTCCCTAAGTTGGTTGAATTGGTTTCCCACTTGGGTTGCTAGGTTCAACAAATGGTCTATGAGAATAAACCTATCCCCTATGGGAAATGTGGTCATATTAAAAAAAAAATTCCTTTGTCTCAACCTCGAAAGCCCTTTGCAATTGATTCTAATCATTCAACTTCTCAAGGGGCTACTTAGGGCCTAGGAACAACTATTAATAAATGGAAGGTTTGGTGGAAGAAGGCTCTAAGCCCTTCTAGAGAGAAATCGATGATGTCTTTGATTGGGTTAAAGCCCATTGGAACAGACCAAGTTGATCTGGTAAGACCTACTATTAATTCCTCCTCACTAAAATCTTATGCTCCCTCTCCTCACCTAGAGGTGGTTTTCCATCCTGAGAAGGCAATGTCACCTTTACCTCTAGTTAACTCATTTGGTTATCTCAAAACGGAGGCCTCGGAGGCTCTGCACATGACAATGGAGAATGTTGTTTCTACTCCCAAGGCAATTTGCACATCCCCGAAGGATTCCTTCTCAATACCTTTGAGTGGTCTGGGTAGCCCAATGGTCTCTCCTAATTTAATTATTGAAAATGACTCCCTAGGCCCAAAGACAATAAGTCAAAATAAGAAGGGTTTGGAGATTAGCATGTCCAAACTTCTGGGTAGTCCCCCTAGCAAAGCCTACAGAAAGAAACAAATGGAGGAGGCTTTGGCCAATGGTGGGAAAACAAGGATTTTTGTTGAAGAGGAGAACATATATAAGCATCTAAATCTTGATAGCTTTAAACCTTCGCTCTCCGGAGGGTCGAGCAAGAAACTCTCCTTTTGATCTCAATGAAGTTGTGCTCATGGAATGTGAGAGGGCTAAATAGCTCCTCCAAAAAGTGTTTGTTGGATTTGCTTAGGAAAGAAAAATCCCCTTTTTTTTGGCATCCAAGAGTCCAAACTTGATGCTTCTTCATGGGATTTGGTTCATAATGTAGTTTGGAAACACTCTAGCTTTGTGGAAAGTGAGGCTTTTGGGGCCCTTCTAAGTTTGATGGCCATGTGGTTTCATCCTCTTCAAGGGCAATAAACATTATTTTCTGGTGTAAGACTACCCAAATAAGGTGGATCATCTCTAATATCTATGCGGTGAATTCTCCTACTGATAGAAGGAGATTTTGGTATATTCTACTCAAGATAAGAGCCTCCTTTTAGGATGAGGTGTGGGTGGTTTTGGGGGATTTCAACACCCTTTTTTTCTTTAGAAAGATGAGGTGGCAACTAAGTGGATGTTAGAAGCGTAAATGATTTCATAAATTTTGTTAATGTTGCAAGTTTAAGAGATTTATATTTAAAGCGCTTGAAGTTCACATGGAGTAATAGGAGGGCAGGGGCCAATTTGATCTTCAACAGATTAGACAAAGTTTTTATGTCCAACTCTTGTCTCCATATCTTTGGTGCAACAATTTTGTCCACTCTTCCCTGGATTTGTTCGGACCATAATCCTTTGTGGTTGGAGATCACCAATGGTCAGCATTTTTTCCTCATCCATTTTGTTCTGAAATGATGTGGTGATTGCATCCTGGTTTTGATAACTCTTTGTAGGTATGGTGGTTAAAGGAGGTTAACAATGTGAGTATGGAAGTATTTTCCAATAAGCTTAAAAGGCTAAGGTCTAATATTAAGGTTTGGAATAAGTTTTCATTTGGTAATATTTTTAGAGAGAAAGAAAGGATTCGTGGGCAGCTTTTAGAGATTGAATCCAAATTGGAAATGCAGGGAGGTTCTATGGAGCTTCTCTTGGAGGAGCGATCTTTGCTTGTAGAGATTCATAATATTCAAGCTAGAGAAGAGACCCACTAGAAGAAAAAATATTGAAAAATCTAGCTTAAGGAAGGGGACCATAATTCCTAGTTTTTTCACACCTCCACCCTTCGTTGAAGGAGCCGTAATTGCATAAAGAAAATTAAAATTAGTTATGGAAACTCGACATCAGATATATTTTGAATAAGGGAGGAGGCTGTGGAGTTCTTCTCCTCCCTTTTGTGCTCGACCCTGGCAAGCACAATTGATGATGAGAATTTCATGCTAGAGGTAATCCCATGCCTGGTAACAGAGGACATGAATAAGGGGCTAGTTACTATTTTTTTAGATGAAGAAATTTTTAATGCATTAAAGTCTACGAGCCATCTTAATGTGCCTGGTCTTGATGGTTTCCCTCTAGGGTTATTTCATAAGTATTGGCATATCTGTAGCTTGGACGTATGTACAGTAGTTCGAGACTCTCAAGATTAGATGATCATATCTAAATCAATGAATTTGATGCTATTGGTCCTGGTGCCAAAGAAAGACAATGTGTCCTCTTTCAATGAATTTTGGCCTATAATTTTGTGCAACACTATCTATAATATTATTTCTAAAGCCTTAGCCAATAAGTTGAAAGTTATCCTACCTCTTCTCATGGATAGTGCCCAATGTGCCTTTGTCCCTGGCAGATAAATTTTATACGGGGTGATTGTGGTACATGAACTCCTCCACTTAGTTAAGAAGAGCAGGTGTGCAACATTATTCCTCAAGTTGGATGTAAGAAAGGCTTACGATAGGATATCTTGGCAAATTTTATTCTACATCTTGACAAAATTTTGTTTTAGTGAAAGATAGGTGGGGCTCATAGAGGCTTGCGTTTCTTCTGCCTACTTCTTTGTCCTAGTTAATGGATCTAAAGTAGGGTTCTTTTAGTCATTTCATGGTATGCAGTAGGGTGACCCTCTATCCCCATTCCTTTTCATTCTCATGGGAAATGTGCTTGGTCGTTCGATTTCTCGTAAAAGATTTTATTTTGGTCTACGGTTGGCTCTCCCCTGCCCATTGATCTCTCACCAACATTTTGATTATGAAACCCTCCTCTCTTGTGAGGCGTCAATGTTCAATGCAAGGGATGTGAAGTCCATTTTGTTAAGCTATGAGAAGGCTATCGGGTAGGAGATAAATTTTGAAAAAAAATCATTTATTTTGTTAATACTTCGGAGACCCTACAAAGGAGAATAGCTAACATTTTAAATTATCATATTTCTTCTCTCTTGGCAACTTACTTAGGTCTCCTTCTTTTTATTGGCCACATTAAGGATGAATTTTGGACCCTGGATGTTGAAAGAGTCCAACGCAATTTAGCGTCATGGAAAATGGCGTTACATAGTCAAGCGAAGAAGGTGGTGCTAGTACAAAGCACCTTGCAGAGCATCCCCATCTACTTTTTATCTCTTTCATTTACCCTCTAAGGTGGCCACCAAATTGGATAGCATCTACAAATACTTCCTATGGGCGAGCCCTGAGTTGAAAGGAAAATTCTACCTTGTCTCATGGGAGCAGATTTATAAGAGGAAGAGGCAAGGGGGTCTCAATCTCAAAAATATGGCTATGATGAAAAAATCTCTTATGGCAAAATTTGGGTGGAAAGTTGCTACAAATTCCAAAATTCTTTGGTGTAATATCCTAAAGGCTAAATATAAATTTGAATATTTTTAGCATATTTCCTTCCTAGTGGATGTTTGGCCTTTTGGAATAGCCTCATCAAATCTCGCAGGTTCTTCAAGTCTTGTTGTAGTTGGATTATTGGAAGTGGTGAGGCGATTAATTTTTGGTACAATATTTGGGCTAAGGAAAGTCCCTTAGGGGATGATCCATGCTCCCTTGTTGCTCATTATAGAACCCACAGGCTTGAAAAGGTGATAGACTTTATTATTGTCCAATATGGATGTAGGTTTTGGTCTCCCTCCCTTCCAAAGCTAGTCATCAATGCAGATGTAAGATTGTGGTACACTTTATTGGTGGAGCTGAGGCTTATTGTGGTACATAATGTTTTAATAGATGATAGATTGGTGTGGACCGGGGACCCGAATGGGTCCTATTTGGTTAAATCTGCCTACACTGCTCTTAGCTCAATGGAGGAAGACTTTTTTCCTATAAATCAAATTTGGTTAAAAAATCTAACACCGAAGACTAATATTTTCTATTGGTTGGCTGTACAAAAAAAAATCCTCTCGATCGTGAATCTTCTCAAGAGGGAGATGTGCCTGGTCAACAGGTGCTATTTATACAAGAATGATTGAGAATCAATGGCTTATATTTTGCTCAGTTGTCATAGTATGCAAAATATTCTGACTTTCATTCTTTCTTGGTTGGACGTTGCATGGGTGTTTCCTAATTCCTTAATGGACTATGTCATACAATGGAATTCACCCTTTCTTTCTTTTTGGTTTAAATATTTTTGAAAATTTCTCCTCCCACACTCCTGATGGGGAGTGTGGAAGGAAATGAACTCAAGGGTATTCAAATACGAGGAGAATAATATCACCCAAATCAACCTCAAGATTATGTGGAAGGTATCAAAATATGCGTCTTCAGTTCTCAAGAATTTGAATCCTTCAAATTTAATTCTGACTCTCTCCCCAAGCAAGCGGTTGTTGGAAGAAGAACTTGGTTTTGTGTCGTTAGCCCGCCCCCCTCCTGCTCCTGACTTGAGGAGGGAGGTTCGTTGGTCTCTGCCACCCATTGGCTAGTTCAAATTTAACTTTGACGATGCTTCTAAAGGCAACCCTGGTTTAGTTGGTACGGGCGGTGCAATAAGGGACAACAATGCTGATATTATTCTGGCTTACACATACTGCCTTGGAGTTAAATCTTCCATGGTGGTTGATGCTAGAGCGGTTGTCATTGGCTTGGAGCAACTTAAGAACCTTGGCATCAGAAATACAATTATTGAAGGGGATTTCCTAACCATCATCAACATGCTTCGTGGAGTTTCCCACCTAGGATGAAAAATAGCTAATTTAATTGATGAAGCATCTTGTCTTGCTAGTCCCTTTTCTAGCATGGAGTTCTCCCACATTTTTAGAGAAGATAGTTCAATGGTCGATCTCTTAGCAAGCTTGGGAGTTCGCTCTTAAGGCTTATCTATCTTGCAGTGGGTTTCTCCCAACAATATTGTACTTCGCGTCAGGGAGGAACATCCTTAACTCTAGTTAGATTTTGGTTCCTGTCGAAGATCTAGGTGATCTGGTTCGTACCCACAGGTTTAAGCAATTTATGGTGTGTATTAGCCTTTATTTGCTATCCCCTCAATACGTTTCTGCCTTCCCTCCTTTTGGCCCCCTGGTGATGTCGCTCCTTCTTATGCCCGAGCTTGTCGAACGGTGCAGCCTATTGTGTCTTTCAGATTTTAAATGATGCATTTATTTGGGTTGATAGTTTCTAACCCCCAACATTGTCTTGATATTCTTTACGGCCGAGTTGTTTGGATTTTTCTCCCTGACTTACCTTCATGGGGATGGTGTGAACTTCCTTGATTCTCCTTCCCTGGGGGTGCTTGCCTCGATTTGTAATACTGTCCTTTTAGGTGGGCTTCCCTTATAAAGGTCATCTTGTGCTTTAATTGGCCTCCACACTTACTTATTATATAAAGTTGTGGGGCTCATTTCAAAACCCTCTTTAATATTAATACCAAAAAAAAATCTCAACCATACAATAATAAATTTTTTTACACTAATTAAATTTTTAAAAATAAAATAAATAATACTGTAAAATAAATAATAATATTAATAATACGTGACTTCTTTAAAGAGGCAATAGCATTCCACGTATCTGGAAATGGGTGTTTTTCTGTTTTTTAATCGTCGTAGTACTGCCCCTAATACATGAAGACGGGGTAATACAACTCTTAAAAAAAAATAGAAGAAATGGATATATTGAGATGGTATAAGATTGCACGCAAGTTTTCCTGGTTACTTAACGAACCACCAAAATGCCTTTTGGCATTTGTAGTACATCAGACGGAATGGCCTAGCAGCAGAGTGCGAAGTCATTCCCTAAATATAGAATTTATTTCAGTACGTCTAATAATTAAGACGGCAGTTTTATTATGAAGTTTAATGTTTGAAGTTAAAAGAATAAGATTATAAGGTTAAATAACATATTTAATAAATAAAATATTTATTTATAACCATATGATAGATATAACATCATAAGATCGTAAGAGTTTTACTTTACTACATATTCTCTGCCGATCAACGTCACCGAAACTACGAGATATTTAGAATTGGTGCTTGTAAGAGAAAATGTTTCTATTCAGTGGGACGTCTCTATTCAGTGGAAGGTGTGTGCAACTAAATCAGTGAGGAATCAATGTCTAGATAACTCCATCTCTCTTTTCCTTCGTGAAATATCAAACACGAACACCCTTCAATGAAAAGGTGAGAAAATGTCAAGAAAACGCCATCGGACCAAACGCGTGCCGATGACAAGACGAGATTGTACTGCCAAGAAACGGTGGTTCGGTGCATGTACATCTCGTTCAGTACTGCCGTTCTATATTTGCTGTCATTTTGCATCTTGCAGTAAAACTAAATTAGGTAGGTTGGATATTATGAGCCCTGTTGTGCCCATTACCTTTAAACATTAACAGCAATCATAGTCCCCGTGCTTTGATAGCCCCTGCGTTTCGTTGAATGTGAATTTCTAACTTCTAACCTTAACAAGCTAAAATTAATTTAAAAATTAAAAAAAAAAATCTGTGAAAGCCATGCATAGGCAGTTGCCTGAATGTAATCAGTTTTTAAAGTTTAAGAGGTCCTGGAAAATATAAATGTTATTTATTTAATATAGGTTTATTTATAAACTTTATTTTTTGATTTTAATTTTTAAAAAAACATAACCTTATTTTTATTTGATTTTAGATTCTATTTTGAAAACCTTTATGATTAGACGGACACAAATTGTATAATAAAAACACAAAATTCTTCATTTCATAATCCAGTTTGTCGCTAGAAATGTCTCTGAAGTACTTTTGACCTTCAATATGTCATCTAGTCCCAACAAAATGTTAGGAATGTTTCATTTACTTTTGAACATTGTATCTTGGTACCATATAATATATATATATATATATATATATATATTTTTTTTGGTAGTTGGCTTTTATAGATAGAATTTTAACACAAAAATATATTAGTCAATGTATATTAATTGATTTTTTTAGTTTTCTATTTTTTAAGATATTTTTATTTAAAAATGTATTCATTCGGAACATGAGCTTATCAAAGCAAGTTTCTTTTATATTTCCTAATAAAAATGCTTAATTAATTTTGAAGATATATTTGTTATGGTATTCACTAAGGTCTCAGTGGCGCAATAGGGTGGGGGCAGAGTACCCATTTCGAGCATTGGGAGTGAATCGTGATGATGCCGCACCTGCAACCATTGCCTGCTAAAGTTTATATGTATATCACACATGACTCATTTAGAGAAACATAACACACTGAATGAACAAGCCCAAGGACGCCCTTTAATAGGCACCTACATGTGAAGAAAGGGTATTTAGAATATCTTTTACCTGGTGACTAATGTTATTCCTCGGTATCCTTAGCACGGCTGTCGGTGAAAACTCAAAAAGAGTAACCCACAGTTATTTGGAGATGAATCTGATAGGGCATGAGACCAAGGCTTTCAGGAGTTTCTGGAATGAATGAAACGGATGAAGAGGAGGCAGATAAAAGTAGAAAAATCAACTTGCATGACTTTAAAATACAGCAAAGGTTGGGAAAAAAGGCCAATTAAAAGAAGATGGACAAGGACAGCCAAAATGGACTATTCCAAGCCTGAGAAAAGCAGTGGAATATATCTATCCGTGGGCGGATTCCAAAATTCGAATAATGTGGTTGAGGAATAGATGCCCGATATTCTTTTTATAAGGTTTTAAATTAAAGAGAGGTCCATTTATGTATTAGTATCATAGGACTGTGGTGGAGACAGGACGCTCTCTCATTGGCCGTACGGTCCAATTCATGATGTGTCCTTGTGTGGATCGGTTGTTATTCACTCCGTAGATGATAGTGATGTGCGTGGCGGGATGGAGAATGGAATTGCTAAGTAACAAGTGGGAACCCGTATGTTTGCAACAGGAATGCATCATTACTCTTTTTGGTTAACATAGTTATTTTTGGATAGCTCGTACTTTTAAATCAGTTTAATTTTTTAATAATAAACTATTTGTTTAATATAGTTTGATTTCCCCTTAATACATGGTTCCTTTCACATGCAAGCTCTCTAATTGTGAGATTGTACAGGTTCAACTATCTTTTATCTTCAATTTATCTTCAAAGGGTTGATCGATTTGATATTTTTATTTTTAATTTTTAATTTTTAATTGTTTTGATAAGGATATAGAGAATTAGTAAGATCATAATTTTATTTTTATAAATATAATTTCAATTTTAAAAATTATCATTATAACCATTATATTTTATTATTATATTTTATAATATTAACCTGTATTTATTTTTCATATATATATAACATTAACGTGTTCATTAATCTTTACACTTTGATAACGTTATCTTCCCAAGGGTAAGGCTAATTGAAAAAACGCATAGGGTATGTTAGAAGGCGATGGTTGTACAATGAATGGAATCATTATTATTACTATTATTATTATATAAGAATGGGTAATTACCTTTTTTGTGTGGGTTTGAATTTTACTTTTTATCGTCATTATAATCTCCAGTTACATTGGTAAACCTTTTACCTAGCCGGTTACGTAGACACGACATGCCCTCCGGTACTACGAGGTCCAAGGGATTGAAAACCTGGTGTTCATACTCTTACAGGAGCATTTTGACCGTTTAATCAAGCCTTTGGACCCATCATCATCTTCTTATATAGGAGAATTGGTAATAAGGGTCGCTCCCATCAAACCTTTTACATAGCTAGCTACGTTGATGCGACACGCCCACCGGTAATATGGGGTTCGAGGAATCCACGCTTCTATAAAAGTATTAAAACCGTTTAACCAATTCCTTAGACTCATCATCGTCATCATAATCATCTTATTATATAGGAAAATTGGTCATAAGGGTCGCTTCCATTAAACATTTTACATTGCCAACTACATCAACACGACACGTTCACCAGTACTACGGGGCTCGAGAGATTGGAACTTTGGTCTCTACGCTCCTATAAAAGCATTTTGATCGTTGAATCAAGCCCTTAGACTCATCGTCACCATATTAATACGTAGTCGGTTACGTTGACATGACATGCCCACATGTACTACGAGACCTGAGGGATTGAAACCCTAGCCTTCGTGCTCCTACAAAAGCATTTGGACCATTGAACCAAACCCTTAGACCCATCATCATCTTGTTATATAGAGAATTGGTCATAAAGGTCACTCCGATCAAATCTATTCCACCTTGTAATTGTTGACAAGGCATAAAGAGGACTACGTACCAGTCACTCGAGATTTGTTTTGTACCATCATCATTGGTGTGACACCATTTAGATGATTCAGATAAAACTACTACCTTTGCAAACAGGCTTCCCGAAAAGTTTGAACCTGGATGTCTTCTTAGTAATTGCCTAGCCACATAAGCACTTACCAATCCACTTAGCTCTCAAGAGCTGAAATATTATTAATTATTGTTTAAAGATAGGTTGATTGGTAAGGTTGATATATTACATTTTTTTTTTTTTGGAATTTATATGGTGGAATCGGTAGCCGCCACATATCCGGGTAGGCTGTCCAACTTTTTATGGCCACCACAGTATTCTGCATTGACCCGCCCTGAAGTCGCCACACAGATATTTGTGCAGTCCGCCCCTATAACCACCATGCCACAATCATTTTAAACCTTTTACGCCGCTAAAAGCACCAAGAAAGGGACAAGCGTTCAGTTCGGCGAGGCCCAAGATTTGAACCTTGGACATCCACCCCCCTATGGGGTTTGGATGAACCAATTGGTCTACACCTCGGACCTAGGTTGATATATTACTTTACTTCAATTTTTTTAAAAGAATTATTTTAGATAAATTAATTTCATTTTTATTCAATGAACTAAGGATTATAAAAATTTACTAAAATAAATATATAAAAACAAGTCTACCCGTACTTCCAAAGGCTGCAGTTATATTTAGATGAAGCGGTTCAAAAAAGTACCAAAATTGATGGCTATAGGGGTAGTTTTTTTTAAATGATTTTTTTCAACAATAAAAAAAGTTTGAAATTTTTTTTAGTAACATTTTTTTTTATATTTTAAGATAATTTTTTAAAAGTGTTTTTTATCATTTAAAGAATAAATATTATATTGTTTATAAAAAAAAAGCATATCTCAAAAAGTTAAATTAAGTAATTATCCACAATAAAAAGAAGAGAACTTTTTGGGGATTACAATAACAATTCAAAACTTATCAATAACAAAAGAATAATCATGTTGAGGCAAAAAACATTAAGTGGTTATGGCACCACTAAAATGGGGAGGATATTTGTCTTTAGTATCATCCCACCTAGGTGAGGGGTTAGACTCTTCAAAAATAGGCTCCCATACAAAAGGAGTAACAATAGATAATGATGTAGGGATGTCTTTAGTGGACACTCAATCCATGGAAGAAGGAAAATCCTTAGAGCCCTAGCTCTTCCAAACTGGAAGCTCCCCAACCTAGGCCTTGAGTAGCGATATCCCACCTTTAGTCGAGCATCTAAGGGGAAGAGGATAGGGTGAAATACTAACCCCTAATTCAAATAAGATAATGTCGCTACTACAATGGACTTCTACCCCATTTGTTTGAACATGGACTATGAGTTCGTCAATCATGGCAGTTGTGACCCTATCGATACTCACTTTATTCAGATTGACCTCTATTAAATATCAGAGAATGAGGAACCCTAACCAGTGAACAAGGGGTATTTTCTCACTAATCCAACAAGGTTTACAAGTGCTCAAATTCAAGTGCCACCTTATTCACCTATGCTTGAATTTGTACCATAACATTAGAACAAATTATAAATTTAGCATAAGCTAAATAATTTGTAGAAACATTCGGGCTAGAGAAAATAGCATTGTTACAATCCTTTCAAATGTTAAACATAATTTTTTATCTTAAAAATTACTAGTTTCTAGATTTGGTTAATGCTAATAGGCATGCTCATATTGTCCCTAAGAAGAACCATATGCCATGAGAAACATCTAGAATGAAATGACTAGAATAAATCGTGAATCCTAAACTAGAATGCTTAGGCTCTAAGATAGAACCAAAATAAGTGCTTGACAGTCTCTCGCATTGACATAATAGGCACCTGGGGTTTTTAACCCCAAAATGAATTAACTAGTCCATATTCGATAGACCTTGGAAAAGCAAACACCAAGAGAAGTGTGCTAATTTGGGTTATAGATATGGGTCCCAAATAGTAGAAAATCTATTTTTCCAATCCTTTAGAGAGGATTCAAGATACTAGTGAGCATTGAGCTCAAGAACCATGGGTAGATGAGGGGAAATCTAGTGATACCTAATTTAGGGTTTATAATTTTTGAAAGGAGTATCTAGATACCACTTTTGATCTTTCTACCATGGGCACGAGGTGAGAACTCCAAATTTGTGAAGCATGTTATATGGGACTATTTCTTGAATTATTTGGAAGGTCTCCTTTGTTGGAATTAGAATCTATTACATAATTTGGATCATGTAAATGTAACTTTTTAGGTACATACTTAGGGCATTAGATTACTTTAGGGGGAAGTTATCTAGTTACTTTATGCAATGTAATAAATGCACAAGTGTCAATGTGCAAGTCATAAATGTGCAAGGTGTCCCTCGCACAACTAGGCAGAGTGTTGGCCAAGGAATCTATCTTCCATTATAAAAGGGCCTCATTGTAAGAGTTTGATATGTAAGTCAATGGGTAGTAGTAGTAGTATTGGGTGACTCCATTAGTGATGGAGTACATTATAGTTTTGTAGCATCTTGCATGGAGTGTCCATTTCCTTCATAGAAATATTGTATTAATTTTTTTGTCATTTCTATTTATAGCATATTTTTGCATCTTGTGATTGTCATCTCTCATTGTAATCTATTTTAAAAGCTAACAATGGTATCAACGTCGTGGTGGGTCTAGTCATAGTAGAAATAGCTACTGTAGAGTGATAGGAGAACCACCATTATTATTGAGTCTGAATTTCTCTATGAACCTAATTTACCATAGTGTACAGGCTCTTGCAAAAATCTTTAGAAGAATCAAGGTGGTATGGAGAGCTTTGTGAAAGTGTTATTACTAAAATAGGGCCAATCACCATAGCTTTAATTTTTGTAAATTGTATGTTCCATTGAATCCATTGCATATGAATTTCATTAATATTATCTGGTAGAATAGACTAAAAAGAGAAATTCTAAAATTCATTGGACTCAAAGTCTTCCCATAGAGTTATAGAAAAAACTCATGAAGATAAGGACTCAACATTTTATCCACTAGTTTGATGAATCAATTAGTAAGAATTTTACTATCTGAAGTTTCTATTATTGTAGGGAACTAACCCTCAGATGATTGGAGCACCTCCTATAATAGAAATCTAGGATATTTCAACTTTATTGATCAAAGGTCGGAGTGTCTGCATAGTACAAATATTAGTTGTTGTAAAAAAGAATACTTCAGAAGCAACTATAGGAGAATGATTCATAGTGAATTCTAGAGATTGAAGATCTCTATTTATAAAGTCAACTTCACAGCAGAAAAGACCACAAAATCCTTGATCTAAGAAAAGGCTATAGAAGCCTTAATATAATAAAAAGACCACATAAGCCTTGATCTAAGAAAAAGCCATAGAATCCTTAATCTTAAAAAGGCCACATAAGCCTTGATCTAAGAAAAGGCCATAGAAGCCTTGATCCTGAAGAAGACTCCAGAAGAGAGTACCTAATTCAGAAGTAGATTGAGATTTAATAAGTTGGTAAACTTGCTAAAAGAAAGTTAGGAAGATTATTTTCTTTAGAATAAATCTAGCACCTGAAGCAAACTTGAAGGTGAAGATATCTATTGAATATCTCATTGAAGAAACTTCTAGTCTTGGAAGGACAAGAAGGACTAGGAGAGCCATGTTCAAATCTAGACGCAGCAAAATCAAGTGATCCAGGAAGGAGATCTCAATTCTATAATTTGAATAAGTTCTCAAGGAATACCAAAGTAGGTACAGAGTCAAAGACCTAGGAGAGGTCTCAAGGAAAAAGGCTTAGAGAGCCTTGTTGCTAAAGAAAGATCATCAAAAGAGTTCCTAGAAGAACTCATTGGAGAAATTCTCCATCAAGGTGAAACTCTCTGATAAGGAAAATATTTGGTACAATTGTTGCCATCCAAAAAAAATCCCAATTAGAAGAAGAGGAATTGCCAAGGAAAGCCAAAGAAGATACAAATGATCTCAAGATATTCAAAGTCTTGATAAGAATATCCTGCTTGAAGTCAAAATTTTACAAGAAGACTTGAAGAAAAAAGGATTTTTTCAAAGCCGAGAGAATTGAAGATTACCTTTCAAGGGCATAAATATTCCTCTAGATCCATAGCAGAAAGGAGAATATCAAACCACCAAACCCTATGCTTGTGAAATAAAGTTCAAGATCTCTTTTTGGTAAAGGAGGAGCTATTTAGAAAAGCTAACAAAAGTTGCAAAAATGTAAAGCAACAAGCTTGACCTACATTCTCTATAAAATCTATCAAAAAGGTACGTAGTTATTGGTTCAAGTGAATTCATTACTTATATTACTCAGTAGATTTATTAAAGCACCTTATGTTAGATCAGAAGTTGCAAAGAGGAAAATTGTATTACATTCTTCAAAATTTCAAAAGAAAAGAAGTTCTTTTTAAGGTTCATTTGCACATTAATTTGGAGTTGATTTATGAAGTTACAATCAACTACCTATCTTATATCTTGAAAAAAGAAGACTAGATCCTAAAATTGTGTTTGTAGTGAATTTCAAAAGAATTTATTCCAGATTATACTTGAAAGGTTGTAGTGGAATTGTTAAGATCATTTTCAAGAAATTATTAGAGCAATAAGGTGAATTTATTGTTACCATTTATAGTGCATCTATTAAGCACCATTCTAATTAATTTTTTAATTAGTTTCTCTAAATTAGTTTGTGTTGTCAAGAAGCACAAAAATAAAAAAATCTACAACACTTTAGTGGCCAAAAAAAGCCACCATTACAAGTAGAAAGGTCGAGTACAAAAACACCATTGAAATACCTGAAGGAAGCCTCAAATTGAGACCTTGGAAGCCTCAAGATTCGAGGAGAATATAAGGTTTTATTTTTCAGCACAGAGTGCATGAATACTCATATCATTAGCTTGGATTGACTATCATCCAAAAGAAGTAGGAAGGATTATACAATTCTTCATTTTGGTGCAAAAATTACATATTACAAAAGGCACCTCTTTTGTTCCTTGGAAGAAAAAAGGTATTACCATTTATAAGGGATAGAAGGACGTTCTTGTTCAACAGACTTGTGGCCAAGTGAAGGAGCTATCAAAAAGCTCACAGAAATAAGAAATTTGTGTCCAAAGGAAGATCCATCGAAGAGCTCACATGTCTAGGAGTTGAGGTGTTCAACCCTATAAGAAATGTGTTACCTGCAACAATGGATCCATTGAAAGAAGGCATTATCACTCATGCTTACATAGAAATAAGGGCAACATTCAGTGACATGTTATCTACGTAAAAGACAAATAATCATTGGGTGTTATAACTAGCGATGAAGAAAGGTAAAAATCAACATTAAAGACATGCAAACAAGTGCAGAGATAAGAGTTATACCTAAGGCATCCATTGAAGCAATCATCCACCAAAATAAGAGCTTGAAAATGTGCCATAAGACGATGAAGCTATCCAGTTGTAGCCATCCGTCATCCTCACCAAGCCAACGTGCAAAAGAAAGCTTGCATACCAAGAAACATAGCAAGACAATGTAGGGTGCAAAAATAAAGGAGAAATTAGGGTTGCAAGCTCATATTTGGAGTGTTAGAAAAAAGGCTTGCATGCACAAGCCACTTGGCACAAACTTTCTACTTATCCCAATTTTCAAGCACTCATCATTACAGAAGGAACGTCCATCATTTCCAAAGGAACGTTAAATAAGCCTATCTTGTAACGCTTCATGTGACACTTGTCATGAAGCCCATCCTTCTTAAGATGCCAATACTGGAGAAGAAAATACACAATAGTGTGTGAAGCAAAACGCATCCAAGCAAATCAAGGGAGTAGTCAAATAGAGTTAAAGCATCAAGGTGAAATGACTATACACCATTCAAAGGTGTAAGGAAAACATTTAAGATGTCGTCATAAAACCAATGAACAAAACTTGCATTTGGAGAAGCCCTGCCAGACATATCATAAGATATATTTCACCACCAGTTGCAGAAGTGAAGGATCGCCAATCAAGGAACGTGTTTGCATCGATCAAAGAGGGCTCTCACTGCCCATGAGTGTTACATAGGAGAGTTGGTAACAACCATTATTTTTAGTAACTGGCTAGCGCAGGGTTCAAACCACAAAGACTGCAACCATTACTAAACACAAAAATTTACACTTACAATCTTAATTTAAAAACAAGACATAAAATTACAATAACCATAAAGATACAAGTGGATAGGACTATTTCAGCTTTTAAAGTTGTAAGACTGTATTCCTCTTGAAATCAAGTATAATATTTAGATAGGTAAAAGTTGGATTTGCAGATAAAAATACAACTCAGTAAAATAAAATATTAAAAAAAACATGGACACCAATTGTTGCTGCAACAAAAGTTTTATTTCTTTAAGCAATTCTATACACTTCCATAAAAAAACAACATATTAATATACACACTCCCTATGACTTCAGTAGGAAAATCTGCTGTTAACACCTGCAATACATAAAAAAGACATCTGCAATTATCTTCTATTTTTGGTTTCCAGTCACCACATAATTTACCATAAAAAAGGCATTTGCAATGATTGATTTTTTTTTTTGGTCGGTTAAATATATGAAGTATATATTAAAACAGGGTTTTGACAGGGACCCTTTCCCTGAGTACAAAAGGAAGAAGGATACCATCCATAGAAGAAGGTGGAGAAGAAGAATAAACTGTAACAGAGGTTGACCTTTGAGAGAACACTAAGAAGCTAAACATAAGCTAAACAAAAAGGGAAGAAGGAAGTCCTGGGAGAGGACAGAAGAAAAGGAACACTGCCACAAAACAAAGACCATAGCCCAAAGAGATAGTAGAGGAACCACGAAAATTAATTTAGACTTTTCTCCATTCAAGACATGCCAATATTAGTGAAAGCCTTAGCTTCGGTCCCAAGCAGGGGAGTCCTCAGGAAGAATACGGATACCATCGACCACCACCTTCAGGTCATCGTTGGTGTGGGGTTTCTTGAAGAAGTGAGCATTGAGAGTGGTACGCAGGTCCACAAGGTGGAGAATGCTATTGGAGATGGAATTTATAACATAATTCTCCAGGTGGGTTTCTGGTTCAGAAGCAGAGTCGTCCTTGGAATCACACACGAAAATATCCTTCTTAGATTTGCTTTTCATTCTCGTCGAGCTCCGAACAGGAACATTCACAAGCTTAGGATCACTGTCACTGTTAGAATCAATGGTACAAGTCTTCTTTCTAAGTTTGGAAATATTTTCAATTATTTTCCACTTTCTTGCCGACATACTCTGGTTCTTGGGCAGAAATCACACTTCATCAGGATTGGAACTAACACGGGTGTCATTAATGGAACTTGATTGGCCCCCAAAAGAAATTTTATCAGTAGTAATCAGCTGCTCGAACATTGGAGGCAGGGTAGAATTCCATGTGGACAACTCGTCAATAGAAACAACATGATTTGCAAGAGCATCAACAAGCTTATTGTTCTCCCGGAAGGTATGTTGAAAAATGATTTCTTGAAAATTGCGGGACAGGAGTTTGGATTCGTTGATACAATTCCTGACCTTCCAAGAGGGAGTCTTATTATTCTTAAAATAATTGATGGTGGTTAAGGAGTCTCCTTCCACCAAAATATTTGAATCGGAAAACCTTTGAGCAACGGTAAGTCCCCGCCAAAGAGCCCTAGCTTCAGCCACTTGGTTGGAGTGTGTAGACACCAAAACAGCACCAATCCGATTATGTGACTGCAAACACTGATCACATTGGCACACACAGCCCCAAGGGCAGCCCCTAGAGGTTAAACAGTGGTCCTAACCACTCTCACAGCAGTTTTGGAAGGTCAAAAATCATTTTGGCACCTTCAGGCACTTTGCTCAATATCCGTTCCACCCAGGGACGAATTCTAATTGGGATTCGCTCCACCCAGGGACGAATTCACAATTCGCTCCAGGGTGGGGCGAATTGCAGGTTTGACGGGCAAAAAGTCAAATCTTGACAAATGGCAGCTCGGATCCGCCACCTAATGCCTCCTTCAGTTCATGGGAGCATGGGTGAGCATTTTCGAGCGTTAGAGGCTGTTACAGGGGCAGTCATGAAGCCCCTAATCAGGGAGGAATCTTCCCTCCCCTGGAAGGGCATGGCTGCCATGTGGCGCCTCTGCATGCTCATCCCAAGAGACCTCCGGGTCTATAAATTGATGAGTTTCCTCATCCCAAAAGATACAGAGTAAGAGCAATTTGGAGCAACGAAGTGCTGCCATTTTATTTCCCCATACATCCTTGTGCGATTTGTGCCTTCTACATCCTTGATCTCTTTTAGAGAGGAGGTCATTGGGTGACTATTGGAAGGTCGAATCTTGAGCCCAAAACCTGACATTTGGCCATAGAATACCACCCAATTTGTCGACAACACCTTGTAAGAGATTTTGGACCCATCCCAAGTGGATTGGTGCCGAAATCAGGCCCCAAACGGTGGGCGGCCCGCCGGCGCCCCCACACTACTACAGGCCTAATCGTCCCTTTTAGGAACGATTGGGAATTTGTGGCAGATTTTGCTTTCTATCATTTTCATTTTTTGCATTCAATTCTATGATGCTTAGATAGGTTGTCATTTAAATTTCGTCTCATTTTGAACAATTTTGATCATGTTTCTATATTCGTTCGCTTTTACTAACTTGCAAGTAGCATCATCAGATTCCCATTGATGGAGGTCAAATTGGGAAAATATGACCATCTGGGTCTTCCCAAAATGCCCCCAATTAGCTAACCCCAAGTTTTTAGGTCTTTTGGAGCTCTCTAGGCAAGACATTTGGGACAGTACCTTTTCGGCATTTTGTTGCAGGTGAATTCGTCCCGCCCCGGAGCGAATTCAAATCGGTGAGGAATTTCTCGACTATTCTTTTTGCAGTGCCCTCCTGGTGATGTCCTGATGCCCCTATCAAATTTTTAGAGCATTTGGATTCATTTTAGTCATAGTTTAATTCATTTTTCTCATCCATTTATCGTAGGCTTGGGGATTGCATGTTTTGTTTTATCCGTAGGTGCTATTGATTATCTTTTGTTTCTTTGAACGTAGGATCAGAACATCGGAGGAGTAGCAAGGAATCAACATTCGTAGACACAAGTGGTGATGACATTTTGGTCCGCCCATCTTACATGTGGGCACGCGGAAGAAGGAAGGCTATCCATGGATGTAACCAAGAGATGAATTTAACGCTCCTCGCCCCTGAAAAGGGAGGATGCGAATTGTAACCGAGTTGTGAAATACATCAATAAAAGAGAAGGGCTGTTATTTCATTTGGGTTTCAATTCATGCTTTCTCCATTTCATGCATTTTTAATTCGTAGGATTCAGCGTTAAGTTTAGTTTCATTTTTTGCATCGTGCTTGGAGTCTTTCCTTTCTTGTTTCCGTATCCTCGTGCTTTCAGTGGCGATCATGGTGGGACCTTGTCCTCTATTTTTAAGATCAGAGATCTGATCCAAACTTTTTTTTTTTTCTTGCAGGTGCCGAGTTTCACACGCTGACTGTTGTTCGTTCCATCAGGAGGCGGATACAGAGTTGTAATTCGTCTTACCCAGGGACGAATGGGAATTCGCCCCACCCTATGATGAATACAATCCTATAATTCATCCCCCTAGGATGAATTTTTCTATGCAATCTTCGGGAAAAACTCGGAACCAAAGATTTGGGAGAGAAGAGGTAAGGATTCTAAACTTTTCTTGTCTATTTTTGTCTTCAGTTTTTCTATTCTAGGGTACTTGCTTGCTTAGGGAAAGTAGTTTTCCTTTACCGCTTGCTTGTTTCCATTTTGCAAAATAAAAAGAACCCCACACACCACGTGGCAACTTAAAAACCAAGGCGCTGGTCGTAAAACCCCAGCCCTTGATCAAGACCAACGGTGGATTTCATCACCACCTTGGCTTGAATTTTGCATCCATTACCCCGATCGCAACTGTTGCTAGACGTAAATCCTGACGAAAGCTGACCGAGTGTAGCTAGGGTGATTCCCAGTGCATGAGGATAAGTCTTCTATGGTAGGTGTCATAAACAGGGTGATTCCCCTTCCGTACCGCCTACGTTCCACGTACCATCTGCTCTCACGTACCTATAGTTTCCCTCACGTAAGGGCGGGTATATAGAGAGGTTGGTATATCGGCCTGGCAATGGTATATCGAAGGGGCGACCATTTTTGGGAGCCATAAGAGCCATCATTTTGCATTTAAATGTTCTTTACAAAAACCTTCAAAAAAAAAAAAAAAAACAAAAACAAAAACCAAAAACACACTAAACCAGGTCTAGGACACACTTTCAATATTTAAATGAGATAATCACTACTTGTGTGTGTGTATGATCATTTATATTTAGTGTAGCATAAAAATTTCATAAAAAGAGATAAAAATCTACATAGCTTGTAGGAAAGCACCACCATGGTGTACACACGTAGCCAAGCCCAATCAAGGGCGAAAGCTACAAAAAGTGTACAAGGGGGCACAAGTCGCCTCCGCTATAGCCCTAAGGACTTAGTCATACCGCCTTGGCGGCCTGACCCGCAAGAGAGTCCGCATCATTCCATGTCAAGATGGAATTATAGGGACACCCCTTTGAGGGACACGCCCGTTCATCATAGCCCCTTTCGGGAAGAGTCCTTACACGTGGCACTCAACATAGATAAAAAGGCTCCCTTAGAAGCTCGATATGAGTGGCCACCGCATGATGAAGTGCTAGAGTGGCATAGTTTCCATGAGGAGAGGCCACATGATGATGGCATCCCTCCTTTGCCCCCCATCACTGTTAGAACCAATAGACAAAATCCAGAGCGCAAGGCTCTTCAAACCAGGTGAGCTAACTCTGCCCACCCCTTTCACACATATGAAAGGGAGCACGAGGAAGATGATTACATTCCTCAAGAGCAATATACAGCGTGGGGGCCATGCGCTTCCGCACCAGCTAGATACCATGATCACCCACTGAGGCCAGAGCCTCGGGTAAATGCCGCCAACCTCGATAGAGGGAAGCAGCCTATTGAGATCTCGGATCATCGAGACCGGGGTAAGTGCATAGGAGAGGCATCCAGGCCTCCTAGGCTCAGGATGGCAGAACAAATTGACTTGGCAGTCACCAGACATGCCACCCGCCAAGCGTAGATCATGCGGCTTGAGCAAGACCAACAGCAGCTAGAGCATTTATATCACCTTAGCAAAGAGTGCATTAGGTGCCAAACAGATGAGCTGCTCCATAACCCGGTCCGAGAGGGTCCCAACCCCGCGCACCCAAAGAGCGAAACCATATGAGAGGCATAATCCCTTGGTGCGAGATAGGTCTCCATGACCTTACCAAGTGCTGCCTTCGAGACCTCCTAGACCTGAGTGGGAGGCCACTCCCGGAACAATGATGGGTACCCTCCACGGGGACCCACCCGGGGTCATAGGTCTCATCCAGAGACTCCTCAGGAAGCTTACGAGGAGTATGAGCAAGAAGAAGAGCGGGCTGAAATGCCCTACCTAGGCGGAGGAGTTGCCATCCGGCCACCCCTTTAGAGGCCTCAAGTCTCCCACAACCCACAATGGGAGCAAACTAAAGAGGAAGAAATTAAATCCTCAGATGCATATAAAGCGCTGCTAGAGCATTTGGAGTCTATGGAGACCAAAACTTCTAGGCCCCAAAAGCCCACTTTATGCCAACTCCATAGTCATCCTGTGCATCCGTCAGTGCCAACACCTCCTTACCCTGAACACTTTAAGCTGCCTCAGTTGGCAACCTTTAGAGGGGAGGAGGATGCTCAAGAGCATGTGACAAGGTTCCTGAGCCAATGCTTCGGCATTCAGGACAATGATGCTTTGTTATTGAGAACATTTATAACCACATTCGTAGGCCCTACCTCGGATTGGTTTACTCAATTACCAAAGCACAACATTAACAACTTAGATCAGTTAGTGGATGCGTTCCTCGAATGCTTCACCTTCAATACCAAGAAGAAGGCATCACTGAGTGACTTAGCCAGCCTCAGGCAGTATGAGGAGGAGACCATGGTGGCCTATGGGAATCGATGGAGGACATTGCTTTCGAAGCTGCCCTACCTCCCTCCTATGTCCGACCTCACTCAGATGTTCTCCAAGAGTTGTTTGAGATCGATCTCTATGCTATTGCAGCTGCAGCAATATGCCACCTTAGAAGAAGCTCTGGCGCAAGCCAGGATCATTGAAGAGATCAAAATACAGGATGGCGAGATAGCCAAACCTAAGAAAAAAGAGTGGACTAAAAACACTAAAGTTGGGACCATGCAACAAAAACCCACTACGGTTAACCAAGTTGCTATCAATGTCCCTAAGCCTGCACAAGCAACACAACCTCAAAAGGCTAACTATCAGGCAGTGCCTCCTAACAACTATGATAGAGAAAATTAGAGGCAAGAACAGAGTCAGCAGCGTCACCCTAGGCGACAATTCACACCCTACATAGAGTCCAGGGACTCCTTGTTTGACCGCTTGTTAGCGGCAAACCTGATCAACCTGCCAGAGGTTCAGACTATAGATCCCAATGTGCCCAAGCCTAAGGGGTATAGAGAGGACTTGTACTATAGGTTCCATAGGTGGTAGGGACATGACCTAAATGCCTGTTGGAAATTTAAGGGCTTGGTGCAAGACCTGATTGATAACAAGACACTAGCGGTGGATAATCCCGTCGCACCAAGCAATCAACAAATGGAGGTCTTCAAAGACCCCTTGCCTACTCATGCTCCATAGGCAAAGACCCTACAAGTTAACGAGGTCACACAGAACTGCCCCATGCAGGGATATGTAGGGATGATCAGTATAGTGACTCAGAAAAGGAGGTATCCGAGCATGAATGCTCCTACGGTAGCGGCAGGAGAGGTGCCAACAACTTCGCAACCACAACAACACCTTGCACAACCTCCTCCGCCTAAGCCGGTGGCCACACTTCGGACCAAACTAACTCAGAGTTTGAGGACCACCTCGGCTAGGCTCTCCATATACGAGCTTATACAACAATCTACGCCCCATCGAGAAGCTCTAATGGAGATTTTGAAAGCCATCGAGTTGCAGCCCCATGAGACAAATTCTTTCAACAACTTCGTGGGGCATGTAAAATGATGCACTGAGCCGGTCATCACATTTCGAGAAGATGAATTGAGATCAATGACTGATGACATGGCGGATCCACCCCTGCACGTTATCGCGTGGGTCAACGGGATCCCATACAAGAGGGTGTTGATAGACACTGGCTCGTCCAGCAACATCATCACAACTGTGGCTCTCAAACATCTAAAGTTGCCCGCATCTCACATCATAGCTTCCACCTACACTCTACGAGCATTCAATGACGCAATCTGCTCGACAGTCGGCACAATAGTCCTACCAATCCAAGTGGGACAAAAGACCATACCCACATTGTGCCACGTATTGGAGGGTGAGATGGCCTACAACATCTTGTTGGGCCGGCCATGGATCAGGGACATGAAGTGTGTCCCTTCGATAGCTCACCAATGTTTAAAGTATACATTTGAAGGGGAGGTGCATGTAGTCCCGATGGACTTGGAACCCTTCAAGTATTGTAATGCGGTGCAGCTGATGCCGCAATCGACCCTGCCATCAACGCATTTGGATTTCTAGTTAAATCCATCTAAATAGGGTCCGATTCCGTAGGCATCCCCGTTAACAAGTTCTTCAAAATCCCAGCCGGGTTCATCTTCATCGTCTGGTCCTCCACCAACGACACCATCTTTGGGGGCCAAATAGAAGGACAAAGGGAAGGAACCCCTGGAAGAGGCAAAACCTTTGGAAGAGACACTGCCATCAGTATCAACTATCTCTACTGAGGAGATGCCTAGCCGAATGGAAGTCGAGGCTCCTAGTCCACCCGACATGGAGTGGACTCAAGGAGAACTTCCATTCCCTCCCCCTCAACCGCCAACGATCACCGTTGAAATGGCCAATACGGGCCTGGGGGAGTATCTGGTGTGGAATATTGTAGCAACACCCACACTAGAATCCATGCAGGACATGGGGAGACCTCGACTCCCCATTGGCACTATTGTTCCCCTAGGCTACCCGCCGAACCAGACAAACTTTGTGTATGGGGGCCTTGATCATGGCGTTGCACCATGCACGCAAGAGGACGAAGACGAAGAGCCTTTTGCTGAAAATGTCAACTATTTGTCTAACCCAGACTTTGCTCCGAGATACCTTGGCCAATGCAATTGGCACGGATATGGGTTAGGCCGATATGAGCAAGGGATACGTGTTCTTTGCCAACCAAGATACCAAATGCCATATGACAAGTCAGGAGTAGGGTTCAACCACCCCCTACCCTTGGACATCTTGGTGGAGAACATGCAAGGCCTAGGGATAGGCAACAAGGGGGGATTGGCATCAGATCCATATGCCAACCCTAACACCACATATACATTGAGGGATTATCTCCCATTAACGGCAATCAACCTTGTTGGCTCTAGTAATCCCTTCCCTTCGCTCGAGAGAGGAGAAAGCTCGAGAGCTCATTTTCAAGGAGGGTCTAGACAATGTCAAGAAGGGTCCTCGGAGGATGAGTCGGAGTATGAACCAGCATCGTATGACCCCTTCGAATCAGATAGCGATCACTCACAGGTGATCCCCATGGATGATTATCAAGAAAGCCTCTTGACAATGTTCCCCCTGGATGCTCCCATCGAGCAAGCGCCGCTCCAAGGAAATCAAGTCCCCCGTAGAGAGCGGAACAACCTAGGTGGGACCACATTAATTTGCTTGAGCAAGGCGAGCCTTTAATGCCGCAAGCAGTTCGAGCCAACGAAGGCCTTTGGATCTCCGATAGTGATTACGAAGATGAAACAGAAATGGCATATCTTAATCACATGCGGTAGATGCAGCATCGGCACCCCTTGGAGATTAACGACATATTTGAACAATTAAACATAGTGCCAGGGCATGAGTGGTACGTAGACCCAGCACGGTGGGACCAAGTGTTGGATCCGCTACTCTGGGCATACGAAGAATACCTTCCACCAGAGACCCTATAGTGACATCAGTGTCGAGGGTAGACCCTATCTTCCTATCCGCACATAGGGCCGATCCATTCATGCCCGTCCCTCTAGAGCTAGATCCCGAGCATAGAGAGCATCTAGGATGTCCGAGTAACCACACCCATGGTAATGGAGACCAAAATCATTTCATCAACATGATCTCCATTGACTTAACCGCCCCCATCCACAATCCGGCCGATCCGACATAGTCATTGTATCTAGACATAGATGCCATAGACTGGGATCGCATCAATTCCCCTCCATCCCCATCCGAGTACTGGCCTTTCGATGAAATGCTCCATTTTACCCCTAGGCCAACTCAGGATATCTGCCATGCTGAAGAGGGACCCGAGGTTCCTAACGATGATCTAAACTCAGCAAATGATATCCACTTGATCCCAACTCCACATCAGTTGGAAGATGGATCCCACATGTCGGTCGAGGAGATGACTGACGTAGACATCGGCTCAGATCCAATGAATCCATAGATCATCAAGCTGGGGGTAAGTTTATCCCTCGAAGAGCAAGCCGACTACATTGCCCTTCTCAAAGAGAAGAAGGAGGTTTTTGCATGGTCATACAAAGACATGTCGGGACTAGACCCATAGCTAGTCATGCATAATCTAACGCTTGATCCGACAGTCAAGCCAGTTAAGCAGAAACTATGCAAGATGCACCCAACAGTGGCCTTAATGGTCAAAGATGAATTGCAAAAGTTGTTGGATGCATAGTTTGTCATCTGCATGGATTATCCACCATGGCTGTCCAACATGGTGCCCGTCAAGAAGCCTGACGGGAGGATTCGCATATGCACTAATTTTTGAGATCTAAACAAAGCGAGTCCTAAAGATGATTTCCCCTTGCCGAGCATCGACGCATTGGTAGATGCTACAGTGGGTCACGAAATGCTTTCCCTCATGGATGGTTTCTCGGGATACAATCAAATTTGTATCAGCCCCGAAGACCAGCTAAAAATGGCGTTCACAATGCCTTGGGGGACATTTTGTTATAAGGTCATGCCTTTTGGCCTTAAAAATGTTGGCGCCACCTACCAACGTGCCATGACATACATCTTCCATGATTACATGCACAAGACTTTGGAAGATTACATGGATGATTTGTTGGCCAAATCTCTTTTGTGCCCGGATCATCTCGATGACTTAAGCAAGATCCTCGATCGCCTCATGGAGCATAGAGTCAGACTGAATCCCAAGAAGTGCATTTTTGGCATCACATCTGGAAAGCTCTTGGGCTTCATAGTCTCAAAATGGGGCATCGAGGTGGACCCAAACAAAGTCAAGGCAATCCTTGAAATGCATCCCCCAACTACCATCAAGCAGCTCAGAAGCCTACAGGGAAAGGTCGCGTCGATCAAGCGCTTCATAGCGCAGCTATCTGACAAGTGCCGACCAATGAACAAGTTGTTGCACAAGGGGGTAGCATTTCACTGGGATGACGAGTGCCAGTCAGCCTTCGATGACATTAAACAATACTTGGCTTCACCGCCAGTATTGGCACCACCTAGACCAGGAGTGTCATTCTACTTATACATCTCAGCTATTGAGGTGGCACTGGGAGCCATGTTAGCCCAGAAGAATGAACTTCATAGGGAACAGGCTACTTACTATCTTAGCCGCACCCTGGTCAGCTATGAACTTAACTATGCATACGTTGAGAAACTCTGCTTGGCAGTGGTGTTTGCTACCAAAAAGTTATGCCATTACATGTTGAGCAACAAGACGTATGTTGTGTCTAAGGAGAATCCATTGCGATACATGATGAGTCATACTTATCATAGTAGTCGCACGGTGAAATGGATCATGTTGTTGATGGAATTTGACATAGATTTTATTGGATAGAAATCCATAAAAGGTCAGGTCATAGCCGATCAACTAGCAGAGGCTCCTCTCGAAGATGACCAGCCTCTGACTATAGAACTACCCGATGATGGGGTCTTCCATGTCTCAGAATCACCAGATTATGACGAGCCTGAGTCACAGGCTGACATAACCCTATTTTTTGATGGTTCTAAATGTGAGCAAGGTGGTGGCATGGGAATAGTATTCTTCACACCGTAGGGCGCTCCTATGCCCCTGTCATTTAAATTAAATTTCCCATGCACCAACAACAATGCAGAGTATGAAGCCTTGCTCATAGGTCTTCAGACAACAATCACCATGAACATTAAATGATTGAATATCTTTGGTGATTCGTTGTTAATTGTCAACCAAGTCAAAGGGGTATTCCAATGCAAATGCCCAGTTCTGCAGGCCTACAAAGCCCTTGTGGACAAATTCTTGGCAAAGCTTGAATGGTACGACATCGAGGCACTCCCTCGGTCATCGAATCATTTTGCGGACACTATGGCCTCTTTGGGGTCGCTAATCCCGTAAGACATTTTTGGTGATATGACCACCATTCAAGTCAAAACACTATCGCAATCCGCGATGGAGCGAGCAAGCTCTGATTTAACGCCAGGAATCCACTTGATCCAGATTGAGCCATCCATGGATAGGTTCTCTCGAATTCACGATCATCTGAAACATGCCAACTAGGGGTCCTTGTTCTCCCCTACTCCCCTTAATAGCAATACAACGCTATTCTTACAAGTTCTCTCCCGCTCAGCTTTTGCTAGGGATGAACTTCAAGAGGGACTGGCTGTTCATACCATCGAGGCTTCTGATCAGCAGGATTGGTATTCCCCCATCAAGGACTACCTCAAGTTAGGTAACCTCCCACTTGGATTGACGCATGTCACAAAATGTGCATTCAAGCAGAAAGCGGCAAAGCATGTCTTGTTAGGAGACATTTTGTACCATCGTAGCTATGAAGGGATCCTCCTTCGATGCTTGGACCAGCAAGAGTCCACTTGGGCGATCGCCCAAGCGCACGATGGTACATGCGGTGGCCACTTCAGTGGTATGGCCATCGCAAAGTGCATTCTTTGCATGGGCTATTATTGGCCATATTTAGAGCGAGATTGTTGTGCATATGTCAGGAAGTGCGTGAAGTGTCAACACCATGCTAATTTGACACACGTACCTTCCCAGGCCTTGCAGCCGATCCAATCGGCTTGGCCTTTTTCATAGTGGGGCCTAGATCTAATCGAAAAGATCTCCCCTACGTCGTCAGGTCATCACACGTTTATCATCACGGCCATAGAGTACTTCACCAAGTGGGTGGAAGCAGTTCCGCTTACCTCTACGACTGGACCCCGCATTGTGGAGTTCATTTTGCATAACATCATATGTCATTTTGGTATTCCATCCAAGATAATCTCGGATAATGGGACGTCATTCAAGAACAAATATGTGCGTGCTTTGACCACAAAGTACAAAATTCAGCATAATTTTTTGACACCCTATTATCCGTAGGCAAATGGGCAAGCAGAGGCGTCAAACAAAATGCTAGTTGCCATCCTTAAAAATATAGTCATAGATAATCATAAGGATTGGCACATTCAGATCCCACTTGCCCTATGGGCCTATCGCACTAGCATTCGGACACCCACTGGGGCAACTCCATTTTCGCTCGTGTATGGCTCCGAGGCTGTCATGCCTCTCGAGTTGGAAATTCCTTCCCTGTGCATATCAATGCAAGAGTTCATCGATGATGATACTGCATGGCAGGCCCGGTTAGACCAGCTTACGTTGCTTGATGAATGACGTGTTAATGCTCTCGAGCATTTACGTATCTATCAAGAGCGACTTAAGAAAGCATACAACATGAAAGTTCACTTGAGGGACTTTCAGGTCGGTGACTTGGTCTTGAAAGAAAACCAACAGAACTCTAGTTTGTCGTCCCATCTAAGGGACAAATTCATGGCAAACTGGTTAGGTCCCTATGTAATTGATAGCAAAATAGGACCTGGAACATACCGGCTAGCCTCTCTTGATGGAATCAAGGAACTAGAACCCTTGAACATCAGTCATTTGTGGCCATTCCATGTTTAGAAGAGCCATAGCCCAAAACAAATGCTCCAAGGATTTTCATAATCGCTTGGTCAATCCCCAAAATGCTCCAAGGATTTTCATAATCACTTGGTCAATCCCCAAAATGCTCCAAGGATTTCCATAATCGCTTGGTCAATCCCCAAAATGCTCCAAGGATTTTCATAATCACTTGGTCAATCCCCAAAAATGCTCCAAGGATTTCCATAATCACTTGGTCAATCCCCAAAAATGCTCCAAGGATTTCCTAATCACTTGGTCAATCCCCAAAATGCTCCAAGGATTCTCATAATCACTTGGTCAATCCCCAAAATGCTCCAAGGATTTCCGTAATCGCTTGGTCAATCCCCAAAATGCTCCAAGGATTCCCACAATTGCTTGGTCAAAAACAAGAAAATTCAAAAACAATAAAATCATCAAAAATAACAAAATTTGCATCTCATTTCCATGCATGCTCAAAATCGTCACAAAAATAAAGAGCTCTATTTTGCATATCATCTTCATATTCACACAAATCAATCCATCAAAAACACAAAAACATATAGTTGCATTAAGCATCACATCCATACATTGCATATTTGTGGTCATAAAGGTCAAAGCGCCATAGACTGTCATTACTTGGCAAAACCATCATCTTCTACATTTTTCCGCTTTATCAATAGCTCATCGCCTATAACCGCCATTCACGTTATTCTCCCACATCATAGTCAGTTGTTTTCTAATGTATCGAGAGTTTTCGTCATTCAGTCGTCATTAGCTTTCTAGCCACATACTGTACCAAGTCAGACAGATTTTACGAAGGTAGAATTCTACTTGGATCACACCTTGTTACGTAGCATCCCAACACAAATTAAAACACATAAAACATTCCCAAGTTGTGTGAACGAAAGATGAAACCTGCAAAGCAATCCAGGTCACCATAAGCGAAACGGTTATCTTGCTCATCCCCCTATGCGAATGACCCCAAGAATGCTGAGAGTTGGCAAAAGGACAAGCATCCTCCCTACCCAATTCCCCAAGAATCCCAAGTTCTCAAAAGTTGCAAAACATCAACAATTTGCAAACGTCAAAACTCCAAAAATTTGACATCACAACCAAAGTGCATACATCAAGAAAAGCACATAAAATAGTGATTCTCATCACTCCATATCCTAATCCCTTGCTCAAAAGAAAAATATAATACAAAAATAAATAGTGATTTTTATCACTACAAAAGAGCAAGTATCCCAATACAATTGAAGAAAAGAAGGGAGTCGAACTTGAATCCCTGGAACTCTCAGCATTCCGACAGGTCATGAGGCAAACCTCAGTACCGGTTTGGTTGATAGCCTATCGGTCACTGGTGGTAAACCTCCCGCATGACGATATATCTGTCACATTAACTTGTGTGCAGATCAATGTTTGCATGTGGATGAGCTAGCTTATGGTATCCTACGATAGCACCGTAGATTAATCTGACTAAATACAACAAAGGAGTTAGTGGAGCTAATCAGGTGATCCTCAATACAGGTTTGGTTGATAGCCTATCCAGCACTGGCGGTATCCTGACCAACACCACATAAATGAACTCAATTGCACACACAGGGATGTGAAATAACTTGGTCCAAAACAAGTCCGATTCATACCTTGTTCAAAAGTCTTGTGAGATAAAGTACAGTCATGGCTAGTTAGTTAAAACATCTGAGTCTCAGAAAACCTTAACTACATTCGAAACCAACTTGCTATATTTTATTCTCGCCATACCAAAAAAAAAAAAACATGTATACATAAAAAGCTATTTACCGCAGCCATCGCCTAGGACAAAAAGCCATAAAGTTCTACACAGTCTATGGTGCGACTACCAAACATCACAAATTCAATTCATCCATTCCATTTGCATATCATATAAATTAGAAACATTTGCACTCATCAACACATATGCATTCATCACTATAACTTAACATGCATACATCCATATTCATCAATCATCATGCATAAAATCAAATCATCACATGCGCATAAACAAAATAAAGTCTGTATATATATATCATCAAAAATGCCCGTAGGCTACAAAGAGCTGGTCCTCTGACCCCGCAACAAAATCCAAAATCTCAAAACCCCCAAGCCTAAGGCGTCGGCCACCATGATCACGCAAGATCGGTGCGACGAGAACTACCCCCCATGGTGTGGGTCCTATGGGACCCCTCAGGGCGGCTACTGCTAGCCCCCGCATCATGCCTGCTACCACCTCCCTCATCCAATCACCTACGATGAGATGATGCTGACTACTCAGTACCACTATCCCTCATCCGACATGAAGAGCCACCTCCAGGGGCTCAGGTAACCGCCCACCGAGGTGGATAATCTCTCCCTCCAAATCCATCCGATGCAGACCAATCTATCTTCCCTAACCACTCTACCTCCCACCGATGGTAGTAAGCTACTGCATCATCGCGCTACGCCAGCTGCATCCATAGGAGATCCCTCTCCTATGCAGCACTGGTGTCCCCATCCCCCGATGGTGTGCAACAAACGCGCTATCCCGCTCCACCAACTGAGTCCACAGGAGATCCCTCTCCTACAAAGCCTCCCCCAACTCCTCATCTCGCCTCCATAGCAGCTCCACCAATCATGCATTCTCAACGCGCACCCCTACCTCCGTGTCCTCCACCACGCCGGATGCATAGGCGCCTCTAGAACAACAGCCTGCTCTAGCTCCCACTACTCCGGGACGTCCTACATCTCCGGCTGGTCCGAGCCCCAAAATCCATGCCCAAGTCATCCACCTCCACCATGTCCACCTCCTCTAGCGGAGCTCCCCAACCCTCACCTAGTGCCTCCGCACCATCATCCCTCTTGCTACCTCCGCACCTCCCAGTGGTCCCTCTCCCCACCATCACCATAGAGTCCACCACTGATCATACTCTGTAGTAGTCCCGACGTCATCCACATTCGGGACGTCGATCATCGCATCCGAATCCTCGCCCAATGGCACGATGACCGCCGATCTAGAGTCCTCTCGTCCCCCGAGCCGATAGACCATGGGCTCACCAGGAAACCCCTAGCGCACCCCAAACTATCATGTCACCACTGTATGGGAAGAACTCCTGCTCGGTCCCATGCCGCCCAATCAGCCACCGCTCCCTATGCACCCATCGGAGCCACTCTCCAGCCTCAAGCCAGGCTGGACAGTCCCGATAGGGATGCCAGAACACCTCCCCCAGAGCAAGCCGAGCAAAGGCATCGACATAGTGCCCTACAACACCTGCCCATCGTCGACTCTGTCCCTGCTCCTCCGACCACCGCCATAGAGCCGCATAACCTATATCCTTATCTGCCATCTCCGCCCACATCATCCATGATAACCCCCAAGTCTCTCCACCGCTATATGCTGCCAACCCTAGCTCTGCAATAGATAGCTACAGTTGATCCCCTTCTGCCTCCGACAGCGGACCTCATATAGCTCCCCATAGAGCTACGCCAATAGTGTCTATCCCCATCTCATGACCAAAGGCTCCTACATCGAACACTCCACCAGCCGATAGACCACATCCAACAGGTTCCACGAGAACCTCACACCTGACGAGTTAGGTAGCAGCATGTTGGAAATGAGGCCCATAAGCAATGCGTGCCTCACTCCCAACACCCCCCTCTCAAACCACCATCGAACCAGAATCCCACCCATATGGCAGTCAATCTCTGCCCTCTCCACTAGACCATCCACCCCCAACTCCTCCCCATGCCCGAAGCAGCATGTCAGCACCGTTGTCCGTTGATCCCGTGACGTCGTCCTGATCGGCAGTCCGTCTATTGGAATCCTAAGAATCCGATAGACATCCTCCAAAGTGACTATCATCTCCCCTATTGGGAGATGGAAAGTATTAGTCCAAGGATCCCACAAGTTGATCAGGGCCATCAGATAGGCCCGATCCCCAATCACTGGCTCCAATCGAGTCACCTGCTTGAGCCCCAGGGCATCAAGCCACTCCTAGTCAGCCACAGCTAGCGCCTCCCTGCTTCAGCAAAAATAGTCGACACGTGATACCGGCTCTTCACAACCTACAATAGACAACAAAATAAGCACATTAGAATCATGAAAAATAGTGTACAGATACAAACAACATAAACGCAAAACAAAAAACTATAATACAAGAAAATAATAAAGAGGGAGTTCACTTACTGGTCTCGCTTTGGCTCGCCGCTCGATCCGGTTCGTGCACTCATGGTGGAAAAAATTTGGCAGCGCTTCGCTTCGCAGAATTGACCTCCTCCTCAGAGCTCCAAATCGCCAGAAAAAACAAGTGCAAATGAGCCCAAAACCTAGTTTTGGCCTTTAAATAGGCTTTTTGAGCCTGTAATCATTCCTCCCTAGAATGAGCACTCTGGTTAGCACTCGTTCCACCCTAGGATGAATACTACATAGGAATTCATCCCACCCTGGAATGAATTCAGCACACAAATTTCAAAAACAACAAAAAAATGCACAAAAATGCACCAAAAACAACAATAAAACTGTCCAATGAGAGTGCTTTTGCACTTGACATTTCAGGCATGCAAAATAGATGTCGGGGTCACAAATCCTCACTATCCTACTCCCTAAGAAGGCTACCATAGCCGGACCACTCCACGGGAAGACGGATCTTCGAGAATTTCATCCCCAAACGACATCGCCAAAAGGGTCAAAACCCACCCAAAAATAGCAATAGAGTTGCCGAACGAAGGCGCCTTCATGCCTGACCTTCTTGGCATCCAAAATAGACGTCGGAGTTATAAATCATCACCATCCTACTCCCTAAGAAGGCCACCATGGCCGGACCGCTCCACGGGAAGACGAATTTTTGACAATTTTAGCTCCAAATGGCGTCGCCAAAAGGGTTAACACCCACCAAAAATAGGTCTAAATGTCGAAAAACTGCACACACATTCAAAGATAAATCTCTGAAGGCACCCTTACCTAAGTCATCTTGGGTCAAGTGACTCATCACTTTTCTCATGTAGGTCATTCCCTCATCGATTCGTCGCTTGAGGGGGTAGTCACACTTAGTCACCAATCAACAAATACACACCCAATCATGGAAATAGCATGCATTCAAAGAATCATTGACAAAGACAAATCATGCCCCTGCTTGGGGTAGTAAACAAGCAATAATCACAAGCTGATCAATCACTTGGCATTCATGAATCATGAACTCAAGGTTCCCACAGACAAAAGGTTGCGCCCTTTGCCTATTCATGACTGATCAATGTCCAAGCTCAAGTAACACCTCACCGAAAAAGGTTAACACTTGAATTGAGTTCCTTCGCTCATCAGAAGCAAGGATTCAAGAATGCATGCCCTTTTTTTTTTTTTCAAATTTCTTTTTTTTAGACACCAAAATAGCACCAATCCGATTATGTGACTGCAAACACTGATCACATTGGCACACACAGCCCCAAGGGCAGCCCCCAGAGGTTAAACAGTGGTCCTAACCACTCTCACAGTAGTTTTGGAAGGTCAAAAATCATTTTGGCACCTTCAGGCACTTTGCTCAATATCCGTTCCACCTAGGGATGAATTCTAATTGGGATTCGCTCCACCCAGGGATGAATTCACAATTCGCTCCAGGGTGGGGCGAATTGCAGGTTTGATGGGAAAAAAGTCAAATCTTGACAAATGGCAGCTCGGATCCGCCACCTAACGCCTCCTTCATTTCATGGGAGCATGGGTGAGCATTTTCGAGCGTTAGAGGCTGTTACAGGGGCAGTCATGAAGCCCCTAATCAGGGAGGAATCTTCCCTCCCCTGGAAGGGCATGGCTGCCATGTGGCGCCTCTGCATGCTCATCCCAAGAGACCTCCAGGTCTATAAATTGATGAGTTTCCTCATCCCAAAATATACAGAGTAAGAGCAATTTGGAGCAACGAAGTGCTGCCATTTTATTTCCCCATACATCCTTGTGCGATTTGTGCCTTCTACATCCTTGATCTCTTTTAGAGAGGAGGTCATTGGGTGACTATTGGAAGGTCGAATATTGAGCCCAAAACCCGACATTTGGCCATATAATACCACCCAATTTGTCGACAACACCTTGTAAGAGATTTTGGACCCATCCCAAGTGGATTGGTGCCGAAATCAGGCCCCAAACGGTGGGCGGCCCGCCCGGGCGCCCCCACACTACTGCAGGCCTAATCGTCCCTTTTAGGAATGATTGGGAATTTGTGGCAGATTTTTCTTTCTATCATTTTCATTTTTTGCATTCAATTCTATGATGCTTAGATAGGTTGTCATTTAAATTTCGTCTCGTTTTGAACAATTTTGATCATGTTTCTATATTCGTTCGCTTTTACTAACTTGCAGGTAGCATCATCAGATTCCCATTGATGGAGGTCAAATTGGGAAAATCCGACCATCTGGGTCTTCCCAAAATGCCCCCAATTAGCTAACCCCAAGTTTGCAGGTCTTTTGGAGCTCTCTAGGCCGGACATTTGGGACAGTACCTTTTCGGCATTTTGTTGCAGGTGAATTCGTCCCGCCCCGGAGCGAATTCAAATCGGTGAGGAATTTCCTGACTGTTCTTTTTGCAGTGCCCTCCTGGTGATGTCCTGATGCCCCTATCAAATTTTTAGAGCATTTGGATTCATTTTAGTCATAGTTTAATTCATTTTTCTCATCCATTTATCGTAGGCTTGGGGATTGCATGTTTTGTTTTATCCGCAAGTGCTATTGATTATCTTTTGTTTCTTTGAACGTAGGATCGGAACATCGGAGGAGCAGCAAGGAATCAACATTCGTAGACACAAGCGGTGGTGACATTTTGGTCCGCCCATCTTACATGTGGGCACGCGGAAGAAGGAAGGCTATCCATGGATGTAACCAAGAGATGGATTTAACGCTCCTCGCCCCTGAAAAGGGAGGATGCGAATTGTAACCGAGTTGTGAAATACATCAATAAAAGAGAAGGGCTGTTATTTCATTTGGGTTTCAATTCATGCTTTCTCCATTTCATGCATTTTTAATTCGTAGGATTCAGCGTTAAGTTTAGTTTCATTTTTTGCATCGTGCTTGGAGTCTTTCCTTTCTTGTTTCCGTATCCTCGTGCTTTCAGAGTGAAAACCAAGTGGTTCGGCAAAGGCATAGAGGAAATTACCTTGGAAATCTCTGAGAACACCTCCAACGCTGAAGATGTCAGGGTTACCTTTACCTATCCCGTCCACGTTGAGTTTGACCCAGCCTTCGGGGGGGTATCCAATTAGAGAAGTGCCTAGGTTGGGGTTTTTAAGGCATTGAAGTGACAATGGGAAAGTCTAAGGATTCAGCTAAACTAACTTCAGCCGTAGGACAAGACTTCGATTGCAGTGGAACCAAGCCAGCATTCTCTTTTGCAGCATTGAGGATTTTAGAACTTAGAAAATCAGTGCTCTGGGACAAGTTTTTGAAGATGCGCTTGTTTCTTTCAAGCCAGATATACCACATAAAATGATGGAGATAGAAAATAGAAAAAATTTTGAGGCGAAGGTTGATGAAGGGGTTCGACCACTGCATAAAAATATCGGCAAGGGTCTGGGGGGAAGCCTAGGAAATATTAAAACAGTGAAATAGTTTGTGAAGGATTGTAGTGAACGGGAAATCTAGAAAAATATGTCGTGGACATTCCCAATTTTAGCAGCAGAGATGACATCTATTGGGGATAAGCATACCTCTTTTCAAAAGGTTGTCATTGGTCAAAATTTTCCCTTGGATAGCAACCCACACAAAGGAAGCAACTTTAGGAATCAGGTGTTTGGACCACATGATCTTGAAAGGAAAATTAGTTGGTTTAGTTGGCAAAAGAAGATTGAAGGCAGTCTTGACTGAGAACACCCCTAACTCAAAACCCTACCAAAAAAATTGATCAATGTGAGCATGCAGTCGAATGAAGACAGTCTGGATGATTTCTTGGAGCTGGGTAGACTCAATTGGCATCTCATTGATATTGATCTGCTTCCACCTTCTCTGCCCATTATGATATTCAATAAAGTTAGACACAGAAGGATCAAACCTGATTTCTATGAACGCTTTGAGATTAGCCAGCAGTGGGTTTTGAATCAGAGGAGTTTCCAGCACAAAAATGTCCCTCCAAAAATCAATTTGACTACCAGTGCCAACCCTCCACCGAAGGCCCTTAAGGATGAGGGGTCGAGCAGTAAGAATGGATTTCCAAAAGTAGGAACCATGAGGATGGGCCTCAATCATGAAGAAGGTAGATTGCTGAAGTTATTTCTGATGAATGATATTAATCCATTCCACATCCTCTCTGGAAATTAATTGCCAAGCCTGCTTGGCCAAAAGAGCGCTATTAAACAACTGTAGTCTTCTAAGGCCCAGCCCTCCAGAAAGTTTAGGTTTACAAACCTTGTTCCATTCAACCAAATGAAATCTGCTCTTGTTCTCAGCCCTAGTCCACAAGAAATTCCTTTGGATCTGTTCTAGTTTCTGACTCACCTTGACTAGAATTTTAAACATGAACATGAAGTAAATTGGGATATTTTGAAGGGAATTTTGAGTCAAGCTAACTTTCCCAGCTTGTGACAGTAAATTTCCTTTCCAACCAGCAAGTTTCCTCTGTAATATTTCCACCACCCCATTCCACATGGTAGGTTTGGATTGACCAAAGAACAAAGGAATTCCCAAATATGAAGCAGGGAGGTGGGAAATTGGACAATTCAAGATTTCAAAAAAATTTTTTTGTCTACGAGCTGGAGTATTTAAGAAGAAAATTTTGCTTTTATGAAAGTTTATT